>OX243822.1:7351655-7456083 GCA_945859605.1 Lumbricus rubellus | reverse complement strand
ACCCCCCACCCCATCCCCTCCTCCCCCTTCCCTCCCCTCCCCCCTGCATCCCCCATCTCTCCCCTCCCTGTTCGTCCCGCTGACTCCCCTCCTTTCCTCCCTCACACCGTCCCTTAACGCTTCAGCAAGAAGGCCGCAATGCAATGTGTTGAAATGCGCTACATGAAACGCTTCAGCAAGAAGGCCGCAATGGAAGAAATGCGCTAAATAAAGGGAACACATTCGAACAACCGGAAGGCATCTTAGGCAAGGCTTATCGGCGGCGTAGGCTATGTGTTGAAAAGGGTAGAATTTGCAAAGTTGTTTTTTTTGTTTAAAAGATTGCGCTTTTCCTCAAAAATTATTCTGCAAACCCGGCCGTGTTGGAACTAAGCGTTTTGGGGAAGTTTTGAAAGCAATCGGCGCACAAAGTTCGGAGAACACTTGCACGGAGCCAAACGCGGTTACATTTTTATTTATATAGATTTTGCATGCTTAAAGATAATTCATATTTACACTTGATGGCCAGATATCATAAAAATTTCAAACTGAACAAGAGTTATATCACTTTTAGTAAGACTACCCACTGCTTTTGACGATTCAAAAACGTAACGCACCAAAAAAGTTTAAAACCGATTTATTAAGTCTCATCTCAAATAATTGCTGTCAAAATGCCTTGATAATCATTATTTTTTATTCACTTAGCAAGATGACGATCAAGTTGGTAAATAAGGAATTTGTAAGATTAATAAAACAACGAAATTCAAATATCTAAAAAATGAAAATTCATTTATTCGGACATTTATTTAGCGCTCCTTCATTGTTAACAGTTATTTGAGAGATAACTTAATAAAATCGTTTTTGCCTCTTTTTGTTGTGTTACGTTTTTGAATCGTAAAAAACTGTGGGTGGTCTCACTAAAAGTGATATAACTTGTGTTCTTTTTGAAATATTTTGATGACATCTGGCCATCATGTGTAAATATGAATTGTCTTTAAGCCTGCAAAATTTTCATTTCGATATTCTTACTTCTGTGCAAGATATTGGCAGAAAACCCAACGGTGTCATTTTATGGCCACCCTGTAAATACGTATGTTATATATGTATATGTCATATATTATAGGAATTATATCCGTTAAATATACACTGTGTCCGGGAAAATTCCAAGGCTTTACGGTAAATATAAAAATAGTTAGTAAACATTAATAGATTTTTAAAATTCCAGAAACAGTTTAATCCTGAAATATTATGGAACTATAATTTATGTTCGAAATGTCCGCCATTGGCTTCCACGCATGCTTCGAGACGTACACGCCACTGACTAACAGCAGCATCGACGACCAGTTGATCAAGTTCATCCCAAGCATTAACAATTCGCTCGCGGAGTTCTTCGATGTTTCTGACCTTTGTCTTGTATACTTTCTCCTGCATTACTAATAAATTACAAAGAATTTTGTTGGTAATTATGTACGGATCAAAAAGGTTTTAAAATTTTCTAATTGATTATTATCTACTATAGTTTTTTCATTCATACATTAGAGCCTTGGAATTTTTCCGGACACAGTGTACATTGACAATAAAATTAGCATAACCTAGCCGTAATACTGTCAGAGTTGACGAAAGCTTTGCCGTCTTTCACAAGTATGTACAGCTACACATTGTACAGTACACAGATCGCTTGAGTTTGCTCGACCCTTAACGCGGTCTTTGTGTGCCAGAATGTTTTCACCATAATCAATGAAGAGCAAACAAGGTGCAAACACTACAGATACCGCAAAAGTTCGACGTTGAAGGAAGGTGCGACGTACATGTATAACTATCTCATCTGCTTGATCAGTTCAGCCGTGGGTCGCGAATTTGGTGAAGTTGGCGTCTGCAAAGGTGAGTTCCAAATAAAATAGATTTCTTATAATTATTTGGAATTTAAATGTAATTGTTGTTGTTGTTTATCGGCTAGATTTCACAATAGTTTGGCCTACATCTACGATGTTCAGAGAAAAAGCAACACGTTGACAGATGATCTGATTGTTGTCAAAGTTTAAAGTCAGTTTTATCTCGATAAGTCAAATTAAAATACGTTTTTATTTCTCCAGGGCCTTGTGCATTACGGTTATAATTACGCCTTATGACTAGGATGTGCTCAGATGCGTTTTATCGCAGCCTGAAACCAGTACTTCTCAACCGAGGTTGGATTGGGAACGCTCCAGAGTTGTAACCTTGAAGAGTTTGGTTTCCGTTTTTGGGTGGCTAATAAAACTTTGGCTTTCTTGGGCCGGAGACTTGGTACAGACAGAGAAGCGCGGACAATATTTTCTCTGCCCCAAAAATGTTAATGACCTTTTTTAGTCACCCGGTATAAAATCTATCTCGAAAAGAGCCATTCCCCGAAAACGTGTAACGGCCTGCCCCCTCGTAAGAAAACCACGTGACCGGGGGTCCCACCCCTGGTGTTGCTCTTCAGCCTCCCAATTGATAGGAACCGCCCTTAGGGTTTCAAACGAGGTGCCGTCCTGTTGAAGGGGTTCTCTGTCGTCAGGTGATACTACAGGTTCATCCAAGTAAGTAAGATCGATGGGACCAATCTCATTCCCCGAGGTATAATCGTAGATTAGGGTTGGGTCTTCCACCTCAGAACGGGGATGTCTCTTACTGGTACCAGGAATAACTTCGGTCGAGTGGCTACATATGTCGGCGGTTCTCGGTCTGAGAACGATGGCTTCCGCTAACTGAAGCCCATCAGGGTTCAAATCCCCTTCAACAGATTGTTTGAACCCCCCTGCCTTAAGCGCGATCAACCCTTCCCTTCTCTTTCCCTGCGTTACCTCACCTGCCTCTCGGGGAAGGCTATCCTGACTGTGTTGCCCCTGCAGTTGACCTATCTCATTGCTAAGGCTCTTGAATTGGGACTCATGTCGTTCCATGAACTTCCCCAGGGTTTCCGAAACAGTTAGCAGCAGTTCCCCAACTTGTTTACCTCTCGCTTCCAACTGATCAAGTCTTCCAGGGGTTCCTCCTTTCTCACCCTCAGCTATGTATTCCTCTAACTCCTCGTCAGAGTGATCCTCAGACCTTATAGAAGTTTCCATCTTTTAATTATTCATTAACATCTGATTTGCAATATTTAATTAAACAATTATCAACTAATTATAATTGACAAGCGTTGCTGACAAATAACATTCGTGATTAGGCTTAAGTGTTGTTTTCCACTAACAGTTCAATGTCTTTCAACTCAGTAGAAATTAAACATATAATCAACGAGCGTGCCTAACACTGTCTCTAATTATCACGGTCTATTATTAGTACTCTGGTTTGACTAATTACAATTCGGTTCGAACGTATCGACCGTTATTCATTATCAACATAAGTTTCAATTCTTATCATCAATCAGATTAACTTCCAATTAATTAACTTTAATTGGTTTCGGATTCAATTATGGAGCAATTAATTAACGTGATACTTCCCTGAATTTTCCGTGCAATTTGTCCCACTCTCGAATTCGAATATGAGAAGTAGATCGGATAACTTCTTGCACCGATATTATTATTTGCCATCAAGAGATTCACACAGAATACTTCATCGAAAACGTTAATCGGTAACTTCAGTGATGTCAGACAAGAAACCACACACGTCCGAATCAGCACACGATTCGACGGACTCAGAAGAAATAATACTAATCGCAAACGGTGCCAAAACCAGTTGCTTAGTCAAAGTTATCTTCTTATTCAAGCAGTCAGGCAATCAGCCACGTATTTTAGCAATTTCAGACCAGAAACCCACACAAATTCTTGTCTACACGAGCGGAGCTCTTACCCTGATGAAAACCTAAGCTCGACTGCGCTTTCGGCGGTTGCAAGCGGTCACGTGGGCCGCGTCAACCAATCAGCGACTACTGCGCAAAAGCGACCGTCGAACGCAAACTTCGGCCTCTGATAGGTCGGACAATCGACTGTGATTGGCTACCACAGAAGGATTCAGAAGCCTCGACAGAAGCCTCGTACAGTAGTTTCCTACAGAACACGACTACGGCCTTCGCAAAAATATTATCTCAATGTATTGATCTATAAATAGAACCGCGATATCTAATAAAATCAATTAGTAAGTAAGCACTTGATGCGGCCTTGTAAAACGTTAAATTGTAGCGGCCTTATAGGACGTTACAAAAGTAAGTGATAAAAGTGATGACACTGAAGAACCTTCTTGGGAGGAGGGGGTGGGGCTAAGCCTTTGAAAATTTACCTTTTTCACGGTAAAAAGCTGAGTCTGGGTCTTCTTGGGGGTAGGGGCTTGGCCCCTAGCGTCTGATAAACTCCGCCCATGTTGAAGGGGCGCTATATGAATATCTATAATGAATGAATGATGAATAAACTTGACGCTCAAGTGATTTTGATCGCCTTTATAAATGCACACGATAATAGCGTGAAAGATTCCCTCGTTGCTTAGTCGTAGCCTCGTAGGCTATAATTATAATGTCCGTGATTATAGCCTATAATTCATTGCGTGTGTGAAGAAATGACAGGCCGGACCACCTGAGAGGCACTTGAAAGCAAACTCAAACTTAGTGATAGCCTACGTACCATAGCAAATTCAAGGTCTCTGCAGACGGCAGTTTTGTTGCTGTAACTCTATTCATTGACCATGTGCAGAAATAGCAGCAGGCTGTTATAGAGTGGCTCTTCAAACACAAAGACTGAAACACGCCATGGCCAAAAATTCCATACCTTTGTGGCAAAGGTTTTATTATCAGAGTTCAAATAATATTATTCTAATGTTCGGCTAAGATTACAGTACTGTTGGTGTCTGTTGGTGAAACGGCTGTTTTATTCATGCAAATATCATGTACTATTAATATAAATTATGATTGGTTCAGTATTAGCCTAATTTTAACAACAAACCTCCACTATGGGTAGTTTGGTTTGCTCGAACACTTATGGATGTAATGGAATCGAGCAGAGTACAGTGTATAGCCTAAAAAGAAAAGCTAAATGATTGCTTTCTCAGTAACTAAGCTCCGACAGTTTATCTTTACTAGGCATTTTATTGCCTGCAAGGTTTTTTGACTTGTGTAGGCCTAGTGAATTTTATTGGGGTGTCTGCCTCAGTTTGCAGTGATTCTAATGTTGGTGCACCTCCCCATTATCATAGGCTGAAGTCTGGATTGGTTGTCAGCTGTCTTTTCTACAGTTAACCGGACCTACAGCCCTAGGTACGTATAATTGCGTTCGCTCGTGAATAAGCTTATGCCCTCCTATGCTTGGCTTTTGAGTGGCGCTTTAGAAGTTTGGAGTTCACGATTACGATTACGATAACGATTACACTGGCGTTTGAGACGCTTGCCCCTATCAGCAACGATGGCATTTCTCACGCTGACTCTCACTCACCTCTTAGGGAGCGTGGGGGTGAGGGAGGGGGAATCCCGCATCCAGATTGTTAATTGTAATAATAAATTACAGCCTCCTCACACTATTCAACAGGTCTTGCTCGTCTGCCGATTGGAAACTGAATATTGATGACTTGATAGACAAAATTTAATTCGGGGACAGTGCAGCTATAATTATGGTCAAATTCCCGAAGTAGGCCTAATCCTAATTACCAGTCTATAATTAGCCTATAATTACCATAGGCAGTGTGCAGTCTTATGTATGGACGGCAAACCAATGCATTAAATTATATAACAAAAAGGACCAGACCCAAACTTAAGCGTATCAAGATGCGACTGGCTAGGCCATTACGCCACTTTGAAGGAAAGTTGGACAAATCCCACAACACATAAAAAGCACACGTATTGCATAATTTAAAATAATTTCGGATAGCCTTATAACCCAGGAAATTGCGTAGGCCTATAATTATGGTGTCACGGCAACTGGTTCACCGACAACTGGTTCAACGACAACTGGTTCACGGACAATTCGTTCACCGAAAACTGGTTCACGACATAATTGTCATGAACCAGTTGTCGGTGAACGAATTTACCATGAAAGATGGAAAAGGAAAAAAGGAATTGTGCAGTTCTACAATTCCTTAAGAACAGCCCTGTCAGGCTGTCTGCCCGTGAGCCAATAGTATTGTCGTGGACATAGGATACCATTTTTGACGGTATCGTACATGTATATGAGCAGGGCGCATTCCCTGTGGAATGTGCATTGATCTGTGCTGTCCAGTCTCTGACGTTGCAGCGCGTCGTGTACTTCGCTCTTCGGCTAGGGGTGAGCTTCTGATCCCGCGGGCTCGCTTGGCTATTAAGCAGCGCCGTGCTTTCTCGGTCGTGGGGCCTAGCCTACTGTCTGGAACGACCTCCCGGTTACGCTTCGCTCACTATTTGTGGTCCATCCGGCTGCGTTCTACATGTATAAGTCCCTCAAGTCGTTTTTATTTGTTCGTGGTTTGGCTGGGAGCGCCTCTGAGTAGTTTCTTGAAGGGGCGCTATATAAATGCTCTCAATGAATGAATGAATGAATGAATGAATTCCAAAAGAGCGCAATCAAAAGGGCTCAATCAATAGGGCGAAAATGAACAGAGCGCATTGTTTTTAGACCGCATCGATAAACAGGGCGAAAAGATAAATATTGCACGGGTGATCAAAAGAGCGCAATCAAAAGGGCGCAAACGAATTGAACGAAATGGCAATTTAAGGATGTCAATAAGACAAAGAGCGAGGCGCACGAGACGCACCCATCTTCGCTATTCTTCGCTATTCAGCTCTGGAATGCTAATGCGCAAGTTCAAGCTGATCTGCCAAGGACCAATACGCAGTGGAAGGCTGGCATCGCGGCTTCTCCCACCTGCTGGGGTCCTATCATCCAGCCATATGGAAATTTCTTAACTTAAGGCCTTACAGAAAGAACAGAGTCTAAACAAAATGAAAATCGAACAGTTTGTTGCTGGACACAATCAACCTACGGGAAAAAGAAGTTCAAGGACTGCACCGGTCGGCTGAAAAGAATCGTTGCCGAGTATGGGACGTGGTCGAATCTCGACTACATAAGAAGTATTGCCCACAACCTCGAACTGCAAGCCGAGTTGATAACTCTTTTGTGTGTAGGCTAAATGACAATATTTTTCTTACTAGCTTCATTGGTTTTTCCCTTAAACTAGAAATCAATCGACCAAACGGTTCATTAAAAAATGACAATCATCATGTTCAGTAGGTTTCTTTGTTACAAGTTAATAGTGTACTCTGTTATTTGAAAATGACAATCACTAGTCGATGTTGCTAAGTTTCTTTTAGCAGCACATGGTATAATTGATATCTGCACTAGTCGCAGATAGTTGCCTTGCCTTGCCTTCACCCTTCCTCGATACGAGGGTTGGTTGCATTTTGGACAGTTCTTATGAACTGTCCATTATGCTCATTGGGAAAATGAGGTGGTAGATTACCATGCCTTTCCACCTCGCAGTGACGGTCCATAGACCAGCCTTTTCGTTTATCAGCCGTTATCACTTTCGTAATCCTCCGCCCGATCACCGATGCAAGGCCCGCTGCTGCCCAGGCCTTCGCCGCCAACGTTAGCCAGTTTTTCGGGGTTCCTGCAGAGCCTTCCCACCTCGCATAGCGCCCAAGGTGGTAGGCTATTAGGACATATGCCTTCACCACTGATGGTATAGCCTCTGAAGGCCATCCCCTACTTGATTGTTTACACCCCTCACCGCTTTGAGGTGTGGGTCGGACTGTGAAGGAGTAGGCCTATGTCATGTGGAAGTGAATGTGGAAATTCTCTTTCAATCAAAGGGTTTTCATGACATTAATATGGGTCTCAAGCGTACAATCTCAGAAGAATAAAAAATAAAAGGCAAAATGGAGGCTAGGCTAAGCCTAACAGGCTTGTCGCTTGTCATCCGCCAACCGTTGAGACGGCAATGTTCGACATTTGGTTGTTATAGATATTATATATATATATATATAAATATATGTATAGGCTATACACTGTGTCCCAATAAATCGGGCACCCTTTTTATAATGTGAATAAAACAGGCAAATCTTAATCGAATTTAAAAATTTCGAAACTGTTTTATCCTGAGATTATCTTACACTGATTCAAATATGAAGTTTCTGGCATGAATATTGACGTCACAATTACGTCATTTGCAGTGGTGGTGCCAGGATTTCAGGTTTGGGGGGGGGGGCTGAAGCCCTAGGCCCACTTATAGAAATTTTTATGAAGCGCCGAAGGCGCGAAACTGCGAGTGCCGAAGGCACGAAGCCCATACCGACTAGGGGGTCTGGGGGAGCGTCGTGAGCGCCCCCAGCGGGGTCTGGGGCGGAGCCCCAGCCGCCAACGCATTTTTAGCTCTGTCGACCTCAACTTAAGCCCTTTAAGGCTCTTTTTGCCAGCTATTTATGAACAAAAAAATCATGAAAATTAAATAAGACGTCGCTTTGCAGAGTCGCAGTCTCGCAGACTAGCTACCAGTATAAGAATGTCAAAATTTTATTGTAAAAGAAATGGGCTTAGTCTTAACTATCACAGAAGGTAAAAGTTTAGGCCTGTATAGCCTAACAAGTTTATAAGTATACTATCATATGGGTAGGCCTACTATATAGAAAAACCCTATAGGGGCATGTCATATGTAAGGGATTTAACGGGTACAACCAGTGGTGGCGCCAGGATTTCAGGTTTGGGGGCTGAAACCCCCAAGCCCTTCATCCTATAGGAACGCAAGTAGAATATTTTCCTTGAGTGCGGTAATTTTGCATGCGCTGGAGACCCGAAGCTGCGAGTGCCGACTGCACGAAGCTTATAGCGACTAGGGGGTCTGAGAGAGCGTCGCAAGCTCCCCCAGCGGGGTCTGGGGCGGAGCCCCAGAAACCAGCGCGTTTTTCGCTGTTGACATCGACAGGAGCACGTTTCAGGCTCTAAGGTCATGAAATTTTTCTGAATTTCCACAATGCAATAATAGCCTTTTGGGTTGTCATTTTTATTAAATAGCTCATCATTTAAATGCTGAAAGTTGTGGATCATGACTTTAAAAGTGTCCTCTTGTAGGCCATTGTTTAAATGTTTGGATACCGGCACTTTAATGGTAACATTTTAAGCTGTCATCTCAACAAATTTCTCATAATTATTTCATTGCTGAACGAAATGGTTTATGAGTTCAATAATGTTAACCATGTTGTATAAATTATCGAATTCCACACTGCAAGGGTATACCATTTGTGCTGTCGTTCTAGCAAAATTGTTCATGATGAATAAACAGTAAATAACACTACATTGTATATAGAATTTTACAATGACATTTTTGAGATATTTTTGAAATATTGTGGAAGCAGCATCTCCGTCCCCAATCCCAAACTTCGGGGTCTCGTGGACTGTCCCTTGACGCCCAAGTCTCCACCCATGACTGCTGGTACTAAATGAACACCCCATTTCCCAATGTACAGTTGTGTAGGACTATACCGGCGTAGCCCCTCAGGAGGCCGGCGGGCCAGACATGGTGCACTTAACCTCATCACGGTCTGCGGCGCATTCTATTAGCATAAGCATCGACGCGCTACTGTAGCGAAATTCAAAATTGCTGACCTTGTGAATCTCAGCCCCTTCCTCCGCCAACCCGGACTCAACACCCTTTTCCCGCCAGCCAAACCTCAGCCCCCTTTCTCCGCCAGCCCGGACTCACACCGGGCCAAACCTCGGTCCCTTCCTCCGCCAGCCCGGACTCACACCGGGCCAAACATCAGCTCTTTCTCTGCCAGCCCGGACTCACACCGGGCCAAACCTCAGCCCTCTTTCTCGCCAGCCCGGACTCACACTGGGCCAAACCTCAGCCCCGTTCTCCGCCAGCCCGGACTCACACCGGGCCAAACCTCAGCTTCCTTTCTCGCCAGCCCGGACTCACACTGGGCCAAACCTCAGCCCCTTTCTCCGCCAGCCCGGACTCACACCGGGCCAAACCTCAGCCCCTTTCTCCGCCAGCCCGGACTCACACCGGGCCAAACATCAGCTCTTCCACCGCCAGCCCGGACTCACACCGGGCCAAACCTCGGTCCCTTCCTCCGCCAGCCCGCACTTACACCGGGCCAAACCTCAGTCCCCTTTCTCGCCAGCCCGGACTCACACTGGGCCAAACCTCAGCCCCCTTTCTCCGCCAGCCCGGACTCACACCGGACCGAACCTCAGCCCTCTTTCACCGCCAGCCCGGACTCACACCGGCCCGGACCACAGACCCTTGCCCCCTCGCAGACCTCAGCCCCTTTTCTCCGCCAGCCCGGACTCACACCGGGCCAAACATCAGCTCTTTCTCCGCCAGCCCGGACTCACACCGGGCCAAACATCAGCTCTTTCTCCGCCAGCCCGGACTCACACCGGGCCAAACCTCAGCCCCCTTTCTCCGCCAGCCCGGACTCACACCGGGCCAAACATCAGCTCTTTCTCCGCCAGCCCGCACTTACACCGGGCCAAACCTCAGTCCCCTTTCTCGCCAGCCCGGACTCACACTGGGCCAAACCTCAGCCCCCTTTCTCCGCCAGCCCGGACTCACACCGGACCGAACCTCAGCCCTCTTCCACCGCCAGCCCGGACTCACACCGGCCCGGACCACAGACCCTTGCCCCCTCGCAGACCTCAGCCCCTTTTCCCGCTAGCCCGGGTTCAGACTGGTCCGGATCTCAGCCCTTCTCCCGCAAGTTCAAACCCTCCAGTCCTCTTCCCTCTTCCAAATCCGGCCGGACCTCAGACCGGTCGGTACCTCAACACCCTGCCCCGCCATCGCGGTTCTCTGCTCCTTTCCCCCGCCAGACCGGTTCGGACCTCAGACCGGCCCGGACCTCAGCCCTCTGTTCCCTGCAGCTCCATTAGGGTATAAATAAGAGGACTGTGTGCATGCTAAGTTGCTAATATTGAGTCGCAGAGAGAGTCGATGTCCGAGAGCCGAGCCCAGTCGCAATTGATGTCTCACATGTGAGTCGATGTATGACCGTCCGCCGCAGTTGAGGTCCGAAAAAAAATATTAATAATAACTTTTAAGCCGATATATGGACAATCATTGCTTTTTGCTTTGGGATGAGGCTGAGTCACATTTAGGAGCTTAGCCCCTAACCCCTTCCCTGGTGCCGCCAATGGCATAAGCATCTACACTATGATAATATAGTTGATTTCGTTGCCGTTGGTCATAGTCTAGTTTCCTTTTTACGAAGTAATCCGTTTTAGACATATTCAGCTTTTTGCTTTGGGGTGGGGCTGAGCCACGTTTAGGGAGGCTTAGCCCCCCCTAGCCCCCCCTAGCGCCGCCACTGGTCATTTGCATCAGAGAATTCAAATGTTAAGTACCGAACACAACTTTTTCTTTTAAAAAATCTGCGTTACCTTAAATATTAATTCACAATTATAATTTTTAGTTTAATTTTATTTAAAATTTGACTAACATTAGACTACAAGGTGTGTTCAAAGTGTCCACCTTCGGCTTCAACACAAGCTTTTTATTACAATTTTGTCTTCTTGGCTGTGCGCCATTCTCTAACGATTTTTGTTGACATTTGGTTTCGATAAGTAAATTAACTACGTCATTATGACGTAATTTTCTATTGAGGGCCATTCATAAATTACCAATTTGTAGATAATTATCTCAGGATAAAAACAGTTTTGAAATTTTGACAATCGATGAATATTTACCAATTTTATTCACATTATAAAAAGTGTGCCCGATTTATTGGGACACAGTGTATATATCAATGCTGCCATTCCGTTCGCTACATTTACAGCAACGAATCGGTGGAGAGCGTTGGCGTCACGGCCTAGTTGGCTTCGAGGTCATTTTTATACAGTGTTTGGTGGCCTAAATTGAGGCTTTATCCGCCGCAGCATAATATATCTTATTGGCTAGAACAAGTCGTTCGTCGCTTGCTACGTGAAAAAATTATTATAAAATCTAAAAATGAACAGTTTCTTATGAAGTCGAATTTAAAGGTCAACATTGTTAATAATTATTATGATTTAAAACAAAATATTGTTTACTATTTCACAATTTTTGCTACTTTTTCACTTTCGTTTTCAAGGTCAACGCTGCATTGACGCGTATTTTTTATGCCAATTCTTATTAGCCTATTGGTATTTTTTCAGTTTTTAGCCTACATTTAAATATCAGCATCTGCAAGGTGAGATTAGATTCTGTGCTTGTGACACAATTCTGGGTTTTGTGCTAACATTTGAAGTTCAGACTTGAACAGTAGGCTAATTGCTTTCAACCTAGCTGTAAGTTGGTTGTAGTCTTATTTTCTCGTGCCTTATAACGCGTGTTATCAACCTGCGCCCTGTTAGTTAGTTATTCGGACTTCGTCCACGAGTTTTGTCATTGATTGTGGTTGATTCTTGCATTGGATTTGTTACAGCTTTCGAGAGTGTCATCGTTTTAACGGTGTCACGACAACTCGTCCATAGACAACTCGTCCATAGACAACTCGTCCACGGACAACTGGTCCACCGACAACTCGTCCACCGAAATAGAAGCCGGATTAACGAGAGAGCGCTTGAGAAATGGAAGCTGGATGAAAGTTCTTTATATACGAAATAAGAGCTGGGTTTATGAAAAAAGTCTAATGGTTTTCTTGCTTAAATAGAAGCTGAATTGACGATTTTCATCATGTGTCTCAACATGCATCCAGCTTCTATTTCAGATAGAAAAAAACTTGATCCATCTTCCATTTCTTAAGCGGTTTTTCATCAATCCAGCTTCTATTTCACCTGTAAAAACCTTCATCCAGCTTCCATTTCTCAAGCGTTTTCTCATTAATCCGGCTAATATTTCGGTGGACGAGTTGTCGGTGGACCAGTTGTCCGTGGACGAGTTGTCATTGGACGAGTTGTCGTTGGACCAATTGTCGTGTAACCGTTTTAAATTAACACGCAACTTTGGTTTGTGAGCCCCATCTACACTAGCAGTGCTTTCATGGTCTTCCGAAGACACCATACACTCTGCAGCCACTGCATTTCCCTGTTGAAGGAAGTCTTCATCTGCCAAACCTCACAATGTTAAGCAAAACTGCCCGTATTTTTTAATGCCGTACTTTCCGTCATTTCTCACGAGGCCCTGGCCTACTATTATGCAGTGTTTAATCTAGTCCCCCTTCTCTGGGGGGAAAAATCAGATTTCTGGAGGGGAGACAATTGAGAGTCTGAAGGACGGCTGTGAGGCGCGTAGCGCCGAGACGCGGAGGGGTATGGGGAGGGGAATTACCCCCCCCCAAGAGAAACTTTTTGAATTTTCACATTGCAATGGCAGCATTTTAGGGTGCCATTTGTTTTCAAAATAGCTGTACTTTTTCAGAGCCCCACCAGAAACTTTTTGAATTTCCAAATTGCAATGGAAGCATTTTAAAGTGTCATCTTAACAAAATAGCTGTACTTTTGCAGAGCCTCATCAGAAACTTTTTGAATGTCTACATTGCAATGGCAGCATTTTAAGGTGCCATTTGTTTTCAAAATAGCTGTACGTTTTCAGAGCCTCATCAGAAACTTTTTGAATTTCCACATCGCAATGACAGCATTTTAAGGTGTCATCTTAACAAAATAGCCGTACTTTTTCAGAGCCTCATCAGACAACTTTTTGAATTTCTACATTGCAATGGCAGCATTTTAAGGTGGCATTTGTTTTCAAAATAGCTGTACGTTTTTAGAGCCTCATCAGAAACTTTTTGAATTTCCACATTGCAATGGCAGCATTTTAAGGTGTCATCTTAACAAAATAGCCGTACTTTTTCAGAGCCTCATTAGAAACTTTTTGAATTTTCTCATTGCAATGGCAGCATTTTAAGGTATCATTTGAGCAAAATGTCTGTACTTTTTCAAAGCCTCATTAGAAACTTTTTGAATTTTCATATTTTAATGGCAGCATTTTAAGGTGTCATTTTTTTATCAAAATAGCTGTACTTTTTCAGAGCCTCATTAGAAACTTTTTGAATTTTCTCATTGCAATGGCAGCATTTTAAGGTATCATCTCAGCAAAATAACTCTACTTTTTCAGTGCTTATAAGAGCAGCCTAAGATTTGAAAAAATATATAATTAAACAAAAATTTTTGGGGAGTTTCCATACTGTAATGGTAACCTTTGAAGATGCCAATTTAGTAAACTAACTTCAGTATTTCAGTACTGAGAAAAAAGTGTTTTAGGATTTCAATATAATATATTATATATATATATATATATAATTACTGTATTCAGAATTATAATTACAATGAAAAATATCTTTATACATCGAGTTCAGCAGCTCAGTCCTGCTGTTTCTGGTTTATTCTAATGAACAACTGCTGACGTGAATATAATAGTATGTAAGCTGACTTTTCAGCACCATTATTAGCTTATACCTTTTCCCCCAAGATGGTTCTGAATTGCTGACAAAGATGCAGTAACCACAGTAATTAAAGAACTTAAAGTTAGTACTGTCGCGGGAAGGAGAAAAAGGCGTCCGTCGTACCCCCACTGATGGGTACCAGTGTCGCGAGAAACACCCTTCTCTTCCTGCGTGGACCCCACTTTCCTCTCCGTGCCCGTTGAGCTAATCGTCAGGATGGCCGTCCAGCGATCAGCGGGAGTAGGGTCTGTCCAAATATGTCGCGCGTGTCGTTTCAGGGGGGTGGAAACGCAAGTCCGCCTCCGTTGTATATCGAAGGAATGCAGCTGCTCCAATCGACTCGCCACGCTCACGAAACCAACGACGATGTTGAAAGTACACAGAGTTTATTATCGTAGCACTACACACGCACAGTTACACAGACTGAACCTCGACTAAACTACGACTGAGCTACAACGTCGACTGCCTCCGACTGACTACTGAACTACTGACGACTGCCTCCGACTGACTGACTTCACCTCGACTGAACTCGTGCTACGACTGCGACTGACCTCACAAAAGACTGCGCCCGACTGACTACACAGAGCAACGGGCTCTCTTATATACCGGCCAACCCCGGCTGGGAAGGCACGCCCGCGGCGGACTTCAAAGAGAAGCCGCCGCCTAAAATAAGAGGCACAAACGAATACCGCCGCTGCGAGGCGGCGAGGCACAAAGCGAGGCGGCGAGGCACAAAGGAAAGCGGGAAGGCACAAGCGATATCGCCGAAGGCGCATTTACAGGCAGGCCGGCCAAGCGATCAGACATCAAAGAGATGCCGCTAACAGCTACAGCAGACCGGCGGCAAGGCACAGAGAGAGGCGGCGATGCACAAAGCGAAGCGGCAAGGCACAGACGATATCGCCGACGGCGTAATTACAGGCAGATCGGCCAACACATAGACACTTAGACATACCGACACGGTCATACGAAGAGACATCAGAGAGAGGCCGCCAACGACTACAGCCGGCAAGCGGCGAGGCACAAACGAGAGGCGGTGATGCACAAAAGAAAGCGGCGAGGCACAGAGAGACCGCCGACGGCGTAATTACAGGCAGGTTGGCCAAGCGAAGAGACATCAAAGCCATGCCGCCAAAGGCGCTATAGTCAAGCAGGCCGCAAGATAAGAGACACATACGGACACGGTCAAACAGAGCGACACAAGGAGACCGTCCGCGTAAGGGGCGGAGCTATAGACAGACTGACAGCCGCAATGCCAATCGCTGCACAGAAATACTACATGCACACAATCGCGAGGGCGTGGCTACAGATAGATTGACAGCCGCAAGGCTGAGCGCTGTACAAGAGGGCTTAAACATACACGTGCCACACAAGAAGAAAGGGCACCAGCTTACCCGCGAGCGAACCCAATTTCGCCACAGTACTATAACGACAAATGTCCCGAATGATATGGCTATCCACTTTAATGCTTACTTTACTGAATTAGCTGAGTCACTTGCACAGAAAATTCCACCTGTGGACCAAACTTTTAATGACTATCTGCCTCCATCTACGTTAAGCTCTTTAGCCATTATTCCCATTTCACCAACGGAAATTATCTCAATATGCAAAACCCTTAAAGCTACACATAGCTCTGGCTTAGATGACCTTGACCCGTGCATATTGGCTCAAGTAATGGATATCCTAGCTATCCCGCTGGCAGAAATAATTAACTGCTCTCTATTAAATGGAGTGGTTCCCTCTGAGATTAAAATGGCCAAGGTGTTGCCATTTCAAAAAATAGGAAATAATAATGAAATTTCTAACTTCAGGCCTATTTTGATTATACCTTATTTTTATAAATTATTCGAAAAAATCATGTACGACAGACTACTTTCTCACATAAATTACATTAACCTGCTCTATCCACTACAGCATGGTTTTCAATCCGGCCACTCCACATCTATGTCCTTACTTGATATACAAGATAAAATTTCTAAAGCAATTGATAATAATGAATTCTCTATAGGTATATTCCTTGACCTTGCCAAGGCATTTGATACGGTGAATCATAAAATACTCCTGGAAAAATTACAACATTACGGTATTAGAGGTATTGCTTACAAATGGTTTAAGAGTTACTTAACTGACAGAACACAGCTGGTCCTATGTAATGGTTCATTGTCTAGTCTCAAATTAATCCTACATGGAGTACCACAGGGATCTATGCTTGGACCTCTCTTGTTCTTAATTTACATAAATGACCTACCTAACTCATCATCCTTACTACGTTATATCTTATTTGCAGACGACTCTAATGCATTTTTATCTAACTCTTCCTATGATCAACTAATTAATCTAGCTAACCAGGAGCTAGCTCTTGCTAGTGACTGGTTCAAAGCTAACAAGCTCTCTCTTAATACTAGTAAAACCAGCTACATTATCTTCAGATCTAACAAAAAAACCCATTCCAACTACTGCTCATGGATTATCAATTGATGGCGTTCCCAAACCCCAGGTGGAATCTTCTAAGTTTCTTGGGGTTTTGGTTGACCAGCATTTAAAATGGAATGTTCATACTTATGAAATATCCCCAAAATCATGAAGAATCTTGGAATACTAAGGAGAATCTCATACTTACTTCCTACTTTTATATTAAAGAACTTATATCATGCATGCCCTAATTTAACCTTACCTATCTTACTGTAATTTCATCTGGTCCTAAACGTACCCTACACACCTATCTACATTAAACATTCTACAAAAAAGGCTATCCGCATTATTACTAAGTCATTTTTTAACTCACATACTAAACCACTCTTTGATGATCTTAAGATTTTTAAAATTGAACAAATTAGATTTATCCAAACATGCGAATTTATGTTCAAGTATGCCACAACATGCTACCTGTTGCCTTCTTGTCATTGTTTACCCCAGTATCATCAGTAATTACCACTAGAAGTAACCGTGCCTTTATTTGCCAATATGCCAGGACTAACACTCGTAAATTTTCTATACAATACCAGGGACCACTAGTGTGGAATAATTTGCCCAAAGACATCCAAACTGCTCACAGCCTCCCACATTTCAAAAGACTTATTCGTACCCATAAATTAAACATAGAAAGGTTAATAGAAAACAATTGACATCTATCTTCTACTTTCAGTCCATCTATCTCTCTTTTCTTACTCAGCTACTTATTTATCTAATGGGCCTCTACCAGCGGGACCCGTCCCTTTAGGTGTGCCCTATGTTATTCTTTTAAATTTTCTGTGTTATTTGTTTTATTAATATTAACTGTTTGTTGATATACTGCATTAATTGAAAATGTTTTTGGGTTCAATAAATAAAATGAAATGAAATGAAATGAAATTATGTAAACAGCAACTGAAAACTATAATTTTGTCAATTTTGTTGAGAGAATGCCATCTCTGTTTTTAGTTAGGCAAAAATAGTGTTTATACAAATATATACAGTAGGGTGGATCGATTCCCCATGGCAAAAATATTTTTCTTTGGCAAGTACTATTAAGAGTGAGGGAAAGTTGCCAATTGGTATAAGAAGCAAAAATAAATTATTTGGTAATTATTGTGGAACATGTTGGGGCTCCCCGAAGATTTTGAAGCTTTGCCACATGGGGCCTGTATGACGGTATTGGATAATGGATAGGCTATAGTATGGATGATCGTGAATCATCGCACGTGACAACGTCTTGTATTACATATAGGCCTATAACGTATAAAAATCATCGAATACATTTTTATGCATAGCTATATTAGCTAATGGGCATTTATAATGTATATTTTCAACAATGCTCAGGCCACAAGACACGATAATTGATTTTCTTAAATGTTGGAACCATCGATCGGTAAAATGCCATGATACGATAATACCATGTCGCGATTTTTGACACAAAAAACCACTGCTGACAATTTCTAACTCACATTTCTATTATTGCATGTAACGCATTGACAAAACATACATTCTTATGTAAAGCCTATAGACTTCAAGTGCTCAACTGTAGTTTTCTAAACAATGTCAATGTTTAGACCACATGACATGATAATCGGATTTGGTGTTAAAGGTTGGCATTATCAATCGGGATTCTATCCGGAAACTGATAAAGCCATCTCTCGATTTTGCGCTATCAATGACATTGTGAGAAAAATGTATGATAAGGCCTTCATTACCCTCAAACATATGAAATATTTGTCATCGAATAGTACTGATAAGGATAGGTCCTTCAACCTTCTCTCTAAGATACACAAAGCCTGTGAGAAATGGCCACAGAACGACATGCCGGAGGGTAGACCAACTATTGCTGATGTGGGGACCATTACCCGCAGGGTAAGTGAGTATATTAATTATTTTATAGGCCCCTTAGCCCGTAAATACCCTTCCTACATCAGAAACTCTTATGACTTCATATAGAAAAATTCGTAATAGGCTACCACCGTAAATGAAGATGATATCCTGGTTACTGGGGATGTTGTTTCTCTCTTCACCAACATGAATATTGACCGGACACTTAAATTTGTCGAGAATGCATTTCTTAAATACCCTAACCGACCAGTCAGGGAAATCCTTACCCTCCTTGAATTAACCCTAAAGAATAACGATTTTTTCTTCGGGAAAATTGTCTTCCTCCAGATCCTTGGCATAGCCATGGGAGAGCCGTTATATTTGGAAGAATTGGATGATGGAGCCATGAATAATTTTAAAATACATCCTAGGCTCTTTTTCAGATTTCTTGATGACATTTTCTTGATTTGGCCTGGACCTCCTTTGAGTATTCTCGAGTATGAATCCTTTTAAAACTCCATAATACCCGATATAAAAATTTCACTTAATTAAAATTCCTCTGAAATTAACTTTCTGGACATGACGGAAGTATAGAACGGACAATACCACTACTACCTTACAAACCAAGATCTTCTTCAAGGCTACCGATACCCAACAGCTTGTTCATGCCTCATCCTTCCACCCTAGACACACATTCAATGGCGTCCTTAAATCACAAATAATTAGATCCAAGTGTATCTGTTCCTTCCAAAGTGATTTTGACATGGCATGCAATACCCTATTTCGATCCCTACGTAAGAGGGGATACAACCGTAGATCCCTACGTGAGTTGAAACAGGATATCTGGCATTCCCAAGAGAACCATATAGGTGAATATTCCCCGGGGTTTGAATGCATTAGCGATAACAAAGAGGTTTTCTCACTGGTTATACCCTTTGGTACCATTCCTACACACCTGACCAGGTAATGGAGGGGCATCAACTCCAGTATAGCACACGATTCTCACACTTACGGGTCCTAAATGCTTATTCTAAACAAAGCAACCTCAAACAGAAACTAACCTCTTCTCCTCTATTCTCCCCTTCACTTGATACCTCGTCTCTGGACTCGCTCTTTAGTATTTAACTTATCAATAACTCACTCACTAAGGAAACCCACTCACTGCCTGGAATGCACAATCTTAATGTTATAGTAGCCTAATTGACATAACTGGAGATGGGACGAGGGACGGTTTGTGCCCATGCATATTACACCATTAACCTAATAAAAGCATAGATACAAAAGAAATAGAATAGGCAAAGTGTTGAACAGACATATTGCAATAGATCTGGATTACTCCAAGTGTCGGAGGCTGCCAAAATGCCAAGAATGGGAAGAATTTGGTAGAAAACTGCCAGCGTACCGTTCATTTTTGCAATTCTGGCTTAGTCAATTTTCTACCTCCTTGGGGAGCCCCAAGATACTGTTGAAATCCAAAATCGTGTTACATAGTTATATTCAGGTGTAGCAAAGGCAACTTTTCCTCACTCTTAATAACTGATAGGACGGAAAAAAGTTTTTCGATCCACCCTAATATACAGTAGGACCTAAGTTATACTCTTTGCAACGTGATAATAGCATATATTATAGTAGTAAATAATGTTATCTATATCTATAAGAAAGGATGTATATATGTATATTTGTCCAGAATACACGCCCACAGTTTTGCAGCTATTGATCTGAAACTTTACACCTAGACAGGGCTCCATCAAACTTAGCAAGTGCAGGGGTTGGCGAATTTCTAACACCATGGGGGCCAAGATGGGGGGAATTTTTGGGGGGGCGAAAATTTTTTTTTGCAGCTATTGATGTCAAATTTTGCATTTAGACAGAGGACCGTCAGGTCCTCCCAAAAAACCAGTTGGCGAATCTCTACCACCAGGGGGAAAATGGGGAGGAACCCCAAAACTCCATTTTCTATATGTTTACACCATCGCCATAGTTTCACAGCTATTCACCTGAAACGTTGCAGCTAGATAGGATGCCACCGGGACCACCTTGCCCCCAACCAACACACACCTCGCTCGCCCCGCAGAGGCCGGGCGGGGCAGGGCGTTGTTTAGGGGGGGCGAAATGTTTTGGGGGCGAAATTTTTTCAGCTATTGATGTCAAATTTTGCATTTAGACAGAGGACCGTCAGAAAACGAGTTGGCAAATCTCTACCACCAGAGGGAAAATGGGGGGGCCCCAAAACTCCATTTTCTATATTTTTACACCATCGCCATAGTTTCACAGCTATTCACCTGAAACGTTGCAGCTAGATAGGATGCCACCAGGACCACCTTGCTCCCCAACCAACACACACCTCGCTCGCCCCGCAGGGGCCGGGCGGGGCAGGGCGTTGTTTAGGGGGCCAAATGTTTGGGGGGGCGAAATTTTCTCAGCTATTGATGTCAAATTTTGCATTTAGACAGAGGACCGTCAGGTCCTCCCAGAAAACGAGTTGACGAATCTCTGCCACCAGAGGGAGAATGGGGGGGGACAAAAACTCCATTTTTCACATTGTTTTTACCATCGCCATAGTTTCACAGCTATTCACCTGAAAAGTTGCAGCTAAATAGGGTGTCACCGGGACCACCTCGCCACCAACCAACACACCTCGCCCCGCAAGGGCCGGGTGGAGCAGGGCGTTGCTTAGGGGCGAAATTGTTTGAGGAGGGTGGGGCATTTTTTTGCAGTTTTGCAGCTATTGATATGAAACTTTGCATGCAGTCAGAGGACCGTCAGGTCCAGCCAGTGGAGGGGCCATGGTGGGGCGTGAAACCCCAAACCGTTGCTATTTCCATTGCGTCGACACAGCTTCACGGCCATTACATAAAATTCCCGGGCATCGCCGGGTATCCCAGCTAGTTATAATCATATAATAGTAAATATTATCACAGTAAGCTTATATTATAACACTTCTTGTAAAACAATAATGAAAACAGTAACAAAAAACCAATACCATTTTGTCAAATTTTTCTGGGGGGAATGTCAATCCTGGGGGGGGGAGTATCCCCCCCAGAGACGTCTAGATTAAACACTGACTCTTATGTGTGCTAAAACAATCTACCTTGTTCATGCTAATACAGTTGGATTCTTCATGCTAACGCAATATAACTTTTGATGGTAAAATAATTTAACTTCTTCATGCTCCATGCCATCCATCATCCATGGCATAGTTGCCCGGATTTGCAACCACCAGTTTGTTCAACAGATGAGTAGAAGAGGTCATAAATATTTCCTTCATCCAACAAAATTACTAATAACTTCATTTTAGATCTAGCCTAAATGTAGCAACTCTGTAAACGAAAAAGTTAGATGGTGCTCTTCAGGCATCCAAAATGACGCTAATTTAAAGTTTTCATAGTTTTTCTGGAAGGGAACCAAACTATGCAATTCTTTCGAGGGAGTGTTATCATGCTTGCTAATTTGTTTTTTTTTTAAACCAGAAGTGGTCGTAATAAACGGCAATGTGTGAAAATGACCGATATTTGCATCGCAGCGCAAACTGATATTTCTGCGCAAACGTTTGTCAGCAGCTAAAGAACTCATGAGCTGAATGTTCAGATGTTGAAGAATGAAGATGAATTGAGAAATTACGTTGTTAGCGAAGATGAAAGTCATAAATAGTCTATTGTGCACTACAAGCTCCTTAAGACTTTTTTGTTTCACCGTGGTTGGACTGGGAGCGCTTCTGAGTGGATTTCTTGAAGAAGCGCTATAAAAATTCTTGAAATGAATGAATGAATGGAGAAATGCAGCTCATGCTAAACGGGCCAGTTGGAAGTCTGCTTTAGTCAACTGCAGCCGTGGGCGCCCGCACATAAAGGAAAGAGGGGGCACTAGCCCCGCTGGAAAGTTGAAACCTATTTTTATTATTGCTACTTTTTTGTAGTTAACAAATTTTTTGTAACTAAAAAATATTCATAATGAAAATTCTAAAAAAGAAACTGAGACATTTACATTAAGAAAACCTCTATGAAAAATACCAATGTATGTTCTTAATTTTCTGCTTTGCATTTTCAACCTTTTGCTACAAAAAACTCTAAACGTGACCATCGAGTTTTGCCCCTTCTGCAAAGATTTATGCGGTCGCCCATGACTGCAGCTGCTAGTACCAAAGTGCGACAGTGTGCCATCTGCATACCGGTGTAAAGGTTTCAAATTACCCCTCCTAAACATTACCCCCGGTAACTTGAAACCGGTTTCAGAATACCCCCTGGAGGTAATCTGAAACCGGTTTCATCCTAATCCCGGTTTCAGGTTACCCCCTCTAAATTCCGAATGAATTCCGTATATCCAGCTTCCATTTCTCAAACGTTGCTTTCGTCAATTTAGCTTCTATTTCACCTACAGCGAACCTTCGTCCAGCTCCATTTATCAAGCATCGTTTTCGTCAATCCAGCTTCAATTTCACCTCTAGAGAACCTTCAGCCAACTTTTATTTCACCTACAGCGAACATTCATCCAGCTTCTATTTCACCTATAGAGAACCTTCATCCAGCTTCTATTTCACCTATAAAGAACCTTCATCCAGCTTCTATTTCACCTATAGAGAACCTTCATCCAGCTTCTATTTCACCTATAGAGAACCTTCATCCAGCTTCCATTTCTCTAACGCTTGAGAAATGGAAGCTGGATGAAGGTTCTCTATAGGTGAAATAGAAGCTGGATAAAAAATTCGCTGTAGGTGAAATAGAAACTGGGTTGACGAAAACGACGCTTGAGAAAATGAAGCTGGATGAAGGTTCTCTATAGGTGAAGTAGAAGCTGGATTGACGAAAACGACGCGCAATTAAATAACTGTTTTCAAGGGGGGTAACCTGAAACCGTAGGGGGTAGGATGAAACCGGTTTGAGATCACCCCCGAAGGTAACTTGAAACCGGTTTCAGATTACCGGGGAGTAATCTCAAACCGGTTTCAAGTTACCGGGGGGGGGGTAATGTTTAGGAGCGTGTAATTTGAAACCTTTACAACTGCTGGGTATGGGAAGGGTTCTGAACATTTGAAGCTGAATGGTATTAACCCATTTTCTACTAGCGCACCCTCAAAAATTTTCTCATCCTGCTTTAACTAAATATAATTATTGTTTAATTTTCTGATCTGTAGGCTATTGAGCTGATTAAACAATCCATGCAGAGTTTCTCTAGTTTTAATATCTTTATCCAAAAACTAGGTTGATTTATCAAGATAGAGACGTCACCTCAAAAGTGTGAAATATTTCAAGGAATAAAAACGTTTTATTATTATTATTACCGACCGTGTAACCCAGGGGTGTCAAACCTTTTTGAGTGGCGGGCCAGTGTGAACATCTTCCGACAAGTGGCGGGCCAGGGTGTCGATGCTCCTGAGCAAAATTGGGTAGTGATCTGAGAGGGAGCTCCAGGCTTGGTCAGCCAATTTCCAGAGCATTTTCAATAATATAAGTTTTAAGTAACTTTCATAATTTGTTTTAACAGACAACCAACCGGAAACCATAGATACACTGATTTTATGTTGCGGGGCGCGGTGGTGTACGTAGCAGGTATGTTCGTCGCCTTGCAGCCGAAAGGTTGCAGGTTCGAATCCACCTCAAGTTCCTGCGTAGGGACCTTGGGCAAGTCCTTCACTCTCAATTATTGCTCAGTGCTTCGGCGTGAAACTCCGATGCGGTGTTCGCACTGTGGTCGGGAGCGCCTCTGAGTAGTGCGTTTGAAGGGGGAAAATAACAAGTGCACACACAAGCAATACACAGTCTACACCAGTGGTTCCCAACCTTTTTGACTCATGGGGACACATTTTCTAAGTTGGAGGACAGGATGGCCACTTTTTCTTAGTTGAAGGACATTAGGGGGCACAAGTCTAAAATTTAATATAAAATTGTTGCAATTGATTTAAAATAGAATGTTTAATGTTATTTATAGACGCAAAAATAACATAATTTTTAATATAAAATAATTGTGTTCCATCCTGTCCAAATTTTCAATGTTTTCATATAGTTATGTTTGCTAATTATTTGAGAGACGAGGGCCATTTTTAGGCCTGGCGGGCCACTTTTGGCCCGCGGGTCACGATTTGGGAACCGCTGGTCTACACAGAGCTGTGAGTCTGTAAGAATAAGCCTCCATGCATTTGGCGCTGACTGCAAAATATAAAAAGGTGAACTTTTATCCTATAATTTTGTAATCTTTAGGGAAGGCTTCGCGGGCCAGAAATAAATTGTCGGCGGGCCAGAAATGGCCCGCGGGCCAGCTCTTTGACATCCCTGGTGTAACCCAATATATGCGCGAGGTCTTGCACCGGCTTCTTTTCCCGCAGCGCATCTTATTTAGGATTGCATCTTTGGTGTGGCGAAGCTTATCAGGCTGGATACTCTCTGATCTGTGTGAGATTTGCATCCCCCTTTCCACTTGTATAGGCCGCCGCGCACTGCGCTCTGCTGTCCATGGTGACTTGATGGTTCCTTTCACTCGCTCTGCAACAATGCAGAGACGTTCGTTCTCTGTAGTTGACCCAACAACCTGCAATGGACTTCCCTTGACTATGCGACACCTCCCAAGCTGTTCTCAATTTAACAAACTGTTGTAGACTGTTTTTCTCTTAATCTCTGCCGAGAGTGCCTTGATGGGGCGCTATATAAATTCTGATTTTTGACTGATTGATTTAATTGCAAGCATCAGATATGATAGATTTAGGCCTACATCTGTTTGTATTATGATTAGTGAAAATTCTAAAAATATTGCTCTTTATTGAAGAGTCATGATGATATTACTGCTGCGCTCTCTAAGTGCGCGCAAGTGGCGAATGGGTACAGGTAAGCTTATTTCAATAATGGTGAACGGCGTAAATTGATGGTTGAACGTGATATTGGACTGGAAATGTTAGTTAATAGTTATGTGTTCATGTTTAGGGCAGTCCCTAAATCACGAATTCACGGAAATCACGGAAACCGTGAATTTCGCCGTTTGCCGTGAATTTCGCCGTTTGCCGTGAATTTTGCCTTTTGCCGTGATTTTCCGTGATTTTTCACATTTTAGCACTTTTTTGGTTAAAACACGTGAAAAATGGTCGCTAAACACGTCAAAAATGGCGCCGACAACCAAAAACAGCGCGAAACAATTAAATTAATTTAAGAATTTCTGTTTTGGGGAGTGATCGAATGACGTCGCTGACAAGTGAAAACACATTTGTAGGCCTAAATACTCATATTTTAACGTTTTTTAGAAAAAAAGTGCTGAAAATGTGAAAAATCACGGAAAATCACGGTGCCGTGAATTTTTGGATTTTTGCAAAAGTATGCCGTGATTTTTTCACTTTTTGACCGTGATTTTGGGACTGCCCTATTCATGTTCTTCCGAATACTTGTTGGAACTGTTGTGGTTATCTTCAATTTCGATTATGCCGTGCAGATGATTTTAGGATAAAATTATGGTAACCTCGCCCGTGCATTCGTACACATAATACATACGCATTATGGAGTCAAGGATAAACCATATTACAAGCGGTCTCAATTTTGATTATGCGGTTCATTTATGTCTAGTAACCTGAAATACCATCAACGCTTCAAACTTCAAAGTCATGCTTTTGACAACTTGTTCAATTCAGGGAAACTACTTGAACATGTTGGTAGGCCTATCTTTTAAATTGAACGCGCACATTTCGCCGACCTTCATCTCAGCGACCTCAACAATTCGCCGCCGCGAAACATCAGCGCCTACACACTTCACCTCGATCAAACACAGCGCCTACACAATTTGCCGCCATTCATTTCAGCGACTCTTATGATAACAATGTCAAATTTTATTTTAATGATAAATACAATACAATACAATACAATGAGAGCCAGCGGCGGTGGCGGCTGTGGCGGTGGCGCTGGTTGTCAACAAGTGCGCGTTTCCGTCACGCACAGCGGCGGCCTGACGATGAGGTCAGCATTGACATAACTATCATGGACCGGCGATTGAAAGTTGAGCCTCAGGTGTAATCTCTATGGCTTTATATATATATATATATATATATTTCGGGGTTTTGGCCCAAAAATTGTTCTGAAGACTAAACCTGGAGGTTCTTAAATCGAACGCGTGTTGCTTATTACGCCCGGTATTGAGCAACGCGCTTTCGAATTAGCGCTGAAGTGAATGGCGGCGAATTGTGTAGTCGCTGTATTTGATCGCTGCGAATTGTATAGGCGCTGTGTTTCGCGGCGGCGAATTGAGGTCGCTGAGATGAAGGTCGACGAAATGCGCGCGCTCAATTTAACGTAAACCAACATGTTAGGACAGTTAGGTAGGCTACATTGACAGAGCCGCCTTAAATTTTTTCCGCCAAAATGATTTTGTCAGATTGCACAGCACAATAGGCGCTGTTGGTGAAGTCGAGCAAAATTTAATGTCACTAAGCTAAGTCTACCAACCACAATGATGATAAGGGAATGGTGACTGGCACTGTTTGCATCCATGCTTGATCTAAAGATGCAGAATGCATTGCCCTTGTGTTGCAATACAACGTCATACAAGTAGCAACCGCCTAGTCTTCGTGCCGTCTGTCCGGGGGGGATGAGGGTTGCTCGAGTTTACCAAATGCACCATGCTCAACCAGATAAGACCAGGTAACCAGGCAGAGCACAACCATTGAACCCACATGTCCATGGGCGCCCGCAGAAAGTCTTGCAGGAGGGGGCAAAACACGATGGTCAACGTTAACAATTTTTTTTGCAGGGGCTCAAAAAAATGCAAAGCGGGAAGTTAAGAACATGTCCGAGTATTTGTCCCAGAGGTTTCTTGATGTAAATTTCTCAGTTTTACTTTTAAATTTTGTTAGTATGAATTGCTTTTTTTTGCAAAGAATTTTTTTAAAATCGAAAAGGATTAGTTAAAAGTAGGCTTTTAAATTCTCTAATGCGAAGAATTTTGGTATAAACCCCAAAAGTAGTAGTGAGAAAAATAGGTTTCAATTTTCTAGAGGGGGAGGCAAGTGCCCCCGTTGCCCCTATGTGCGGGCGCCCATGCACATGCCCTAGCGGATAATCAGTTCGATCAGTCCATTTCTCGCTGATTCCCTCGATTCAGTGGTAATGTGAGCATTGTAGCAAAGCACACAAAATGTATGTACAAATGTTATGTTGGATTTCATATGCACTGATTCAATGAATTTCATGACAAAAACATTAAAAAAGTTTTAGTGAATGCCGTGATAGTGCTAAATCTATCCCAAAACTGAATTTTATGACAATTGATACTTGACTTGCTTCTGTGACACGAAGCATGTAAAGAAGTGCTTAACTACATCACTTTGACATCAAGGTGTAACCCGGAGGTATCTATAATTAATAATTTAAACCTTGTGCCTAATTGTTAACATGCCAGGACGTGTTGAAAAATGTTAATGTTGTAGAGGAAAAAGTTGATAGATAATGGGTTAAATTAAATAAGGCTTAGTAAGCCTTTATCCATCCTGTGAAGTGTGCTGACAAGGTGCTTTTCAAAGCTATTCAGGGAAACGAATGTCATGTCCTCCGTAACCTCTACCCACTACAGCGAGATACATTAAGCTTATAATTATAACTTTAGAGACAGGGCTCACAATTTCACCCTCCCCGACAAAGACTCGTTAAACTTTATTCCAAGATTGTTATTCAAAAACATGTTCTAACTATCTTGACTATAAGTTTTAATTTAAGCTGTCATGCTGTCAATTTGGCTAATGTAAATCTGCAACGTTCTGTGTGTTGTTTATTGAATTAAACGAATATACATAAGAAACGATTTGCAGTAGCATTCCAAAAACGAGAGTAACCGGCAACTGGCTTAGCTGCAATGACCACTGACATTATTACATAATTATTATAGTATTTAACTGCGAGGAACAATGGTATAATTTCCTGTTTCCTGTTAATTGTTGATATAATATTAAGTTATTAACTACCGTACAAGTCTTTGCGATACCGATTGCAGCCAAAACAGGCTTTTTACAAGTTTGTTTTGTTGCACATTAGGTATCAACCGTATCATTGCACGCAAACTTTCTTGTACAGACCTAGATAGATCATTTTCAAAACACACAACATCTTATATTTGTTGATGCAAAAAGTACAAGATGGTCACAGTACTGTTAAACATTGCATGAACTTCACAATTAAGGGTTAGTAAAACGAAGCTTCCAGTGGGTACACTGACGTTGATTCAATGTTGTCCGTAACTGGTGAAGCGTGATCAATATGGATCGAACTCACCTTTTGCCTCTGAAGTTCCAATGCTATTTCATGATGGTGAATGCGATGCATTTTTTAATTAAAAAACCAAGATCGTTAACAAATTTGATATTTGGATGTCGATAACATTTTCAGTGAACTGCAACAATGGAGGGTACTATCGTCAGCCACAGACAGTTTTTGATAGACCAGATGGATCCAGATTTCGGTCTACTTGATGAACTCTATACCAATCTTCAGAAAGAGGAGTACGATGAAATCAAACTCGCACCCAGCACTGTTCAAGACAGATGCAAACGGCTACTTGACAACGTCTTACGGAAAAACATAGTAGATGAATTGTTGTCTGCCCTTGAAAGCACTAATCAAACGCATCTGGTCAACTACATGCAGGCAGACGGTGGTAAGTTTGCTTCTCTGCCTGACTGTCAGTCCGTCCATACATCCATTCATCCATTATCCATCCATCCAAATTTTGTTGTATCTAATATTCAATTAGCAATAATCGAGTATCTATACGATCAGAACTTCCCATTGATAAACTATTAACAAAAGATGTTATGTCAACGTTACAGCCTTGGATGACCACTGATCAGTGCAGTACACAAATGCTGCCAAATAGTCAGAACCTTGCTCCAATAATTTGAAAAGCTCCACAGATTCTAATAAAGACACATTTGTTAAATAGCAGAATAAGTTTAAAAAATTAGAAAACGTGGTGAGAAAATGCGAGCAATCAGGTTTCAGAAAATTAATGTGACAATGATCCTTAAAACTTTTATAACTAAAAGGCCATTTTTAACAAATAACGATAGTTTTACTAGGCTACCGCATATAACATAAACAGAATTGAAGTCTTCAATAAAGTAAAGAGATTGCTATAGTTTAATGATTACTTAAGCTAGCCTCCAAAATTAGTGAAAACCCTGCACCATTTAAAACATTCCTGAAGGACTTGCCAATTTCTTCTTTGGGAGTTTTGCCTACAACTGAGCAGGAAATAACTGATATTGCAAAACAATTAAGAACAGTTCTCAGTTGTGGGATGTATGATCATGATAGAAACCGTAGTGCACCAAAGGCCACAATCCAGCTTATTGCTGAACCACTGGCTCATATCATAAATAGTTCATTTGAAAGTAATTATTGGATCTGCATTGATTGCTGTTATTTTGTTTTGGGTTGGTGTTCTGTCAATGAATGGGGACTTATATTATTGTGCTATAAATGATTATAAAATATTACGAGTCGAAGATAAATATAATAATTACTCGGTGCTACTACAATACGCCTACAGATTATCCAGTTCTATTGAAAATACTTTCAATATCATTACTCTTATTCGTAAATCAGCTCTCTGCGGAGCAGATAATTCATTTGGGTTTCGGCGCAATGTCATACAAGATAGGGCGGGGCTCTGGGGGAACGGACATTATCCCTCCTGGACATTATCCCCCCGGACATTATCCCCCCGGACACTATCCCCCCGGGGTAGGACATTATCCCCCCAGTCTATTATATCATTACCTAATAGACCTATGTTACGTTAATAACTTAATATCTATACATCACACATTAGTTTATCTTTGTAAAAAGATGGTAAGTTAATTGCAGGTTTAATATGTATATGATAAAACATTTAAAGGTAGTAAATGTAGAAAGAGGCGAACAAATCATTGTGTTAAAATAACGCATGTAAAGGTCTTAAATGTAGAAACACGCTTTGAAGGGGATATCTGATTGACGCTAATACATTGTAAGTCTACGAAGTTCATATGACGTTAACAAACCTTTGTAGGCCTACTGACTGTATACGATTCCAATTCGTTCATTCATCTACTGTGAACGACGCTAATAAGGCTACGAAGTTTAGACGTAGCCTAACTGACGTTAACAAACCTTTCTTGTAGACACTTAGTCTAAACTAATAGGTCCTACCAGGGCCGGCCTTAGTCCAAATGGCGCCCTAGGAAAGGCATACATTTGGCGCCCCAGGCATAGGCCTGCATTTGGCGCCCTTATATTCCCACTCAATTGTTCAGCCCACGTCGGAATCTAAAGATGAATTAGCCAGAGCCGGTATACGCGCTCACAAGGCCGTAGCCAGGAATTTATTACGAAGGATGTTTTCTTGACCTTGAATATTTGAGGTGCGTAGGCCTACACGCTACGGCCGACTTTTGGGCAAAATTTTCTGACGACTTTTGTTAGTCGTCGAATTTTCTGACGTCCAAAAAACACTATTTTCCGCGATGTTCTACTATTTTCTGCTAAAAATTACATTACACACTTTCATGTGCTAGCAAATGCATAATTATTTCATTTTTACATTGTTTCATTTCGTGGGGTGTTCAAAGACGCAAAACAAATTCCCCCTTACTACGGCCTTGTATACGCTCATCTGAGTAATGCGTTATAATTTCTTTATTAGTAGGCTACATTGAAGGCTGGATAATATTCAATTTTGGGGAGAATGGTATAAGTGCCTCCGTGCCTAAACCTCATACAACAGGCTCTTTGATCATCGATTGTGTAACTGTGCTTTAGTTAAGGTGTTTGCTTTTTATTTTTCCATAGTTATTTTGACTCATAATCTATGTCAGAACCACTCTATGGCAACTCAATGGCCATCATCATCCTGATGCTACCGCTCAGGGGACTCGCTTAGCGGGGTTGCAAGACCCTTTTGGGTCCCCTGTGCAATCAAATTCTAACTTTTGGCATCATTAGTTAAGTATTGCTTTTTTATATTTGTTAACCCTGTTTTCTTTGATGCCTGATTCGATTTGTTCTTGTTTTCTTGATTATTTGGTTGCCAAATAAAATGATTTGATTTGATTTTGATAAGTTAAAAAATATTAAAATACACTCTTGTGAAAATGGCACCCTCTTGATGGAAATGGCGTCCCATGCAATTGCCTGCTTTTCCTATGCCTAAGGTCGGCCCTGTCTCAGCTACTGCCCTTTCTTCATCGTCGTCGCTACTAGACTATTTATTTGAATCTGAATAAATGGCAGGCTGTAGGCCTAATGTTGTAATCTCGTCTTCATACTCAGCAAGGCTCACTCCCATTTCATACATTTAATTTCTTGCAACATCTTCACTATCGAAATTGAGCGTCGCGTACCGGTATTCTAACTTCTGTCTCCTATAAAGCAAAGAGTACGAATTGCCGTCGATATCAAATTTATGCACTCCTTGAAATTGAATTAGGCTACCTTGAACAGGTGCAATGAAGCAATAATCAGTTTAAATTCTTTCCATTAGCGAAAGTCTTGAGTTTAAAAGAATATAAACCCTAGTGTACAACAAAATATATTCGCCGGTGCCGCGGCGCCCCCCCAAGCCTGCGGCGCCTAGGCAACTGCCTACTTTGCCTATAGCTAAGGCCGGCCCTGGGTCCTACATACGATTCTCATTCGTTTATTTCAAATCTAATTCTATGCCTACTGACATTAATTGGACCTACGTCAATGACGTTAACAAACCTTCGTAGGGCTACTTAATGTAGACGACTCCCATTCGTTAATTTCTCTACTGTATTGAATTTAATTTTGAATGGAAATGTCAGATGTAGTTAAATGGCATTAAAGAACTTTCGAAGTCTCATCGGTAACGGCACTATTCTAGGATTTGTACATGAAGGGGGGGATTTTGTCCGGGGGGATAATGTCCTACAAAAAATCGGGGGATAGTGTCCGGGGGGGATAATGTCCGGGGGGGATAGTGTCCGGGGGGAGATAATGTCCAGGGGGATAATGTCCTACACCCAGATAGGGCGGGTAGATAGGGCATAGCCTATTGCGTTCAGGTCAACCGCAGAGCTTTCAAAATATTATGCTTCCAGCCAGAAATATTACATGTATATCACTGCTCCATTGATAGCGCTGTGTACGGCGGAAATTCCCTGCTGCTGTCAGTGCTGTGCAAAGAACTTGGAATATTATTTCCAGTCTGTTCGCGCAAAAGGGTGCCTGATATCTTTCAGTTCTAGACTTAAGACTTCTATGTTTGTATAAGCCTACATGATAATATGACTGATCCATCTTGGGCTGTCTTTCTGCAGCATCTGATAAAATGTCTTTGTTCCATTTGTTACTTGGTGCATTGGGACTTTTGGGCTGTTTTTCATTAGGCCTACACTAGGTTATACACAGGAATTCAATTACGTCTGGCCACTCGGTGAACATGAAAAACACGGCATGACATTGTGTCGCGCAACCAGGCGCTCGATGTATTTCAGTTCTGGATATAAGACTTCTTTGTTTTGTAGCAATTGCGAGTGAAGGACTTGCTCAAAGTTCCTACCCGGCGGCTTATTCCCAAAATGTACATGGCAGCTGCAACCGCAGGGTTTTCAGCCAATAACATGTCATAATAGGGGCGAATACCATAGGGGGAGAAAGTAGTTGATGTTAGCAGTTATTGGTGAAGCTGTAGGCTATTAGCAAATATCTTTGCTATTAGCTTCACCAACAACTGCTAAAGAACCAACGCAAAAATCTTAAGAATCTAATGACGACACTAACCCTAACACTAATCCTAACCGACCCTCACGACGCTAAAATCTTAAGAATCTAATGACGACACAAACTCTAACACTAACCCTAACCGACCCTCACGACGCGAAACCTTTCCCTATACGCGAACGACACGTAGGTCTTCTATGTTATAGCCATGCCTAAATTTAACGATAAAGAGTGCTAAAGTGAGACATAATTACCTGTGCAAAATGTTCCTCCATACGTAGGGTCATTTGTAAGAAATTTTAAACGTTTTACATTGCAATTCGTCTAAAATCATCAGAGCCTGCCGACACACACGTGTTGTTGATTAGTTTAGAAAGGGATGGTCAGCAATTGTACTCGACAACCTCCTCCCCTACGATCTTCGCCTCTTCCACATTGTATTCCCTATGTGATTGGCTGGTTGCAGCTGCCATGTACATTTTGGAAATAAGCTACCCGGCGGCTTGAGGTAGATTCGAACCTGGAACCATCCGGCTCCAAGGCACCGAACATACCCAGTACCCACTGTGCCCCGCATAATTATACATTGTATGCATGATTCATCTTAGGCTTCAATTCAATCCAATTCACTTTATTGCAGCCGGAAAGCAACGTGAGAGCAAAAGTATAAAATATGCATGCATTGACTATAAAGTGGAGGCCCTAAAACCTAAAGGGATGGGCATCCGGTTGGAGATGGTCACCGAAGTGAAAAATTTCCAAGAAAAATTAACCAAAATAGCCGGGGGAAAATCAAATTAGGTGATGACAGATTGCAGAAAAGTTTAAAGTGTCAAGAGCATGTTAAAAACAAACTTAGGCTAACTAGGCTATATACTTAAGTAAAACCTTAACTGCACGTGGTCACGTGCACTTTTAAGTAGGCCTATAGATTTAGTGCTCTAGGAAAGTAGAAAAACACGAAGTTTCTTTTTAAATACATGCAGACTACTGGATTGACGAATATCTAGCCTATAATTGGTATTGCGTTCCATACTTTAGTGCCCTGAGATTTAACAGTAAAACGCATAGTATTAGATTGAGCTTTGACAGGGCGAAAAGCAGATGAATTTCTAGTGAAATGTGAATGGATGTCAGAGGCGTGCGGGAGGTAGGCCTACCCTTGGAATACCGAAAAAAGGAGACCGTGTTCGAGTCGAAAGAAGAACTCGCAAATTTGTAGATTCTTTATCTGGTCTATTTTCAGAAGAGTAAGCTCACTAAAGGAAAGGTCAGTGTGTTCCCATTTGAGAATACCCGCAATTATACGAACAGGGTTGTGGGGGCGCGGTGCGGCGGTGGCGTAGTGGTGGCGTCGTCACCTTGCAGCCGGAAGGTTCGAGGTTCGAATCCACCCTCAAGCCACCGCGCAGGGTCCTTAGGCAAGTCTATCACTCGAAATTGCTCAGAGCTTCGTCGTAAAACTCCGATGCAGTGTCCGCTCTGCATTCGGGAGCGAATCTGAGGACATAGAGAGCTTGAAGAGGCGCTATAACAAGTGCGCAAACAAACAAAAAGGCTTCGCCTGTAAGATGATAAGATGATAAGTTTACAAAGAATAGATTCGTATGTCGATGCTCAAACCAAGTTGCAATACCGGAGGTAGGGGTAGACAGGGTATAATATAAATTCATTCTATTTGTCTTTGAATAAGCAATGCGGGAAAGAATACCAATATTCATTAACAATTTTAGCTGCAATCTGCTTTCTTTCTGGCAGGGCTGGATGTCTTCAGTTGGGTTTAAGACGTCCTTTTTGTATAAATCGATGATCCAGTTTAGGCTTCCAATGATTGATAAACGTTTTAGATTCATTGGCTTCTTGATAGAATGGATCTTTGATGTTGTTTGCCATTTCAATAGTTTATAAAAAAGAATTCAATGATGACTGGCCACTCGGTGAGAATGAAAGGGAAGCAATGAAACGCAATAGATCTGAACTCATCGAAAAAATTAATGATCATGATCTCTGCGCACTACTCTATTCCAAGAAAGTCATCAACACAAGACAACGTGACTTCATTTCGTCAAAATCATCTAGCTCAGAGAAAAATGAAGCACTCTTAGAATTTATGCATCGATTTAGTTTGGAACAGTTCAAGACTTGTGTTACTTGTCTACAGGAATCAAATCAAGCTCATGTCGCTGAAATTTTATCGAAATCCGGAGGTAAGTGATTTTAAACTTTTGGTCTCTTACCAAGGCCGTAGCTGAGGGGTGTTTTATGTGTTTGAACACTTCCGAAGTGGAAGATGCAAAAAATAATATAATGCATTTACTAGCACATGACGTAACAACCATGAAATAAAACCATAAAAACACCCCCGAAATGAAAAATGTAAAAAATAATAAAATGCATCCACTGGCACATAATGAAAAAACATGAAATTGGGCGAAAAATGATAAGAAAGCCGAATTTCCACCGACTAGGAAAAAGTTCGTCAGAAATTCTTCTGGAAGAAACACACCCCCAATCAAATCCTGACTACGGCATTGTTTCTTACTATGCATAAACTAAAGACCTACAAACATAATTATTCTTCGTTACGAATGCCTAATATGCATTTAAGAATAGGCATTGAACACAAGTTAGTTGTGAAGCACTACCAAGTTCATTTGACAACAGTTATTTGATATGAGACTTAATAAAATCGTATTTTGTTACTGTTTATTGCGTTTCGTTTTTGAATCGTCAAAAAACGGTGGGTGGCCTCACTAAAAATGATATAACTTTTGTTCTATTTGAAATATTTTTATGATTTCTGGCCATCATGATTGAGTAACTATGAATTTTGTATAAGACTGTAAAATTTCATATCGAAATTCTTACTTTTGGCCAAGATATTGGCAAAAAACCTAGGGGGATCTTTTTTGCACACCCTGTATATGTAGTTAGCATGGTACACGCAGTGTTCTCTTAGAAGAGCATCAGCAGGACATGAATTCAAAGCCTTAATTGCTGGAGAAGTAGATGAACATGTAGCCTAGTGCCAAAACCTTCTTCCATACGACACATTATGCAATGAGGGGCCACGTTCCGTTAAAATTTCAAATGGCGTGGCATGGTCGGATTGGAACTCCTGGATAAGTCCCTCGCTTGAACTTTATTTATTTCTGCGGATGTCCTTAAGTTGTTTTCATCGTGCTCTTTCACGTAATCAAATCCAAAGCCTTTTCAGTCAATTTCTTCTTGAACGAGCCGTTCTGCAAACTGAAAACTTGCATAAGTTTACATGACTTTAGAGCCATTTTCATCAGAATTCTAGGCTACAGGTTCTTCAATTATACCAGTAATAAATTGTAGCAACAGGTTTATTTTCACTTCAAATTGTAGATATTCCGCTGCGAAGAATGACTTCAATTGACCTTCTGAAAGAGCTAAAGTTGAACAGCTACTATCCACAGAAACTTTCCTTCAGTGAAGCAATTAAGTTAAAAGGAAAATCTCAAAATGGTTGTCAAGAGGAATATGGTCTAAATATTGTAAGGAAGCTACTCATGTTCGATTTCACGGCAGTGGTTTCAGTTGCAACAGAAATTAATAATCATCTCATCGCCAGAAGCAACAAGGAAGCTGTCAGACCAACGGGGAAAAGCAACGTTAGACCACCATGGAGGACCGTTAATGCAGAGCAGAGTCAGCGAAATCTGCATCCAATGGATTTGCTGATTGTTGTAATGAATTGCTGCGATGATTTTCTGAGGCAGGTTCTTGTAGAAAAAATGTTTTCCAACATAATAAGTGTTCCGATATTGCTTCCAGGTATAAGAAATGGTTCATATACTTTGCTGCTTTTGGCTTTAAGAAGTCTGATGCCAGAAGTGCAAGAACAAACAGGCCTACCACAGATCTCTTTGACCGATACATTAGTTGACGTTAAGAATCCATTTGTGTCATTTCTTCGTGCTGGTGAGCTGCACAGATCCAAATCAAAACTGTTAAATGACCTTCTCAGCCCAAACGCTTTCAATACTTTCTTTCACAGAGAATGCCAAAACGGATCTTCAAAAAGAACAGTATCAAACGGATCCATAGAGGCTGCTTGGTTTCAGTCACCATCAGCGTCCGAAGATGAATTCAACTGTAGATTGTTTACAGTGTTAAATCTTCGAGGAGATGCAAAATTCTACCCGAAGCAAACGCAATTTCTTTGCCAGTCATCAACACTGGTTGTCTTTATGGTCGATTCTTTTGAATCACTTCAGGAAATGTACGAGAATGTTAAGGATATTGACGTGTCAGAAATAGGCCTAAAGATAATAGTTTACCTCATTTCACCTGAGTCTCCCGATAAAGTTGACGAAAAATATTTCAAATATTTGGAAAATCTTAGTGAGCGAAAGGCAATTTCTGAGGTGAGATACGACTGGTGTGACAGCACGAAGAAAATGAGTGACGTTGACTTTACGAACGATATCAGGAAAGCGATCTCCGAGTTTTTAAAACCAAAGCATGGAGATTCAAAGTACATAGCGTCATATGCAACCGTCAGCCTAATAGGAAAGAATTTGGGTTTTTCACTTGATGATGACAAGAATGATTACAGATTAGGAAAAGAAAGTGCAGACGTATTCGTCAATTTACTCTTGAAACAATCGTCGGATTGTAAACAAGTAATACTTCCGCTGCAAGGTAAACCTTGGAAAGAAATCGGAAAGCTTGAACGCCAACAACGAGGAAAGTCACAGGATAATACTCGAAACGAATATTTTATTGCAGAAAAAGAAACAGAAAAACGACACCAAAGGCAGACACAGTGCGATGGCCTTATTCAACAGAACGAGGTAAGCCTAAAATTTTCTTTTGCGTGTCACACCCTGAAGGACCAGGTTCTTTTGTACTACCTCAATTCTTGCAAGGTTAAATTAGATGCAAGAAGTCGAGCTGTCATCTCAACCCTTTTAAAAGAATGCAAAAATGACAAGCAGGGACACAGCGCACAAATGTTGAAGGAAGAAGATCGTGAGATTGAACTAAATCAAAAAGAGCTCAAAACAGTAAACAGCGCCATAGGTTTGGAGCACTTTCTACGTGAACATGGCCAAATGTATGAAGCAGCAATCCCGGAAGAATTTCGAATGAGGCAGCTTGAAAACGCTCGTTTATCACCAGACATGATACGCAATTTCCCTTCAAATGTGGCTAATCTTCTTTTGAAGGGTCAACCACTGGAACTAATGGACGGTGATGCCTCAAATGTTCCGATTATTTGGCTGAAAGCCGTCTTTAATCAGGTCACATTCATGACCAACAACGCAAGAATATTCGTCTTGTCGATAATTGGAGTTCAAAGTTCTGGGAAGTCAACCTTGCTCAATGCACTATTCGGTCTTCAATTTCCGGTCAGCTCTGGGCGATGTACAAAAGGAATCTACTGTCACCTCGTTCCCGTTGATAAAGGAAGTCTGCAAACGAAATATGATTACGTTTTGGTTGTGGACACCGAAGGTCTTGGCGCCTCACTATTTGCCGGAAAGTCGACTTTCAGAGACAACGAATTGGCTACTTTTGCCATTGGATTGGCCGATGCTACAATAATCAACATGAAAGGAGAAAACTGGTCAGAAATGAGTAGCATCCTTCAGATTGCTGCTTATGGTTTAATTCGTGTGAGGAAAACCAAAGCAGATTTGGAGTTGATGCCAAGATGCATGTTTGTGCATCAGAATGTTTCTGCTGTAGATGCCAAGGATAAGAATCGATTGGGTCAAGAAAATCAGCTCATGCTTCTGGACAAAGCAGTTAAGGAAGCTGGTCGTGAAGAAGGTTTCACAGATATTACCAAGTTTAATCAAGTGATCAAGTATGATTCTGAGTTACATTCGTGGTATTTTCCGGACTTATGGAATGGCAGTCCACCAACGGCCAGAATAAGCCAAAATTACATTGGAAAAGTAAATGAATTATACCAGCACCTGGTGCAAGTAATGGAAACAAATACGTCGAAATTGACAATCTCAAGTTTTTTTCTTCGAATGTCTGATATGTGGAATGCGATGCTTCACAACGACTTTGTTCTTTGTTTTAGAAACACGCAGGAAATAATGTCAGCTACCGCGCTAAATGATAGATTTTCTGACGAAGTGGACGAGTTCAAGATGCTGGTCAAAATTGAACAAGCAAAAGCTCGTAAATTAATTTATTCATTAAAGTGTATTGAGGAATTCGATGTCAAAACGAAAAAAATTGAGAGTGACTTGACTGATGTTGTAAAGAATACATTTTCAGCAATGGAATCCATTTTGAATAAGGTTATTTGCTGCACTGATATTCAATCTGATTTGAAGGGCAAGTATACTCATTCGTTGAATATCCTCAAAGATGGAGAACTTCGTCGCATTAAATACGAAACTGCAACTGATATGGGTATTCAGATGAAGAAACTTGAAAACGATAACGATGAAAAGGTCAGAGAATTGAAAGGTAAACTGACGGCTTTGGTAAAGTCAATTGAGGAGGAAGCAAAAGATAAATTGAGTGATACAGTGATGAAAGACTTTAACGAAAAATGGCAGGAACTTCTTGCTGAAGATAAAACGATAGTGAATGAGAGAATGAAGCTTGTAGAAAGTGAAATTAAAAAAACAATTCGTCGATCAATCACAGAGTTAAGTTGGAAAGAGAAAAAGCAAGTGGATGTTGCTGATTCAGCTGCAATCTTTCAACAGCTTCCAGTTGTTGAAATGCCGGAAGTGTTTGAAAGTGACATGGTTCTAAACCATAAACTGTACACACCTACAAGATGGGTTAAGGATTTTATGTATTCCGAATCTTATGCTTATAAGGCCAACATAAACTTTCAAGATGCACTTAAAAAGTGGGATTTGCAGTTTCAGAGTCAGGAGGATCAAAAATTCAATGCTTCCGATTTGGAAACGGTAATTTTGGAAGTTGGTCAGTTGTTGGGAATCGGAAAGAAAAAGCAAGAAACTGATGAAATATGCTTTATCCTGCCGCCAGGATGTAGATTTACTCCCGATTATATCACCAGATTCATTAAATTTGCCTGCTATTATACGTACAATCGGTCTCTCAAAAATAGTAAAAGTTTCATTTCACAGACAGATCCACTCGCTGATATCGTTGAACGCCACCAAAAGTTAATCAGTTATTTACAACAGATGACGGTAGATGCAAACATCAACGCAGTTAGCGAACAAATTTTCCAATACTCGAGAAGGACTTTTGTTGACAAACTTGGTGAATTGATTAAGACAGAAGTCTGTAAAGAAGAAAATAAAATTCCTACGTTTAAGACCAAACGCGCCTTTCTCAGAACGATTCTAACAGATCTTGGTCGAAGGACTCGCAACTTAACTGAAGCAAACGACGAAAAGAGGATAATTTTTGATGAGTTTATGTTATACATTGAGCTTGCTAACACAAAAGCCAGTAGAGATTTCTTCCTCTCTGCTATAAAAAAGTTGTTAAAAGAAATGCTGACCAAAGAGTGCGAAAACGAATATGAAACCAATTTTCAGAAAATGATAAAAAATAATATCGGCAAAGCTGTGGAGAAAGCTAAAAATTCTCTGAAGCAGGCAGATCAAGAGTGTAAAGGTTGCGAAAAGGAATATGTCATAATTTTCAAAGACTGCATGAGCGTTGCAAGTGAAATTGACTTCAGAATTAGTGATCTGGATGGTTTCACAAAGGCAGTTTTAGGAAAAGTGGACAATTTATACGCTGACTTCCTCGGCCGGGCTAATTCTTCCTTTGAGACACTTATTTCCGAAGAAAACGAAGCTGGAATAAATCCATTGTTCGAGAAGATAATTGGATGTCGAGAGAAATGTCCGTTCTGTTCAGCCCCGTGTTCTCAGTCACTAGATGGGCACGCAGGAGATCATCGGGCTAATCATTACCCAATGGGCTTAAGAGGTACAGTCGAAATCAAAGGTGTGATTGCAAATACACACCAAACTCATGATGTAACCAGGGAGGGGCAGAAAATGCCGGAGAAACTGACATTGGACACTTGTCAAACCATTGTTGGAACTCGTGCAGATTTCAGAACCCAGGCTACCATGGAAAAGTTTAACAAATGGTATCACCGACGGTTTAACTGGAATTACGAATCATTCAAAAACTACAGAGAAATTGCGGTATATAAAAATTGGGATATACCGCACAGTCAAACCCATGAAACTTCGTTGTATTGGAAATGCATCATGGCTCAGTTTGGCAAAGAACTTTCCGATCATTACAAGGCTTTGTGTCCTGAAATACCGAAAGCATGGAAAGAAATTACTTGGGAAAAAGCAATCGGTAGTTTGGATGAGTCTGACTTAAATTTTCAGATTGATGAGCAATCTTAGAAGTGAAATCCAGACTTAAAGCTCGCATTTCCTAGTTAACTTGGGTCTTCCAGCTCTCACATTGTTTTGACTCTGTTGCTTCTAAAATATGTAGTGTAGCTTTTGAAGATCCAACGTAAAGTGAGGACTATTACGATATTATTGCTTGGATGAGAGCAGACTAAACTTTACAAACATTTAGTAGCACTGGTTTTAGGATAATTTTGGCTAATGAAATCATAAGGTGCCACTGTTTTATGGACATGCATCTACAAACAGGATTTTTGCGGATTTCCAATTGTGTCGGTTGGAATAACTAAGCTAACAGAAATATTCCTAATTAAAACTATGAGGATAACTAACCTTCGCTAACCTAGGGCCTATAAATAGGCATGTAGTTAAATTGTGATTTTACCTATGTTGTCCATTTTCCTGTAGCAGAAATATTTGGATAAATAGGTAGGCCTGCATGACATTGTACATGGCCTATATAATATATTTTGCAGTGTTCCGACATTTTCTGACAATTTTACTTGCGTTAAAACTTAATGCGTTAGCATGGCGTGCATTGGTCGTATCTTTACAGCGAATAGCAGATTGTTGACTTACTTAGACGCTGTGTCGTTTAGCATTGCATTAGCCTATCTTTGAAAATGTTACATGATTTTATCTTGCACAGCGATTGTATTCAGCAGGCCCTCCTTATCTCAGATCCGGCCCCTCTGATGTGAGATATCTGAACCATGAAATCTGTCAATTAAAGAGCAACTGCCACTATCTCTAATGTATATTTAGTTTCAGTAATCTATAATATCCATTGTGCTTCATGCGTTTTAGCAAATTTCGGAATGACGAGTGATGGGAATTCGCTTTTGAAACATCTGGATATCCACCACATATAGACGGACAATTTAATAACTGGTCTTGCCGAGTGGTCACTTTCATAGGCGCAACCACCCTATGGAACCCACGGGACACGTCCCCCCAACTTTTGAGTGATCCCCTGACTTTATTATTATGGTCCCTCCCAACTTTTAGGACGTGATTCATTATGGTCCCCCAAACTTTTAGGACGTGATTGCACCTATGGACCTATGGTCACTTTGACTATATGTTATGTTATATGTACATGTCTACAGGGCCTCCGACAGGATTAGGAGGCCCAGGGCCACAACTAATTTTCGAAGCCTTTTTTCAAATATCTTATAGTGAATGCGGACATCCTCTTTGACTAAAACGGTTTTAGTCGATGCCCGAGACATTAATAGGCCTATAAGTGTCAGACGCACAGCTCACACAATGGCAAGATGCAGGACAGACTTGTCCTCTGTTGATCGGGTCGCTCGTGCACGCGAACAGGCTGAAGTTGTATAGCAAAATCCAGTCTAAATCTATGCACGAACGATGTCTGCTGCGTAATTATTTGTTTGTTTGTATGCGCACTTGTTATAGCGCCTCTCCCAGCTCTCAACCGCTACTCAAAGGCGCTCCCGACTACAGCGCGGACACTGCATCGGAGTCTCACGCCGAAGCGCTGCGCAGTTGTGAGGACTTGCCCATGGTCCTTACGCGGCGAAGTGGATTCGAACCTCGAACCTTCCGGCTTCAAGGCAACGACGCCACCACTGCACCACCGCGCCCCACAATTAGCTAAACATTGTTAAAAACTTTCCAAATCCGAAGTTGATCGCCCAAATCCCAGGACCTTGTAGAAAATCTACAAGAGTGGTGGCGCTGGTGATCATTTCTTAACATCAATGTTTTTGCAATTATATGGCTAGGCCATATTTCAAACTACAGAGTTGGCTTCCTCTTCCGCAATTCTGCACTGTTAAATGCATTGCCGATGCTAGTTAGTTAATATTCAAAAGTTAACGACATCTTATAGCTAGGCCTACACAGACTGTACAGTTGACTTTTCAAAGCCTTCGATGTAGCCTATCGACGATCATTATTTTCTCATCATCCTGAACCTCAAACGCAGATTTTGTACTCTGTTCTATTTATGTCAACAAGTCTTTTCAATCAAGCAAGAGTACTAGTATTTTAGTTGATTTTTAAAAACTTTATCGGTTTCTTTTGCTCTCTTTTCTCGACTATTATACCGTGCCTGATAGTCTTCTGAGACAGTGATGCTTGACAGATGGCTGTCGATCTTTTTATATACTTAGATACCGTAACTATTTTATATACATAATTATATTTGCACATAATTTATATAATATCAATGTATCTTTATACACATAGTTATTACGGATACAGTCCGATACACACAATGCACACACACATTTTATAAACGATTCTAATATTTATTCTTAGCGGTCAATTTACAGCATCGTGTCGCTGGCGCGCACCGTTAGCCTATCACGTGTCTAGTTGATTTTGAGAGCCATTAATATAAAGCGACGGTACAAATAGAAAACTATTGAGATTACTATGATTATCTCATTGGTCTGAACCAGTCCTTCGTTGTTGAAACTTGTAAAGTGAAAATTGTCTAAAATCTAAGAAGAAAGCAGTTTTAAGTCGAATTTAAGATTCAAGATTAGAATTGTTAGTAATGCTTTCCAACAAACTGTTAAATATTTAACGGTTTTTAGCGCTTTCATTTTCAAGATCAACACGTACAGACTCGACTCCATCTTCGACGTGAGTTCCTATTAGCCTTTAGCTCTTGACTTTAATTTGCTGTATTTAAACATCATAACCGTAGTCGTAATCTCGAGATTTCTACAGCTCCCACAAAAGCGAAGTCGCGGGAACCAGCTTATTCACAGGCGCTTAATCAACACAAAATCGATAGGCAGCGGGTCAAGTCCGGAGAGTCAGACAGGCAGACAGATGGACGGCTAAGGTGGGTGATGTTTAGAGTTGAAATGCCGAGGGATGTGGGGGAGAATCGGAAGAATCAGGATAATTATGATTTGCGGAAGAGCAATGTTTTCAGTTTTAGCAATGTTTTCAGTTTTCCTCTTTTCCTCTTAGTTTACATCTTCATCCTGCATCTGCAACTCATGGTTCATACTGTATGTGTGCTTGTGATGGTATCCCATGTTTTAGGCTATATGTAGGCCTATGCATGTTATTTCTTTTATTCGAGAAATTTAATTTGGCATACTGTACCGCAGCATGAAGAAGGAATTGCAGAGTAGACAAAACTGTCTGCTTCTGCAAAATTTATGACTGGGAAAGTTTTTAGTGGCTCCTAGAGCTAAAACTGCGAATAATCCCCAAGAAGTACTCGAGAGATGAAATTAGGGTCATCTTTCTGGGTGGCACCCCATTAAAATAGCCCGGTCAAACATGCCCGTCGTAATCGCCCAAAGACAAAGTAACCCCGTCATATTCGCACACTGACAAAATCGACAATACCGCCTCGGCAAGATAACTGGCAAAATAGCCCCGACAAAATCGCTCTCCGGCTAAAAAGCCCTGTCAAAATAGCCTCGTCAAAACAGCCCATGAAAATAGTAAATTCGGTGGATCAAACTTTTGACTAAATATAATTTAGAATAAAAGGAGGTCTAATGAGTGGAAAAACATACGCGGGAGTGGTTTACTTAAACAAACAGTTTGATACTCACGAGTCACGACACTAGTCTTTATTACTATTACCGACTGGATGAGAGCTCTTACTAGCATTTCTGGCTGAGCCGCTGATTTGATGATCAATTTGCATGGCATTGGAAACTCCTATAAGTGCCTCCACAAATGCAGGGCCTACTAGGCCATGGGGGAGGGGTGGAAGCAGACTGCTTCCAGTTCGTGCCAAAGAGAAAAGTTTCCCACCTGGCAAAATTACTGTAGGTCCTATTATGTCATAATGTCGTATTGTTGTTAATGCTGTCCACAAGTACATAATAAGTTAGTGAAAATGTTTTCTATTCTGACAGAAAACGTTATTGGGTTCCACACTACTTACTTTTCTTCTTAAACAGTAGTGAAATACTGTCAAATACACCTCAATTTACTTATAGTGTCTCGTACAGAACTTCCGGAACTGAGATCTGTTACCTCTAGTCAGGTTCATCAGTCAACTTATTCTTTTAATAATGCCGAGAAAGCAGCTAAATTTCGTTAAAATGCAGATGTCATGAGCCGTTTTGTAAAAACTCTGAGTAGCATGATCATGATGCGCGCTCATCAAACAATTTAGACCTACTATCAAAGAAGTGTACGCACCAACATTAAGCATCATAGTATTGGGAGATATGGACCACCGGTTTAGAACTAACCGCAGTCCATCAGTTAAAAATAAATTTAAAGTCCATCATTTAGCTGGTAGTGTATAATACACATCTACCACATGATCTTGTCACTTTTTTGCATGCACTGCAGCACTAATTCCATGTTGGTTTACTTTGCGTTCATTGTAATACTTAAATTCTGCACTCCTGTAAGATTAAAAATGGGCACTATAACCAAACACCGCTTGATAAAATACTGCAGTATGTTACATGATATTTAAAAAGTCGCTGCTGGACTAATTGGTGATGAATCTAGAATGACCCTGTTTGCAGAACCTTATGTTCTTTTGGATGCACCCATTGATGCCACTGTAGGCCTACATGTACATGGATATCGAAACTGCTCGCTTGCATGTATTATTATGGTGATCAGCAGAGTGTATTGTATTCTATATGCACAGTAATGCGCAGTGTTTAATCTAGACGTCTCTGGAGAAGTTGCCCCCAGGAATAACATTTCCCCGGAAATTTTTGACAAAATGGTAATGGTTTTTGTTGCTATTTACATCGTTGTTTTACTCCTACTATTAAAGAAGTGTACGCACCGACAATAAGCAGCATAGTATTGGGACATAATAATATGGACCACTGGTTTAGAACTAACCGCAGTCCACCAGTAAAAAATAAATTTAAAGTCCAACGCGTACATGAAGTGTTTATAATATTTACTTATATATGATTTTAATGCTATCATTTACTCTTATAATTTTATTACACTGTCATATTACAGTGATTATAGCTTAATGTAGGCTATATATTTTCCGTAAATATAAAACTTTTTATTCGGTGCGTGGTCTCAGAACAGTCGTGATTAGTTACAGTCCTAATGCCCAACTAAACTTAGAGATCCCTAAATATAATAAATGTAAGTATTTACAATTCGGTGCATGGTTTCAAGAATGAACAATCATGAATAGATATTGTGACCAGCTAAATTTAGAGGTTCCTTACAAGCTTGTGACTAGGTATGTACCAACTACAGCGCTAGATCGCTAAGGCGCCTGAACTCAGGCCTAAAGTAAATGCGCGACTTTCATAAATAAGCAGTCACACACAGGCATTATGCCCAGTTAAATTTGGAGGTGCAATGCCCGGTTCACTATCGATAAGGCGACTTCGATAGGGCGACCATCAAAAGAGCGACTTCTATAGGGCGCCGATTTTTAAGGCAACTGATAAAAAGAGCGACCATCAAAAGGGCGACCGATCAAAAGAGCGACCATCAAAAGAGCGACCGATATAAGGGCGACAATCATAAGGGCGACCTATATTTGCTGAAATCTCAACCATATCGACAATGAATAATTTTTTATTAAATAATATTACATTAAAAACACAGAAACTAAATAAAATTCTCTGCATTAATTTTTAATGAAAATGAAGACTAGATCGAAGTAGATGTAATGAAGGTCTCTGCAAAAGTCTCTGCATTAGTTTTACATCAAAGTCTCTTCAAAAGTCTCTGCATTAGTTTCACATGAAAAAGAACAATAACTATAGTAGATGTAATTAAAGTCTCTTCAAAAATCTCTGCATTAGTTTTAAAGAATAAACACCGACAACTGAACATTCATAGTAGTTATGACAGATAGACCCACCATAGGCATTATAGGCTACCTAAACCTCAGTCGGTAGCCTATTAGGCTACTCTTACATAATTATACCGTCTTTCATCCACCATTTTCATTGAACCACTGAGAACGTTCGATGTTGACACTTTAGATTGCCCAAAATAAGTAAACAAATGCGTATTTTTCTTAGATCTACCGTCTTTCACCCAGCGTATTTATTTAACCACTCGGATTGTACACAGCGCGAACGTTCGATGTTCGCCCTTATGATTGTCGCCCCTTAGATCGGTCGCTCTTTTGATGGTCGCTCTTTTGATCAGTCGCCTTAAAAATCGGCGCCCTATATATAAGTCGCTCTTTTGATGGTCGCCCTATCGAAGTCGCATTATCGACAGGATACCGCAATGACCTATGCAAGGACGAGAATACGACAGTGTGTCCTTAAAATAAAAATAAAAACATCTTTAACAATTCTAAAGTGATATGTGAACTAAAAGATCAAGTTGGGTGTCTCTAATGCCGTTGTTGACTAATATATTTAGAATAATAGTAATATTATGGTTAACGGTATCAAAAGTCTCTTCCAAATCTAAGAATATAGGCCCACCAATAAAATATTCATTATTGTCAAAGGCTTGCGCTATTTTGTCATGAATACTCGTTAACGGAATCAGAGAGGAGCGGCCAGATTGAAATCCGTGTTCAGGGTGGATCAGAAAAATTGTTTGGAAAAGAATGTGTGGATGGATTTGAGCCGATAACTTGCTGTATTGCCAATTTTACTCCTATGAAATATAGGGAAAGCCTTTTGCTATTTTATGACTTGTGGGCTACTAAAGAATGCAATGAGCAGTATCAAAGTTAATTGAGAGGATATTACAGCAACACGAGGACTTGCATCACGTAGATCAATCCCACCTACCCCGCTGCTGTGAGCTAAGCGTAAAGAATGGCTTAAAATGTGTAACATTATTTGCTGCAATAAAGTTTGGGTCAGCACAAACGAAGTGAATGCGCACAGAATTTGATATTTTCCAGCGAGAAAATGGGCAACATCTGCAAAACGTCTTTCAAATTCATTTGCCATATCCAGTTTGTTCTTCCATTGATATTTAGCGACACAATCCTATTATCTCGTTCCACTAACTTTATAATGGAACGATTGAAATTCCATGTTTTTTAAAGTTCATGGCAGTCTTTACTAAATTCATATTCTTGGTAGTTTCTTTCAGCAGCTAATCTAAGCACTTTAGACTTATTCCTATAGTTAATAAATTTTCTGTTTTTAGATGAGGATGGGTTTCTAACATAGGCCTATTACTTTAAATTCACGGGCATTCTTCCTGCTTGATTGATAGAGCTCTTTTGTTCAAGGTTGTTTGAATCGTATTTCCATGTTTTACCTCTATAGGCTACTCATTATATTTATTGGAAAAGCCTCACTATACAAACCGTTGAACTGGCCTAGAAGTCGGTCATGTGCATTATTCCACAATTGCAAGCATTCATTACAGAAGCATCCAGAAGAGAAACTTTGAACATTTATCTCCTGTCATCAATAATTAGGGTCTAATCTTACGTCAACATTTTCAATGGATCACGTACCGGTATTATGAGTGTAAAAACGAGGTGCCAGGAAGCCTCTCATCTGACTTAATAATTGATAGGATGACGTTCAGAACTGAAACTATGTGCGTGGATGACTCCATGACCTCCAGTCACAATAATAATAATCCCTGAAAGGCCCCAGACGTTTGTAGGAATTAGGACAGAGACTTGACAATTCGTTCTGTCGGTCCCTTCTGTATATTTGCCCAGACTAACAGCCCGATGCTTACCCCTTCCGATAGCACGAGACCGATGAATTAAGTGATATCCTGGTATATTTATTGTGTTGGCTAGGTAATCACTAAGCCAAGTTTCCGCTAACGCTAGATTCAACACAGACAATGAATTCCACAAACCATTTGCTTAAGCGGCTTTACATGAAGCATTCCTGCAGTTGGAGTGCGTCGTAGGCTACTTAGCAAATGGGAGGAGGAAAACATACTGAGCATAGTAATGTTGACAATGCATAAAATGTAGGTGGAATGCCATTATTAATCATAGAACGATTATCGATGTCGTCTGGAAATACAACCAATTTTCTGCTATCAGCAAAATTCCTGCATACATCAGGGCCAATGACTTGGATAGTCACAGTAAAGTTGGTTAGAGAACTGAGATCTTCACTGCTATAATGCAGCTATTCACTAAATAATTTAATGGGAAGGTATCTTTTACAGAATTTAGGCACAGCCAGGGTTCTATGACTGCACAACAATTTCAATCTTCAAAGCTATGGTTATTTTGGATTGTTCCACCACACACCTAGCAATATAGCACCTTGTATAATTGTAGGTTTAGCGTAGCCTACGTCTAATAGTGATTGACATTAAAATTGTAGTCGCACCAATGAAGCTTTAAATGCAAACAACAATAAAGCAACTGAAGAAACAAAATAGTGCAGAACTTAAAACGACAGTCCGGCAACAGAAATGCAGTCAACATGATGTCATAAGAGCTGAAAAACCAAATTTCGTTTAAAGATTTGAAACAGCATATTATCATTTGTAGTGAGTCCACCCTCTCTTTTTTGTAGGTGTAAAAACATAACGCAACAGAAAGTAGGCCTAACAAGTAATAAAACTTATAAAAGTAATTATTACGTCGCATCTCAAATAACTGTTATCAAATAAACTATGTCACATTCATGATGAGTGATTCTTCTTTGACCCACCCTGTACATATCTCTCTTCCTAAAACCTATGTCTTCTTTCGGGGTACTCGCACTAAGAGCGGTACTGAATGGCCGCATAGTAAGTTAGAAACGACAGTATAATTATAAGCTTATAAGCGTCCACATTTAAAGAGAAGAATAATAATAAAATATAATAAGCAACCAAGAAGAGAGGGGTGCAAGAGTGGAACCGAAATTAATGTGATTGTCAATTGACAAGTAAGTAAACAAGTAAGTTTAGAGGCTACCATTACATCACATTATTATTCTTATCGCTGAATATCCACGCTTATGTATAAGCTTACTGTCGTTTGTAATTAAAAATGCAGCTTGCAACTGTGAATTGGAGTATGATGATGGTTCTCTACCCGAAGGCAGGTTCATACCCGTTGCCTTCCCAACTGGAATTGGAATTGGAGTATATGACTTACTTATTCATGGACTTATCAATAATTATTATAGTGTAGGGCGCGGTGGTGTAGTGGTGACGTCGTTGCCTTGGAGCCAGAAGGTTCGAGGTTCGAATCCACCTCGCCGCGTAAGGACCTTCGGCAAGTCCTTCACCCACAATTGCTCAGCGCTTCGCCGAGAAACTTCGATGCAGTGTCCGCTCTGCATTCGAGAGCGCCTCTGAGTAGGAAGAGCTTGAAGGGGCGCTATAACAAGTGCACATACAAACAATATAATATCGCAGAAATTTATGTTTCCAAACAAACGCGTACTCATAAAGTCTTAAGTTTTCATAACGTCCTGTAAAATAAAAGTCTCAACAGTTTTGAAGGGGATAGTGGGATCAAGGTGAAAACTGAAAGTGTTTCCTAATTGAGAGCCCGTTTGCCAAAGAATCCTGCCATTCTGCCATCACGATGTCATATTTACAGGCTTCTTAACATTTGCAATTTATTGTAGCTATTCCCCTCTGAAAAATGGCTTCAATTGATCTTCTGAATGAACTAAAGTTGACCGACTACTATCCTCAGAAACTTTCGTTCAGTGAAGCAATCAAGTTGCGCGGAATATCTCAGAATGGTTGTCAAGAGCAGTACGGCCTTGAAATTGTGAGGAGAATACTTACGTTCGATTCCTCGGCAGTGGTTTCGGTTACAAGTGAAATAAATGAGCGTCTGAACAACACAGAAACCGATACCAGCGGTCAGTGCGTTTCAGATAAAGTCAGATCACCGAAGAAAGGCAACGATAGACCACCCTCAGTGAACGCTAAAAGACTAAAACTGCATCCAATGGATTTATTGGTCGTTGTAATGAATTGTTGCGACGACTTTCTCAGACAGGCTCTGGTTGAGAAAATGTTTGCCAATAAAATAAGTATTCCGATATTGCTTCCAGGCGTGGTAACTGGTTCACATACGTTGCTGCTTTTGGCTCTGAAAAGCCTCGTTTCTGAAGTAGGTCTACCAGATTTATCGACTGATCCATTAATTGAAATAAAAAACCCAATTGTGTCATTTATTCGCATTGGTGACCTGCACAGATCCAAATCAAAGCTGGTAAATGACCTTCTCAATCTCAACTCTTTTAATACATTCTTTCACAGAGACTGTGCTGACGGTTCTGCCAGCCGATCAGTATCAAACGGATCCATAGAGGCTGCCTGGTTTCAGTCATCAACAGCCTCTGAAAAAGAATTCAACTGTAGATTTTTCACAGCAATGAATCTTTGTGGAGATGCAAAAAGTTATCCAGAGCAAACTAAATTTCTGTGTCAGTCATCAACGCTGACTGTCGTTATGGTTAATGCGTTACAACCATTTACGGAACTGTATGAAAATGTCCTAAAGGCTCTTGACTTGTCACAAACAAAATTCATTTTATTTTGCATTTCATCTGAATCTCCTGATTTGGACGAGGTAACAAATATCGAACTGTGGAACGATAGCCGTGGTCATGGTGTAATTTCTGCATTGAAAAACAACTGGAGTGTCGGAGGGGAAATGAGTTACGTTGACATTACGAACGAATTAAGAAAAACAATTTCCAAATTTTTAAAATCAGAACATAAAGTTCTGGGCCAAATCACCACATATGCAAATATCATCCACAAACATAAGAGTTTGGGGGTTTTGCTTGACGAAGATAAGTTGGAATACAAATTAAGCAAAGCAGCTGCAGACAAATTTGTCGATTTAGTTTTAAAGCAACCGTCGGATTGCAAACCAATGATACTTCCCTTACAAGGGGAACCCTGGAAACAAATTGGAAAACTTGAACGTGAACAGCGAATGAAGCCACAAGACAAAAGTCAGGACGAATATTTTATCGCAAATAAAGAGAAAGAAAAAAGAGACCAAAGAAAACTACAATGTCGCTGCCTTATTCGACAAAGCAAAATATCTCTAACATTTTCCCAGCAGTTTCAGAGTTTGCATGATAAGACTCTATTGCACTACCTGAATTCTTGCAGGGTAAAATTAGAAGCAAGAAGTCGAGTTATGGCATCAAATATAATGGACGAATATAAAAAAGGAAAACAAGAAAACGATCCGCAACAGTCAAATGATGAGGAATGTGATGACGAACCACGTCATATTGAGTTGAAAATAGCAAACAGCGTCATTGGTTTGGAGCACTTTCATCGTGAGCATGGACAGATGTATGAAGCAATGATTTCAGAAGAAATTCGTATGAAAGAAGTGTTCAAGAAGACACGTTTAACGCCGGACGTTATACGCAATTTCCCTACAATTATGGCTGGACTCCTTCTGAAGGGTCAGTCACTGGAATTGATGGACGGTGATGCTTCAAATGTTCCAATAACTTGGCTGAAAGCGGTCTTCAATCAAGTAAAACTCATGACTAACAACGCAAAGGTATTTGTTTTATCGATAGTTGGAGTTCAAAGCTCTGGAAAGTCAACTCTGCTGAATGCTCTTTTTGGTCTTCAATTTCCAGTGAGCTCTGGACGATGCACAAAAGGAATTTACTGTCACTTAACCCTTATAGGGTAACCCCTTTTCGGTTACAGTTGTTGGTAACCGGGGGTAAAAAAATACCCCCAATTTATTTTCGTCAAATCTATGGAAATGTTTAACCAATTTCGGTCCTGTTTAATTTATATGATAGACCAGGACATTGTTGAACGTAATGAGTAACAAATCTTGAATAAAAATGATGACTCGTGATTATAAGAGGTCTGATTAGCTCACGACCAACTTCTAGCAGGAACACACGGCGCTTGTCCAAACGTAGGCCTAATTAATGTGAGTGATCTCGCCATGTTGGATTCTGCAACTTCTATAATTATGATATATGCGTTGAGCGCTGCTGCATCAACCAAGAAATAGAAGAGGCCATCTTCTGGTCCTGTAACTGCAAGTGTATCCCTTTGTTTCCTGGTCGAATGAGTCCACGGCGCCTTTTGTGGCGTCGGAATCACCTATTTCTTTCGATAGCTTTATGCAAAAGTAAGTAATCTACACTAATATAATGCAACCTGAAACAGAAATCATACAGCAAAGAATGGCTAATTCATATGCAAAAATACAAGAACAACATATCTCCAACAATTCACTTCTATCAACTACTATGCTTACATCTACATAGTGTAGAAATGATTTATCCAGTACTGGAATATGAAACCTTACTTTTCACACTAGTCTACCGCTAGGTGGCAGCGCAATTTGGCACAGCTGAAAACGACATTGTGAAGAAAAAACATATTTAGGAAAAGTCACAAAAGCAAAAGTCTGTTTTCTTTTATTCAAAAAAAGTATATGAAAAAAAGTAGGCTGGGGGTTATTATTTACCCCCCGGTTACCCTATAAGGGTTAATTCATGTTGCTAAAGATAGTCTGAATGTGCAATACGATTACGTTCTCGTTGTGGACACAGAAGGTCTTGGATCCTCAAAGTTTGCTGAAAACTCGACTTTCAGAGACAGCGAATTGGCTACTTTAGCCATTGGATTGGCCGATGCTACAATAATCAACATGAAAGGAGAAAACTGGGCAGAAATGAAATACATTCTACAGGTTGTTGCACATGGCTTAATTCGTATAAGAAAAACCAATGCTGAATTGGAGTTGATGCCAAGATGCATGTTTGTACATCAGAATGTTCCGGCTGCTGATGCAGAAGAAAAGAATCGTTTGGGTCAAGTAAGGCACCTAAGGCTTTTAGACAATGCAATCGCGGCAGCTGCTAAAAAAGAAGGTTTCACGGATATAACCAAATTTAATCAAGTTATCAAGTATGTTCCAGGTTCACAGTCCTGGTATTTTCCGGATTTATGGAATGGTCAGCCTCCAAAGCAAGAATAAGCCAATACTACATTGAAAAAACAAACGAGTTAGGACAACACCTGTTGCAAATGATGAAAGAGAATCCTTCAAAATTGAAAATCTCAGGGTTTTTTCTTCGCTTGTCAGATCTGTGGAATGCGATGCTTCATAACGACTTTGTGCTTTGTTTTAGAAATACACAGGAGATAATATCAAATGCGATCCTAAACGATAGAATATTTCACCAGGTTGGCCGCTTCAAGAATCTAAACAAACGTGGACAGGTAAATAGTCGCTGTTCCCTAGATTCTGTCAAACGCATTGAAGAATTGAGTCCAGAAATGAAAAGAAAATTCAGAGATGTGAGCGCTGCTGTAGAGAAGAATTTCACAAATATGAAAACCAATTTGGAAGTCGCTTTCAATGAAATTGGTTTACGTGTAGCTTCAAGGAAACAGCATGAAGATTTTCTAATTGAAATAAAACAGGGAGAACTTCATCGTATTAGGAAGGAAATGGAAATTGCGAAACTGCTTTGTAGGAGAAAACTCGAATATGAAAACAACCAACGAGTAAAAGACTTGAAAGCTAAACTTGCTGATTTGGAAAAGCGTACTCATGAGTTACAAAGAGACACATTGAATAAAACGGACATTAAAATGTTCGAGGAATCATGGTTGCAGATTATTGCTGACAATAAAATGTTAGTAGATGAGAGAATGAGGATTGCAGAAAGTGAAATTAAAGTAGCAGTTGAAGCATTAATACAACCATTTTTAAGCTTACAGAAAGGGAACCTGAATTTGGAAAATGTTGATTTTAAAGACATTTTTAAGACATCCATAGTTGTTGATATGCCGCAAGTAACTGAACATGATATTGTTCAAGACGAAAAGCTGAGAGATTTGGAGCATTCCAACTCGCCTGTTTTTGATGCTATGAGCAGTCTTCAAGATGCACATAAAAAGTGGGAGTTGCAGTTTAAAAATCAAAGAGACATTGATTTCACGGTTTTCCAAGAAGGCCTAAATGGGATTCTGATCGAAGTCGGTCAGCTGTTGGGAATCTTAAGGACCGGGGATGAAGTTGGTGCCGAAAATAAAGAAATGTTATCAGTCCTGCCTACTGGATATCACTTTACCCGCGATTACACGACTAAATTCTTAACATTCACCTGTCATTATATGTACTGCCGATCTCTGGAAAACAGTAAGGGATTCATTTCAGTGACCGATCCGCTGGCCGACATCAATGAACGCTATATTAGGTCCGTCAGTTTTATTCGAGCGGCGTCCGAAATATCTAGTAGCAGCCAACAAATCTTCGACATCGCGAAAATGTCTTTCGTTAAAAATCTCGGTGAACTAATAAAAGCAGAAGTGTGCAACGAAGACAACATAAATCCTACGTTTAAGTCTAAACGCGCCTTTCTAACAGCGATTCTAACAGACCTTGGTCTAAAGACTCGCAATTTAACCCATTAGTGCCTAATGTTCCACTTGTGGAACATTCCACTAAAAGTCGTGGCCACGGCCTGTACTTTATTTTTTTTCTTGTATGCTACATATAATTGTTGGTCTAAGTTGGTGTTTATAATTTCATCTTTGGTTTACCAAGTTGAGCGATAAATAAGTGTTTTCTCAGTGTTTGTAAGTATGTAAACGTTCAATTATAAATTGTCGTTTGTTTCAATCGCAGGAAAAAAGAGGTAAGCTATCCACAACTGTAAGATTTGTTTTAATTTGATGTTTCCTGTCTTATGAGCACTCTCTATTCAGCATATATTGATTTAAAACCACTGGTTTATTATAAACACCGAATGTCTGACATGTTCCACTTGTGGAACATTGGGCACTAGCAATACCTGGACTGTTTACATTTAGGTCCAGTTTATGTATGCATGTACCTGTATGTTAGTATGTATAACAGCATGTATGTAGGTGTGTACCAGGTAAGTATGAGTGTGCGTATGTATGTACGTATGTATGTATGTATGTAAGTAAGTATGTAAGGACGAATGTAAGTAAGTATGTAAGTATGTGTGTAAATTTGTATGTAAGTATGTAGGTAACTATGTATGTATGTGCATATGTACGTACGTACGTATGTACTTACGTACGTTATGAATGTATGTTTATGCTTACATACATGTTTGTATGTTTGTATGTATGAATACATAAATACATATATAAACACATACGAACATACATATCACTTGCATACATACATACATACATACATACATATATACAAACATACATACATACATACATACATACATACATACATAGGCCTACATACAAACATACATGCATGCATGACATGCATATATACATACATACATGCATACATACATTATATACATGTATACATACATGCATACATACATAAACTGGCTCCAAAGGTGAACAGGCGAGGGTAATGGCGGGGGGGTAATGTCCTGCGGGGTTATTGGTCGGGGTAATGGCAGTGGGGTAATGGCAGGGAGTAATGTCCTACGGGGGTAATGGTCGGGGGGGTAATGGCAGTGGGGTAATGGCAGTGGGGTAATGTCCGGATACCGACGGAGACCATGCAATGTTGAAGTGGCATATAATAAATAATCGGTATTGCAAGTGCCCAATGTTCCACAAGTGGAACATGATTTCAAAACCATATTAGGACAAAACTGCAGCAAAACAATCAAAACTGAAGCTATTTTTTGTGTTCTGGCATGTGATTTTACCTTAAATTGTGTTTGAGATCCAAAAAAAAAGTTGGGCATTAATGGGTTAACTCTCTCAAAAACAGAAAAGCAGGACATTTTTATAGAGTTCATGCTTTATCTTAAGCTTGCTGAATTAGAAACCAGTGAAAACTTCTATCTTGATATGATATTGAAGTTTTTGAGAGAAATATTGACTAAAGAAAACGCATCTGAAACTGATTTTCAGAAAATGATTAAACATGACATCGGCAATTATGTGCAGAAAGCTAAAAATGGTCTGAGGTATGCAATGGCACATTGCGAAGGATGTTCGGAAAAATGTGTTGGCATTTTCAAAGACTTCATGAACGTAACAGGTGAAATCTATTTCGGAATTAGCATATCGCAAAGCATAATAGAGGCAGTATTAGTAGGAGTCGATGATTTATACGCTGACTTTCTCAACAATGCTAATTCCTCATTCGACACGCTCGTCGGCGAAAACAACAGAGCTGCACTTCGCACGGTGTTGGAGCAGATGCTGGGATGTCGAGAGAAATGTCCTTTCTGTTCAGCTCCCTGTGCTCAATCACTGCAACAGCATGCTGGAGATCATCTTGCTTATCATTATCCAATGGGTGTGAGTGGCACGATAGATATCTGGGGTTTGCTTGCACATACACAAGAAACTGTCGATGCAGCTGAAAAAAGACGTAGAAAGCGAGGAAAACTATCCGTGGATACTTGTCAAACTTTGGTTGGTACTCGAGTAGATATCAGAACGAAGGCCACCGTGCAAACAAGTAACAGATGGTATCAAAAATTGTTCAAGTTGAATTACCACTCATTCAAAAACTACAGAGATTTACCGGAGTGTAAAAACTGGGATATTCCATATAGCCAAGACTATAATGCTTCTCTATATTGGAAATGGTTCATGGTCCAGTTTGCAGAAGAACTTGCCCAGCACTATGAGGCCTCGTGTCCAAAGATACCGGAAGCTTGGCAACAAATAACTTGGGAAGAAGCAGAGCAGAGTTTGGAAGTTTGGATGAACCTTGCTTAGTCTGAATTACTGTTTTTGAGCCGAACATTTTAATGGTAAATGTACATGATTGTATAATCCAGATTCATTATTCGCGAGTTCAAGCGTACTGTACGCGACATTATGATATACATTTAGTAGACTATAGTAACTGTTATTACCATACTCGATGTGAGAGGTTGGTTGTGATAATTATTCAACAGGAAAATTATTGTTAGATTGTCATGAGATGGCGTTCTAAATGTGTCCTGATTATAGGATAAACCTATTATAGGGCAGAAAGTTCTTGGTAGGATTCTTTCAGAGTTTCTGAATATTTTGTGAGAAGATAAATATTTTTGTCGATTAGGCCTGCTGTTCAGTTGGGATTCTTAGACAAAAACAATTTATGTAGACTCACTCCTAGTGTTTAGCGGAAGCTCTGCACCTATCTAGATTGTTGATCGATTGAGGTCGTCAATTGTTGCTTACAGTATATTAATTGTTATTAATTGTTACGCAATAATTTTATATCGGTTGTTGTTGTTGTTGAATCAAGAAACGGTCTCTGAATTGAGAAATTTAAAGACAACGCTTCACGACTCTGTAGAACAATAATTATTGACTTGCATTGAGTGCTTATGCAGGTATAGGCTGTTTATTTTGATGGCGCAATCCGACGACATGACTTCATCTTAAGCTCCTCAAATGTGGCTCCTTACCGTCGGATAAAAAATACGGTAGATCAATCGTCAACTTGACTCTAGATGGCGTGGTATTCCACCGACGCTCATTCATTCACATATTTTGCTCACATTCTCTGCTGTAATCGTATACAAGGGTTAGACAACTCGTTGTTATTACAGATTGTCTTACTAGGAAGTGACCAGCAGAAACCTTCCATCGACCAATTATATTAACAGTTGATGAGGATGCTGCAAACTCTAAATAATAGAAAATTAACAACACGTAGTTCAGAAAATAGCAGAGCAACCAGTGGTGGGCACACGCAAACACGTAGACCCCAAACGACGGATTCACATCTTAAGATGACATCATCATCTTCAGAGTCTCATGCCTTAATCTGTGGTCTGTCTTCCGGTCTCTGTTGTCTGCCAGATTGTCAATGACCATCTGCAACTATCTTCTGTAAAGCGGCTTTGTTTAGATCATGGAACAACGTCTTCTGACTGGCGTAGTTTAATTGCGACGCTACAGAAATTACGAAGTTAAAGTAGGCCAGTGTGTCTTCACAGGTCTGATGCGGCAATGGGTATTCTTGTTTCTTCTTCATTCCTCCTTCTTTTCCCATTGCTCTTGCTCTTGAATTCGGTTTCCGTTTCCTCCTTACCATATAACTCAGAATTTCTAATCGTTCTTCTTTCACGATCTGCTTCTCTCACGTTTATTCTTAATCTTCGCTTGAACCTTACAAGTCTAATGTCGAAGGCATTCCTGTGGATCAATCTAGATTATTTGCCTGCAAAGGTCCCTCTATGGAATGAACTTCCATCATCAGTTATTGCAATTATACCTATTTATTTATTTAACAATTCTGATAGTGCCCCTTCAAGCCACTACTCATAACCGCTCCCGAACACAGCGCAGACACTGCATCGGAGTTTCACGTCAAAGCGCCGATGTAAAGGTTTCAGATTACCCCCTCCTAAACATTACCCCCCTGAAAACTGTAAATTGGACCAATCATCGCATTTATTGCACTAAAATAATCGAAAAAATCATCCCGCTTCTTGTTTTGGTCTAAAGATTTTCATCCGTCATCCCACTTCGTGGTTTGTTATCAATATTTTCATCTGTAACTAAAATACTAATCGCCGCTGAAGTTAGGGTTACCATAAGTGCTCAGATAAAAAAGAGGACACACAAAATGTTCATTCGGTTACCATCTCGTAGCGCGCTCCTAGCTTCATAGTGCTAAACCAATGTCAAGTGTTGTACAACAAAGGTAACTTTAAACTACACAAAATACTGTTTTTATTGTACATGGTTTATTGAGCCAGTGTTCAGTACTTCAGTTCAGTACACATTACATTACTGTCAGTCTGTCACTGACTGTACACAGAAACAACACAGTGAATTTCTTACTTACGCACTTACTTACTTACCAGAGACTGAGTTTGGGGCTCAGCCCAAAAACTGATGGCCTTCAGCAATAGGCTGACTGCTGAGAAAACCTGTGCATTGGGTTTTCAGTGCGTCTGTAAATACTCACATTTCGGCTTTTTTTCAATTTTTTCGTGAATTTGAATATATTAATTATTATATTTTTATTTACCATTACCATTATGTACATTGTACAGTGTAGGCCTACCTAGCGTTATATTTATGCGTTTGAAAAAACCGCCTCAGGAACCGGAAGTCCTATGGTACCCATGCCATTTACCTAAATATTGCTGGAACGCGCGTTTAGTTCACGGAACGGAATAGTATATAACACGGAAAGGACTTACTTTCCCGAAAATTAGGTAAGATCGATCGATCGGGAACAGGCGGGGAAAAACCCGGACAAAAGCCATATTTTTCGAAAGCAGCCCGGACGCCCCGGACAGAGGCCAAAAAAGAGGACATGTCCGGGGAAACCCGGACGCATGGTAACCCTAGCTGAAGTTACAATGGAGAAAATGTTTTCGAGGCTATTAATTTTTTTCGGATCAAAATATTGATAACAAAACACGAAGTGGGATGACGGATGATATTCTGCAGACCAAAACAAGAAGCGGGATGATTTTTCTGATTTTATTAGTGCAATAAATGCGATGATTGATGCAAATCTAGTTTCCGGGGGTAATCTGAGACCGGTTTCAAGTTACCGGGGGGTAATGTTTAGGAGGGGGTAATTTGAAACCTTTACACCGGAGCAATTGCGATTGAAGAACTTGCTCAAGGTCCCTATGAATACGCGGCGACTTGAGGTGGAATCGAACCTTAAACTCTCTGGCCCCAATGCACTGACGCAACGCCGCCACTACACCAACACGCCCCACATTATACTTATATTTATTGAGATCTTAAACCACTATTTTTATCAGCAATTAGATAACATTATAACAGAGTAGGGGAAGGTTGCCAAACATGGACCAGCGCCAAAGATGGACCACCCGATGATTGGCCAGAAGGAATGAAACTGGACTGTCATGTGATGTTGTCGTATCTAACAGGACACAAGATAGCTTGAATGAAATAATTAGACATCCGCTATACAGAAAAACCACCGAGAAAACAGACAAAACGTGAATTGACACTGCTTGATCTAATAATAGATTGGGGGTAAAATTAATATAAAATCGGGGCTGGACCTGCTGGAAAGTTTGGAATTGGCTTATAAAATAAGGTTTTCAATTCTTCACAGGATACCCTACCAGAAAATCCGATATCACAACTGTTTTAAAGGTATCATGAGTTTTAAGTGGGTGTGTGCAAGTTGCCTAAGATGAAACACGTGTGGTCCATGTTAGGCAACTAGGAAATATGCATGAAAACTGCCCATTCATCTTTGATGCTCATTATTACTAATGCAATTAACTGCTATATTTCCTACTAAGCTAGCATTTATAATTTATTAAAGACAGTGATATGGACAGTGTTTAGCTGTGAGAAAATTTTGAAAATTGTTTGTTTAAATTTTTTATTTTTTATTTTTTATTTTTTTTATTAATAAAAATTTAAAAATCAATTTTTTCTTCGGAATGTTATTTATTTAAAAATTGCCTAACCTGCACTGTTAATGTAAGTTCATTTTAGAAGAAATGGTTGATGAATTAAAGCTGTTTTTCGCCCTTAACAATACATTTTTTGCATGGTCCATCTTTGGCGCCCATGCTCCTAAGATGGACAACTTATGCATTTTTTTTATTTTTAACTTTTTTTCCATTCTATTTATTTAAATGAAAATTTTATTGAATCCAATGGTGTATCAATACCTAATCTATGTAACGACCCTGTTGCACAATTATTTTCTCATAATATGTGGCAAAAACGGACGATCATCTTTAGGGGGTCCATCTTTGGCAACCTTCCTCTAATTTTTATAAGGTGACAATTTATTATAGTGCCATTATATCATATAGCGAAATTTTTCTTTAAAAATTTGGAAAGTTTCTTTTATTGAAGGCATTAAGATCTGAAAACTGTGTAAAATACACGGCAAAGTCATTCAACAGCACAGTAGGCCTATCAATTATCAATAACATCAGCTCTATCATATAAAATATCAAATGAAATTGTGAACACCAGTGCGTTGGAAACTGATGTTTCTAATAGGCCTATTATCATGCCATCAGAAAAGGCAACACTAAGTCTTCTGTGTCGACTACACATGCACCTGTATTGCAGTCGCAATGCATGTTAGGCTACTCAACCACAATAGGCCTACTCTTATTGTCTGCGGAAGACAAGAGGAGGCCACATAATCTACATTGAATAGAACATCGGGTCCACGACGTTCTTTTTTCGTCTTGAATTTCCTGATGGCTAAAAGATATAGATTACCATAGTCTTAAAAAGCGTTAGGCCTATACTAGTCTTTCTCAGTTGAGTACACTCAGCATTTTTTCGTATTAGGTCGCTAGCAGGATTGAGTAGGCCTACACTGAGACAAAATAACAATCTATATAAATAAAAATCTAACCGCGTTTGGCACGGCTTCAAAGATCTCCGAACTTACTTCATTGATTGCTTTCGAAACTTCACCAAAACGTTTAGTTCCAACACGGCCGGGTTTGCAGAATGCTTTTTGGGAAAAAGCGCAATGTTTTAAACAAAAAAAGCAACTTTGCAAATTCTACCGTTTTCAACACATACGCCCGTTGATAAGTGTGTTCCGTTTATGTAGCGCATTTCAACACACTCGATTGCGGCCTAAAAAAGGAAATTGTCAAATTCTACCGTTTACAACACATACGCCGTTGATAAGTGTTTTCCGTTTATGTAGCGCATTTCAACACATTCGATTGCGGCCTAAAAAAAGCAAATTTTCAAATTCTACCGTTTTCAACACATACGCCCGTCGATAAGTGGGTTCCGTTTATGTAGCGCATTTCAACACATTCGATTGCGGCCTAAAAAAAGCAAATTTTTAAATTCTACCGTTTTCAACACATACGCCCGTCGATAAGCCTTGCCTTTCAATTCGTGCGCGTTTCAAATGGTGGTTCAATTGTGTTACGTTTATGTAGCGCATTTTAACACATTCGATTGCGGCCTTTTTTACTAACGCGCTTTAGGGCGCTATCCGCGTCGCTGTCCGGGGAGGGGGATGGGGAGGTGGGAGGGAGAGGAGGAGGAGGAGGAGGGGAGGAGAGGGAAGGGTGGGGGAAGGGGGAGGGGTGGGGGAGGGAGGACGGTCTTTTCTGCCACAGCAACGCGTGGCCGGGTTCAGCTAGTATTATTATAAGCTTATATCTGAGATGAGTAGGCTACACGCTGTATAGGCCTAACCGCGCATAAGCCTATACCCTCGACCCGAATGCGGTCCTGCCTGTGGATATAGACCACAGCCTATCATACATGTAGCAGGCCAGCACGCTATGGGAAGAAGATATTATTGATCATGCGTGCACAATGCACATAAATAATAATATTAATGTCATCATTTGCATCTTTATGGCATGGCTACACAGGGTGAGAATTGCCGAGAGTTTGGGGGTTTCAAACCACCAATTTTTCTTATAGCCCCATAGTAAAGTAAAGTCTGTCTTTTACACCAAAATTCAAAATTTTTCATAAGCCAACCCCCACCCACAGTTATGTTTCCACAATTCTCACACTGTGGCTACGAACGAACGAATCTCACGATGCAACTTAACCCTTTAATGCCGAGATGGTAGTAAATGTATGTATGTATGTATGTATGTATGTATGTATATGAACATTTATATAGCGCCTTATAATAACCTCACGAAGGCGAAATGGTATGGGAAATACTATACACTCCGGCATTAAAGGGTTAAGCAGAACGGAGAAGGTGGAAAAATTGGCACTACAGGCAGGTTTTGTTTTATGTTTTATTCATTTATTGACTTGCAAGTCACATCAATATTCACATAACAGTAACAGACATTAACAACAATAAAATTTCAACAAGAAAATTGTTATGAACTTATTATCAGTGCAGGTCAATGAGTCAGCCGACAAAGGTCTAAAAGACCCGCTAAGACTCGGCTGGCTCATTTACAAACTTAATTCCTGCAAAGGTTAATGTGAAGGATCAAAAATTCCACCAAGACGAGGAGACACCAATCCACATACATCAGGTTAAGTTGAATATGAAGCGGTTCACAAAAAATAACAGAGGGCCACACAACAAATGTAAATGCAAAGCCTGAGAACATCTTAAGGTCAAGCATGTATCTCATTCAAACGGGGAGGAGGAGGCAGTCCCATAAACTTTTTAAGTCCCCATTATAATTTACACAAATATAAAAAGTACTTTAGTTTGTTTTTAAAATGTTTGATGGAAACAGCAGTTCTTATGTCCTCAGGGAGAGAATTCCATACCAGTGGGCCAGTGCATTTAATACAGAATTGCTTAAGATTGAGTCTTGCGCTGGCACACCGGTAAGCATATAGGCATTCCGTACCCGATTTCGTAGCATTGCAAGCCATAACGCTTTTTCATTGGCCGGTTCCAGATTATGAATATTCATAACCAATGACGTGTTTCGTGCCTTCTCGTGCGCTGTTGTTGCTGCTGTTGTTGGCATACAGAGGGGGGGAAATGGCCGATTGCGGTGCGCTTAAAGTTATAAGGAGTTTCCATTCGATAGTGAAGTAATCGAAAGTGTGAAGCTAGACTTGAAATCAGAGAAAAAATAAAATGCAAAGGTTACGCGTTGTTACATGCGTGCCAGCAAATATGTCATCCACCAACTCATCGCTTCAATAATACGCTGTGGTCAACAGCCATTGGCCTATTATGTCATGCATCAGGCGTCTGGCTTCGTTGAATCAAAAGCCTTCTGCGATACCAAAAATCAAAACTGCGCTACAGAAGTCATTACATTAGATTTTACTAGACTTCAGTTGCCTAAAGTTGAAATTAGTGTTCCACGCATTCCCAATTGTAACTTTAAAAGCTCTAGGTTTATTCAGTTTTCGTGAACTGTCTCATTTTCCATGCCTACTGTTCGACAACCAGTAATATTTCGAGCTTAAGTACAGTAGTTCATGCCAATCTCAGTTCTAGTGAAAATCACCCTAAATTTAAACCTATGTGTGGCCTATGCGCAATTGCATATAGGTCTAAATACGATATATGTGTGTGATGGTTATCTTCATTCAGATTGTTAAAAATTGATTATTTGGGATCATGAATCAGAACCCTTTGCATCCACGTTCACAGACCTTCTAATTCCACGTTCTGACTTCCTGGCAGGAATAGCTTTATAGACACGTATGTACAGTTAAAAACTAGCAAAGAAGGTCATTGTCCTCCGATTGGAAGTAATTTACCATGGAGGATGGGAAAGGAAAGAAGTGGTTGTGGCGTTATGCAGTTCTAAAAATACCTTAAAACAGCCCTGTAAGAGTGAACGTTACTGCTGAATTACGAATAGCCTAGGTAGGCCTACCAATAAAAGCATTAATATGAATGCAAGTAGCCTTAAGACTTTGCATAATAGAAAGGCATTTGCTAAAAACATCAGTGTTACTCTGTTATCATTGCTCATCAATAAATAATATTATATTTATTCAACAATACAACGTACACAACCTATATTCTAATGAGAATTTGTCACGATTCAGACATAGCGTAGTCTAAACATTTAGCCTACAGCTTGACCTACCTGCCAATTGCTTATATTTTAAATACAATTATTAGACTAAAATCGGGTGTTTAAAATTTTGGATGAGGCAGTATAATAATAATTTTCGTCTATTCAACAATCCGGTTGAAAGACCGCAATCGGTTACAGTTGAAACAGTTTGCATGAACTCAGATTACAGAATACATAAATCTTAACTATACTATCTGAACAGACAGCCTGCAATAGGCTACATGGAGCTAAGACAGTTTGATTACAAGGCATATCCGCCCAATAATGAATCACGCAATGCAGCTGTATCCCATTATATGCAAAACTTTTTGGTGTAGGCTATCAATTTATTAAAGCACTTTATAAATCTTAGCAGGTAACTGCCATGTAGCCTACTAGGCCTAATGGGCGCAAAGGCTGCGAGTTATTAAACATAATAGCCTAAGATTAATGATATTGCCAACGCAAGAAGCAGTCTGTAAACAAAATGTGCTTAATGATGTCACTGGTTATGAATATTCATAATATGGGATCGGCCAATGAAAAGGCGTTAAGGCTGACAATGTTACGAAATCGGGTACGGAATGCCTATATGCCACCGGTAACTATTAGATGACCTGGTGTCATAGTCATGGATATCAGAGCCGAGGGAAAAGAATCCATTAAAGTTGGGAGGCAACACACGATGATGATACCTGAACATAAACAGTCCTATTTGCAATTTTGTAATATCACATAGCTGTAGAATTTTGTGTTTAAAAAATATAGGTTTAGTGCTTGAACTCCAGAGCAGACCAAATATCACACGGATAGCACGTTTCTGAAGAATTTCCAATGCATTCAAGCGACAGTGATAGTTAGAGCCCCATGCTATAATGCAATATGATAAGTAAGGGAAAATTAGGGCATAGTACAGGCCAACCAAAGAAGTTCTGGGTAAGCAATGTCTTACACGAGACAATTATACTAATGTTTTTAGCAATTTTTCTAGATATATGGTTGATGTGGTCCGTCCATGTCAAATGTTGGTCAATATACACACCTAAAAATTTACAGGATGAAACTTGACAGATAGATTTCCCATCCATGGCAATCCTAAAATCATGAGGGGGTAGGCCCAGAGATTTGCGATGGGAGCGGAAAATTATAAAGTTAGTCTTTTCAATATTAAGAGACAGTCTGTTTGCCTTGAACCAAGAAGAGATTAGCTGAAGCTCACAGTTGGCTCTTTTAAACAGAGACTCCAAAGATTTATCCGAAATAAAAACATTTGTATCGTCAGCAAACAGCACAAAATGGAGTATTCTTGAGGTTTTTGATAAGTCATTAACATAAATTAAGAATAGTAATGGCCCCAAAATGGATCCTTGAGGGATCCCACAGGTAATACGTTTACTTCCAGATAATGAGCCATTAAAGCAAACACACTGAGATCTGTTTGTAAGGTAATCAGAAACCAGTTCAAAACAATACCCCTAATTCCATAATGCTCAAGTTTTTTCAAAAGAATTTTGTGGTCAACAGTATCGAAAGCCTTCGACAGGTCAAAAAATATTCCTAGAGAAAATTCATTATTATCTATTGTGTCGATAATTTTACACTGCATATCCAATAATGCCATAAACGTAGAATGATCCTTACGAAAGCCGTATTGGCTAGGTGATAATAGATTCACTTTAGTTAGATAATCCATTAGCTTATTGTGCATGATTTTTTCAAAATATTTAGAAAAGTATGGAAGAATCGAGATTGGCCTGTAATTGTTTACCTTACTTTTTTCCCCAGATTTATGAAGAGGAATAATTTTGGCAATCTTTAAGTCTGCTGGAACACTTCCCGAGGAGTAGGACGAATTTATAATTTTTGCAAGTGGCTGTGCTATGGTTAGAATTGTGGCTTTAGCAATTCCAGGGTCAATTTCATCCACTCCACAACTTGAGGAGACCCGTATTTGGTCAGCCGCATCAGTAACATCCTTTTCAGTTATAGTTAAGAGGCCCATAGAGGCACACGGGGAGTCAGTCAAAAATTTGTCAAATGCAGGCTGGTCTCCAAGTATATCTATTTTTGAGGCTAAATCAGGGCCAATGTTTACAAAGTAGTCATTAAACCTGTTAGCAATTTCAGATTTACCAGAGGTGCTTATACCATTAAATACAAATACCTCCGTATTGATAGATTTATTACCACAATTTAACAACAGTCTAATATTTCTCCAAGTTTTTTTCAGATCATTATTACATTCAGCGAATTTGCTTGAATAGTACAGTTTTTCAGCAACAATTTTAGTTTTTTTAAATACGTTTCGAAATTTTGTGAAAGCTCTTTTGTTGCATTCAGTGGGATTTTTTAAATATTTAGAATAAAGTCTGGACTTCTTCTTACAGGATTTCAGTAAACCATAAGTCATCCATGGTTGTTTTAAAATGTGGTGGTTCTTAGGAGTAGGCACATTATATGGAAATGATACGTCATATAGGCACTTATAAATTTTAATAAAGTGCGTGTAGGCTGCACAGGGCTTGCCAGCATCACAATGCAACATCACTTCAGACCAGTCAACATTTTCTAGCAGGTTATTAAATTTGGCAATATTGGAGTCATTTATTGTTCTTCTGGTAGAATTTACTGGACTTACTTTTTGGAGATGAAAGGCGGTATAGAACACTACAGGGAGATGATCTGAAATATCGTGAATCAAAATAAACGAGTCTTGGTTTTCATCTAGAAAATTTACAAAGATGTTATCAATTAAGGTGGCAGAGCTTGGTGTAATGCGAGTAGGACGCAGAATCGTAGGTAGAAAATTGAAGGAGCACATGGTGTTGAAGAAAGTGTGTGTTGGTCGGTGGTTCTGTATTTTAAGAAGGTCCACATTAAAGTCACCAGCTAGAATGACCCTGCTCCTAGTGCAGTCAAGCTTCGTTAGGAGGCAGGATATATCCTCATTGAACTGTTCTACACTGGTATCTGGAGGACGATATATGCTACCAATAATGATATCTTTGTCCTTACTTTGCCTAAGTCTAATAAACAAATGTTCAAAACTGCTGAATTTAAGTCTCGACCACAGGGTATCAATAGCCTCAAAAACTAAGCTGTCTCTAACATAAAAGCCTACTCCTCCTCCAGGTAATCCGAACCAAGGCTGCATTGCTGGAAAATATTAGTAAAACCTGCTAGGCTGTTACGATTATTTAAACTGGAATTACCGCTCACTAAATTGTACATAATTAACGCTTTAATGCTGAGATGGTAGTAAATGGTATGAGAAATCCTATACCCTCCGGCACTAAAGGGTTAAGTGGAAGCGTATTAAATCTTGTCTGACCTGATTAGATTACTTTTAGAGCGTCGTTAGCCTATAATGATGATCATGACAAGACGGTGGCTTAGAAAACAAGCTCATTATCCACAGGAAATCTAAGTTGAAACCAGTTTGGAGTAGGCTTATTTGTCGCAGTTAATTTATAGGCTAAGCGCTCTTGCGCTTGGCTTTTAAGTGGTGCTTTAGAAATTTGGAGATCACGTTTACGATAGGCTAGGCCTATATAGCGGTAGACGATTGCTCTCCAACATACAATATTTTTTCTTTTATTAAACGCCGCTTTACATGTGCAAGTTATGCAGTAATCTTAATTAAATCAAATTTAACTAGCCTAAATGAACAGCCGGTGTCATGAAAAGGATTATCCCCCCTGAAAGCTATGCTCAGAGAAAGGCAACTCGAAATTATTTAGTGTCTCCTAGTGTTTTTAAGCGTTTTAAATGTTTTAAGTGCTATAAAACCAAAGCAAAACAAATTATCTAGTAGGAATAAACATACCTGTTAGTGTCATTGTTCAAAACAGAGCAGATGAAAATTAATTTGCAAAAATAAATGCACGCGGAAGTGTTATTTTTGACATTTCCTCATTTTGGGGGATACTATTAATATGGGGGACACTCTATTTCGTGACACCCGCCTGCAATACATGGTGCTAATAGCAGTCTATCATATCCGCCCAACGGTGGCTCGAACTCGCTACCTCTCGCTCTCTACGCCAGCGTGTTATCCATTACTCTACCGGGTCCCCCAATATGTATTTTGGGGGATACTATTAATATGGGGGATACTCTATTTCGTGACACCGGCCTGCAATACATGGTGCTAATAGCAGTCTATCATATCCGCCCAACGGTGGCTCGAACTCGCTACCTCTCGCTCTCTACGCCAGCGTGTTATCCATTACTCTACCGGGTCCCCCAATATGTACATTGTACAATCTTAGATAGATAATCGATGGCGGCCTATCAATGATCTATGTAGGTTCTATTCGTTCAAATGATCTGTAAGCTTAGAGAAAATATGGAAAGTTTCTTCTATTAAAGATAATAAGACCTGAAAACTGTGTAAAAAACATGACGAAGTCATTCAACCGCACAGACAGTATCAATAACATCAGCTCTATCATATAACATATCAAATAAAAATATGAACACCAGTGCGTTGGTAACTGAGGTTTCTAATAGGCCTATTATTATACCATCAAACATTCAACACTGTGTCGACTACACATGCACCTGTATTGCAGTCGCATTGCATGTTAGGCTACTCAACCATAATAATATTATTGTTTGCGGAAGACAAGGGGTAGCCACATAATCTACATTGAATAGAACATCGGGTCCACGACGTTCTATTTCATCTTAAATTTCCTGATGGCTAAAAGATGTATAATACTATAGTCTTAAAAGGCTTTATACTAGTCTTTTTGCGTTGAGTACACTCAACATTCCCTCGTATGAGCTCGCTTGCAGGATTGAGTACACATAGACAAAATAAGCCTATACAATTATGTGTGAGGTGAGTACACGCCGTATAGGCCTATCAGCGTATAGGCCTATACCCTCGAGTGCGGTCCTGCCTGTGGAGTTTGCCTTATGGACAAAGGCCTACACATGTACCATAGCAGGCCAGCACGCTATATGAAGAAGAATCGATCAAGCGTGCACATAACATTGTCATCATTTGCATTTTTTCTCACAACCTTGCCAAATGGGACAGACAGCTGTGTCGCAGTGCAGTCTATGACGCACATTGTCGTTATAGACACAAACTGTGTCGCAATGTAGTCTATGCATAATGTCGCTACAGGCTATGGCTCAAACTGCCCCAATAACATGGGCGGACCAAAGCCTTTAATATTATCATTTCGATGGTGACAACGATTGCAATGGGACGCGCACGAGCCGCATGCCAACAAAAAGACAGAAGATTATTATAGAAGACCTGCAATAGTAAGAACTAATTTTTTTTATCGAAGTCTAGCGGCGAATTGTAGTGAGCTTACACATTCATTTCCAGCACAGCAATGTCTTACCTTACAAACATATCGATATTATTATTATGTGAAGCGGAAAAGCTTTTCGTCGATATAGGCTGGTGACGTGGCGTATGTACGGTAAATTTCGATAGATAAAATTTAATTTACTGCTGAATACGTTTATATTTACGTACCGTAGCCTAACTACATAAAATGAATACAAATGAAACGACTAATATCGGATGGGTAAATTGGATATGAAGCCGCAACCTGTCAATCGTCTTTTCAGATGATTCACTGCAGGTGTGTGGGGCAATCAATAGTAGGGTAGGGTGGGGCAGGACGCCCCCTTTAACGTTTGACATCACCCACAGTAAAGTTGCGCAATCTGAATACAACCAAAATTGGTGACCAGTAGCTGCATTATATGCACTATTCAGTAGAAATGTTGATTTTACTTAATGTTAGTCCAATTCGAGAAAAACTCAATTTTTATTCAAGTATAGTGTAAAAGGGCTTCTTGCCCCAGGTATGGGGCAAGAAGCCCTTTTACATGGGGCAAGAAGCCCAATGGCGTACATCTGACGTGGTCAAGCCAAAGATGCCTTCTCCATTTCTAAGATGTGCTGGAGGAGTAGCTGTTCATATTTTGGAGGATAAACAGACTTGTGGCGTGACTTGAGCCGCAGCAAGGCAAGTTGAACCATAGGCTGCACGCTGTGTTTTCCGCATGTATTTGCGCACCGTCTTAAAATTCAATTTTATACCATAGAAACATTCTTTTAGCCTACACAATATTGCACAAAGCAAGGACAATCATATGAATAGGCCTATATATTTTGTAACATAAAAATTATATGAAACTAGCCAAATTTATTGATGAAATTGGCGTTTCCATCTGTATTGGGGGAAAACGCCCCGGGCGGCGTTTTGCCCAGCAGCGTATGAGGCCTTTTGCCCCGCAGCGTATGAGGCCTTTTGCCCCATCTATGGTTGTCTACTATTATTGATTTTGTCGGTTCTTTATTAAACTGAATTGATAACTTTAAGCTATATTTCTGTTGTGCATTTATTTAGCTAAATAATGACATAAGGCTCATGCCGATCCCTTAAACATGAAATTAATTACAGCTGAATGAACTGCATACAAGAATTAGAAAATAGACACGAAAAACAAACTTTTATTTCCTGTCTTCCACCGAAACAAAAAATTGGTCACGTTTTAACTTCATATAATTCTTAATGACGTCTGCTGTCATGGGCAGTTATCAAATCCCACCAAAAGTCGCCAACTGGAAAGGTTCCATTCCACCTCAAGCCGCCGCGTATTCATAGGGACCTTGAGCAAGTTCTTCAATCGCAATTGCTCCGGTGTAAAGGTTTCAAATTACCCCCTCCTAAACATTACCCCCCGGTAACTTGAAACCGGTCTCAGATTACCCCCCGGAAACCAGATTTGCATCAATCATCGCATTTATTGCACTAATAAAATCAGAAAAATCATCCCGCTTCTTGTTTTGGTCTGCAGAATATCATCCGTCATCCCACTTCGTGTTTTGTTATCAATATTTTGATCCGAAAAAAAATAATAGCCTCGAAGACATTTTCTCCATTGTAACTTCAGCGGCGATTAGTATTTTAGTTACAGATGAAAATATTGATAACAAACCACGAAGTGGGATGACGGATGAAAATCTTCAGACCAAAACAAGAAGCGGGATGATTTTTCTGATTTTATTAGTGCAATAAATGCGATGATTGATGCAAATCTGGTTTCCGGGGGGTAATCTGAGACCGGTTTCAAGTTACCGGGGGGGGGGGGTAATGTTTAGGAGGGGGTAATCTGAAACCTTTACACCGGAGCAATTGCGATTGAAGAACTTGCTCAAGGTCCCTATGAATACGCGGCGGCTTGAGGTGGAATGGAACCTTTCCAGTTGGCGACTTTTGGTGGGATTTGATAACTGCCCATGACAGCAGACGTCATTAAGAATTATATGATAAAGCGCATTTCAATAGAGGCATGATGTAGGTCATGACAAATGCAAAATTAAAATTGTTCACTGTTCCTCTAACTACTAGAATTAATATTCCAAGGAACAAACGCCGTCTAAACCCACTGCATATGAAAGCTTATTCATAGAATGTTTTTATATGGGGAAGGACCAAAATGGTATGTATCATATACAAGGATGCCCAGCAAAATGAACCGATACAACATGCATAATAATATTATAACGCCGTCGTCTTTAACCTTTATTTGTTCTTAATGCGCCAAATTAAAGATATTTCATTCTAGTAGGCCCTAATAAGATTCAGACTCATTTGCTATTGTATCTTTAGCCCACATGAGGTAGGTTGTAAAGCTTCTTTTTTGGCAACTAGCAAATAAAAAAAGGTCGTGACAACTTTAACAGTGACTGTAGAAAACACATTATTGCCAGAAAGTTTTGTTGCATAGCCAAATTAATTATTAATTAATAAGGGGCAATGAGTTGCAGTATAATATGCCATTCTTGCACAAAACGGCGCAATAGGCCTAGTCATAAATTATCAAGTTTGACAATGTGTTTTGACATACTTTTCTAAATATTCTTAAATTTATGGTCAATTTTCAACGTTTGCATGTCATGTTAGCTTTACGATATGCCGACGTGTGTCTGTGAAAGGACTAGCAGCAGGCCTGTACAAGATTGCTATAGGCCTATCCCGTAATTATGTCTTAGGGCCGGGCCCTAGGCTATATGCCTATGCGAAGACATTTTCAATGGATTTTACTTTCTCAGAATCATTAAATGGTACACCTGCAGTCGGCTAAAGACTCATGTCCGTGTGTCACAAAGTCCGAACAAACCTACTAGCATAGGGTCAATACAGCAGCCTATCAGCAATAAAGGTAGACATGAGATATTGATTATATTTATGCGCTTTTTTTACAAAATGCAGCTCGAGTACACGACCTGCTTTGCACTGCATGGCTCTAAAAAATCAACTCGTCAATATAACCTGGAAAATCTAATGAAAATTCTTACGTGTATCGTGAGAAAGACCGATCCATACTACAAAGTGTCCCTCATCCATATCATATCCTCCTCTACTTTCTACACTCCACCTCTTCTGCACATAGGCTACAATGCTACATAACCGAACTCTCCATGCACTTCTTCAGTCTTGCATCCTAGAGAACGGTGAAGTATACCGTGCAAAGCAATATTTCATGTGTCATACACAGCACAGTTTCTTCCACATCTAGGCCCACCTCTCGCCTCCATCCCATCTCTTCTTCTCATAGGCCTACTCCATCCGACACTTTCTACACTTCTTCAGCCTTACATCTTAGAAAATCGAAGAGTACACTGGAAATAGTTAACCCATGCACTGCATGCAGCTAAGAGTTAAATACTGTAGCGTGTACATTTTTATCAAATTAACTATTGTCTGTATATTTTAATTACACAAAATAGGTACCTAGTATAAGACAGATAATTACCAGTGGCATTAGGTAAAACAGTGGCTATATATAAAACTTAATTAATTCATGAGGCGGAAGAGGAAGTGACGTAGGCTACCCTGACGTAAGGAGACGTCGCTTAGCAACAGGAGGATGACAACAAATCAGATTAAAGGTTCGGGTCTTTAAAAAGAGCCGTTTGGTCAGTTGGAGAAGGCCAACGGAAGAAGGTTTCGAGTTTTGGAGACCGATTCGTAGGGTCGTTGGGAGAAGCTTCGAGTCGTCTAGATCGAATCAGGAGGACTTCGAGTTGTCGTAGTCGTCAAGTGTAGTTGGGTTGTTATACCCATTGCGGACACTACGTCGGACTGCGTGAGTCGAGTGGATGTATTTGAAACGACTAGTTTAAGGTCGTTGTGCGTTGGTTGGAGAGTAATGGTGATCGGTTGAGTTGCGGACTATGAACTGTGACTGTTGAATTCGAAAGAAGGAGTTATTCGTCTTCAGTGCTCTTCACCAGATCTTCACCGTTGTTTCTATGGACTTAGAAAACTGCACGTCGTTGAGTACGGTCAGACTTTCTTACGTAACATTCGAAATAAAGGCAGGTTTCATCCAGCTAAATTTATGCTGGATATCCCTGTATTCGAACTGTTAATTACGGCAAGCTAGCTCTGCGAGCAACAACTTGACAGCCGTCAAGTCAACGTCTTGATTGAGACAACCGTCAAGTCAACGTCTGTGTCGTCGGTGAAGTAGCGACTACTGGTGCGAATCTACATATGCCAACCAGCATCTCCGTCTTCCGTGTCTGAACTGTCCGTGGAGAATAACCAGTCAAACACAAGAAAAGAACTATCTGACGGAGCAGATAAGACCTCAAAATAATATATTTTAATATAAGAATGCCACTGTAGGTAGTATAGGAATTGTGAATTTGTATATAATCTAACTTAACTTTTTTTTAATATATTCACAAAAATCTACAAGATGCCTTTTGTCATGATGATTGTAGGAATAACAGTAAAAACCTTGATGTAATGTAATCAATTTCCCAATATAAGCTTACGCAGTCGTTATAAAGAATTATGCTGTCAGGGTCATTCCGTCTCAATTCAACAAATTTTTCCAAAAGTTCCTACTCGACCATCTCGGATTCAAATGAAAATTTTTCAGAATGTCAATTATGGTATTGGAGGAAACTGTGCCAAATTTCATATCATTATCTCAAGTAATTTTGAAGATATTAATTTTCAAAGACGTCAGGGGTGACCTCGTTTTCGACGTTTTGGAACTCACGTCTAAATTTGTAGCAACGTTCAGAAGCTCATAACTTCATTAATATAGCAGATAATTTTATGAAATTTTCAGGATGTTTTTAGTCTTTGTGGTGGTTTAGATGACATGCTGAAGAAATGAAATATCAGTGTTGAAAATTCTGATGTTAGGACCCAACTGAAAATAGGGTGAAAAAAACTCGTGATTGTCTGATGATCACACTTTGGTGCCCTGGTGTGGCCAAATTGAATTTTTTTATAAGAATATTTTAACAACTCCTGATACTAATGTACTTTCTCTACAAAAATATGCAAAAATTTTGAATTTCTGATGCATGCCTACTACCATATGGCCTTCCAAAGTTGGAAAATTTCATTCCGAAGACAATTTTCAAGGTCAAAGATCATCATGTTTGATAGGTCATGGAGAAATGAAATTTACACCACTGGAAAGAGCTCTCAGATACTCCAAGTTCACCAAAAAATTGTCATGGTGTCTCTTCTTGTTCCTCCAATATTTTAATTTCAATTGTAGCAGTTTTCTGCATTCGCGAGTTTGAAATGGAGTCAATATCATGCCATTATATAGATGGTCGAGCTGGAGCCATTTGTTGAATTGGCCTGGAATCGTAGGAAGTCCTATTTCTGCCAGTATAGTGCTACAAATACCTAGGCCTACCTCTCTTCCTTCTCATACCCGTCCAGTCTGTCGACATTTTTTCCGTCTTAAATTTAAAAAAATAAAAATTTCGTAAAAACCATCCCCTCCCCTCCAGCCTCTGTCTAGGGTAAAGTGCCCAATTACTGGCCGCAAGTTTTTAAAAATATTATTTACATTAGTCAACATTGTGGTAAATTTAGCTTATCATATATTAAATTTTAGATAATGAAAATCACCTGCAATTCAAAGCAAAATTTGGCAAAATTGGTCAGAAGCAAAAGAGAAATGTAACAAATTCAAGATTTTGTTAAAATGCCCATTTACTGGCCATACATGACCAATTACTGGCATGGTTTTGAAGTGTAAGCACAGTATAGATAACAAACAGTACGTCGACTCCGGACCTTGCTGTCGTCAGAATATGTGACGAGATTTGAAACTGCCCACTGTCATCCGCCCTTTTGACGGCGATGTATGCCATAGGCAGATTACATTTACTTTAGATTCTATGGTACGAACTTGACAAATTTCGGTTTCCGGTAGCCGCCATATTAGTCGGGATTCGTTAAAAGAACTGCAATGTACTACCCGGGAAAAAAGTCGCAACAAGCTGAAAATAACAAATAATTAAAGATACGATAATAATATATCCAAAAAGTGATCCCCAGCCTCTCAGATCTCCTCCTAACTCATTTTATGAGAGAAAAAAAATCATTGACATTTCAGCGCTGTACCGGGAGTTTGTTTTACTACATGGCTTAATCTCGAAACCGGGCTGCATTAAAAAAATTGCACTGCACTAGGCGGAAAAATTTGCAACAGGTTGGAAATAAAAACAATTAAAGCTATAATAATAATATATTTTAAAAATGGTCACCAGCAAAATGGCCAGTAATTAGGCACTTTACCCTACGTATCTTCACTTTTTCCACTGCTATTGCTGCTACTTAAAACCATCTTATAACTTGAAAATTCAAAAGACCATGCGTCACAATGTCACCTTTCACACATCTCTTAATTAACCCATTAGTGCCTAGTGTTGTGGAACATTCCACTAAAAGTGGTGGCCACGACCTGTACTTTGTTTTTTGTTCTTGTTTGCTACATATAATTGTTGGTCTATGTTGGTGTTTATAATTTCATATTATGGTTTACCAAGTTGAGCGGTAAATAAGTGTTTTCTCACAGTTTGTAAGTATGTAAACGTTCAATTATAAAATGCCATTTGTTTCAATCGCTGGAAAAAAGAGGTAAGCTATCCACAACTGTAAGATTTGTTTTAATTTGGTGTTTCCTGTTTTATGAACACTCTCCGTTCAGCATAAATAAATTATATCGATTTACAGCCACCGGTTTATTATAAACACCGTCTGTCTGACATGTTCCACTTGTGGAACATAGGGCACTAGCAATACCTTTTCTGTTTACATTTAGATCCAGTGTATGTATGCGTATACCGGTATGTCAGTATGTATAACAGCATGCATGTATGTATGTACCAAGTATGTAAGTATGTGTGTAAGTTTGTATGTAAGTATGTGAGTACACTGGGTAGATTTCTATGCAAGTATGTATGTATGTTTGTAAGTATGTATGTAAGGACGTATGTATGTTTGTATGTATGTAAGTAAGTAAGTATGTGTGTTTGCATGTAAGTATGTATGTATGTATGTGCATATGTACGTATGTACGCACGTACGTATGTACTTACGTACGTTATGAATGTATTTTTACGCTTACATACATGTATGCATGTATGTATGTATGTATGAATACATAAATACATATATAAAGACATATGAACATACATAATACTTGCATACATGCATACATACATACATACATGCATACACACATACATACATACGTACATACATACATACATACATACATACATACATACATACATACATACATACATACATACATACATAAATTATATACATGTATACATACATGCATACATACATAAGCTGGCCCCAAATGTGAACAGACGGGGTAATGGCAGGGAGGTAATGTCCTACGGGGAGTAATGGTCGGGGGGGGTAATAGTCGGGATGTAGAGGCAGTGGGGTAATGGCAGAGGGTAATGTCCGGATACCATGCGATGTTGAAGTTGCATATAACAAATAATGGGTATTGCATGTGCCCAATGTTCCACAAGTGGAACATGATTTAAAAACCATTTTACGACAAAACTGCAGCATCCCAATCAAAACAGAAGCTATTTTTCGTGTTCTGGCATGGGATTTTACCTTAAATTGTGTTTGAGATTAAAAAAAGTTGGGCATTAATGGATTAACATGGTGGAACTTAAAAACTCCGACTCTTTCAACGAAGTATCGACTAAAGTTGATATTTCTAAATTGAAAACCTGGAAATCGGGAAATCTTGAAACTCACAAACATAAAATCAAGAAAAGTTTAAAACATTGAAAAATAGCAATATAGAAAAACTTTGGGTATTGTGGGTTATCTACCCTGATTTATTTTGACACAGTGTCTTTTGCCATGAATCGACCAGTTTCTAATGGCTAAACTAACCCTAACACTAACCCTAAACGACCCTCACGATGCCTAACCTGAGCCCTAACCGAACCTCACGGAAAAGACGTGGAATGACAACGCTGAAAAAAAATCAGGGTAGATAACCCATAAGCACCAAACTTTGAATCTAATCTTGTCACCATGAACAATTTGCAATTCTGCAATTATGAACATTTTAAAAATTAAGAACTTAGTATTCTTACGAATCAAAACAGCCTTCTTCTCCAGACTCCACCGCCCCTTATCGTCCCCTTCCCCTGCTTCACATCCGAATTGACCCAAGTTTGGTGCGGTAATACTTTTACTAAAAATCGTGAAAATCAAGTTCTACCCTAAACTATCAAAGGCACAGAGGTTTCAAGCAACCTGGCCAAGACTGGAAATGCTTCTCAATAATTATTAGGCGCTATTTTGCCACATTATAATCCAACTGTTCTATATCGTAAAGATGTCGTATCTATCGCTTTCTTAAAACTTGAACTTGTAGATAATATTCCGAAGAATGGCTTCAATTGATCTGTTGGAAGATCTGAAACTGACCGATTACTATCCTCAGAAACTTTCTTTCAGTGAAGCAATCAAGTTGCGTGGGAAATCTCAGAATGGTTGTCAAGAGCAGTATGGCCTTGAAATTGTAAGAAAACTACTTATGTTCGATTCCGCAGCAGTGGTTTCTGTTACAACAGAAATTAATAAGTGTTTAAGCAACACAGAAACAGATGCCAAAAGTCAATGCGTTTCGGATGGTGCCAGACCACAGCAGAACATCAGTCGATCATTCAGGAGGAGGGACAAACCAGTACAGAGTGGACGAAAATTGCATCCAATGGATTTGTTGGTTGTTGTAATGAACTGTTGTGATGACTTTCTCAGACAGATTTTGGTAGAGAAAATGTTTGTCAATAAGCTAAGTATTCCGATTCTGCTTCCAGATATAAGAAATGGTTCACCCACACTGCTGCTTTTGGCTCTAAGAAGTCTGGTCCCGGAGGTGCAAGATCAAACACGAGAGAGCTCAGCCGCTTTGACCGATACATTAGTTGACGTTACACATCCAGTTGTGTCGTTTATTCGCGTTGGAAAGTTGCATAGATCCAAGTCAAAACTGATAAATGAGCTGATCAACCCAAACTCTTTCAATACATTCTTTCACAGAGGATGTTCTCACGGATCCGCCAAAAGATCAATATCAAACGGATCCATAGAAGCTGCATGGTTTCAGTCATCAACAGCTTCTGAAGAAGATTTCAATTGTAGATTTTTCACTGCACTAAATCTTCGTGGAGATGCGAGAGAATATACAAAGCAAACACAATTTCTTTGCCAGACATCAACGCTGATTGTTCTCATGGTGGACACATTTGAATCGTTTAAGGAATTGTACGAGAGCACGCTAAAGGATGTTGACGTGTCAAAAACAAAGGCCGTTGTCTGTTGTAGTTCATCCACATGTCCCGAAAATGATGATGAACAAACATTAACATTTATGGATGATCTTATTGAGCGTGGCTTTGTCTTTGCAGAGATTGGTGATTGCTGTGAAGATGGAGAGAAAATCAGTGACGTTGAATTTGCGAACCACTTAAGAGACGCGATTTCAAAATTCTTCAAAGCAGAACACTTGCATCAAATGCCCATGTATGCCAAAAATACCGAAAGAGTAAAGAATTTAGGATTTTCACTTGACGAAGATAAGTCGGAATACAAATTGGGGAAGACAAGTGCCGACAAATTTATTCGTTTCGTTTTGAATTTTCCTTTGGATTGTAAACCAGTGATACTTCCTCTGCAAGATGAACCATGGAGAAAAATTGGAAAACTTCAACGCGAGCAACGAAGAAAGTCAGAAAATAATGATCAAGGCGAAAATTTTATTGCAGAAAAAGAAATGGAAATAAGACGCCAAAGAGACGTGCAATGTCGAAGTCTTATCCAATAAAACGCTGTTGCTCAACCATTTTCTTTAGAATTTCATCTCTTGCAAGAGCAAAGTCTTTTATATTTCATTAATTCATGCCAGATAAAATTGGATGCCAGACGCCGAGTTGTCATTTCAAACATCAGAGAAGAATATACGAGAGTAAAAAACCGAGAAAATCATCAGCAGCAGACAAAAGAAAAAGAATCTGAAGAAAAGCTACGCAAAATTGAGTTGAAATTTGCAAACAGCGCCATTGGTCTGGAGCACTTTCTACGTGAGCATGGACAGATATATGAAGCAGTAATTTCGGAAGAAATGCATATGAGAGAGGAACTGAGAGAAGCCCCTTTAATGACCGATACCATTCGCAATTTTTCTTCAATTGTGGCTAGACTGCTTCTGAAGGGTCATCCGCTGGAATTAATGGATGGTGATGCTTCAAATGTTCCAATAACTTGGCTGAAAGCAGTGTTTGATCAAATCAACATTTTAACTAAGAGCGCAAAGGTATTTGTCTTGTCGATAATTGGAATTCAAAGTTCGGGAAAGTCAACCTTACTCAATGCACTCTTCGGTCTTCAATTTCCAGTGAGCGCTGGACGATGCACAAAAGGAATCTACTGCCAGCTAGTACCTGTTGATAAAGAAAGTCTGGTTGTAGAATTCGATTACATTTTGGTTGTGGACACAGAAGGTCTTGGATCCTCAGAGTTTACAGGGAAGTCGATTTTCAGAGACAATGAATTGGCTACTTTTGCCATTGGTTTGGCCGATGCTACCATTATCAACATTAAGGGAGAAAACTGGTCCGAAATGAAAGATACTCTTCAGGTTGTTGCTCATGGTTTAATTCGTGTCAGGAAAACCAAGGCGGAACTGGAGTTTATGCCAAGATGCATGTTTGTGCATCAAAATGTTCCGGCTGTTGATGCAGAAAAAAGTAATCAGTTGGGTCAAGAGAAGCAGTTTATATTGTTAGACAAAGCAATAGAGACGGCTGGCCGTGCAGAAGGTTTCACAGACATAACTAAATTCACTCAAGTGATCAAGTATGATCCTGACAAACATTCGTGGTATTTTCCGGACTTATGGAATGGCACACCACCAAAGGCCAGAACAAGTCAAGATTACATTGCAAAAACAAATGAATTAAGGCAATACGTGATTCATTTGATGAGAAATAGTCTTTCAAAGTTGACAATCTCAGGGTTTTCCCATCGCATGTCTGATGTTTGGAATGCGATGCTTCACGACGACTTTGGGCTTTGTTCTAAAAACACACAAGAGTTATTAGCAAGTACCACCATAAATGATAAAATGTCTCACCGAATGGACGTATTAAAAACTTTAGACAAAATTGAACAGACAAAGAGACGTGAATTCATTTGGTCTTTAACAAGTGTCGAGGAAATCAGGGCAGAAAAAGCTGCGGATGAGAATTCTAAGAAAATTAAGGCCATATTGCAAGACGTATTTGACGCCACTGATAGGCCTAACTCTGCAGCTTCGAAGCAAAAGTATGCAATTGGGTTTAAATCACTACGAGAAGGAAAACTTCGTCGTATTGACGATGAAATGGCAAATGACATACTTGTCCATATGAAGAATCTTAAAATTGGCACGGATCAAAAAGTTAAAGACTTGAAAACAAGGATGGCTCATTTGGAAAAGCAGAGTGAAGAAGTGGATAAAAACAAATTTAGTGAAACAGAACTGATAGCATTCGAGGAATCATGGCAGCATCTCATTGCCGAATGCAAATTGTTAGCAGATGAGAGAATTAAGATTGCAGAACGTGATATCACTCAAACAATTTGCGGATCAGTCGACAAATTGTTGCCGAATTACACCGTGCAGTTCAATAGTGCTAATTGGGCAGACATATTCAAAACACCTCTAGTTGATGAAATGCCGCAAGTAACTGAGAAAGACATAGTTCAGAACGAAGAAGAAGCAAGTTCACGCACAGCAACGAATAATGCTTACATGCAATCATATTACGTCTACGCGGCTAACAGCATGCTGAAAGATGCTCGCAAAATGTGGGAGTCGCAGTTTGTAACTCAGAGACAGGCAGATTTCGATTCTTTGCATTTGCAACGGATTATATCCAATGCTGGTCAGCTGTTGGAAATCTTAGCGGAAATGCACCATGAAGCTCGTCCTGGGGCAAATGAAATATTATGTTCAGCCCTCCCGCCAGGAAATAGCTTCACCTTTGATTACACCAGTCGATTCATGACATTTGTCTGGCATTTTACTTACAATCGATCGCTCGAAAACAGTAAAAGCTTCATTTCCATGACCGACCCATTCCCCGATGTCAGTGAACGCCACAGTCGTTCCGTCTCTAATTATCGACAGGTATCGGTAGAGGTGAACAGTGACGCTGTCAGCAAGCAAATCCTCGAATTCGCAAAACGGTCTTTCGTTACAGATCTCGGTGAATTGATTAAAACAGAGGTGTGCATGGAAAAAAGTACACATTTTACGTTTCGGTCCAAACGGGCCTTTCTTGAAACGATTCTAATAGATCTTGGCCAAGAGACTCACAATTTAACCCATATAGACATCGGAAAAGAAATAATGTTAAAGAAATTTATGTTGTACGCTGAGATGGCTGAATCACAAGCCAGTGAAAACTTTTTCTTGGATTTAATATTGAAGTTACTGAAAGAAACGCTTACGAAGAAAAATTATTCTGAAAGTGCTTTTCAGGAAATGGTGAGAAATATCGTAGGAGAGGTTGTGGCGAAAGCTAAAGAAGCACTAAGGCAGGCAGACACAAAGGGCAGCGGTTGTGCAAGAGAATATATTCGAATTTTCAAAGAGCACATGAACACAGGAAATGCAATTGATTTCAGAATAAGTGTTCTGGACGGCTTCACAAAAGCAGTGTTCGAAACAATTGACAAATTATACGCAGACTTTCTTAACCAGGCCAATTCTCTATTTGAAACACTCGTATACGAAGACAACAAAGCTGCACTTCGAATAGTGTTGGAGAAGATAATGGGATGTCGAGAGAAATGTCCTTTCTGTTCAGCACCTTGTTCTCAATCACTGCAACAACACGCTGGAGATCATCGTGCTGATCATTACCCAATGGGGGTGAGAGGTACAGTAGATAGCTCGGGATGGTTGACATCCATACAGGAAACTAATGACGCAGCTGTCAACGAACAGATGAAGCCGAGAAAATTAATCATAGATACTTGTCAAACAATGGTTGGCTCTAGCAAAAGTATCAGAACCCCGGGAACCGTGCAAAAATATTCCAAATGGTACCACAACATGTTTAACTGGAATTACCAATCGTTCAAAAACTACAAAGAAGTAGCGGAATATGCAAACTGGGATATACCACATAGTGAAGACCCAAAGACTTCGTTATACTGGAAATGGTTCATGGCTCAGTTTGACAAAGAACTTGCTCAGCATCACAAGGCTTTGCGTCCAGAAATCCCAGAAGACTGGAAAATAATAACTTGGGAAGAAGCAAAGGAGAGCTTGATTGACATTGACCTGAATAACCAGCTAAGATTTAGAAATTTTATTTTGCGGCCAAAGGCGATGGCACGTAAGGCGAGAGCGGAAGGGGGCACTTGCCCTCCATGAAAATTGACATAAATTTTTCTTGGGTTTTTAACAAATATTTACGCACTGAAGCACTAATGACACTATAATGATAGGCTATACAAAGTGACGCTCACATATCTACCGGTACATTAAGAAATTAATATCTATGAAAAATAAACACGCTCTTGATTTTCTGCCTTGCATTTTTCAAGCTCTTGCTAAAAACTGTAAACGTGACCAAATTAGACCATAACGTTTAACCTCGCCTGAGGGCTCGAACGCAAATAGTATTGATTAGGCCTAGACTAGATATTAAACTTGAATGGAATACCGCTGTGTAAGCATTCACAACTGTGCACACTGCACAGCTTATCAATATCTTATAGGCTACTATTGCAAAAACCTGAAATTGCCGCACGGGATCTGCTTAGCCTATTCACCGGCGTTAGGCCTGTATATAAAATTAAGTCCGCAATAGCCATGGTGCTTTAGTCCACTTTGCTGTCAGTACAGAGTCTATGGAGGTTAAGCCATAGAGTCACTTTGAATACGGAGCAAGGCTCTACAAGGTGGACCATAAAAAGACCCCAACGGGTTTTTGTCAATAATATTATCTTGGCCAGAAGTAGGAATATTTAAATCAAATTTTACAAGCTTAAAGGGAATGTATATTTACATACTACTGCTAGATTTCATCAAGGTATTTCAAACAGCACAAAAGTTAGATCGCTTTTACTGAGACCACCCACTGCTTTTTGAAGATTCAAAAACGTAACGCAGCAAAATGTGACAAAAACTATTTTATTATATTATACTGTTAGCCTCGATATAGGAGATAATTTCTTGAGATGAATTGCTGTTCGATTGATATGAACTTCCTTACATTTCAGTTTTTGCTTCAATAAAGATGATTTCAGATGTTTCAGGTTTATGGTTCAGTTATTATTGGCGTTCATCATTAATTCAATCTTTCACTATTTTCCTCCGAGAATATTACATAGGCCTATATATTGTGGGGTGCGGTGGTGTAGTGGTTGGTTCGGTGCCTTGGAACCGTAGAGTTCCAGGTTCGAATCCACCTCAAGCCGCTGTGTATAGGGACATTGAGCAAGTCCTTCACTCGCATTATTGCTCGTGCGCTTCGGCGTGAATCTCTGATGCAGTGTCCGCACTGTAGTCCGAAGCACCTCTGAATAGTGAGCTTCAAGTGGCGCTATAACAAGCGAACAAACAAGCAAACAAATGGCAGCCATCAACTCATCGCTATAAGATTATTATAAAACTATTACTACGCGATCTGAGACTGTAAAGGCAGAGCACGCATGCATATTAATTTTGTGTACCGTATTGACTATTCTGGATGCGCTTGATTTAGCACATTAGGCCTAATGGATGTAACTTTTCGGCCAAAAGAGTTAATAATAACATATTTACGGTATGATGGTAAGCAGTGGACAAATTAGCCTATTACTCGGGCGGTATTTAATGCTTTTCGTGATATTTAAAATCCTGGCTACGGCCAGTGGCGGATCCAGAACTCTTCCAAGGGGGTGGGGCAAAATTCTTGATCTTGGGGGAAAAAATTCGTCGTCGCCAAAAAGTTGATGAAAAAAAACTTTTCATCCGCCAAAAGAGTTGATGACCTGTTTTTTAGTCATCGGTCTTTGGCTGAGGAAAAAGTACTTTTTTATCCGCCAAAAAGTTCATGACCTTTTTTAGTCATCGGTCTTTGGCTGAGGTTTCATCCGCCAAAAAAGTTGATGACCTTTTTTAGTCATCGGTATTTGGCTGAGGAAAAAAGTACTTTTTCATGCGTCAAAATAGTTGATGACCTTTTTTAAAGTCCTCCAGCCGAAAACCCAATGGGGGGGGGTCACATCTGAAGCAATTTTCTTGATGGGGCCAATATGCCATGAAACCCCTATTCGTATTACTAATTTCAAACCGAATGGGGGGGCCACGTCCCATGGCAGTTTTAAATGGGGGCCCATATGGCCGGATTGGCCCCCTCTGGATCCGCCCCTGGCTACGGCCTTGATCGTTTCGCATCGTAGCATTTTGATTGCAATATTATAGCCTATCGTTTGCATTGTATCAATTCTGGGCTTGACCATAGCCTACTACTTGACATCGTTTGCCGTAAAACAAATTAACAATGTGAAGTAACGTGACACCTATCGCATCATATTGTAATTTTGACCAATACGTTTTATTATTATAATACTCGTCAATTTCGTCTGCATTGCACCATTTTAACTGCGTAATATCTAATTATATCTGAACACTTTTGCATTATGTCGTTTTTGACTAGCCTATGTTATATGAGATCGTATGAATCGTTTAATTTTGTATATCACTGTATCAAGCCTGTTTATGCTTTATATCAATAATTTTAATTTATTTATTTTACATCTTCTGTTCTTTACGTAAAATTTATAAGCGACTTAAGAATTCCTGGAAATAAAAAAGGATCTACAGAAACCTCAATGGCTGCGGGGTCAGTAGGATTAGGTTATAGCGTACAAACAAGACCAATAATATTCAATCCAACAAAAGGTGACGCTGTAAGCTTATTTCAATTGAGCACGGTACGTAAATCTATAACAAGAGGACTCGGTGTAGCACAAATTCGTTCTCTCCGTCATCGTCATATTATCAACAGAAGTGACCAGCTGCTCATTGGGGGAGGAGGGTATTAATTTTTCTTGAGATGCATTATTGTTTGATTAATGTGAACTTAATTAAATTGTCAATTTATGACTGCAAAAAAGATGATTCAATATTTACAGGAATTGTTGCCATAAAGTGGTAGTTAAATAGCAGTAGGCCTAGTGGTGGACCAAGTAACTTGTAGGGCTGTAGGCCTAGTTGTTTTAGGGTCATAATATTATGTGGCAAGACCCGCAGAGGGAAAGTGGGAGGGGGGATCAAATGCTCAGAGTCTCGGCAATTCGCGGGTTGAAAATAATATTATAAGTCGATCTCTATGTCCATTTTTTGAAAGTTTTGAGTTATCAGTATCATGACGTACATCTTATTCAGGGCTATAATGATTATTAATGTCGTGTGAGAATCTAAGCATCTTCAATATTAACAGAGATATTTAGAAAAATTAAAAGGCTCTACATGTATGTCCCATGTTTTCAGCTTTTTGAGAGATATAGGCTAGGCAGCAAATCAGATCGCTGTATTTGTCACGTGATTTGAATCTCTTGTGCATGATTGGGTGTTATAGGCTATGTCAAAAAAATTATGTGGGTTCGATCGCGTTGAATATTGTGGAAGAAATTGACTGACTGTGAATTTATTGTTTGCTTTCTTTAGTTTCTGACATTAGAAAGAGGAGAAAGATAATAATTTTGTGCTCAGTTTAGTTCAAGATTATCTTCATTCCATAAACTAATAGCCTACATGGCGATTTTTTGTTTTAATTGACGTGTAAGCCATAGGGAACCGTTTTACTGTTTTAGGCTAGGCCTACAATTAAGTCCACCCTATAGGCTACTTTAAGACACATTGACAATTAATTTTTGCTTTTCAGCCCACGCATTCTGCACATTAAGTGTTATAAGGCGCTATGTCCATTTTTTGGCGTGGGGACATTCTTTTAAAAAATTCAAAAAATATTTCCGCGTTTTATTCACAGCTTTTTGCGATGTAGGCTACAATGTTACTTGATTCACAAATGAACTAAAGCCGTCAGTTACATTTGTGATATATTCATTATTGTTTGTGTTCTCGAATGCTGAGCTCTAAAATTGGAATAAAGTGTTCGGCCCTCGCATTTTGTATAGCCTACATAAGGTTCTATGTATTTTTTTGGCGTGGGCATTCTTTAAAAAAATTAAAATGCTTTCACGTTTTATTCACAGCTTTTTGCGATGTACATTGTACAATGTTACTTTATTGACAAATGAACTAAAGCCGTCAGTTACATTTGTGATATTTTCATTATTGTTTGTGTGCCTGATTGTTGAACTTTCAAATTGGAATATCTCGGAATTGTACTTTTTGGACAACGAGCCTTATAATTCTCAACCCGCGATATGTCGTGGATAACTGGACACACATGAAGAGTGAAGGGAAAAGAGTAAAGGCTTTTTGAAACGATATCATACAGAACAATATTAAGAATACCTTGGACGGCTAAGAGAAGGAATGAGGAGGTGCTATGTAAACTTCAGCGGCGATTAGTATTTTAGTTACAGATGAAAATATTGATAACAAACCACGAAGTGGGATGACGGATGAAAATGTTCAGACCAAAACAAGAAGCGGGATAATTTTTCTGATATTTTTAGTGCAATAAATGCGATGATTGATGCAATTTACAGTTTGCAGGGGGTGTAATGTTTAGGAGGGGGTAATCTGAAACCTTTACACCGGGATGACGATTGAGCAGGCAATTCGAGCAGCGCAGCAGAGATCTTCTTAGAGACAGATCGTCCTTTGTGCCGCCAAAGTTCGCACACGAATAAGGCACCGATGACGACGACGTATTCGCACTAGCCGACCAGTGTGAATGGAGTAGACACAGGCTTCCGGACAATTTCTGAAAATCTTCATCATGATCGCTTTTAAAAAGAACTTAAGACTTATCTGTTAAAGATTTACTGAGTAGATCTTCATGCCATGCGCTTTCCTACAGTATACTATTTTTAGGCGCGTTGTAAATGATAGTTTAATAATAACAATAACAGTAATAGCCTAATAATAATAATAACAACAACAACAACAATAATAGTAATAATAATAAGTAAAGATGCTGCCTGCTCGCATGAGCCTTTGGTTTTGCCAAAATTGGACAATACGTAGTAGGCCTAGTAATAAAATAAGTAATAACAATAACGTTTTTTATTCAAGCTGAAAAGTAACGCTGGAGAAGCCATTTAGTAGTTGGCCTACACAAAATACTAGAATAGGTAAAATTATAAAATAGCCATTCAATTTTACTCGTTTTAAAATGATAGACTCATTATATTATAGGCCTAATCGTAAATTACATGTAAGCTTATATCTTCATATCATATAGCCTAATAGCAACTAATGTCACGGTATTATAATAGCAGTTTACATAATGCAAAAATATGAATAAAAAAACTAAAAGCTAATTTCATTTAGTTCAATATGTCTGAAGTAAGGTAGAATCCTGCAGATAGCTAGATTGAGGACAAGCTCTCTTCTGCTTCTTTCCAGGTTATGTTTTTCCACTCGTTCGGTATCTTTGGACACAAAGCTCCATAGTGCTGGGCAAGTTCCTCGGCAAACACGGCCATGAACAATTTCCAATACGACGAAGCGTTGTGGTCTTGGCTATGTAGAATATCCCATCTTTCATACCCGGCTATTCCTCTGTAGGACTTCAATGAATGGTAATTCCAGTTTAACAACCTGTGATACCATCGGTTATATCTTTTCACCGTAGCCGAAGTTCTGATATTGACCCCTGTGCAAATCAGGGTTTGACACGTATCCACGGACAGACGCAGCTTGATTGTTGGTATTAGTGTTTCGCCTGGTTCAGGTGCATCCGCAGTTTCGTTTGGATTTTCACCAAAAAAATATCTGTTACCGGTTTCAAATGTACCACTCACGCCCGTTGGATAATGATTAGCCGTATGATCGCCAGGATGGCTATGTAGCGATTGAGAACAAGGCGCTGAACAAAATGGACATTTCTCTCGGCATCCCATTATCTTCCCAAACACTGTTCGGAGTGCAGCTCTCTCGTCTTCGCATACAAATGCTTCAAATGAAGAATTGGCTTGACTGAAAAAGTCATCGTATAAATCGCCGATTTGCTTCACCACCGCCTCTGTGAAGCCATCCAGAGATTGTATTCTGAAGTATATTGCATCTCCTATGTTCATGTGTTCCTTAAAACTGCGAACGTATTGCTTTGAATCTTTTTTGCAACTTGCTTCTGCCGCTTTCAGTCCACTCTTAGCTTTCTCCACAAATACACCGACCTCATTTTTGACCAGTTTCTGAAAATCAGATTCAGACTCTTTCTGTTTAGTCAGCATGTCTTTAAGTATCTTCAATATCAAGTCAATAAAAAATGCTTCACTGTCTGTTGAATCACCAAGTTCAATATATAACATAAACTTTTTAAAATTTACGTCCCGTTTCTGCTTTTCGATGAACTCGAAAATTTTCTTGGGATCTAACGTTTCAGCACCATCAACATCCAACGTGAATTTTTTAACCACTTCCATTTTCTCTCCGCTTTCCTGATCAAAGTTGAGAGTTCTTTGTCCAAGGTCTGTTAGAATCGCTCTCAGAAATTCGGATTTGGACATAAACGTCCGATTTGTTTGGTTGCTTTTCCCCACCTCTGCTTTTATTAAATCACCAAGTTTTTTAACGAAGGAATTTCTCGCGTACTCAAAGATTATCTTGCTGACCTCCTCTGCTGTCATTATCTGAAATTTGTCGTCGATATCGGCTAGTGGATCAGTCAATGAAAGGAAAATCTGACTATTTTCGACAGATCGATTGTAAGTGTAATAACAAACAAATTGCATGAATCTAATTATGTAACTGTTAGTAAAGCGATATCCTTTAGGAAGGCTTGATGGCAATTCATCACAATCAGAATCAGCATTGTAAGCTTTGCCTAGAAATCCAAACAGCCTACCCAAACCAGACCTACCGGTATTTGGTTTCAAATCTGATTTACTTAAATCTCGACTTGAACACACTTTGTCTGTTCCCGGAGGAACTAAACGTTTTTCTTCTCCTAAGATTCCCAACAGCTGGCCAGCATCTAGTAGAATCTCTTCCACGTGGAAATCTTTAAATTTCAGACCTCTTTGGTTTTGAAGCTGCAGCTCCCACTTTTTGAGTGCTGCCTGAATGATGCTATTAGCTGCCTCAGCATGGGATGAATTGGTGCTCCCAAAACCTATTAATCCTGAACTTCCTTCTTTGGTTTGGATAATGTCACTTTCAGTTACATCAGGTATCTCTAATGATTTTGACCATTCAAAAGTTTCTAGATGCAATGTGTCATTCCGATCCAACTTTTTGCTGAGTGCACGAATTGTTTTTTCAATCTCACTTTCCGCTTCTTTCACTCTGGTCTCCACAAGACTATCTTTCTTATCAACTAGCTCTTGCCATGATTTATTAAATTTTGCCATCGCGCTTTCATTCATCTTGCCCACCTGATCGAAAGATTTTTCCAAATTATCCCGCGTAGTCATTAAGTCTTTTACGTTCTTATCGCCCTCCAATTCAAGTTTCTTCTCATGAACACGTATATCTTTTACTATATCACTTGTAATACGCTGAAGTTCGTCCTCTTTTATGTCGTTCAGTACCTTTTTGTACCCATGCTTTAAAGCTGCGTTAATATCAGTGGCGACGATAATTTCTTGCAATGTGGACATTACAGTTGTAAAATTCCTTTCTATGGCATCGCTCACATTTTCCAGAATTACTTTTTCTTCTGCCGTTAATTTCTGAACACATATGAAGGAACAAATGTTTTCGCGAAACTTTGTTTGTTCAAGGTTGTTTAGATTCTTGAATTTGTCGCCTTCGTGAGCTATTCTATCATTTAGAACCGTACCTGACATAATGTCTTGTGTATTTCTGTAACAAAGAATAAAGTCGTTGTGAAGCATAGCATTCCAAAGATCGGACATGCGATGAAAAAAACTTGAGATCGCCAATTTTGAAGGACTCCTTTTTATCACTTGCATCAGGTGTTGCCTTAGTTCGTTTGTTTTCTTAATGTAATCTTGGCTTACTCGGGCCTTCGGTGGTCTGCCACTCCACAAATCCGGGAAGAACCATGAATATGAACCTGGATTATACATGATTACTTGATCAAATCTAGTTATTTCGGTGAAGCCTTCTTTTCTAGCAGCCGTTTCCACTGCTGTGTCTAACAGTTTAAGTTGCTTTTCTTGACCCAAACGATTTCTGTTTGCTGCATCAACAGCCGGAACATTTTGATGTACAAACATGCATCTTGGCATCAATTTCAAATCCGTTTTGGTTTTCCTCACACGAATTAAACCATGTGCAACAATCTGAAGAACGTCTTTCATTTCTGCCCAGTTTTCTCCTTTCATGTTGATTATTGTAGCATCGGCCAATCCAATGGCAAAAGTAGCTAATTCATTGTCTCTGAAAGTCGAGTTCCCTGTAAACTGAGAGGATCCAAGGCCTTCTGTGTCCACAACCAAAACGTAATCGTATTCTACATGTAGAGTTCCGTTATCAACAGGAACGAGGTGACAGTAGATTCCTTTTGTACATCGTCCAGCGCTCACTGGAAATTGAAGACCAAAGAGTGCATTCAGCAAGGTTGATTTTCCAGAACTTTGAATTCCTATTATCGCTATTACAAATATCTTTGCATTGTTAGTCATGAGTTCGACGTGATGTAAAACGACTTTTAGCCAAGTTAATGGAACATTTGAGGCATCACCGTCCATTAATTCCAGGGGCAGACCCTTGAGAAGAAGTTTGGCCATGATTGAAGGAAAATTACGTATAGCATCTGGCGGTAAAAGAGAGTTCTTCATTTCCTCTTCCATACGAATTCCTTGTAAAATTACAGTTTCATACATTTGTCCAAGCTCGCGTAGAATGTGCTCCAGACCAATGGTGCAGTTTTCAATTTTCAACTCCGTTTTACTCAGTTCTTGGTTCTCCATCTTATATACTTCAAGTATGTTTGATGTGATATGTCGACTTCTGGCATCTAATTTTGTCCTGCAGAAGTTCAGGAAGTACGAAAGATTAGGAACTTCCAAGTTGCAAAAGTTTAAGGAAAATGTCAGAGTTACTTCGTTCTGTTGAATGAGGCTCCGACATTGTATCGCTCTTTGCAGTCTTTTTTCTGATTCCTTTTCTGCGATAAAATATTCGTCATGATTTATATCTTTTTGTGTTTGGCGTTGTTCACGCTCAAGCTTTCCAATTTTATTCCATGGTTCGCCTTGCAGTGGAAGTAGGATTGGTTTGCAATCTGATGATGCTTTTAGAACCAGTCCAACGAACTCGTCTGCACATGACTTTCCTAATTCGTACTCTGACTTACTTTCATCAAGCGAAAACCCAAATTTCTGTCCGGTACCGCAAATGTTGACATATGTGGGTTTCTTGAAAGAAGACTCCTGTTCCATGAAAAGTTCGGAAATTGATTGTCTCAAATTGTTCATCAAGCTAACGTCGCTCATGCTTCCTTCGTCATTATAATCGTATATCACTTCAAAAATTACACCACTATTACTGAGTTCCTCCAAAAATTCGATATATGTATTGTCAACCTCACTGGAAGGCCCAGGCGAAATATAGCAAACAATGATCTTTGGTTTTGACGCTTCCACATTCTTGAGTACGTTGTCGTACAATTCCTTAAACGATTCAAGCGAATCAACCATAAAGATAACCAGTGTTGATGACTGATATAGAAATTGTGTTTGCCTATGATAATCTTTTGCATTTCCACGAAGATTTAGTGCAGTGAAAGATTTGCAGTTGAATTCTTCTTCAGAAGCTGTTGATGACTGAAACCAAGCAGCTTCTATGGATCCATTTGAAACCGTTCTTCTGGCAGACCCGTTTGGACATTCTCTGTGAAAGAATATGTTGAACGAGTTGGTGTTGAGGAGGTCATTTACCAGCTTTGATTTGGATCTGTGTAGGTCACCAATACGTATAAACGACACAACTGGGCCTTTTACGTCAACTAATGTATCGGTCAGACTGGCCGAGTTTTCTCGCGTTTCAACTTCCACTTCCGGAACGAGACTTCTTAGAGCCAACAGCAGAAGCGTATACGAATCATTTCTCACACTTGGAAGCAATACAGGAAAACTTAGCTTATTGACAAACATTTTCTCAACCAAAACCTGTATGAGAAAGTCATCGCAACAGTTCATAACAACGACCAACAGATCCATTGGATGCAATTTTTGTTGTTTCTGCGCCGTCTTAGCTTTCGCCGTAGGAGGTCTAACGCTTCGTTTTCGCGATGGCCTGACTTCTCCTGCAGCACATTGGTTTTTGGTCTCTGTTTCTGTGTTATCTGCGCTGACGAGTCTCTCATTAATTTCTGTTGTAAGCGAAACGGCTGTTGTTGAATCGAGCGTAAGCAATTTTCTCACAATTTCTAGGCCATACTTCTTAGGAAAACCGTCCAGACTATCTCCACGCAACTTAATTGCTTCGCTAAAAGAAAGTTTCTGTGGGTAGTATTCTGTCAACTGCAACTCTTCGAGAAGATCAATTGAAGCCATTCTTCACTATGAAAGATTTACAATTTATGTGATTTACATGCGGTATGACTCAGAGAAATTTATCAGTCTATGCAGTCTAGTAGTGTAGGTAGATGCCCATATTAGATTGCAGTAAGCTAAGTATGGATACACGAGAGAATAATAGGTCTATAGTTTTAAACAAATGGAGGGAGGCAAGAGGTATGCAGTACGTGCTATTATCCCTGTATTTTAAGCAATGTTTGAGGAAATACATTTTATATGTTCTATCCATGTTAAATGCTGATCAACATAGATTCCCAGAAATTGTGTGGAATCTACCCTATATAGACAGATGAGATCCATTAATACTTAGTATAGGAAGCTCCGCCAAAGCCGGTCCCAAGCCCGGTTGAAAAAGGAGGAGGGTTAGGGCATGGGGTTAGCAACCCCATCCCTGTAAAAAGCAACTACCGCTACAGAAACGACAAGAGGATGCCAAACCGGTACACAAGGGCGGAGAGGTGAAGACTCACCGTCAGACGGATATATGAAGGAGTCGGGGGAAAGCCGAAAGAAGCCTCGAATCCGGACGAGTCTGATCTTCAATGCCAAAACAATCACGAGAATCGGAACCTGGAACGTTCGAACACTCTATCAATGTGGAAAAATGGACCAGGTGATTCGGGAGAGGGAGAGATGTCGGCTGGACATAGTGGGCATAAGCGAGATGCGATGGACGGGAAACGGAAGCTTCAAGAAAGGAGACACGACTATACTATATGCCGGAAATGAAGAACTGCACATACGCGGCGTGGGTTTTCTGCTTGGAAAGCAGGCATCGCCGGCACTAATAGGATGGAACCCAATAAGTGAACGGATAATAACAGCAAGATTCCACACGAGACATGCCAAGGTCACAGTCGTGCAGATATATGCACCAACGGAGGATGCGGAGAAAGAGGAGAAGGATAGGTTCTACAAGCAGCTTGGGAGTGTGATGGACGAGATCCCAAACTATGATGTCAAGATTTTAATGGGTGACTTCAACGCCAAACTGGACGGGGACAGAAAATGAATGCCAGGAACTTTGGGCCCACACGGCTCGCAGAAATGAAAATGACAATGGAGAACGATTTCTGACAATGGCGGGCACAGGAGGTCTGGCTGTGGAAAACACCTACTTCAGTCACAAGAGAATACACAAGGGAACATGGACCTCTCCGGATGGAGAAACAAGGAATGAGATTGACTACATCTGCATCAGTGGAAGATGGCGCTCGACGCTGCAGGATGTGCGCGCGTACAGAGGAGCGGACATAGGGTCCGACCACAACCTTGTCATTGGGAAGATCAAATTGAGGTTTAAGAGATCAGCCGTCAAGGGAGCAATGAGGCCATTTGCAGCTGAGAGACTTAGTGATGCGGACACAGCACAAAGGTTCCAACTGGAGGTCAGGAACAGATTTGAGGCACTACAACACAGCCCATACAGCGAAGAACAATGGGAAATGTTCACTCAGGCCATCACAAAGAGTGCGGAGGATGTAATGGGAAGAAGAAGAGGAGGAGCAAAGGAAAGATGGATCAGCGACACGACATGGGAATTGATAGACAAACGGAAGGAAATGAAAATCGAGAGAGATAAGGAACTGGATAAACCAATGTGGAAAACAAAGGACGAGGAATACAGGTGCATGGATCGTCGGGTGAAGAAAAGCTGCAGAGAAGACAAAAAGCACTGGCACGAAGAGAAAGGAAGAGAGGCGCAAGAAGCTGCAGAAAGGGGTGACAGCAGAACCCTATACAGGATTGCACGAGAGCTCAGCAAGGCGTGGAGTGGAAGCACAGTGTACTACCCATCAAAAGCAAATCAGGCGAAAACCTGTTGACAGAGGAAGAGCAAGCCGAGCGTTGGATTGAACACTTCAATGAGGTGCTAAACCAACCGGCTCCTGAAACTACATACAACTTTGAAGTAGGGGAACCGCAGAGCGAAGACTTCATATCAATGGAGGAAATCAACATACAGGAGGTTAGAATAGCAACACAGGCTCTGAAAAACAACAAAGCAGCTGGATTGGATGAAAAATCGGCCGAGATGCTCAAACAAGGAGGGGATGTGGTGGCAGAGGAGCTCGCTTACCTGTTTAATCTATTGTGGCAAGAGGAAGATGTGCCTCACGACTGGAAACAAGGAGTCATTATCGAGCTGCCCAAAAAAGGATCATTGAGCAACTGTAATAACTGGCGAGGAATAACCCTGCTTCAGTACCGAGGCAGGTGTTTTGCAGAGTACTGTTGAACCGTCTCAGACCTGAAATAGACAAAACGGAAGGGTAGGGAGGGGAGAAGAGGGGAGGGGACGGGGAGGGGAGAGAAAGGGGAAGGGGAGGAGGGGAGGGGGACGGGAGTGGGAGGGGAGGGGGAGGGGAGTGGGAGGGGAGGTCGAATGAAGGTAAGGACGGGTGGTTGGATGCTCTTTTCAGGCACAGCAACGCGTGACCGGGTACGCTAGTACGTGTATATTTATCCAGAAGTTAGCCCACCTTTAGGAAGTTTTCCATCTATTGGCACGAAACCTTACAACTAGGCAGATGGTCACCATGAAAACTCAGCAGAGGGGTGGCTAACCCCTCATCCCAATGAGGGGGGGCGGAGTGAGGGAAATAATCCAAATTTTACAATTTCCGCATCTTCGCCACAGTTGCGCAGCTAATCATCTGAAACCTGATGGACAGAGCGCTACCAGTGCCTCACAGCCCCCAACCAGCCCACACATCGCCCCGCCGGGGCAAAGTGGTGGCACGGTATTTTTGGGGGGGGAGACGGGGAAGTAAAAAATTGATGGCCAACCAAATTTCATGGGTAGCACCGATTACTCCAGAGGAATATGCACTCGTTGGGATCTGAGTGTGGTTGGGTGGTTGGGTTGTTGGGTGCAGTGAAGTTCGAAGGGCAGACAGGTGTGGCGCCAAAATCGACATTTACTGGGCTATGCCGTGTACCCCAGAGTGATGGAGGCAAGGTGGGCCTGAGGATTAGTGGCGGGGTCAGTCGGAGATGGATTGTAGGGTCGGGATTGGTTGGTGCGGTGAGAAAGAAAAGGTTTAGGTGGGAATTGCTTGGGAAGGTGATGGGTTGGTGTGATGGGTGAAGGGAGATGGGAAATGGTACTGGGGTTGGGGAGTGTGGTAAAGGGAGTTTAGTTGTGATGGGGAGTATGGATGGGTGGGATGAGAGTAGGGGATTAGCGGGGAGCAGGCAAAGCAAAAATTTACCGGCCGACGCTGGGTACCCCAGCTCTTACATACATGTACATTCATTCCTACATATATGCACACCTACAAGTGCTGTAATATGCGGAGCAAATTTCTGTCCATGGTAACGGCCTCTGTTGTCACATAGCCTGGTCAAATCGGATCCATCCATACGTGCCTACATACATACATACATACATACATACATACATACATACATACATACATACATACATACATACATACATACATACATACATACATACTTACAAACATACATACATACATACATACATACATACATGCATACATACATAAATACATACATAAATACATACATACATACATACATACATACATACATACATACATACATACATACATACATACATACATACATACATACATACATACATACATACATACATACATACATACATACATACATACAGTGATGTGCACAGGGGCGGATCCAGGGGGGCTTATCCGGCCATGGGCCCCCCATTTAGGAACGCCCATGTATCGTGCCTCCCATTTGGATTTCACATGCTGTGGAACAATGTATATATATTACACATTTTGGCCCCCCTATTAAGAAATGCCCATGCATTGTGGCCCAATGTTTTTTCAGAAGTTCAAACCTGAGGACTAAAAAAGGTCATCAACTTTTTTGGGTGGATGAAATGGTATGATTTTCCCGATTACACGAAATTTTTTCCCCCAGACTCAAGGCCTAGAATATAAACGAAATCAGAGCACACATGACGTTTTTTAACCATACTAATGTATTTTTCACCAATGGCCATATATGTGCAAATTGCTAGATTTACACACAAAAACCCATTACCGTGGCAACTTCTACGTTCAAACAGGTAAAATTTAATTCAACCTAGAATAAAAAGTTGATTCTAATAGCCAAATGTATTTCCCATGATGTTACACACAAAAGTTTTTATTGGGCATATGAAAATATGCGAGTAAGAGACTGGAAAGTCGAAAAAATGCGATTTTTCCAGGTGGCTCCAGACTTTTTCACACCACTGTACACACATACATACATACATACATACATACATACATACATACATACATACATACATACATACATACATACATACATACATACATACATACATACATACATACATACATACATACATACATACATACATACATACAATAGCGCGGTCAAAGGCAATGATGGCGCAACCATAGCCACATGCAGCAGGCGTCGGATAACCCGTTCTAATTCTTGCCTAAACAGTTTTTTTAATGAAAGGCATTGAAAGCTGCAAGAATTGACGTGAACGGCTATTTAAACAGAAGCTGGCCTGATGAAATTACCAATGAAATTGGAGCTTAATCGATGAAACCAATTCTTGCTGACATCGAATATGGACTGATGAAAAGAAGTCACAACTAAATGGCAGCTGGATATATTGAAGGAAGAAAAAATACTTGGATATATAAAAATTGGATTGACAAAAGAGAGTCAATCTCAGAGTCATGCTTAAATAGAAACCGGACTGATGAAAATAGCTGTTTAAATTGGATATGGGTTGATGAAAAGAATTCATGATTTAATGAAAGCTGTGATATATTGTCATATTGAAAATAGTTATTGCCTAAATAGAAGGGGGTTGATGAAAATAAACTTTGCTTGAACAGGAGCTGGATTTGTTGAAATAATTCAATATTAAATGGAATCTAGAGGGATGATAACAATTCTTGCAAAACAGAAGCTTGATTGATGAAAAAGATGCTTGATGTTTTGTGAATAATGCCTTGAAGTTTGTCATTGTAAGCTTAGTTTACGCTGCCCGCTATCGTGGCGCCCATTTGTCGGGCAAATTATGCTGCGCGCTTTTTGGGGGCATTTTTGGCTGGACAATGTTCAGCGCGCTAATGAGGGGACACAAAGTAATTTTATGGAAGTCAAGTTTATGACCGAAATGTCTATGTTTGTAGCCTATGTAGAAGACACAGTAATTCTAACTAAATTTATAGACTCATAAATTTTCGATAACTTAGCCATAAGACGATGCCGAAAGCAAATGAACTTTACGATCTCTCGAGAATATGTACGCAGGTATTGTAAATTTAAACCTCGAAGTCTAAGCCGTCTCTGTTTGCGAGGTTGTCATGACGATGATCAGTGAAGAGTAGCAAAGTACAACTGTAATAGTTCCTTCTGTTCAAACCACCAAACCCCATAGGCGCAACCACCCTATGGGACCCACGGGACGCGTCCCCCCAACTTTGAGAGGTTTGGGATCATTATTGGAATGGTCCCCCAACTTTCGACGAGGCTTGGGACGGTCCCTCCCAACTTTTGCCACTAACTGCTGCTAATAGCCGTTCGAATACAGATTGGCACATTAAAAACATGTTTTCTCAGCATTAAGGCTGAGTCAAGAAGGTTTTTTATCTGGCATCTTATCCCGACAGTGTTGGGCTGTTGGCGTCCCACATATTGCACGTGAGTGTGTTGCTAAGTGTGAATCACGGATACTGAATTTGGACTCTTCAGTCTTGACTTTCTTTCATAAGGATAAGATGTCTTTATAAATTTTGACAACTAAAAAAGGTGTCTTTAGAATGTTTTACACCTAAAAAGGTGTCTTTTCTAAATTTTGACGACTAAAATAAGGTGTCTTCAGAAATTTTTACGACTAAACAAATGTATCTTCAGACATTTTGACGACTAAAAAGGTGTCTTCAGAAATAAAGTCCTCAGAAATTCTCCGCCGAAGAAACACCCCCGAAATCAAATCCTGGCTACGGCCTTGCCCTCCAACGTTTGTGACGGGGGAAGGAGGTGCTTAAATCCATCTCGAATATTTCAGAAGTATTTATTAAATATCATCGTAAACGTCTGCAGTGTTATCCATTGTTTCTACGTAATGATCAATTTAGTTAAAATGGCAGCTTAACATGCTACCATAGCAGTATAAAAAATTTAATTAAAAAATTAAACAAAGGGAGGATACATTTATTGTAGTCTTAAATCACGCAATTTTTTCAATTAAATTATAAAAAATAGTTTGAGATGATGACTTAAGAAATCTGAAAATATTTAAGCAATGTGGGAGACGCTTCTGAAGTCACAGAATCACAATCATCAAAACTGAAATGATTGAGTAAAAGACAGCCTAAAATGCTATATCATTACATTTTTAGAATTTAAAAAATTAAACAATGACTAGGGCAAGTCTTAAAGCATGGCTTTCAGCAATGAAATTATGAAAAAAACATTTCAGATGACAGCTTAGAAAGGTCACCAAATTTTACATCATGCAAATTTGGAGAGAAAAAAATGACAATTGGAGGAGACGCCATTTTAAAGTCTTCAACCACTGAAGTCAACACTGAAATGATGAACATTTTTGTAAAATGACAGCCTAAAATGCTACCATTGCAGTGTGGAAATTCAAAAATTCGTCTGCTCGGCGCTTCGTGCCTCGCCGGGCGTCCTTCGGCCGCTCGTTCACCCCCCCCCCAAGTCAACAACAAGGCTTCGCTTTTGACTTATACACTGTCAGGAGATGCAAATGGACACATAATAATGTTTCTAAATCTTTGTTTGCACTCCGATTTATATGGGCATTGTGCAATTGAATAAATGAATATTAGGAATATTTGTTGTAAGACAATAATTTTTTTACCATTTAACCGTTTATAGATAAGTTTCTCTAAAAATAAGCGGGACTTCTGTCCCTTATTCCTGTTAGATGGAAATGAGCACTCATGATTCTCATTCTTTGGTTTCATTGTTTCTTAACTTATGTGTACATTAAAATCAAAGATCTTATAGTCTTTAGACGCTCTGTTAAAATTATTGAGTATTTGTTGCATGACTTCTGTCCATTCTGTAACTTGCATCCATAGAAGCTGTGAATTTTCTTTATTTACAAAGCAATGTCGAAATTAATGTCAATTTTTTATGGCTCATTAAGTGATTGATTGACTGATTTAGATTTAAACTTTCACAGATTGAGGTGGTTTAGGTACTTCTATTTCATTCATTCATTAATTCCGAATACTTTCGATATCATCGTTGCAAAATTTCAGATAAACTAGAACCCAAAATGCACTCGATTTAGCATCAAATGCTCAAAATTGCGTATGTTGCTGGGCTCCGCCCCAGACCCCGATAGGGGAGCTTACGACGCTAGCCCATACCCCATAGTCGTCAGGGGCTTCCTGCCTTCGGCAATCGCGGCTCCACGCGTTTCGCGCTCGCTATTATTACTCCTACTAAGAATTTCCATTGGTCACCCCCAACTTTTAGGACGTGGTTGCGCCTATGCCAAACCCTCCCATTGTGCATTGACCAACTACAAGCATGAATATTTTTGTATGCGTTACCTGTGTTCTGATTAAGCGAACAAGGCACCGTCACATGTCATCTTGAATTGTACTAGCGAAAACAGAAATTTGATCATAATACGGCATAGTGTATTATGGTAACTTGGGGGTATTAACTTTAATGGTCATTTCTTAACAGAATTAAGCATCCATACAGTCAAATTAATTTGCAACCAAATGCTTTCATCATAAAGTAGGTTAAAATAGAACTGTTTTGAGGGAAAAATTACACCAATTTGTTTCAGAATTTTCAAAAAAGTAAAACTTGCCATAAGGTCCATATTACCTCATGATTGGGGTATTATGGACACACCAAAAGGAGTAATATGGATCCTGACAGGGGTATTATGGACCAGGTCCATATTACCCACACCCAACAGACACAGCATAGTCGCCCACATAATTCTAGTGATAAGACTATCATGTAGTATCCACTGTCAAGTGTTCTGTGGCTTCTTTGTCAGTCCATGATTAGCACAAGCTGCTCGGACTTACATGTAGTGGCTTCACGTGTTTCAAAAATGCGGTCAAATCACATCATAAGTGCATCTTCGTTGACCCAACCTGAAGTTGTTGCAAACTGTATCATCTACCATGGTGCATTCTGTCAACTCTTATTTAGTGCGCTCCGACGGGAGAATCATGGCAGAGGAAACGTATACGCACCAGCGTCGTTCGTACAATAAATAATAATAATTGGCATTTTTATACAAAGCGCCAACATTATGCTATTCTCTTTTCGATATAGGCCAATCTTCGTCACCTTCTGATTCGTAAACCTTGAGGGTTTTGCCATACGGAACATTCAGTTTTCCATTGTCAATTTGTCATGTAGGCCTAGGACCATTTTGCACGTTGAAAAAAAGTCATTTTTCACCTAGGCCTAATGAAACCCTAATTGGACACAGCTTCCGGGGTTCAGACGGACAACTCTTAGCGGCGCCAAATCGATCGTCTCCAGCTGTCTATGCCTCGAGCGTTTTTTGTGGTACGCACACTGTTTACGGTTTTGATCTTGGCACTCTGCCGCCAGGGCCCGTACCTAGGCTACAAAAACAATTGAGATCGTAAACTTATATATAAATATATATATATATATATATATATATATATATAGGCTGCTATCTATATAAATAAAAATGAAACTTTCCAATAGTTTGTGTAAAGTGTTCTCGAAAAGTACCGCACAGATTGTTTTGAAAATTAAACAAAACCTTCCATTCCTATTATAGGAGAGTATCCATTTTTATTTTTATCCGAAAAAATCCAATATTTTCCACAAAAAGTGAAGTTTGCATTCCGCTCGACCGCCATTTGCAAATTCAAAACCGCACGTTGCCAGATTTCATAAACGCCTTGACAGTTACTGCGACCATGCAGACGAAACATGAATGAGGTCGCGTGCCGTGACGTCATAAGCGATTCGCATAATAATTTTGCGGCCTTTCAACATTCTTGGTTGAGGGAGGAAAGGAGCGGAGGAAGCGGAGGGAGCGGGACGGAGGAGAAGGGGGAGGGGAGGAGGAGGGGGAAGGGGAAGGAGAGGGGGAGGAGGAGGGGGAGGGGGAGGGGGAGGGGGTGGGGAGGGGGAGAGGGAGGGGAGGGGAGGGGAGGGGAGGGGAGGGGAGGGAAAGGGGAGGGAAAGGGGAGGAAAAGGGGAGGAGAGGGGAGGGGAGGGGAGGGGAGGGGAGGGGAGGGGAGGGGAGGGGAGGGGAGGGGAGGGGAGGGGAGGGGAGGGGAGGGAGGGGAGGGGAGGGGAGGGGAGGGGAGGGGAGGGGAGGGGAGGGGAGGGGAGGGGGAGGGGAGGGGAGGGGAGGGGAGGGGAGGGGAGGGGAGGGGAGGGGAGGGGAGGGGAGGGGAGGGGAGGGGAGGGGAGGGGAGGGGAGGGGAGGGGAGGGGAGGGGAGGGGAGGGGAGGGGAGGGGAGGGGAGGGGAGGGGAGGGGAGGGGAGGGGAGGGGAGGGGAGG
>OX243822.1:7129059-7351455 GCA_945859605.1 Lumbricus rubellus | reverse complement strand
CCCAGGGCCCCGGGATTGCTGTCGGCGTGTCTGGTAGCAGTGAGTATACCAACGCTTGAACATCATCAGCGTATAGCTGGTGAAAAAGACCACAGGATGTGAGAAGTGATCCTTTTCCAGACGTAGGCTATAAATAATATAAAGCACTGGGTTTAAATAGAACTCTGAGGGACTTCAAAAAAGCAGGAAGCCAGACAGATCTGAAAGTACCAAAGACAACAGAATTGATGCGCACCGATAAAAAAGAACAAAGCCAATTAAGAGGCTGCTCCACAGACCGAAAAAGAGGTAGAAGGGCTTTGGAGGAGTACGTTATGGTCAACGCAGTCAAAAACCAAGCTGACAGAAAACAAATTGTCTGTAGTAGATCCAAGCTTAACGGTGCATTTAAAATTCAGCGTTCTTCGCATAGGTCTACTTCGTGGTCTCATGGAGACCGCAATAAATTATTGACGTAGCACTCATTCAAAATAGTCATTTCGGTTAAGAACCTTTTCAGATCTATTAATTGACATAGGAAGGAAATCGATAGGCCTATAAATAAACGTGCAACGTAGCATTTTCTTTAGTCATGTGTTGTCGATTTACACCATAGGTGAATTGGTGCTAGACTTCTACGCTGTGCAATTGCAGAGCCAGAGGAGGATCATTACATCGCTTCAAGAAAGATTTCTATTCATCGACACCAGGCATTAGATAGAAAATGCAGACCTCTAAAATAGAAGATAAAAACTGTAGCCTACATTTATTTCAGAAATTTTATTCCACCTACATAGGCGTTATTGATCTATGAATACTGAATATATTCATTGATCTATAACGTCGTAGGTAACAGTTACTGTAGGGTGTACTAACCTCTTGTTTTGCCAGTAGGCTACTGTAACAGTCCTGGTAGTCTTCGAAACACGTAGGCCTATGCGAACTGTCCGCAAAAATTTGTAGGCCTAAAGTAGAAGAGAAATACTGGCAAAGAAAGTTTGATAAGAATGCAATAATATTATTAGATCTATTGCATCTTTATCAAACTTTCTTTGCCATTCTTTCTCTTCTACCGGTTAAAAAGTAGCCCTCACAAAAAGTGTCATAACTCGGTCAAAACTTTAAGGATTTGCCTTACATTTTTAACACAGCAACAGTAACCACCCTTACACGAGATCCTAAAACGAATTAGAAATATTCGTGAGTGCGTCAAATTTAGGAGAGTTTAAAATGCAGCACCGAAAAATTGAACTTTTCAACATTGAAAACCTGAAAGAAGGTGAAATTCAGCTATACTTGGTGCACAAAATGTTTTCCTTGTTCACGAACACACTACCGTAGACGTAGTAGATTAATAGCTGTCCAGGGAGACACTCGGTTTCATATCCCGCAGCTGTACGTGGTCGTCCAGACCTTGATCCGGAGTAAATGAACTGGAGGAGCGCGTTTTTCGTTCACGCGTAGGCCCTATTCATGGCATCGATGACCGTGTTTGAAGAGTGGCAGATGTTTGACCAAGTGATCATAGACCTGACCATCAAACAGTAGCGTCTACGTCTACGGTCGTGTGTCCGTGAACGAGGAGGACATTTTGAGCACCATATATAGCTGAATTGCACTTCTTTTCGGGTTTCCATGTTGGAAAGTTCAATTTTTCGGTGCTACTACACAGACGCTCATAAATTTGACAAACTCGCGAATATTTGCAAACGACTTTGGTATCTCGTGTACATATAGTCACTGTTGCTTTGTGTAAAATTTCAGAAAAATCCTAAAAGTTTTGACCGAGTTATGACACTTTTTTGTGAGGGCTACTTTTAAACCGGACACAGTATACGTTAGGCCTAGAAAATTTTGCGGACAGTTCGCATACGTTTTTCGAAGACCACCAGGAGTGTAGTGGCAAAATAAAATGTGATTACACGCTAAAGTTGTCTACGCCTGTCTGAGGGCAATTTTTTGGTATTTATACTAAAAAATTTGTTAGGTAAGTAGCCTACACGCTGTATACCCGCGTATAAGCTTACCAATGATCATAGCCCTGAAGACTACCGTTGCGCTGTCTTCTCGTGAAACCCAGTTTCTTGCTCTTCGTCAAAGACGACGTGGGAGATGAACGGACTGGACAGCAGACACCGTCAAAGGTCGTAGATCGTGCTTTTTGTTTGTTTGTATGTGCACTTGTTATAGCGCCCCTTCAAGCTAACGTGCAGCCAGTGCTTGCTACTTTGCCAACGTCGGGGTTCGCAGAACAAAGGATCATTCGCCTCTCGTCACGCACCATCGATCGCCCAATTATTGCTGAGTATAAAACTGATTGATCTAGCGTAGGCCTATGACCAGTAAGACCAACCATGCAAAATTCTAAATCTTTTCGAATGTCCAAGAAGAATCTCAAGTTCGTTAACCTCGAAACAACTTACAGTAGACGTAGATCGTATCTTTACCCAATTCAGCTCCGCTTCGCAACACAACCGAATTAACTTCGTCGTTTGGCAATAAAAACTCGACGACTAATGAAGAAGACTGGCTTCCTTCCGCCTGTACTGGTTGAAACTGCCGTAGGCCTGTTTAAAAATCCTTGAATGTCACTGGTTCTTGTTTATATCGTTGCCATGTGACGCGTAACGGTTTATTATGGCCATGGACACTCAAGCCTCCAAATTTATGTACATGTAGCTGATGGTGTTTTCTATTAAGCCTACAGCCACTGCTGACTAGGCCTAATTAAACGCGTCTCAAATTATTATAATAGCTTAGCTTACTCCAACGTAAATTATAAACTAAGCAAGTGAAAGAAAGAGGTATTAATCATTTTGATAATCAATTATCAGCTACATTTGTCTTGTATGTCTAGTACGCAATGTAATCCCGGGGGTGACCGGACAAAATGGCACGGGCAAAATGGTAGGGAGGAAATGAAAGCTGTATTAGTGAATGTTTATATACGAAATAGAAGCTGGATTATTGAAAAGACGCATGTGAAATGGAAGTTGGATGAAGGCTCTGCGTGGATATTTTTATATATGAAATGGAAGCTAGATTGATGAAAATAACGTTTTAGATATAGAAGCTGTATCAGAGTATTTTCATAGCTGAAGTAGAAGCTGGATTAATGAAAGATGCATTACACATGGAGGTTGGTTTAAGGAATCTTGACTTACTTGACTTATGGCCCTGGCGAAGCTTGCGCCCGCATCAGCCGCTCCTTTACAGATAGCCTCCAATCGACCCTGTCCTGAGCTGTCCTCGTCGCCTATCCCACGGTTAATCCCATCGTCAGACAGTCCTCCTCCACCATATCCATCCAACGTTTCCTGGGCCTGCCTCTTCTCCTCCTCCCCTGCGCATACCCCTGCAGTGCCGCTTTTGGGTATCTCCTGCTCTGCATTCTGATGGCATGTCCGAAATATATAAGGAATATAATGGCTGAAATTGGAAATATCATGAAACACATGACTGGAAGACATCAATCCAGCTTCCATTTCTCAAAAAAAAATTCGCCAATCCGGCTTCCTTTTTACGTTTCTTTACTAGAACTGCATTTCAGACACAAAAAGCCATCCACCCTCTATTTCAGCAAATAAATAACCTCATCCAGCTTCAATTTGTCCATACCGTTTTGTCCGTACCATTTTGTCCGTACCATTTTGTCCGTACCATTTTGTAAAATACCATTTTGTCCTAGAACCATCCCGGGGCATATCCTCAATCCCGGGATTCCGGGATTTTAAATAAGTCAATCCCGAGATCCCGGGATCCCGAGATTGGCTTATAAGGACAATTATTTTTTTCTTGGACTTAGTATAGTAGTAGGTCAAATACAGTACGCCAAGAGAGGATGTGAAGTGGATGTTGGAAACAGGATAAAAGCAGCCTGGCAGAAGTGGAGAGATTTGACGGGGGTGCTGTGTGACCGAAAGATCTCCGAGTGGCTGACCCCTCCCCTGCGAGGGATTAATTCCAGCCGGAAGGACAAGAAGAAGAAGGTCAAATACAGTAAGGTTTACTCTTTGTCTTCGGTACTTCAACCGCGATCAATTATAACTCACGGAAAAGCTGTAGTCGGTGGTCCCTGGCAGCAGTGGAGTTTGTTTGAAACTTGATAGTAATAGGCCTACTTACTACCAGTGGCTTCTAACCCCACTGAACAACAAAGTTAGACCCCTCTTCTTCCCCGCCCTGGCCTGCCTTCCCGTGTCTCTCCCTTTCATCTAGTTTGCCGTGAGTTGAGCTCACTTCGGATTTCCCGTGTTTAACTGGGCTTAAGTTGCGATCACTCTGAATAGGGTAATAAGTAGCCTTCTGCATAACGGAATTAGGACAGACGATACGATGTGACCAATGCACCGACTCAGTGGCGTAGCAAGGTTTTTTTTAGGGGGAGGGGGGACTGTGCACTGTGTGCAGGGCTTCGGTGGTGGGCCCCTTCAAATCAGATGCCTTCGCTCCAGTATCATTTGGTAATGTATACCTGGTAGGCCTATATCACCATAGTTTCCGAGATGATTCTCTACGCGATGTCGATATCTACAATTCCACGTCCACCACTACCGTACCTGAGCACTGTTCAAACTGAATTAAATTCTCTCCCCATGCCTGGTGGAGTCATCGGTATATATAGGCGCGCTGTCAGCAATAAATGCGAAAAGTTCATAGTTTGGGGGACAGTCTTTGCCTGTACTTTGTGCTTGTTGCTTAGCAGCGCCACTTAAATAAGACTATTAAAGTCCAACTGAGGGACAGAGGGAGTATAATTATCTAAGTAGGCCTAATTAATCATGCGATTGTCAATTTAAATTACCCTAGACACAGCACTTCAAAGTTATAATAGGCTACTCCGTTATCCGTGACACCATTATATTTGGGCGTAGCCTATAAGCTACACGTGAGTAAAACTACCTGCCCGCCAAAGACTGATGGAAACGGAATAAAAAACGGCAAAAACGTCGTTTTTTTCGAAAAAATAAAAACCACAAAAAAAACGATAAAAACGGAAACGGAAAATAATTGGACTTTGCTACATCTAAAACCGCATTTTAACCTTGAAAACCATGATTAGGAACCTACTACACGCAAGCTATATCTCAAATGATGCTGTTAAACGATGAAATAATGACTTTAGTTAGCTGAATCCTTGAGAGTTGGCGGAAAACATAAGGAATATCCGAAAAAAAATAAAATTACGGAAAATAATAACAGAAAGTAAATGAATAAATAAAGATAAAGAAATAATAAAAAAAACGATAAAAAACGATGGGGAAAATAAAAAACGAAAAAAACCACGTTTTGGGGAGAGAATAAAAAACGAAAAAAACGTTTTTTACAACTATGATTAAAACCACACGCTATACAGGAGAACAGAAAACCAGGATCTGCCCAGATAGCCCAGATAGGCCCAAGACAAATAGCAAACCCATTAGTGAAAAAACACCGCTTTAGGGAGAGAGAGTTTGATAATGATTTATGCCTTCAATGTAACTTACTTATTATAATTCAGAATAATCTACATGTACATTACGTTTGGCTCTTTCTATTATGACACTATTTAATATAGTGAAGCTATACTCTGCAATGGGATCTTAGGCTCTTAGCCCATGAACCCAAACTATTCTGCCTACACTAAGCATCACTACACCGAAACACTCATTACCTCGATCTACAACAAATTTGTGATGGTGATAGGCCGTCAACAAGTCTCCTGTCTGTGCCTGCTAGATATCTCTGAAGACTGTGACACAATGTGAATACTCCCATTATGCTTCAAGATAAACAGTACTGTAAAGCGGAATTCTGAGTTCTCAATGAAAATGATTTTATCTTACATGGAAATCTACATGACGTTGTGATATGACGGGCCGGTATTTTCTGTGAACATTTGAAAGAAGTAGAATAGAATGCGTAAACGGCTGTAACTTTTGCAAAAATTAAACGTTTTAAGTAGGCTAAAAACTTTTAGGGTTTTTGAACAACTTTCCACTGTCAATCGTGAAATTTTTGTCGGAAATATTTCAATCGGTTGAAAAGAAAATTGCATTTATCGGGTGAGACATTTTTATTGAGCCACTCTGTAAATACCGATATTTACATATCATTCACTCTATTTATAGCATCGTATTATCACTGGCGCGCGTTGGCATCACGTGTTTTGAGGGCTCTGGGTCAATTATCATAATTAAAGTAGGCTACTCGTAAAAGCCATAGAGGGCATAGGGCCGTGCAGCCTAAAATCTTGTTGGTTAGAACAAGTCGTTCGTCGTTGCGTTTTGTTACGTGGATTTTTAAAAATTAAATCTAAGAAGAGAGCAGTTTCTTATGAAGTTGAATTTATAGGTCAGCATTTTTAACTAAGCTTATGGTTTAAAAAATTGTAAAAATTTGTCACGATTTTCGTTGTTGTTTGCACTTTCATTTTCATAACCATGATTCCATCCTTGAATGTGAGTTCCTATTAGCCGTTGCATCGCTTTTTTAACATGCAGTTGTTCACAAAATGTGCAGTTCTAAATGGATTTGTGCCGTTGTAGAAGCACTTCTGTGCAGTTAAATCTATATGTGAAAAAGGCCATTTTCCTCCGATCGGGATTTATTTGCCATGGAGGATGGGAAAGGAAAGGAGTTGTGCAGTTCTGAAAAAATTCCTTAAAAACAGCCTTGAGCCGTTGCCTTTAAGCTTTGACTTTCCATATTTACCTAAATTATGAGCAATGAGCACCTCCATCCTTCATCTGCATTCTGCAACCTGAGATCATATCCTATGTTTGTTCCATGTTTCGTGGTCACATTTGCATTTCAAGCTTGAACAGTTACAGTAGTTAACCTTCAACTGGTTAGCTGCAGCATGCGGTGTCATTTTGTTCGTGCTTTTTTTCAATCAAAATCAGTTTATTCTGAGAATGAACAACAGACAAACAAACAAATAACCAAGGTAGACAGCAAAGGAAAATAGTACACATGAATAAAAATTACGTAGTGGATCCGCTCACGCCCCGAGCGTTAGCGGAAACCATGTGCTACATTCACGCCCGTAACATTATTGGTCGCACTGGCTACGGACGGTGGGCTAACACCCGTCGGCCAATCAGGTTAGCGGAAAACAATGTGGAAGAGTCGAATACCGTAGGGGAGGAGGTTGTCGAGTACAATTTATGCCCAATGCCCATCCTTTGTAAACCCTACTGTCAGCAGCACGTGCTGCGTGTCGCAGGGTCTTACGATTTTAGACGAATTGCAATGTAAAACGTTTAAAATGTCTTACAAATGACCCTACGTATGGAGGAACATTTTGCACAGGTAATTATGCGCTCTTTATCGTTAAATTTAAGCATGGTTATAACATAGAAGACCTAGGTGTCGTTCGCGTATAGGGTATAAGGTTTCGCGTCGTGAGGGTCGGTTAGGGTTAGTGTTAGGTTTAGTGTCGTCATTAGATTCTTAAGATTTTTGCGTCGTGAGGGTCGGTTAGGGTTAGTGTTAGGGTTAGTGTCGTCATTAGATTCTTAAGATTTTTGCGTTGGTTGTTTAGCAGTTGTTGGCCAACCTAGCCTAATAGCTTGACCATCAACTGCTAACATCAACTACCTTCTCCCCCCCCTGCGGTCTTCGCCTCTTCCAGACGGTTCACGTGACGGGCGTGAGCGGATCCACGACCTAAAAATTAATGTTCGTTGGACACCTTGATTGTATAAACGGTGAACACTCAGAAAGGGTCATCCAGAAATGGACAGGTCCCGCTAACCTGGATAACCCCTGAACGTAAAATGTAAATCAAGATGGTGAGGTTAGAGAAGTAAACAGAAAATAGAAATTTTATAAAGAAAATACAAGTGAAGAAATCAATGTGGCATAAGCTCACACAATATCACAAAAAGCCTTTGGCAACAAGCCAAAAAAACAACAACATAAAAAAACACAAACCAAAAACCAAAATCAAACCAAGAAAACAAACAACAAACATCAGTCAGTAATGGCAACCTGAAACATTAGGCACATGAATTATAATAGTACTCAGATCGAAGCAAAGGAACCAGAGGAAAAACACAATAAGCATCTTGGTAACTATATATTTGAATATTACTGAGCAGACCTATTACTTGTCGGAATAACCAGCACCATAATTATACCAAGTGGGACATTATTTATCATCACTGGTTATGCATTAAAGTTGCGTAACGGTATGTTACCATACTTTCACGTCATCCCTGTTAGTTCTGTCTGTTTCGTCTATCAGTAGGCTAACTATTGTGTCACTTTTAATTGTGGTCGATTTAAAAAAAATCAATTTGTTACAGATTTTAAGCGTTGCATCGCGGGATCTCTTGATGTGAATGCGTCTCATCTGCAGTGTTCGTTCTTTCATGTTCTACAGAAGACTCCGGACATTCAGTCAATGGCACTGCTGAAGGAAGAGAGCCGTCATCTGTAAAACATTAGAATTGTAAGCAAAATGCTCTTGCTTTGTTATGCCGTACCTTCCATGATTTCTCAAATGAGGCCGTAGCCAACTCTCTTGTATGTTTTATTATCATCATCATCATCATCATCATCATCATCATCATCATCATCATCATCATCATCATCATCATCGTCGTAGTCGTCGTCGTCGTCGTCGTCGTCGTCGTCGTCATCATCATCATCATCTTATCATTGGGCTCAATGCCCGTAAGAGTCCGACGCCACTCTTTGTCTGAGTGTGTCTCGTGTCATGCATGCTGCCCAGCTTCAACCGGTCCGGTCAGCAGGTCTGCTCCGTACCATTAACATCTTGGAGTAGCTGATTGAAGAGAATATTGGGAGAGAGGCATGAAGGACAACCTGGGTCAATGCCCGCATGTGTCCCACGCTCTCTCCCGACTCTCTCCACCGGTCCGTCCTGACCGGCCTGTGCATGTCTGCTCCACATCATGACACCTTGAAGCATCTGGGCCGCTCTGTCACTTGTGTCGTAGTTTTTGCGGATTTCAATCGTCTTGGTCTTTTCGTGCCAGTGTATCGCCACCCATCTGGCAAACCTTCCTCCTTTGTCTGGGCTTAAGACCGGCACAGGGACGTTGTTGGTTCCCTGTGCACGGCGGAGGATGGATGCAGTTTAACGTCGTGCCCAGGAAAACTGAAGTTGTGATCACGTTAAGTGATTTTAACCTGGTTATTTACTGTAAGCCTGACAGTCGGAGATTCCCGTCCGCCGTTCTATGCCTAAGTGATAAAAGGTATGGCTGCTCCATCAAGGACTGGAGTTAGCAAGATCTAAGCAAGCTTAAGAATAGCAGCACAATATCGGGGACTCTGGAAAAAGTGACAAATAATGCAGTGGATATCTACGGGCTTTCGGCCCATGGGTCCTAATGACGACGACGACGACGACGACGATGATGATGATGATGATGATGATGATGATGATGATGATGATGATGATGATGATGTGATGATGGTTGCTCCAGAAAGATAACACAGTCAGATCAAACGGTCTATTATAATTCCAAAACCTGTAAAGATGCATAAAATTGAAAATAAATCTGAGCGTAATTCTGAATTTGTTATTTCAAAACTGTGATATCCTGCGCTAAGCTTATGTGTTCATGATCTGTCAAAATTGAATGTAGATACAATAGCTCATTAGCTTTACATGTATAGTCCGTTGATCATGCGATTTTGCAATGTAGCCTACAAACAGTAAAATTATTAATTGGTTGCACAAAATAAGTGATTTACTGTTTTAACTATTAGGCCTATAGCTGCCTTTACAAGGTATCAAAAGAAAGGCTTCGAATGCACACTGTCGCTGGGAACCGTGGGTGAGACTGGGGTGGGTAGGGATGTGGTTTCAGAGTTTCCCACCCTAACGTAAGCCAAAGTGGGTGCTCAGTGAGCCACTGTGGGTTTATACACCATGCAGCACAGGGTGAAATATTTTTTCGATGCAATTCATCTGACAGAAAACGCCTATTTTAGTCAAATTTTATCAAGTTAGGGTTAATTAACTAAATTGTATGCTGCGAATAATTAATCAACCAAATAATGATGCATTGCTAAAAAATTAGGCTAATCAATATTAATAATTAGATTGTAGGCTTATAAAAATTTATAGGCCTATGCCAGAATTAATTGTTGAAACCTTCGACGAGCAGTTAATAAGCAAATCTAAATGTTGTTACAACTTTTTGAAATGTCTTATTTACCGGTGCGTTTGAAAAATTGCCAACTGGTCTACAGAACTCGTATTGATGAAAATGGAAGCCTGATTTATGAAAATGTTTTTTAAAGCTAAAATGAAAGCCTGATTAATGATTTTCATTCATGTATTTCAACACGCACCCAGCTTCTACTTCAGATCTAAAAATGCCTTCAGCCAGCTTCCAATTCTTGCTCGTTATTTTCGTCAATCTAGCTTCTATTTCAGATATAAAAAATACTCACCCAGCTTCCATTTCTTAAGCGTTTTTTCGTCAATCCAGCTTCTATTTCAGATCTAGAAATACCTTCATCTAGCTTTTATTTCTCATGCGTTATTTTCGTCAATCCAGCTTCTATTTTACATGTGAAAGAACCATCATCCAGATTCCATTTCTCTTGCGTTTTTTCATCAATCCAACCTCCATTTCACCTGTAAAAAACTTTCATGCAGCTTCCATTTCTCAAGCCCTGGATCAGTTGTCTGTAGACCAGTTGTCGGTAGACGAATTGTCCGGAGACCACTTGTCGGTAGACGAGTTGTCGTGACACCTACTCCGCATGACAGCGCAAACACCTGCAAAAAGGGCGTTAACGTGGATACCTGATGAAGAAAGGAGAAACAGAGGCCGCCCAAAGAAGACCTGGAGGAGCACATTTAAGGAGGACCTAACATCAATGGGAATCGATTGGAAAGAAGCAGAGGAGACCGCAAGCAACCTTGTAATAATATCTTTTTTTATTGGCATTCAATCTGACAAACCGCAGAATGATTACAGGTACAGGTTATACGAAATACGGCCCACTGTAGCACGACACGCAGGTCGGCTTTACAGTAGTGGGTTCGGTAACTTAGCACTATTGGCCTAAGTACTGGATCACTCCTGGTTGGGCCAATCCAGAAGTGGGAGGCGCTATCTTACTTTCAGCAGAACTCGAGTCAAGCAACGCAACAGCAAAGCGCCTACGGCAGCTAACAAAAACTTTAATAAATATTTGCCCTGAGCGAGGCTTGAACCCGGATCGCGATAATGACAACTCAGTTGATCGACCAGCGCTCTCTCCACTGAGCTACGGAACCCCCCCCCCCCCAATGTTCTGGAAAGAACGGAAGGAACTGAGAGAGAGATTTTAACTGATTTTACTGTTAGAACAGTTATACACCGTGGTTCAAAAAAGTAAGCCAAATTGTTTTGCGTAGCCTATATCTCTAATAACTGATGACATAACAAGCTCAAAATTTTCCAAATATTTAGAGAAGTGGACCAGTAATATGATTCCAAAATTTCATGAGATAAAGTTGCCGAAATTTCAGTTTACAAGCAATTTTCTGTCAGATTCAATAAAATGTTTCCTTATTATCTCCAATGCCTGATGATTAATCATTCTAAAATTTTCCAGATATGTAGAGAATTGAACTAACAACATGACCCCAACAGTATAGTTTGATTATTTCATTAATTAAGATGCTCAAAATGTCCTACTCCTGCTTGCACGCCAGCCTGGAAGCGCTGGCGCCATGCATTTGGCAACGCATCGTCGATTATCCTCTGGTTCAGGCCATCCCACACTTCCAACAAGCATTGCGTCAGATCGTTTATATCATGGATTGTTGTCTGATAGACTCGGTATTGCATCACGCTCCACACTTTATAGTCGACAGGATTCAAATCTGGGCTGTTCGGAGGCCATAATAATTATTATATTAATGTGGAAGAAATGAAGTCTAGCGTCTCTCTTGTCAGAATTCCGATGATTTCCTTGGCTCTGTGGGCTGAAGCACTGTCCTGTTGGAAAACAAAGCTGTCTTCTGGGGCTAGATTTCTGATTACAGGTAGAAGATGTTGTGACAGCAGAACGTCGCGATAATAGGTTTCATTAATTTTTACTCCAGAATCAATGAAGACTAAAATGGGAACGACCAAGCGTCAAAACCGCAAAGAACACCATAACCGACTTGCTGAAAACTGATATTTCGGGAGATGCAGTTGTAGCCTAATATCCATATCTTTCTATTCGGTCAAATTTATTACATGATATTTTGGAATCCTATTTTGTGTTCAATTCGCTAAATATTGGAAAATTTTTAGCATGATTAATCATCAGACATTAAAGATGTACGAAAAACAGTTTGGCTTAATTTTTTTATTGAATCCAGTGGAAAATTGCATGCTTGTAAACTGAAATTTCGGCATATGAAGTTGAGCGATTCATATCTTTTTATCCGTTCAACTTTATCTCATGAAATTTTGGAATCATATTCTTGGTCCACTTCTCTAAATATTTGGAAAATTTTACCTTTATATGTCATCAGGTATTAGAGATATATGCAAAACAATTTGGCTTACTTTTTTTGAATCACGGTGTATAAGGAGACAATTCGGAAGAATCGGAATTGCAACAAACCCGAGAGCAAACCTACATTGTGTCACAATTCGGCAAAATCTGGGCTTGATGACTTCGATCACCTAATTCGCATATTATACCTGTAAAACCCCTTCGCATTTCTCTCAGCATCATTGATAAGCTTACTGCAGAAATGGCCGCATATAGGGTATCGTTTAGCGCAGCAAGTATCTGGAATATCACAAAAAACACGAGAGACATTATTATGTTATTGGTGTCATTGGTCATCTATTGGCTAATTCGTCGACTGAGCAATCCTGAGGCGATGCAAAAAAACGCCTATCAAAGCTCGCTATCAAAGATTTTTCAGCTTTGCTAGGCTATCTGTCCGCATTCGGTCGATCGCAAGACAAACGCGCAGTAATGAAATGAGTGTTGCAACACATATTCCTATGAGAAACAAGTTCAAACAACAACATCGTTTTCGTATTTGTCGTGACAATAATATGCAAGTAGGTATTTTTTTTATACACCTTACGGTTCAACTTCTGAAATATGTAACTTCCGAAGTTTTTTGTATCCAATTAGGCCTAGGACCTATGTGTATAATTATTGTGTATTTTGTGATAAGTTTAATTGAAAAACCACGAAATGGCAACCCCTAATTTGTTTCTGGCTACGCCACTGGTGAAAATGATTGAACAATTTACAAATTCTGCTATGGAAATCTTATACAAAAAAAGTCAACCATTTTTGCACATTTTTTATATTTTGAGCACTTCCGGTTTTGAAAAACAAATTATTTAGCATGACAATGTAACTACACATTCCCTCTATAGAATGCCATATTTTGTTCTCTTCATAACAAATGACGGATAAGATAATAATAGTCGATTATCTAAGTGAGTTGTTTCCACTCCCTTGGCACCTCGGGTATAGCGGGTATAACTTTTGAACGGTATGGGTTATCATCACAAATCTTGCCTCAAAATGTGTGTAAATGAACTCCCTACAGCTACTTAAAATGTTAAAATTTTATTCCATATGAAACAAGTTTCATTTGGGAAAAACCTTCGGGTTGATACCACCCCCTTGGTAGCCCTAGGGTTAATATTAGGCCTAGATAATGTTGACCCAAACATGTTCCATGAGTGCATGTGCTATGTACAACACAAATTTCAGCCCTTCATTCACGTTCTATAATTTCGACCCATGTTATCGGTGTGGAGTCCATTGGACCCCAGGTGTGCTACATGCGTTGGCGCGAAGGTGTGCGACATAAGGCCTGTAAATTTTCAGTTCGAAATTCTTGCTTCTGGCCAAGATATTGGCAAAAAACGTAGGGGGAATCCACACAGAAGAAAAGCACAATCTTCGTTTTCATGGGCATCTTGGAGCACTCTCCCTCAATTAGGTCAACATACTCACATTTTGCACAAGAAATCACACAATTGGCTACTGTTTAATGAGCCAATATTAACACTGTGAAATAGTTTTTCAAATAGTATTTCAAGTAGTTTTCAAAGACAAAACAATATCCCGCTTTTATGATGCTGGGAGGTGACTCTCGAGCACTGAAGAACACTATTGAGCATGTATGCACCACAGGCCTAAAGAAACAATGTCATTCAAATCGTCGCCTTCTTCCGTAATAAAAAAAATGACGGAAGCGAATCGAATAAGCAGGATATTGGGGTTTCCTCGCATTCGCTGATCGGCTTAGGAGTTAGGACCAATGGAGTTCAGACTACCAGATGGGATAAAACTGGAGAAATTGTAAGGTAAACTAACTGAGATTTAAAAAAGTATACTAAAGATGGAATGATTTTTATAGATAAGCAATCCAACAGATAAAAAATATCTTAAAAGCACATCTTGCCGGCTGATTTCAGGTGGTGCCCATGCGTAGGAGGGCCTCGCATGGCCAATTTCTGGTGGTGCTGAGCACTCACGGGCCTCGCAGAGTCGGCGCCCATGAGCGGGACAGTAAATAGATATTAAACTACTTGTTACTGAGCTTTACGGGATGCAGGTTTCATGACACAAGTAGGTTACCGGGTATGTTAAACATTTACACCAGGTTTCTTTCAGAGTGATTGCTGTAAAGCTTTTTTCACAGCGCTCGTGAACAAGCTGGTGCGCTTTAGAAATTTGAAGATTACGAGTGCGATTATTGTTTCAATGCGAGTTTACGTTAGCCTTTCGCTTTTGGCTTTCACTTTCTCGCAGGTGCCTGAAATAATAATTATTATCAGCAGACCTGCAGGCACGTAGGCCTAGCCTCAGGACTTGTCTTGGAATTTGATCCATTTCTCAATTTACTCTTCCAAGTCGTTTATCCTCTAATACTGAGAGAACGGTCAAGTTCAGTACGCTCAGAAAACTGAAATGACAAATACCTCATACCCTATATCAAAAGGTGACAATCTATAAGTAGAGTTTTGAATATCAATCATATAATTATAGACCCACGTAGGCTCACGGACTACTATAATGTAGCATCGCACTTTCTCAGTGGCTGGTCCTATAGAACCTGGAATGGGCTCCCTGTTGCGTCCCGCCTTGTGCCTAGAGTTGAGTATTTCAGTTCTAAAAATAATTCCAAATTTCAGTTCTAATTCTGTTCTAGGAATCTAATTTCAGTTCTAATTCTATTCCTATTCTGGAAATAATTCCTATTTCAGTTCTAATTCAAGTTCTGAAATAATTTCAGTTCTAATTCAAGTTCTGAAAAAATTTCAGTTCTAATTCAAATTCTGAAATAATTTCTGTTCTAATTCAAGTTCTGAAATAATTGCAGTTCTAATTTAGGTTCAGAAACAATTTCATTTCTATGGGCCTAATAAAAGTGTTAAAATAATGTCAGTTCTGGAATGGATAAACAATCTTCGACAGCTAAACACAAGTTCTGCAGGTGTAACTTGTAAGGTCAGATCTCTTATGTTGCGATTCACGTCAAAAATTTCCACCCATCAGCAAGATCTCTGCTTTTAAAACAAATGTCCGAAGTCAATGGGTTATGAATCTTGAAATATGGGGAATGGTCTATCCACCACGGTATGGTAAAATCATCTACCCTTAAAATACCCCAGTACAGGCTACGATCCAAATGCTACGATTCTGCCTGCGCTGTGTATGCAGTCTCTGATCCATTAATCGAGATGTCAACAAAACACTGCACCCCGTTCCACAATCACATAAGTACCATTAGCCAGCCACAAAATAGCCAATAGACACTATTCCCCCATCCTCATTTGTCCTACCCGCTCACTGGCAGCGTTTGCCTTTCCTATTCGCGTTAATTTCCCTCGCAGCTGCTATCCGCCGTCATTAGGCTTCCCAGGTAGCAGAAGGCATCCACCTCTTCCACCTCTCCCCGTCAATAACAATCCTATCGTCCACGCTCCAATTTCCAACCTTCATGATCTCTGTTTGACCAGGGTTGATAGCAAGACCTACATGTATCATTGCCGCCTTTTCTTGTGTTCTGATTGTTAACTCTTTCATGCCCTCCCAGGACTGGTGTTATATAGTAGGGCGATGTCATCTGCGAAGTCGAGGTCTCCTAGCCTACCACCATTCACCCACCGTAATTCAAAGTCAGCATCATTCGTCACTTGGGTCATTATCCAGTCCACGACTAGGGCAAAATTCAAAGGTGATAGCACACATCCCTGTCGTATTCCCGTCACAATCTGAAATCATTCTCCCACTTCGCTTTCGCATCTTACCGCTCACCGACTGCCATCATAGAACCTGTAGGCCTAAATGATGTCCATTATTTTGGATGGTATACCATATCTTTTCATTATCCTCCATAGTGATTTCCTGTGTACACTATCAAAAGCCGTTCTGAAGTCGATGAAGTTGAAAAGTACTGGTCTTTCGTACATTAACGACTTTTCTATTATTTGCCTGAGTGTAAAAATCGGTAGCACGACATTTAATCCCGCGACACTTAATACCGCGACAGTTAATACCGGACACTTAGTCCCGGTGTAAAGGTTTCAGATTACCCCCTCCTAAACATTACCCCCCTAAAAACTGTAATTTGCATCAATCATCTCATTTATTGCACTGAAAATGTCAGAAAAATCTACCCGCTTCTTGTTTTGGTCCGAAGATTTTCATCCGTCATCCCACTTCGTGGTTTGTTATCAATATTTTCATCTGTTACTAAAATACTAAATCGCCGCGGAAGTTACATGAAGAAATGTCTTCGAGGCTATTATTTTTTCCCGATTAAAATATTGATAACAAACCACGAAGTAGGATGACAGATGAAAAGCTTCAAACCAAAACAAGAAGCGGGATGATTTTTCTAATTTTTTTAGTGCAAGAAATGCGATGGTTGATGCAAATCTAGTTTCCGGGGGGTAATCTGAAACCGGTTTCAAGTTACCGGGGGGTAATGTTTAGGAGGGGGTAATTTGAAACCTTTACACCGGCGACATTTAATCCCGCGTCAGTTAATCCCGCGACAGTTAATCCCGGCGACATTTAATCCCGGGGACACTTAATTCCGCGACATTTGATATCGCGACACTTAATACCTGTACACACGCGAGTACGAATATTTGTACGCCTATTGTTGTCCACATAGCCAATTAGTTAGGCCTCCCTCTCTGTTTAGGTTTTCTGTTGTACTTCTGTACATAAAAAATCATTACAAAGGATATTAAACAGAATTGCGAAATTCAGTCTACGATAGGGCAGTGACATGGAGGCGAATTTAGGCTGCAGTAGCAAAGCCAAACAAACTGTGATACATGGAAATTACGAATACTTTAAACATCGCGAAAGTGCCAATGGAACTCTTTTTTAACAGTGAATTTTGCTGTGAATATTGCTTTTGTCAAATTTTGCTGGTTTTTTAATATTTAACTGCAAAGGCTTAGCTCTTTTGAACAATTATTGAGTAGGCCTATTGCTGTGACTATTGCTTTTATGGAAATTAACTGTTTTAAAATGTTATTTCTTTCCCGGTATTAGGTGTCGCGGGATTAAATGTCGCCGGGATAAACTGTCGCGGAATTAATTGTTCGCGGGATTAAGTGTCGCCGGGATTAAATGTCGCCGGGATTAACTGTCGCGGGATTAAATGGTCGCGGGATTAAGTGTCGCAGGATTAACTGTCTGGTACTAACTGTCGCGGTATTAAGTGTCGCGGAATTAAGTGTCATGGAACCTAAAAATCTGCCCACCGCATGATCGTCCCGGCCTGAACCCTGCCTGTTCTTGTCGTGGTCTCTCGTCTACAGCTGTTCTCATTCTGTTCAGCATTATCGCGGCCATAATCTTTCCTGGGACTGATAGCAGGGTGATGCCTCTCCAGTTATTGCACTCTCTTAGATCTTCCGTTTTGGGGATGGGAATGATAATACCCTCCTTCCATGTCTTTGGTATTTTGCCTGTTTTCCATATGTTGTTGCACAAGGTTGCTAGTTGTTTTATCATCTCCTCGCCTCCATATTTAATCATCTCAACTTTGATTCCATCTCCTCCAGCCGCCTTCCCGTTTTTTAGTTTCTTGATTGCCTTTCGTACATCTTCTTCGTTTATATCCTCCAAGTTAATATCCAGTTCTTCCACTTCCTGCTCCACTTCTGTGTCAAGTATTTCGAGCCGCATAGTCGGTTCTGGGCAGTTCAGGACGTTCTCAAAATGCTCCTTCCATCGTTCCGCTTACTAGTTCTGGGTTTTAGTTTCCTGCCCATCGCTGATTTTTATTGGCAGGGTGTGTATCTTTGCATATACTGCCAAATCGTTCACGATGTGGAACAGTCTTTTTGGGTTCCATGACACTTAATCCCGCGACACTTAATACCGTGACAGTTAGTACCGGACAGTTAATCCCGCGACACTTAATACCGCGACCATTTAATCCCGCGACAGTTAATCCCGGCGACGTTAAATCCCGGCGACACTTAATCCCTCGACCAATTAATCCCGCGACAGTTAATCCCGGCGACATTTAATCCCGCGACACTTAATAACAGTAAAGTAAAATAACATTTTAAAACAGTTAAATTCAAAAAGCAATATTCACAGTAATAGGCCTATTCACTATTGTTAAAAAGTTATGTCTTTGCAGTTAAATATTATAAAACCAGTAAAATTCGATAAAAGCAATATTTACAGCAGTATTTACTGCATGTTTTTTTCATAAAAAAGCTCCGTTGGCATTGTCGCGATGTTTAATGTATTCGTAATTTCCATGTAGGGCCTATCACAGTTTGTTTGCCTTTGCTACTGCAGCCGAAATTCGCAACCATATCATTGCCCTATAGTAGACTGAACTTCGGAAATCCTGTTTAAAATCCTTTATAATGATCGTTTTATGTAAAGATGCACTACAGAAAACCTGAACAGAGATGTAGGCCTACCTAATTTGCCTACCTAATTAGCTATGTGGACAACAATAGTCATACAAATATTCGTACTCATGTGTGTACAGGTATTAAGTGTCGCGGTATCAAATGTCGCGGGATTAAATGTCGCCGGGATTAAATTTCGTCGGGATTAACTGTCGCGGGATTAACTGACGCGGGATTAAATGTCGCCGGGATTAAGTGTCCGGTATTAACTGTCGCGGTATTAAGTGTCGCGGGATTAAATGTCGTGCTACCGTCTTTTTGAATCCCCTCTTTCTGACGCCACCTCGGCTTCCTGTCTGCTGCACAATATACCTGGCAAAGCTGTAAAGGGGAAAGATCGTAATCGCGCGAAGCAGAGTTAAAACCAGTGTTGTACAGTAACGAAGTAAAAGTAACGCGTTACTGTACTTAAGTAAAAGTTTGAGTACTTTCACATGTAACGAAGTAACATAAAACCAAAATACTTTTACTTTCAACGAAGTAAAATTTTACCCATATTTCAGTACTTTTACTTCGCTACAATTTATGCGACACTCGTTACAATGTTCGTTACTTCAAAGCGCTAATTAACATTTCGTTTCGCTAAGCTAAGACAGCTTATTCAAATTTGCATGCCTAAAAATAGATTTTCGATGATTGGTGCACGCTGGATGCATTGCCATTTCTGCAGCAGAACGACTCGTCAGCTGTGCATTGTGCTAACAATGAATCGGAAGCGTGCGTACTAGACTCAACGATAAGTGCCATTTCGAGAATTTAGTATTTTTGAAGGTTAATAATCGATTGAGTTAAGCTTAGAGAAAGACTCGGTACTTTTACTTTTTACTTAAAAAGTATTATTTGAGGGGGCTACTTTTTACTTTTACTTAAGTAAAAATTTGTGATGAGTACTTTTACTTTTACTTAAGTAATTAAAATCTATTTTACTTTTACTTTTACTTAAGTACATTTGCCCGGTACTTTCAACAACACTGGTTAAAACTTTATATGCATCTTAATTGAGGGTCCTTTTGCCTAACAAGCTTGCCTTTCTGTGATTACGATATCGAAGCTACAATCTACAGGTTTATAGGCCTACCATTTTAAATTTTAGATATTCCGCTGCGGAGAATGGTTTCAATTGATCTTCTGCAAGAACTCAAGTTGACTGATTACTATCCTCAGAAACTTTCTTTCAGCGAAGCAATTAAGTTGCGCGGAAAATCTCCGAATGGTTGTGAAGAGCAGTATGGCCTTGAAATTGTTAGAAAACTGCTTATGTTCGACTCCACGGCAGTATTTTCAGTTACAACTGAAATTAATAAGCATGTCAACAACAGAGTTAAAAAGGAAGCAGATAACATGGTCCAATGCACTTCAGATGGTGTTAAACAGCAAAAGACGAAAGATAAGAAAGAGCAGAGTCGACGAAAATTGCATCCAATGGATTTGTTGGTTGTTGTAATGAATTGTTGTGATGACTTTCTCAGACAGATTTTGGTAGAGAAAATGTTTGCCAATAAGCTAAGTATTTCGATAGTGCTTCCAGGTGTGAATAATGGTTCATATACGTTGCTGCATTTTGCTCTGAGAAGTCTAGTTCCAGAAGTACAGGAGCCAATACATGAGAGATCGTCGTCTTTAACCGATACATTAGTTGACATAAGAAAGCCAGTTGTGTCGTTTATTCGTGTTGGTGAGCTGCACAGATCCAAATCAAAGCTGGTAAATGAACTTCTCAACTACAACTCTTTCAATACTTTCTTTCACAGAGACTGTGCTAACGGATACGCCTCACGATTAGTCTCAATCGGATCCATAGAGGCTGCCTGGTTTCAGTCATCAACAGCGTCTGAAGAAGAATTCAATTGCAGATTTTTCATGGCATTAAATCTTCGTGGAGATGCAAAAGATTACCAAAAGCAAGCACAATTCCTTTGCCAGTCATCAACACTAGTTGTCTTTATGGTCGATTCGTTTGAACTATTTAAGGAATTTTACGAGAGTGTTATCAAGGACGTAGACTTGTCACATACAAAATTCATTGTTTGCTATATCTCACCAGAGTTCATCGATGAAGATGAAGAAAACGATTTGCAATTGTGGGAATATCAGAGTGGTGTAATCTTTGAAGTGATATATGACTGGAATGATGGAGAGAAAATGAACGATGTCGACTTTACAAACCATTTGAGAAAAACGATATCCAAGTTTTTCAAGCACGACAAAAGAAATTCAAACCAAATGCGCACATATGCCAACATCAGCCGAAGTGCATTGAATTTTGGATTTCTGGGTGATGAAAACAAGTTCGATTACAAAGAAGTGAAAGCGAGTGCTGACGAATTCGTCCATTTACTGTCGGAACAATTGTCTGATTGTAAACCATTTATACTTCCGCTACAAGGTGAACCATGGAAGAAAATTGGGAAAATTGAACGGGAGCAGCGAGGAAAGTTGCCAGATAATAAACAAGACGAAACTTTTATTGCTGAAAAAGAGTTAGAAAAAACACACCAAAGAGAGCTGCAATGTCTCAGTCTTATTCAACAAAGCAAAATAACTATGCAATTTTCTTTAAAATTTCACTTCCTGCAAGGTCCAAATCTTTCGTACTACCTAAATTGCTGCAGGATAAAATTAGATGTAAGATGTCGAGATGTCACATCAAACCTCATAGAAGAATTCAAAAAGAAGAAACTAGGACACCATCCACAAAACTCAAAGGAAGAGGACTGTAAAGCTGAACTAAGTCAAATTGAGTTGAAAACTGCAAACAGCGTTATTGGTTTGGAGCACATTCTACGTGAGCACGGACAGATGTATGAAGCTGTGATCTCGGAAGAAATTCGAATGAAGGAAAAGCTGAGGAAAGCTCATCTTTCACCGGAGGTTGTAAACAGTTTCCCTACAATCGTAGCTAAACTTCTACTGTTGGGCCATCCTTTGGAACTAATGGATGGCGACACTTCAAATGTCCCAATAACCTGGGTGAAAGCAGTTCTACAACAAGTTACAAGCATGACTAGCAACGCAAGGATATTTGTAATAGCGATAATTGGAGTTCAAAGTTCTGGAAAGTCAACTCTGCTGAATGCTCTCTTTGGTCTTCAGTTTCCAGTGAGTGCTGGACGATGTACAAAAGGAATCTACTGTCACCTCGTTCCTGTCGACAAGGAAAGTCTACATGTAGACTATGATTACGTTTTAGTTGTGGACACAGAAGGCCTTGCAGCTTCAGAGTTTGCTGGAAACTCGACTTTCAGAGACAATGAATTGGCTACTTTTGCCATTGGATTGGCCGATGCTGCAATAATCAATATGAAAGGCGAAAACTGGGCAGAAATGAAAGACATTTTGCAGATTGCTGCGTATGGTTTAATTCGTGTCAGAAAAACCAAGGCGGAACTGGAATTGATGCCAATATGTATGTTTGTGCATCAGAATGTTCCGGCTGTCGATGCAGAAAACAGGAATCGGCTGGGGCAAGAAAAACAGTTTCTGCTGTTAGACGAAGCAATAGAGGCCGCTGGTCGTGCTGAAGGTTTCCCTGAAATAACTAAATTTGATCAAGTGATCAAGTATGATCCTGTGTTAAATTCGTGGTATTTTCCGGATTTATGGAATGGCAGACCGCCAAAGGCGAGAATAAGCCAAGATTACATTGCAAAAACAAAGGAGTTGAGGCAATATCTGGTGCAGTTGATGAGAACAAATCTTTCAAGATTGACAATTTCGAGTTTCTTTCTTCGTATGTCTGATCTGTGGAATGCGATGCTTCACAACGACTTTGTGCGCTGTTATAGGAACACGCAGGAAATAATGTCAGGGATGGTTTTGAATGACATAATTTCTCACGAAGTGGACAACTTCAAGAGTCTAAACAAACTCGAACAGACAAAGATTGGTACATCAAATTGTTTTATGAAATGTGCTATAGAAGTCAGAGCAGAAAAAGCAAGAATTTTGATAGAAGCGACCGATGCTGTTAAAAAGAATTTTACCAAACTGAATGGCACTGTGCAAGGTGTTATTGATGCCGCTGATATTTGCTCAGCTTTAAAGCAAAAGTATTCAAATTCGCTTGATATTATCAAATCTAGAGAACTTGAACGCATCATCGACGAAACGACAAAAGATATAAATGTCCATGTGAAGACACTTGAAAACGATGACAGCGTTAAAGACTTAAATGCGAAACTGACTGCTCTGGAGAAGCATATTCAAGAAGTGGAGATAGGCAAATTGAATGAGAGAGTAGTAAAAGACTTTGAAGAACAATGGCAGCATCTTATTCAGGAAAACAAGGATTTAGTTGATGAAAAAACGCAGCTTGCAGACAATACAATTAAAGAAACAATTCGTCGATCAATGAAAATTTTGAGTGAGGAAGGCAAAATTCACTTTAACATAGATGAGTTGTTTAATTCAGATTTAGCTTTTGCAATGCCTGAGGTAACTGAAAATGACATTGATCAAACCGAAAAAACAAATCTATTACCATCTTGGGTAATAGATTTTGTTTACTCCAAATCACATGTTTACAATGCAAAGAGCCGTCTTCAAGATGCACGTAAGAAGTGGGAGTTGAAATTTCAAAGTCAGAGCGACCCTGAATTCAATGCGTCCAATTTGGATGGGATTCTGTCCGAAGTTCGTCAGCTGCTTGGAATCCTAAAGAAAGGCCATGACGTTAGTACTGAAACTGATGAAATGTGCTCAGTCCTGCCACCAGGATATAGCTTTACTCATGATTACATTACTAGATTCATTGAATTTGTATGTCATTATACTTACAAGCGATCACTCGAAAACAGCAAGAGATCCATTTCACTGACTGATCCACTGGTAGATATCGAAGAGCGTCACGAAAGGTCCATCAGTCAATTGCATTATATCGTCAATGTGACAGCAGAAGAAAACATCAAGGTTGTCAGCAAACAAATCTTCGATTATGCGGAAACATCTTTTGTTAAAGATCTTGGCGAACTGATAAAGGAAGACGATAGTAATCCTACTTTTCGGTCCAAACGCGCCTTTCTTAGAGCGATTCTAAAGGATATTGGTCAAAAGACTTATAATTTAATTCTAGATATCGAAACAAAGAAGACATGTTTAGAAGAGTATATGCTTTATTTTGAGCTTGCTGAATCAGAAGCCAGCGTAAACCTTTTCCTCGATGCAATAATAAAGTTACTGAAAGACAGGCTGACGAACGGAAGCGAATCGGAAACTCTTTTTCAGAAAATGGTTAGAAACAGTGTTGGAAAGTTTGTGACGGAAGCTAAGAATGCTCTGAGACAGGCAGAAACAAACTACAATGAGAGTGAAAGTGAATATATTCAAATTTTCAAGAAGTGCATGAACATAGCCAGTGGAATCTACTTCCGAATAAATATTTTAAACGGTTTCACAGAGGGGGTGATAAAAGAAATTGACAACTTGTACGCTGAATTTCTTAGCAAGGCTAACTCCACATTTGAAACATTTGTGTGCAAACAAAACAAAGCTGCAATTCGCCCTCTGTTTGAGAAGATAATGGGATGTCGAGAGAAATGTCCTTTCTGTTCAGCGCCCTGTTCTCAATCACTTGACGGGCATGCTGGAGATCATCGTGCTAATCATTACCCAACGGGCATCATAGGTACAATTGATATTTGGGGTTTGTTTGCAAATACACAAGAAACTGCCGATGCATCTGAAATAAGACACAGAAGGCGGAGAAAGCTGTCACTGGGTACTTGTCAAACCTTGGTTGGCACTCGAGTTGATTTCAGAAACAAGGCTCTCATTGAAAAATATAACAAATGGTATCACAGGTTGTTTAACTTGGATTGCCACTCATTCAAAAACTACAGAGAATTAGCCGAGTATAAAAACTGGGATATTCCACGCAGTCAAAACTATAATGCATCGTTATATGGGAAATGGTTCATGGCTCAGTTTGTTGAACAACTTGCTGAGCGCTATGATGCCTTGCCTCCAAAGATACCGAAAGCATGGCAACACATAACCTGGGAAGAAGCACACCAGAGTTTGGATGAGCCCTACTTTGATACGACGTTTAGTGTTGAAGAACGTTCGTGGCAAGATCCAGAGTTGGAGTTCACGTTTTCCAGCACGCTTAACCTGACAGAATGATAATCGCCGACTTATTCTAAGGCACAACGATTAGGCTGTCATGTGACGAAACTCTGGAATCATCAAGGTTATAAGATATTCAATTATAGCCTACATGTTATTGACAGCTTTCTGTATGCTGCTTTAAGATTTTCCGATAATATTTCGAGAATGTTGATTATAAATTGGATCATTGTTGTGCAAATAATAGAATTTCTTAAGCAAAATTAAAAAACTATATGCATGGACAAAGAAGAGCCGACACTAAGTCTTATAACGCTTTTAATTGCAAATGTATTCAGATATTTAGCATGGGAATGAACATTTGCTTAGTTAAGGGTTGTTTTTTACACAATAATTTTTATTATTACAAAATGTATTAAAATACTTAGCATAGTTATGAACGAATGCTTTCTTAGTTAAGATTTGACGTTCTATACTATAATAATGCTAATAGCCTACTTTACACACGTGATAAATACTTTTAATATGAATGTAGCTAAATAACCTTTTTAAACCAACGGGGGTGGGCGGTGGCGCACTGGACAACACACTGGCATGAAGATCGATTCACTAAGCCGTCGTAGGATATACGGTGTACCGACGTACCGTGTATCATACGCGATATTTAGGCTGCTATTAGCGCCGTTGTACTACAGGCTGTCTGTTCTGTTAGTAGACTTGATTGATGCAAATTACTATAACTGCTTAACTGTACACTGCAACTGCTTAGGTCTGTTAACCGGATTGTTGAACAAATAAAGAAATATTATTATTATTATTATTTGGAACCAGGTATGTATGCCTACATAATACATTACGTAGCCCTAAGCAGCGGGACTCTGTGCAGTCTTATAATATTAGGCCCTATGTGTTCCTTTTGTGACCAACAGTAAGTTCTTGTTCTTATTTTTGACGAGGTGTTACACTGTTTGCTTTTGGCTCAATAAATTTATGACTATTGTTATGGTTATTCTTCCATGTAGGCGTTCTTTTTACAGATCCATTCTGCATACCCTCACTTACACGATTAAGGGAACTCGCTCAAATATAACTGTGGTCTTATGGACGGTCCATATCCAACAATAATCTAAACATTTCGCAGGGAGGGGAAAGGTCACAGGGTTTAGTCGGTTTTACGTATGGTGGAGGGAGACCTGGGAGGGGTCTCGACAAAATGTACGTACGCAAAACAAATGTCTACTTGTAACGTCTCCATTTGTCTATTTAACTCTTTATTATCTTCTAGTAGTCCGGTGGCTTTTAATTAGATTAAAATTAAATGCTGTTAAGACCTAAACAATAAACCATAACAGTTTTGATTGAGCATGTAGGGTCCGTATTAGTTTCACAATAATTATGCTTGCTATTGTAGGCTGGCAGGATAAGAACATAATTTACAGCGTTAGTAAGCAAAGCAATGAACAAAGAAATGGATGTCGCCTATGGGTGAACCTTGCCCACACGTACGGATTCTCATCCTGGGATGATGGCATCATCTTTAATGTCCTGTTCCTGTTCCCAATATAGCTGCACAGCGCATGAACCATCATAGTTACGCTTGATCCATGGTCCAGACACACGCACCAGGTATCTGTGGTATTGCATGAGCTGGAAATATCAGATAGTTTGAATACATATGGTAGGCTACATGGGTCCACGCGAATGATGATGGCGACAAAACACCGGTAATAAGTAATTGGAACCATGAACCACTTGTCAAAGTCGTCTCATCATACAATGGAACTGAAAGCACTAAGTAGTCTTGGAGACTTAGGCGTTCATTCGTTCTGCACACTTTCATCATGGTGAGAATTGCCGGGGGTTTCCGATTCAGTGTCCGCGCTGTAACTGGGATCGCTTTTGATTAGATTCTTGAAGTGGTGCTATAACAAGTGCACATACATACAATAAACGCAATGAATCGTCTTGACTGTCGTAATTTAATGAAATTTACATTATTATTATTAATACTAGCTGTACCCGGCCACGCGTTGCTGTGGCAGAAAAGACCTCCCCTCCCCTTTCCTCCCCTCCCCTTTTTCCTCCCCCTCCGCTCCCTCCCCACCCTCTTCGTCCCGCTCTCTTCTTCCGTCACACCGTCCATTTCTGACATCGGATAGAGCCGAATAATGATGAAAGGCCGCTTTGGGAAATTAATCGCTTATGACGTCACAGCACGCGACCTCAATCATGTTTCGTCTGCTGTGTTTAGAGGCAAAATCTGGCAGCCCTGGTGTTTTGTTGAATTTGCAAATGGCGGTCGAGCGGATAGAAAAGTTCACTTTTTGTGGAAAAGATTGGGTTTTTTGGGTGGAAAAAAATATTAAGACACGGTGCTATTGGAATGGAAGGTTTTGGTAAATTTTCAAAACAATCGGTGCGTAACTTTGGGCGTGATCCTGTTACGAACTATTGGAAAGTTTCATTTTTATTTATATAGATTATCATACGCAATGACGCAGAAGTGGGTCTCTTTGAAGAGGACCGCAAAGAAGCTAATTAAGGAAGATGCTGACTTTCTTATATGAGTTCTCACCGTTCGTATTAAAATCTCAATAACAGTTTTCGTTGACTCGTTCTTCTTTTTAGGTTTTCTGTAAGACGTGTGATAAGAATTAACACGACAATCCCAACAATGTCGCTTTGAAAATACAATATGAAGCGACTTAAAAGTGTCTTATTTTTATAAGCGTAGCAAACTATTGACAATATTAATTCGATCTCTCCATGACAATACCCCTCCTTAAGGTCGACTGAAGCCGATTAAAAAAATCTTTCTTCGAAGGGAGGCTGAATCTTACTTTTATCATCGCTGTCACCGTCATCATGAACACTAGCAGGATCATCATCATCATCATAATCGACACTTTAGTGATCAGTGTAAATTGTGTAATCGCCATTCAATTTACGAAATTAGTGAGATCTTCACCTCTGCAAGAGCAAGTATACAACGAATTTTAACTCCGCCAGTATTTGGAATTTATTCATACTTTATGCGTTAAATTCAAGATATTTCACTCCAGTAGCCTGAAAAAGTCGAACTGGTACTAATTTATTTTTAAATTATAGGCCTAGGGCCTACGTGCGGAACAGCATACTTTGCCTGGTGAAAGGAGGAGGGCGACACTAATCTTCTTTGATATGACACAGTTGCGTTAAACAGCAACAGGCTTCGACAATCAAGCTCTCATTGAAAGAGAAACTTCCAGTCTCGAGTAATCAGGGGTGAGAGTTAACGTGAGAAATGCCATTGTTGCTGATAGGAGCGATTATAGTCTCAAACGCCATTGTAATCGTTATTGCAATCGGAATCGTGAACTTTAAACTTCTAAAACGCCACTCAATAGCCAAGCACAAGGCACCAGCTTATTCACGAGCGAACGCAATTGTACGCACCCAGCGTCATTGTGAGTTACTAAACATTCGCCATTAGGCCTAAGTCTTGGTTCCAGGACAATTCGGACCGGACAATTCGGAGAAGACAATTCGGAGCGGACAATACGAAGACAGACAATTCGGAGTAAATTCTGGCGAGAACAAAATTCGGACCGAAACAATTTGGAGCGGACAATAAGGTTGGGAGTTGACATTCAGATATTTAGATACGCCTATTTCGGACTAGGAAGATCTTGTTGCGAACACATCTTCACGCTTCGACAGATCATAGAAAAGGCCCTGATGTGGCAAACACCTATTCTGATTAACTACATCGACTTCAGGAAGGCCTTCGACAGTGTACATAGGGAATCCATCTGGAAGATAGTCAAGACATATGGAATACCGGACAAAATGATAAACATCATGAAGAGCTTCTATGACGGCAGCAGATGCGCTGTGAGGTATGGGGGGAAGATAGGAGAATGGTTCCAGATAATGACAGGAGTGCGACAGGGATGCGTCCTGTCACCGTTGATCTTTGCGCTGGTGGTGGACTGGGTGATGAAGAGAGCAACAAAGGATAATGACACCGGAATGCGATGGATAAACGGAGGCAGATTGGCAGACATAGACTTTGCCGATGACATTGCCCTGCTTGATAACACATGGAATGGAATGAAGACGCTGACATCCAAAGTTCAGGAGGAGGCAGCAAAAGTGGGTCTGGCCATAAATGCAGAAAAGACGAAGATCATGAAGATAGGAAACTGGCAAGGAACGGAAAAGATCACGATAGAGAACAAAGAGCTGGATATGGTAGACACTTTTTGCTACCTCGGAAGTTCAATCAGAGCGGACAGCAGCTGTGATGAAGAAATAAGAAAGCGAATTGGGAAAGCAAGCGCAGCATTTGGAAGATTGGAGAAGATCTGGAAAACAAGTGGATGCAGTTTAAAGGTCAAAATCCGACTGTACGAAGCAGTGGTCATGAGTACACTACTGTATGGAGCGGAAACGTGGCCAATGACGGTGACAAACAGGAAAAGATTAGAGGCGGCGCACCACAGGTGGCTCAGAAAAATCCTGCACGTCTCTTGGCGAGACAAAGTAAAAAACACCACCATAAGGGAAATAGCTGGTCAGGAGACCATGGAGAACACCATCAGAAAGAGAAGATTAAAATGGATGGGTCATGTGATACGCATGGATGAAGCCAGGATAGCAAAACAAGTGATGAACTGGACTCCGGAGGGAAGGCGCGGAAGAGGCAGACCAAGGAAAAACTGGACAGAAACCATCAAGGGAGATCTTAAATGCATGGACATGACATGGGACGAGGTGATTCAACTGGCGATGGACAGGGAAGAATGGAGGAGCTGCATTGCCCGATGTGCAGAACTGCACGCAAAGGACTGATGATGATGATTTCGGACTAGTACGTGTGGAACTCAGGGGCGCAAGCTCCAGCGGAGCGACCTTGGGCAAGTTGCTTACCCATCATTGTCTGTGGGGAAGGCAATGGGAAACCACCTCACTCATCTCATACCCCAGGGGCGTAAAGCCAATGAACCTGCCTTCGGGCAGAGAACCATCATCAAGCGCCTCTTACTCTCTTAGCAGTTCACGATTCATATATATATATATATATATATATATGCACTCCTAATAATATTGTCCGTCTCCGAAATGCCCGGTCCGAATTGTCCGCTCCAAATTGTCCGCTCCGAATTGTCCGTGTCCGAATTGTCCGCTTCAAATTGTCCGACTCCGAATTGTCCGACTCCGAATTGTCCGGACACCTAAGTCTTCACATAGGTTATACGACTACATAATATTATTGTGCGCAATGACGCAGCGATATAATACTAGACCTATTTGAAGTGGGCCGCAAAGAAGCTACTTAAATTCGTAGTGTATAACTAAACATTATAATAATGATTCTCTGGCTACTTAACTCTGTGCGGCCGAAAGCAAGTAAGGTTTATGGGTTACGGTTTTTCAAGAATATGTACACAGCATGTAAAGTCCTCGACATCGGATGATCTTTGCTCGCGAAAATGTCATGGCGATACACAGTGAAAAGCAGCAGAGTGCAAACACTACAGAGAGCAGTAACAGGCATGACATTGTGTCAAAAGTTCTTGTCGCTCCTGATATCAGTTTCAGCCCAGTTATTCTACTCCAATATTATAGTGCCGAAAATATGCGTCTGCATACCTATTAGGCTATACTGTACATTTCATTTCCATTCCAAATCAAGTCTCTGATGCGACATCTATGAACGACAAAGGTCTATGTAAGTTGTAAACCCAAGAGAACAATAGTATTCATTTGTGACCTGAGAGTGCACTGTAAATTCTGACCTGATTCATTAATTCCAGAGATTTATATAGCGCCCCTTAAAGCCTACTCAGAGGCGCTCCCAGCCCAGTCACGGATACGGAGAAATGTGAAAGGCAAACGCAGTAGCAATCTCCTGCATAGTTTTGGTTCCACAATAATAAAAAATAATTATTATTATGGTTCCACAACACGCAGACAATCTATAGGCCTAACTAAAGAGTTTTAGTTAAGCGTCTTGTATTCATTGCCCAGATACATAATATACAACCCAATATTCGTAATATAGTTAAATATTGTTGTGCTCAGCTTTCAGAGACCTGCGTCATTCAAGCATGTAGTGTTGAACTTTATAAGTGGCGCTATAGTAACGACTATGTTGACTCTACTGTTGTATAGTCGGATGTTCTTGTTCCTTAGTTCTTGACTAAGCTTCCGTGCAAGGAGGTCTAATGGCGTTTGAGTTCTGAGACATTTCTGTCATTAATCATATTAAATCTCTTACTTATAAGTGTCATCAGCTTCGTTTCTTAACAGGTTATGGGCCCAGTGCACAAGATGATCTCAAAGAGTAAAAGAGTTTAGGATGCGATACTTTAATAAGGAAAATCCGGTCAACTACGCGGTAAAGCGTGACATGTGACTGTTCTCTTCGACGTGACAGAAATGCAAGAAGCAGTTGTTTATTTCTTTTCTCCGAAAGAATAAAGATGACGGATAAAGGTAAAATCGCAAAGTTGAATAATCAGAACTATCAAACGTGGAAGTTTAAAGTTGAACTCCTGTTAATTAAAGAGGATTTGTGGGACACTGTCATTAAAGAAACTCCTAATCCTATTACGGAAGCGTGGCAAAGTAAAGATGGAAAAGCACGAGCCACGATAGGCTTGTTAGTTGAAGATAATCAACTTCATCTAATAAGAAAGCAAACTACGGCAAAGGGTTCATGGGAAGAACTGAAAAAGTATCACCAAAAGGCAACACTGTCCAGTAAAGTAAATTTATTAAGGAAACTGTGTGCATTAAAGTTAACAGAGCATGGCGATATGCAAAACCATCTTGCAGAAATGGAGAATTTAATCGACCAGCTTACTTCGTTGGGTGAAACGTTGGCAGAGCATTTAACAGTCGCTTTCTTCCTCAGTAGTCTTCCAGAAAGTTATGGGACACTGATTACAGCATTAGAAAGCAGACCTGAAGATGATTTGACTGTGGAATTAGTCAAAGGAAAATTGCTTGAAGAGTCTGCAAGAAGGACAAGTAATTTCGCAACACATAAAGGACAAGAATTAAAGGCTTTTAAAGCAACAAAACCAGTAACAAATCCTAAAGAATCTCGCACATGTTTTTTCTGTAAAAAGCCTAACCATATAAAAAGAGATTGCAGGAAGTACATCCAGTGGAAAGAAAGAAACACAGACCATGTGGCAAAAACATTGAGAGAAAATTTCATTGAAGAAAAACCTCCAGAAAAAGTAGCACATACATGTCTTAAAGCATACGAAAAAGACATCAGTTGTATTTGGCATGTTGACTCAGGTGCAACAACACACATGTGCAGTAACAGAAATTTCTTCTTGAACATTAACAGACAGTATAAAAGTGAAGTTTTTCTCGCTGATGGTCGGAAGATTCAAACTGCAGGAAGTGGTGAGGTAATGATTAATTTCATAAAGGAAAATGGAGAGATACATGTTGCAAAATTGTGTGAAGTCTTGTACGTTCCACAATTGAAAGGAAATTTACTATCAGTAAAGAAACTTGTCAATAAAGGTTGTGAAGTGGTTTTCAAAGAAAACAAATGCATCATAATAAAGGATGGAGAAACAATAGCAATTGCAGATGACAAAAATGATTTGTTTGAAGTGAGGATCTCTGAACAAACAAATAAAGTAAAGCAAACCCATATTGCACAGGTTGCACAAAGTTGCACAGGTTGCATACACGTTTGGCACAACAGAATGGGACACAGAGATTCAAAAGCTATACAGAACATGGTGAATCAGAATAAAGTATCAGGGATCGTCATCAAGCCGTGTAAATTCTCAGGTGTATGTGAATGTTGTATTGAAGCAAAGATGACAAGAAAGTCTATCCCAAAGAAGTCAGATTCCAAGTCAGCTGAAATTCTAGACTTAATACATACAGATGTCTGTGGACCAATGCAGATAACAACACCAGGTGGGAAAAGATATTTCATGACGATGATTGATGATCACAGTAAATATACAGAAGTGTATTTATTGGCAAATAAATCTGAAGTACCTGACAAAATACAAGAGTATGTCAAGCATGTCCAGACAAAATTTGGTAAAACGCCGAAAAGAATTCGTTCAGATAGAGGAGGGGAATATACAGCCGAAAGGTTACAGAAATTCATGAAGAGTGAAGGAATTCAAGCAGAATTCACAACCCCCTATACACCTCAACAGAATGGCTGTGCTGAAAGAAAAAACAGATATCTTACTGAGATGACAAGATGTATGTTAAAGGATGCAGATCTAGCGCTAAAATATTGGGGCGAAACCATTATGACAGCGAATCATTTACAGAACAGATTACCAGTTGAAGGTATTGAAGGCACTCCTTTTGAAAGATGGAACAAAAGGAAACCAAATCTAAGCTACATTAAGAAATTCGGATCAAAAGCTTATGTAGCAATTCCAGCAGAAAAAAGACAGAAATTGGATGACAAAGCCAAGAAATTAACTTTTGTAGGTTATGAAAAAGGTACAAAAGGTTACAGACTACTAGATGTGAACACGGACAAAGTGTACATTAGTAGAGATGTGATATTTCTTGAGACTGATCCACATTTATCAGAAGTGAGTAATTCAGACATTGATGTTGAAGAGAAGTCATCAAATTCAGACTTTGATGATGAAATTTTTCAATTTCCAACACACAAATTACCAGAGGAGGTAATAATTCAACAGGATACAGAAACTACAGACTCACAGATAAACTTAAGGAGATCAGAAAGAGTTAACAAAGGTAAACCAGCTGAAAGGTTAATTGAAACAATTAATAAAGTAACAATGGTTGAGTCAGAACCAAGAAATTATAAGGAAGCAATATCTTGTAAACAGCAACAATCCTGGCGGAAAGCTATGGATGAAGAAATGAAATCCCTTAATGAAAATGGAACATGGATCTTAACAGAACTACCTGAAAACAAAACAGCAATTGGTAGTAAATGGGTTTACAAAATCAAAAGGGATGAAAAAGGAAATATAACAAGATATAAAGCACGTTTAGTTGCACAAGGATATTCTCAGAAATTTGGAGAAGATTATGATGAAGTTTTTGCTCCTGTGGCAAAACCATCAACATTGAGAACTATCTTGACCATAGCAGGACTTAAAGGCATGACGGTAAAACACTATGATGTGGAAACAGCTTACCTGAATGGAGATTTATCTCATGAAGTGTACATGAAACAACCTGATGGATATCAGAAAGGCGCTGCAGAAGTTGTCTGTAAACTGGAAAAGAATTTATATGGACTCAAGCAAGGAGCGAATGAATGGAACAAAAAGCTCAATGAAGTACTTATCACTAATGGATTCAAGAGAAGTGATAATGATCTATGTCTATATTCAAAACAGTACGATGATGGATGGATTTATATTTCAATTCATGTGGATGACTTAATTGTAGCAGCAACAAAAGTTTCAATGATAAAGGAATTTGACGAAGTTATGAATGAAACTCTGGTTATGAAAGATCTGGATGATTTATCGGAACTAAATATCATTTTGTTCGATAAATGTACAGAAATAAGGAACTAGACATTAAGTACTGTCCTAGTGAACATATGATAGCTGATCTCTTAACTAAACCTCTAGAAGCAGTTAAAACTAGGAAGTTTACTTGTGAAATTGGACTAACTTAAGAGAACAGTATATTTTGTTATTAGGATAAATTAGTCGTTAAGGAGGGGTGTTGAACTTTATAAGTGGCGCTATAGTAACGACTATGTTGACTCTACTGTTGTATAGTCGGATGTTCTTGTTCCTTAGTTCTTGACTAAGCTTCCGTGCAAGGAGGTCTAATGGCGTTTGAGTTCTGAGACATTTCTGTCATTAATCATATTAAATCTCTTACTTATAAGTGTCATCAGCTTCGTTTCTTAACATGTAGGTATCGCACCATAGACTTGAATGTAGCAATTTAATGTTTAGTTATCATAATATTTTCCTTATCAAGGCATATAATAAATATTGTACATGTATAAGCTCGTACTTAACATGGCATGCATACTTGCACAGGCCATGCCTTGTTAAGTGACGATATGGAGTGCAAGTGAGCCAAGTTTACGATCTAAAAGGTCCTTGTACGTTCGCATGAATGACGCCATTAAAACTGAAGGAGACCGCGCATAATATACATAATGTGTATTATATATATGCTATATAGCCTATATACACAGAGGCGGATCCAGGATTTCTGGTTAGGGGGGCCTAAATACTACCAATCTAATCCCGTAAATATATATATATAATATATGAAATTAGATCACGCAAACCTATAATGATCCTTTTTATAGAAAATGTTATGGAACTTTAAAAAAATATATAGTCTCTCATATAAAATCACTGGTCTCCACTGAAGGTTAACAGTGAAACGATTATAAATCAGTTATCGGTTTTGATCATGCAACCCTTGATCCAAAAAGGAAATAATTAAGTGTCACATGCCAGTGGATTAAGCAGTGTCATTCCCCTTGGATGCTTTCTGGCGTAGGCATTGATAATGTCATCAATGTCTAACTTGATGTACTTGTCACAATGTGGATGCGCCTCATCCATGGACCGTACGCCACTGAGCGTTAAGAGAATGATTATATGAGTAGGCCAGTGCCTAAAGTGTAAAAAAAGAAGTGCCAGGACGCTGTATTGTAATTGGTCGTCAGTGGCGGCGCGGAAGGCGCGAAGTTGCGAGTGCCAAAGGCACGAAGCCCGTCCCGGCTAGAGGGCCTGGGGGAGCGTCGTAAGCCCCCCCAGTGGGGTCTGGGGCGGAGCCCCAGCGACCAGCGCATTTTTGGCTGTGTCGACCTCAAATGGAGCCATTTTTAGGCTCTTGTTTGCCAGCAATTTGTGAACGATAAAGTCGCGAAAACTTTAAGAATAAGTCGTTTTTCAGTGTCGCAAGCTACCAGAATAACAATAAAAATAAAAATGTTATTGTAATAGAGAAAGGTTCTGTCTTTACCGTAAGCTGCCCCTGCGGGGTCTGGGGCGGAGCCCCAGCGACCAGCGCATTTTCGGCTGTGTCGACCTCAAATGGAGCCATTTTTAGGCAGTCATGGCCGGTCGTCGGTAACTGCATGGACGCCGTCCATGCAGTCATGGATGACCGTCCTGGCAGTGCTGGCCAAAAAAGTCATATATAGGACGGCGTCCTGCCTCGAAAATAAGTGCCAGGACGCCGTCCATGACCGTCCTGCCACACTTTAAGCCCTGGAGTAGGCCTAGTTCTATATCCTTGATTTGCTTTTGTCCATAATATCGGCAGCTGAACGCTTTCGGCGGCTATAGGCTAATCAGCACGACGAATTTCAAAATATAATGATAATCATATGCCATCTTTTGAGATTTAGGCCTAAGATAGGCTTATGTCTTACCAACGGCAGTCGGCTTATTCGCGAATGATAAAACTGCTTGTTTAAGCCGTTTTGACGGCGGACCACTCGAGTCATCATCATCATGGAGCATGCCCTCCTGGGGCGTTGCATGATGCGGCAACAAATTCCCTCCAGAGACCGCGATCTTCCGCCAGATTCATAGCCTCAGGTATGCTAATGTTCCGTAGGTCTCTCGAGATACAAGACAACCAGGTGTTCCTGGGTCTCCCTCGAGGTCTTTTCCACTGCAGCGGAGCAACCATTGCTCGAGTGACTCGACATAATGTTTAAATTGACCAATTTCTATTGTAAATTTTGTCTGTACATGAACTTTGTGAATGACGTCACGGCAAAAGTCATTAATCACGTGGGTTACATCTGCTAGCAACTGAGGTAAGTAGGTAAGAGAGCTCCGGTAAGAGAGCTCCATTCTGCCGGTCCAGCTACTTCAAACATCCTAGGCCTATTTCCAAATTGCAATTATATTAGTTTTAGGTCAGTTCTGCAGGTTTAGGGGGGGGCGTACGCCGGCTCCGCCCCCTCTAAATCCGCGCCTGATACATGTATATATATATATATCCTGTAAACATCCATAAATATCAATTTACGATAACCTGGCCCTGAGACTGTCAGAGCTGACGAAAGCTTTGAGGTGTTTCGAAAGCATGTGCATTGTGCATGTGTTGTACACGGGTCGCATGAATTTTCTCGACCTTAGACACGATCTAGTTTGCGAGAATATTTACACGACAATTAGTGACGAGTAAGAAGGTGCTATCACTAGGCTACAGATAACAGTGACAGGAACATGTCCTTGTCGCCTTTGACATAAGTGCTTTTATAAATTTATGCTACAGATTTTGTTTATCTAGCCTATATAGCTGAATTCTTTTTCCTTTTCGCCGAAAAGAGGTTGAGCGTCGACGCCGAAAATTGGTGAGTTAATTGATTATAAATAATTGGCTGTTACTCTTTGACTCGAAGTTTAGGCTATTTAGTGGTCTATGATATCGGAAAACTATCAGCTCATTGCGAATTTCATTTAAGTTTCAACTGAGAGCTTTGGACTCGTCTTCTATTTAAATTCCAGCATCCAGCATCATGCTTCCAGCATCGCAACACATCTCTTACAGAATGGCAGCACTTGCCTGGCGGTATTTCACTGATAGTGCTCCGTCCTAATAGTCTTTTATCTGTTGCCCTGTCTCCGACTTAGCGTGTGTGTACTTCGGGCCTAACGACACTTTTCATTTCGAAGATGATTAGTGTCGGAGGCAGAGTACAACCTCTCACTCCACGTTTTTATTGCGACCGAGCCACCCAAAGTAGGCTAAAGATCCGAGAAATTAATCTCTGATAAACCGACCGGGAATCGAACCCGGGCCGCCTGTGTGGCGAGCGGGCTACCAACCCACTCGGCCACTCAGGATCTCTCCGACTTAGCTTCCTGTCGAGCTTTAGGCTATATATAGCCTACGCTCCTCGGCCAATTTAGAGCTGTTAGTCCCTCGAACCCGCTCTGCTACCAGACAGCGTCGAACCTTCTCTGCTGTTGGCCAGTCCACATCGAATGGGCTCCTGCTTGCACTGCGCTTATTGCCTCGGAATAATTTGCATGCTTTCTATCAGTTGCTCAAGACCTATCTTTCTAGCCGTGACTGGACTGGGAGCGCCTCTCGGTAGGCTTCTTTAATGGGCGCTATAGGCTATAAGTTTTCGAAATGAATGAATGAATGAATGAATGAATGAATGAATGAATAAAGTGGCCACCGTATAATTTATGAACCTATACAGTTGCATAGGGCCTACCTCTGAACGACAGTACAGTATAGATGGTCAGACAGAACTTCAAGGAGGCTCAGTCTTAAACGGTCTGAGAGTGAAACGTGTTGTTATTCGGACTATTTAATTTAGACTAGACCTAATAGTATGTTATGGCAGAAATGTTGCGCTCAAGGACCCTTTCTTTATATTAGTTGTTAAATGTTGGCCTTATTATTTTGTAGTGATCAACCGTTCGTCTAGTTCACTAGCTAACATCGTTTATAACTTTATACTGCAGTTTTCACCACAATAATTATGATCCAATCAGATCGCTACGAACTCAAAGTTCACCACCAGACTTACCAGAGGACCGAAACTACACACCTGGGCCTACCAACCAATCACAAAATAACGAAAAAAATTGGGGTTCCATAATTCGCATAATTATGTCCGATCATTCATACGCGATGCACTGAATTGGTTGCCCATCTCTCAGTGGATATCAAATTGTATTGGTCTTCTGACTTCTCGTTGCGCTTTTGACTGTGCTTCATCTTACATGTAGGCTACGATCTTTGTGAAAACCTTAAGTTTTATTGCGCCTTTACTATTTAACAGGCACATAAGCTTTGTACAATGATCTATTTCTTAACACAACATTATTTCTCCTTAATTCTGAAATTCTATCATTACTTTGTTGTTGTACAGACTTGCTTTCATTGGTCATCTGGAAGAGCTAAGGTTGACCGAGTAGGCTACTACTCCCATAAACTTTCTTTCATTGAAGAAATTAAACTGCGTGGAGAAAATCAAAGTGGTTGCCCTATGTAATATGGAATAGAAATTGTGAGAAAACTTCTTATGTTAAATTCCACGGCAGTGGACTCGGTCACAACATAAATAAATTAATGAGCGTCTCAGTAATGCACAGAAAATTTAAAATAATTTGCTGCGAATAGATTTTCTTATATTAAGGCCTTGTTAAGTGGAAATGGAACAATATGGAGAAGGCTACATACTACATATTAACTGTAGGAGCCAAGTTTACGACCTAAATGTCAAAATTTACAATTTTACATGCATACGAAATAGCAATAATACGCGAAGAGAACCGCATAGAAGCTTAGATCTGTCAGGGGCGGATCCAGGGGGGGCCAATCCGGCCATGACCCCCCATTGAAAACTGCCATGGGACGTGGCCCCCATTTGGTCTGAAATTAGCAATACGAATATGGGTGTAATGGATATTGCCCCCCCCCCCCTATTTGGAAAATTGTACGGAACGTGGCCCCCCATTTGGTTTTCAAGTTGAGCACTAAAAAATGTCATACTTTTTTGGCGGACGAAATGGTATGATTTTTCCTAAAAATTTGTCAGATGAATAAAAAAAGAGGTCATACTTTTTTGGCGGATGAAGTGGTATGATGTTCCCTAAAAATTTGCCAGATGAGTAAAAAAAAGGTCATCAACTTTTTGGCGGATGAAAAGTACTTTTTTCCTCAACGACCGATCACTATTTTTCGAACTTTCGAAAAATGTCTCCTTTTTCCCGTCCAAGATCTAAGATTTTGCCCCCCCCTGAAACAGTTCTGGATCCGCCACTGAGATCTGTTATATAATTTATGGGCCTAGGTTACGTAAACATCTGAATCACCTGACCATAAAACTTTATGTTTCCGACGTCAAGTATGGTTTGCCGTCTTTCAAGAGTTTTGTACACAATTGTTGTATATTGAGAAAGGCTAAGTTCGCGATCTTGACAGTCTTTGCTGACGAACAGTGAAGAGTTGCAAAGTACAAGCAATGCAGTCACGCAACAAATACATGTTCATGTCGCAAAGGACTTCATCTTCAGCCTTATAAATGTAATTAATGCTACAGTAGGCCTATTTGCTAACATAATTAGGCCCTATGTACGGTTGCTGAACCTTTTTAATTTTGGTCGATTAAAAGCAATGAACCTCTAGGTATTGCCATGGTGGTATTGCTATCCAAAAAATTGGCTAGTTATTAAAGTGAAACTATCAGATACTAAATTTGATTAGCGGTCAACGGTTTATAAAAAACCCCAATAAGATTATTGCGTGTTGGATCAAAATTTGAATTGCAGCTCTATCCTATTCAGGGCCGGATTAAGCATTGTGGGGCCCTGTTCGGGAAATTTTTGCGGATGAAAATTTTTCGGAAAAATCATACCAATTCATCCGCCCAAAAAGTTGATGACCTTTTTTTAGTCATCTGGCCAAAATTTTCTGGAAAATCATACCATTTCATCCGCCAAAAAAGTTGATGACCTTTTTTTAGTCATCTGGCGAAATTTTCGGGAAATTAGTTGTTTCGTCGAAATTTGCTCAAAAATTTCCCCCCCCCCGCATTTGTGGGGGCCCCTGAAGTGTGGAAAGTGTGGGGGCCCCTGTTCGGCCGAACATGTTGAACATGCCTTAATCCGGCCCTGATCCTATTTATTTGGTATGCGTACGATTCATCCAGTGGACGCTTCATCCCCGGACGTTTCATCCCGGGACGATTCATCCAGTGGACGTTTTATACCCGGACGTCTCATGCTACAATGAAGAAAGCCTTTTACAGAGATATTGCACTACGTTTACTTGTGCACACCTGACACAGTGACATCAGATCATTAGCTCGTTAGCTCCGACTAATTGTGCTTTTTTCGGAATTCATCGCTTAACTGAATTTTCGAGTTAATACACTTATGTCAGGAGACCTTCGGACTCGTTGATACTACTTTGCTCTGTCGTCCTCTCTGCAGTGGTAGTCTTTACTCGTCCTTCTGTTGTTTAAAAACCTCCCTTTTCTCTCGGGATTCAACATACAACGTGCGCTTCTGAAAGGCTCTTGCTGCGATAGGCGTTTTATAAATGGTAAGATAGGCCTACAATACAATATTGCAATAAATGTCTAGTTTCCTATTTTCAGCACAAAATATGTAAGTGAATTATATAAATTTTATTAAGGACAGTAGCCTATATTGCAAAACATCTGGTGAAATTTGGGGATCATTCACTGAGCATCTTTTCTAATTATCTCAAACGTAGGCCACTGGCCATTCATGGCCTGCATTAAGATGTGTTCATGGCCTACATTTGGATAGTCCAAATGCAGGCAGTTCATCACAGGAAATTAAACTTAGACGGTTTTACTGTATAATAGGCCTAGTGTGAAACAGAATACCCTCAGGTTGGATAGAGATATGTTACGTTGCCCTACTTGAAATTGACCAGTGAGGGTATTTTCTGATTGGGATTACATGCCATATGGTAGCCTAAACGAAGGTTTGCTAGCATTGATTCTGAATTTTGATAAATTGTTATTTGGTCTTCTCTGCGTGGTAGCGCAATTAGGTGTCATCAACTGGAGGATGATCAGGTACACTCTATTAAATATGATTAGAACCAGATGAATTATTGGTAACAGGACATTTACCCCCTGGACAATTACCCCCCGGACAATTACCCCCCGACAATTACCCCCTGGACAATTACCCCCCAGGACAATTACCCCCCGGACAACTACCCCCGTACCAATTACCCCCCGGACAATTACCCCCCGTGCCACAGTGTGAGCTTGTTCCCTCACGCGTTAATCTCTTTACCAGTCTCTTCGTATTTGTCAGACGTTAATAGTACTATATCTAGTCACTAACTAAGTCTATGTCATGTTAAACGCCTGCCTAATTAAACATTTTAATGTTATTGATAGAGTTATGACTTTAGTTAGCCTAAAAAGCAAGGTTAAGAGCAACTCCACGAAAATAGGCAAGTTATTTTTAAACGTTCAAGAAAAATACTAAATCAAATCTAAACACGGTTCTAAGCTAACGTGTGAAAAAGGTTAAAGTGTCAAGAAAACTTCAACGTGTTAAATGCCTGCCTAATAAAATATTTAAATGTTATCGATAGAGTTCTGCCTATTTTCGAACTCAATCGAAACGACACCATTAAATTTTGCTAAATTCTTCTGTTTCTTCTGTTTCACGTAAATAAAACCTTCAAAAAAAGTTTATCTTTCCCTCTCTCAGATTTAGAAAATTCAATCATGACTAGATTATAGTTATACGTTTAACATGACATAGACTTAGTTATTGACTAGATATAGTACTATTAACGTCTGACAAATACGAAGAGACTGGTAAAGAGATTAACGCGTGAAGGAACAAGCTGACACTGTGGCACGAGGGGTAGTTGTCCGGGGGGTAATTGGTACGGGGGGGGTAGTTGTCCGGGGGGTAATTGGCACGGAGGGTAGTTGTCCGGGGGTAATTGTCCTGGGGGGTTATTGTCCAGGGGGTAATTGTCGGGGGGTAATTGTCCGGGGGTAATTGTCCAGGGGGTAATTGCCCTAGAACCGAATTATTGATTGTCCAAATGCTCCACATGCGTCGTCTGAATGCAGACCGCTGTGGTCGGCATTGGGAACCTTTTCACTACAAAGAAATATTATAATTTTTACGTAGTTTATTCTTGTGATAATAGGCCTATTGCAATGCATCGATTTTCGGTTCATGAAACGCTGCCGTTTCGATCGACAACAGCAATAAAAAATGTACTATAGTGGGCCTACTCAAGGCCGTAGACAGGGGGTGTTTTGGGTGTTCGAACATCCCCGAAAGGGGTCATTGCATAATTATAACGCCGAAAATGACCGTTTTACACCCACCCACCCACCCTGTAACGCTTCGTAACGTTGCCCTTGACCCACCCACCCTCCCCAGCGTTACGTAACGATTGTCTCGATTGTATCTAGGTCTATCATTGGCTTATGTGAGTGCGTAATTATAATTCCTATTTACATAGTGAATTTAATATAGCCTAGCATAGTAGGTGTATGTGAATTATAGGCTAACTTGACAGTAGACTAGGCTTGAAATAGGCCTATAGCCTACACAATGTTTTATTTATATAAATGAGTCATGCGTGAACTGCGATTTTCTTAAATTTTATCGCAAAAAGAAAATTTTACATCACTGAAAAATTTCATGGACTAAATAGCTCAATTAATGAAAATTAAGATGAACTAATAATTTGCGTAGTTTAGGCACTTCGATGATAATATTTAATTATAGGTAAATAAAACCTGCTTCAAAGTGGTTCTTCGATGTCAAGAATTCAAGGAGAATTAGGCCTGCCACCTTGTTCCGTTGGTAAAACTACGGGATAGGCTAACAGAATTGACCTGGCATGTAAATGGTGTCTACTGCCGTATCGTATAAGCTTAGAGATAAATAGACCTACTTCGGATAAGTTTTAAATCAGTGTCACGAAGTTTAAACTTCGATCACATCATGTCTAAAGTGACATTCGATGTAATATAATATTCATTAATAATTTTTTCATGGCGTTACGTAACGTTCAGCTCCCCCCCACCCACCCACCCCGTAACGTTTCGCAACGTTTTCAATGACCCCACCCACCCACCCTCGAGCGTTACGTAATTATGCAATGACCCTAAATGAAAAATGCAAAAAAATCTATTGTATTTACTAGCTTGTGATGAAAAAACCATGAAATAAAACCATGAAAACACCCCTGATGAAATAAAACAATAGAATGCATACGCTAGCACATAAAAAAATGAATTTAAGGAAAATGAGATGAATTTTCGATCTGATGATTAAAAAAAGGTCGTCAGAAATTTTGGCGATGAAAAGGGAACGAAAAAGGTCGTCAAATATTTTCCGGCGAAGAAACACCCCCCCCAAATAAAATCCTGGCTGCGGCCTTGACCTACTAATAGGCATATTTTATCCTGCTGGTTAGCCTACACTTTCCGTAGACCCCCGTCAGGCCCGGCCCTAGAGTTTGCGGGGCCCAAGGCAGCAGCGGGTCCTCTAGAATAAATTTACGCAGTTGATTTCCTGTAAATACGGCACTGGTGGGGGAGAGCCACCTAAGATGGGACACTTAACGTTGCTTCTCAAATTTCTTTAGAGCTAAGAGCACTATTTTATAACAAACCACATTGATGTGGCCTTTAAGCCTACATACATGCATTTGATTTTCAAAATAATGATGCATGTAAAAGATTAGCAAGTTTGTAAGAAAGCGATATTATTGTCATTGAAAAACAATTACTACTAATATTAGCATTTTTTCAATGGAACGTATTAGGCCTATATCCCATCTTAAGCAACTAAATCCATAAGATAGGACAATAATTTTCATAATGTCAGATTGGGAAAATTTAATAATGTGAAATAACATCAGCGAACATGAAACATTTCTATTATTATCAAATAAAACCAAGAAAGCAGCACCGTACGTAAGTAGCCTATTAACAGTTGCTTGGTAAAATTATATAGAGTATACGTGATATATCATGTGTTATTCGCAACTCGTGACAGACGGTCACAGACCATGGCTTCCTCTGCGTATAGTAGCAGCTGTTCCAACTTATGAGCCTTCCCATCTCACTTGGTTTTCTCCTTCTACCTTATGTGGGCCTATCTACATAGAGGCAAGAGAGGCCCAGCCCTGGAAATAGAGAAGTTTTAACAGCTATAGCCTAATGATGCTAATTTATTCACAAAGTGAAACGGATAAATTTACATTTATAGGCATCTCTCTCTGAAAATATCCATGTTCTAAATTTCCTGTGTTGCATTTTCTAAACTCATGTTTAAAATGTCACCAGTGCTCACCACTATCATTGTTTTGCTCTCTCCTGCAACAATGTACGCGGACGTCCATTTGCAAATTTGAAGCAAAATGAGTTAGGCCCTAATTGGTGTTTTCTGGAGAGAATTTTGCATGCAGGCCAAAAAGTAGACTAACTGTGACTCGCTTTTAAGTTTAGCGAAGTTTCGTTCTTTCAAAATCACTAGGGGCCTATGTCACATTCGAGTGGCAAATTGACTGCAAGAATAGTTGTTATACGACTTATTCATTGTCAATATCGACAAAGAAAAAAATTATAGTCAGCAGCGCGGGGCCCCTGGAAGCGCGGGGCCCAAGGCGGTTGCCTCGCTCGCCTTGCCCTAAGGCCGGGCCTGACCCCCGTTACTTAAGCAATAAGCATTGGATTTGGCGAACAATGCCGCGCCCAATCTCAACGCTCCACTCTTAACTTTGAAATTTTCTCTACCTTAGCCTAAGCGTCACAAGAAGGAATCTATTTTTAAAATTTTTGCTTAAACTTTGGCGTACATGTGCTTTACAACAATAATATTGCCGTTTAATAGGCTACAGCTAGCCTTCGCTTTGTGCGGCGTAAACCTACAACACAGCAAAGAGGATTTTAAAATTTTAAGAGGCAGCAGTTGGATCACGCTTTGTCGCTTGGTGAGTTAGTGTTCGTGAAATCGCCTGAAACTTAAGAGCAAGAAATGTGACATCCATCGGACGTCGACATCTTGCATTTGGCACATCCTTTAGTGCTCAACCGTGAAACGGCATAAATTACCCACGATGCAGTATATTTCACGATCACAATGGGGAATCATATTTTCTGTAGAGTATATGCATGCACATTGAATTCCGACGCTCTCGAGTCTAGAGAATCCATGGAGTGAATTGAATTGTCGTCTCCCGCACATCACAGTAGGCCTACTGTTATACACGTGTTTGTAAGATTTAGGCCTATTGTAAAATGCTGCTAGGAATATCAGTAATGTTCGATGGTTCCCAAATGGTTACAAATTAATATAATCCATGGTAGCGAAAAGTCGAACAATCACAAATATAGCCTAATATTATAGCCTTAAACCACAAATGCGGATGGAAAAGAAAGAGGAAGAGGGGAAGGCCGAGAAAGAACTGGAGGGACACGATCTCAAAAGACCTCACCGATGGAGGACTGACGTGGGAGGAGGCTGTCAATGCTGCTCAAAACAGAGAAGAATGGAAGACCTGTATCGCCCAGTGTGCACACAGCACACAGCACGTGGACGGACTAAGGTCTAAGGTAAGGTAAACCACAAAAATAACTCAGCGACGATACTTCGCAAAATTCTCGCAAATAGGAAGAAACCCTGAATGATCGTTGCTCTTAAGAAAGTGAAACTCATTCCATGGCGGAAGATTTTGTTGTACCTTTACAATTTTGCAGGTATGCCTGAGGCATGAATTAGGAATGAATTAGAGCCTAAAATGAAAATATTTCTTAACAGTACTGTGTGACCTTTGCCTCAGAATCCTGCAACTTTATAACTTTGTTGTAGCTACAGTTGCCTCACCTTACGAAATTGAAAATATTCCACAAAGAAGAATGACTTCAATCGACCTTCTGAGCGAGCTGAAGTTGAGCGACTACTATCCTCAGAAACTTTCTTTCAGTGAAGCAATAAAGTTGCGCGGACAATCTCAGAATGGTTGCTCTAAGCAATATGGACTAGAAATTGTTAGGAAATTACTTACGTTTGACTCAAAGGTTGTGGTTTCGGTTGCAACAGAAATTAATAAGCGTCTCAACAACACAGAAATAGAGACCAGAGGTCAATGCGCTTCCGATGGAGATAGTCCATCACAGAAAGGAAACAATAGACCGACTGAAACGAAGGCGAAGAGACCAAAATTGCATCCAATGGATTTATTGGTTACGGTATTTAACTGTTGTGACGACTTTCTCAGACAATTTCTGGTAGAAAGGATGTTTGTCAATAAGCTAAGTATTCCGATATTGCTTCCAAGCAATTGGTTCGGAAATGTAAGAAACAGTTCATATACATGTACGTTGTTGCTTTTTGCTATGAGAAGCCTTGTCCCGGAAGTACAAAACCGAATCCGAGATTGCTCAGAGTCTTTGACTGATACATTAGTTGACGTAAGAAACCCAGTTGTGTCGTTTATTCGTGCTGGTAATTTGAACAGATCCAAATCAAAGCTGTTAAATGACCTTCTCAACCCCAACTCTCTCAATACATTTTTTCATAGAGGATGTTCTCACGGAAAAGTAAAAAGAACAGTGTCAAATGGATCTATAGAAGCTGCTTGGTTTCAGTCATCAGTAGCATCTGAAGAAGAATTCAACTGTAGATTATTCACTGCATTAAATCTTCGTGGAGATGCAAGAGATTATCTAACACAGACACAATTTCTATGCCAGTCATCAACGCTGACTTTCCTTTTGGTCGATTCGTTTAAATCATTCAAGGAGTTGAACAACGATGTTCTTAAATATGTTGTCGTGTCAAAAACAAAGATCATCGTTTACCGTATTTCATCTGAACCTCCTGATGAAAGTGATAAAATAAATTTCGAATTGTTGGACGAGCATGGTGTAATTTCATCGCTGTATTGCGACTGGAGTGACGACGAGCAAATGAGCGACGATGATTTAACAAACGATTTGAGAAATAAAATATCAAATGCTCTCAATTCGAAACATCTACATCATAACGATATGCCCACATATTCCAGCATCAGCCGAGAGGGAAAGAATTTCGGGTTTTCACTTGATGAAGATAAGTCGAAATTCGATTTGGAAAAAGCGAGTGCTGACGAATTCGTTGATTCAGTTTTGGAACAATCGTCCGATTGTAAACCAACAATACTTCCGCTGCAAGGCGAACCTTGGGAAAACTTTGGAAAGCTGGCACGTGAACAACTCGGAAAGTCACTAGATAAAAAACATGCCGAATATTTTATTGCAGAGAAGGAAACAGAAAAAAGACGACAAAGAGAAATACAATGTCTCAGCCTTATTAAACAAAATAAAATGATTCTAATGTTCTTCCTAAAAATTCATCTTCTTCAAGATCAGAATCTTTTATACTACCTGAATTCTTGCAAGATAAAATTAGATGCCAGGAGTAAAGTTATCACATCAAACCTACTAGAACAGTATAAGAAGCTGCTGCAAGAAAGCCATCTACATCAGCTGTCAAATGAAGGGGAGTATAAAGTTAACCTAAGCCAAACCGAGTTTGAAATTGAAAACAGTACAATTTGCCTGGAGCACCTTCTACGAGAGTGTGGACAAATGTATGAAGCCGTGATTTCAGAAGAAATTCGTATGAGAGAGGAGTTGAAGAACGCTCCTTTGCCACTGGATGTTATTCGCCATTTTCCTTCAATCATAGCTAGACTTCTTCTGAAGGGTCTGCCGCTGGAATTAATGGACGGTGATTCTTCAAATGTTCCAATAACTTGGCTGAAAGCCGTTTTAGATCAAATTAACATTTTATCTAAGAGTGCAAAGATATTTATTTTGTCGATAATTGGCGTACAAAGTTCTGGAAAATCAACTTTACTCAATGCAATGTTTGGTCTTCAGTTTCCAACGAGCGCTGGCAGATGCACAAAAGGAATCTACTGTCATTTAGTTCCTCTTGATAAAGGAAGTTTACAAGTAGAATGTGAATATATTTTGGTCGTGGACACAGAAGGTCTTGGAGCATCGCAGTTTACTGGAAATTCAACTTTCAGAGACAATGAATTGGCTACTTTTGCCATTGGATTGGCCGATGCTACAATAATCAACATGAAAGGAGAAAACTGGTCCGAAATAAAAGACATCCTTCAGATCGTGGCTTACGGTTTAATTCGTGTCAGGCAAACCAAAGAGGAATTGGAGTTGATGCCAAGGTGTTTGTTTGTGCACCAGAATGTTTCTGCAATTGATGCGGAAGAAAAGAATCGATTGGGCCAAGAAAAGCAGCTAAGACTTCTAGACGAAGCAATAGAGGCCGCTGGTCGTAAAGAAGGTTTCACTGAAATAACAAAATTTGATCAAGTGATCAAGTATGATCCAGGTTCACATTCCTGGTTCTTTCCGGACTTATGGAATGGCAGACCACCAAACGCTGGAATAAGTCAAGACTACACTAAGAAGGCAAACGAATTAAGGCAACACCTTATAGAAATGATAAAAGACAAATCTTCAAACTTGCCTATCTCAAATTTTTATCTTCGTTTGTCTGATCTGTGGAATGCTCTGCTTCACATCGACTTTGTGCTCTGCTTTAGAAACACACAGGAGATCATGTCAGGCACAGTTCTAAATGATGAAATTTCTCACGAAGTGGACAATTTCAAGAATATGAACAAACGTGAATATATAACATTTCAAAAATTAATTGTTTCTTGCAAAAGCATCGAGGATCTGATGTCAAAGAAGGAAAATATATATGCAGACGTGAGCGCTGCTGTTGAAAACAATTTTGTAAAGATTAAAGCAACTTTGCAGGATATTATCGACGCCACTGATATCTGCGCAGCTACGAAGACAAAGTATGAAACATCACTGTCTAAGGTAAGAGATACAGAAATTTGTCGAAATAACAATGAAACGACTAAAGACATAGGTGTCCATATGAAGAAACTTGAAATCGGAAACGATCAAAGAGTAAAAGACTTAACTACCAGACTTGCTGATTTAGAGAGGTACATTGAAGAGGTTGAGAGTGGCAAATTAAATGAAGCACAGGTGAATGAGTTCGATGAGTCATGGCAAACTCTTATTGCTGACAACAAATTGCTAGTGAATGAGAGAATCAAGATAGTTGAAAATGAAATTAAAGAACGAATTTGGGTATGTTACAGAGCCATAGATCCAAAAGACAAACTGCATATGGCAGATGTGGCTTGGTTAGAATTAGTCAAGTCTTTTGATGTTGAAATGCCGAAGGTAACCGTAAATGACATTGTACCAAACGAAGATATAGGAGCGATAGATTCGATGCTGTTAAAATCTACAGACGTCTACAAGGCCAACAGTAATTTTGTGCATGCGCTTAAACATTGGGATTCGGAATATCAACATAGAAGAGGCCTGGATTTCGATGCCTCTCTTTTGAACCACGTTATGCGAGAAGTTGGTCAACTTTTAGGAATCGTTACGATAGAGCATGCAATCGATACTGAACTAGATGAAATAACGTGTTCAAACCTACCGCTCGGATATAGCTTTACTCGCGATTACACCGTACGATTCATTGAATTTGTCTGTCGTTATACTTTCCATCGATCTTTAGAAAACAGCAAGATATTCATTTCACTGACCGATCCACTGGCCGATATCGACGAGCGTTATGAAAGGTCCGTCAATCAATTGCACGATATCGTTAATATGACAGTAGAAACAAACATCAAGGCTGTCAGTAAACAAATCTTCGATTACGCGGAAAGATCGTTCGTTAGAGATCTCGGTGATTTAATTAAAACAGAAGTGTTGAAAGAAGACAATAAAAATCATACGTTTAAGTCTAAACGCGCCTTTCTGAAAACGATTCTAACGGATCTCAGCCAAAAGACTCAGAATATAATTCATAGAAAGAAAGAAAGAAAATTTTTGATGAGTTTATGTTATATGTAAATATGGCGGAATCAAACGACAGTGAAAGCTTCTTCATCGATATTATATTGCAGATACTGAAAGAAATGCTGGTAAAAGAGAACGCGTCTGAGACTAGTTTTCAGAAAATAGCTGAACATAACTTAGGCAAAGTTGTGCAGAAAGCGAAAAATGCACTGAGACAGGCAGATATAGATTGCAAAGGATGTACAAAGGAATACATTCGAATTTTCAAAGCTTATATGAACGTAACAAGTGAGATTGACTTCAGAATGTACACGCTGAGTGGTTTTACAGATGCACTTCTGCAAAAGATTGACATTGCATACGCTGACTTTCTAAGCAAGGCCAATTCTTCCTTTGAAACACTTGTATGTGAAGACAGCAGAGCTGCGCTTCGAGCAGTGTTGGATAAGATAATGGGATGCCGAGAGAAATGTCCTTTCTGTTCAGCGCCCTGCTCACAATCACTGCAGCACCACGCTGGAGATCATAGGGCTAATCATTATCCAATTGGGGTGAGAGGTGCAGTCGAGTGCAGAGGTTGGTTTACAAGTAGGCCTACAATGGAAACTCCCGATGCAACTGAAGAAGAAGGAAATCGGACAAGACTGGCTCTGGTTACTTGTCAAACCATGGTTGGAATTGATGCAGATATCAGAACGAAAGTCACAGTGCAAATATATAACAAATGGTATCACAAATTGTTTGACTGTGATTACCACTCATTCAAAAACTACAGAGAAATTGCGGAGTATAAAAACTGGGACATTCCATATAGACAAGACCATAAAACTTCGTTATTTTGGAAATGGTTCATGGCTCGGTTTGTTGAAAAACTTGCTAAACATTATAACGCTTCCTTACCAGAAATACCAGATGCCTGGGAGAAAGTAACTTTGGAAGAAGCACAACAGAGCTTAGACGAGCCTGACTTGGATTTGCAACTTAATGTTGAACAAAAATGTTAGTCATATAAAACTTAGAGACTTAAAACTCACGTTGCCCCGCATAGGCCTACGTCCAACAATCGTCTTGATGCTTTTCTGGCCCTTTCGTTCGTAACATTTTATGTAAGTCAGTGGTTCTCAAAGTGGTGGTCCGCCGCCCGCGGACCGGCGCCGGTCCGCGGAGTCCTGATCACCGGTCCGTGAAGAAGTCTGAGAGTGAAATATAAATTTTAATTATGAATTTATATATTTAAAATTGTGAAATTATTCGAATTGTTTTTCAAAATTTATTCAAAATTCTGTCTCAAACTTTAAAAATACATTACCAGTGCCTTATTTTAACTTGCCAAATGGTTGTACAAACAGTTTTATTAAATAAAAAATCTCTAATTAAAAATAACCCTATAATTAGTTTTTTTTAAATAATACAGTTCGCTTTTGTTTGTGCTTGCCATTAAAGTTTAGCGGTCCGCGAGCTTCCCAAAAAAATTATTGCCGGTCCGCGGCCAGCAGAAGTTTGAGAACCACTGATGTAAGTTATGAAGGGTCCTGGTTTTATTCAGCAACAATGGCGATTTTAATTTATTCAGCTAATGCTAGAGAAAGTTATAACATTTGTAACCAAAGTTCTTCAGTTAATTCTAGCTAATAATAATTATGTAGGCCTACCACAACTTTGTTTTGGAGAGAAAAAAAGTCGAATAAAGTTTTTCTGTCTATTTGAAATATTCTCATGGCGAAAGAGAGTTAATACTACTGTTGCTGCTGCTGCTGCTACTGCTGCTGCTACTACCACCACCACCACCACCATCACCCCCACCACCACCACCACCACCACCACCACCATCACCCCCCACCACCACCACCACCACCACCACCCCCACCACCACCACCACCACCATCACCCCCACCACCACCACCACCACCACCACCACCACCACCACAACATCCACCATTACCCACACCCCCCACCACCACCACCACCGCTCACTTAATTGTACAAAATTAAGTGGAAGGGTATTAAATCTTGTCTGACCTGATTAGATTACTTTTATAGCGCCGTTAGCCTATAATGATGACCACGACAAGACGGTGGTTTAGAAAACAAGCTCATAATCCACAGGAAATCTAAGTTGAAACCAGTTTGGAGTAGGCTTATTTGTCGCAGTTAAACAAATAAAATTTATATTATATAGGCTAAGCGCTTTTGCCCTGCGCTCAGCTTTTAAGTGGTGCTTTAGAAATTTGGAGATCACGTTTACGATAGGCTATAATAGCCTAAGGCGGTAGACGATTGCTCTCCAACATACAATATTTTTTTTTGGAATTAATTATTAAACGCCTACAAACGCACTCCGCTTTACGTGAACAAGTTATGCAGTAATCTTAATTAAACCAAACTTAACTATACTAAATGAACAGACAGCCTGCAATACATGGTGCTAATAGCAGCCTATCATATCCGCCCAACGGGAGCTCGAGCCTCGAAGTCGCTGGGCCTACCTCTCGCTCTCTACGCCAGCGTGTTATCCATTACTCTACCGGGCCCCCAATATACAATCTTAGATCGATAATCGATGGTGGCCTATCCATGATCTACATTTATGTAGGTTTTATTCGTTCAAATGATCTGTAAGCTCAGAGAAAATATGGAAAGTTTCTTCTATTGAAGATAATAAGATCTGAAAACTGTGTAAAAAACACGGCAAAGTCATTCAACAGCACAGTATCAATTATCAATAACATCAGCTCTATGATATAAAATGTCAAATGAAAATATGAACACCAGTGCGTTGGTAACTGATGTTTCTAATAGGCCTATTATCACACCATCAGAAAAGGCAACACTAAGTCTTCTGTGTCGACTACACATGCACCTGTATTGCAGTCGCAATGAATGTTAGGCTTATACTCAACCACAATACTATCATTGTCTGTGGAAGACAAGGGGAAGCCACACAATCTACATTGAATAGAACATCGGGTCCTCGACGTTATATTTCGTCTTAAATTTCCTGATGGCTAAAAGATATAGAATAACATAGTCTTAAAAAGCTTTATACTAGTCTTTTTGAGTTGAGTAGGCTACACTCAGCATTTTTTCGTATTAGGTCGCTTGCAGGATTGAGTAGGCCTACATTGAGACAAAATAACAATATTATTATAAGCTTAGGCCTATATCTGAGATGAGTACACGCTGTATAGGCCTAACCGCGCATTAGCCTATACCCTCGACTCGAATGGGGTCCTGCCTGTGGATATACATCTAGACCACGGCCTATCATACACGTAGCAGGCCAGCACGCTATGGGAAGAAGATATTATTGATCATGCGTGCACATAAATAATTATTGTCATCATTTGCATCTTTATGGCATGGCTACACACTGTACATGTATGTAGGAAACTGAGCCGCAAGTCATTTTACCCACTGCATCTCAGTGATATCATGAATGGAAGGCCGTGTTGTGTTAACCTTTGTATCAGAAGTCGATCCCGCATCCAACTTGATTTTCTGCAATTCAAGTCAAGCGATGTTATCTTTATCTATCGCCCTCTCCGGACTTCAGTAAAAAATAAAATAATGCAAAAATTACAAAACATTTATTATGTGTTCTACCGCTATTGGCTATTCTACAAAGAACGCTATAGAGGTTAAGCAAACCACGTAGGCCTAGATGAAGGATAATTCTGTCAACATCAAAATATTTCAAATGGCCAAACTATTTTAGTCGACCTGTTTTTAGTTCGTATAGCCTATAACACTCATTTCTCAGAAGTAGGCCTACTGCATAGATAATAGGTCTATAGAAATAAAATATTAGTCGATAATGATGATTCCACTGTCTCATAAGTCATAAGCCAAGTGTTCATAATTTGGTCATCCTCTTCTGGAACTGAAAACGTCCTCTCTTAACATTAATACCAAGCATCTTCATGAATTAATTATTACACAAACTATTTGAAAGCCGCAGAGTCCGAGCAATATTATAAGTCGGCCGCTTTGCATCTGGATACTATCACTTAGCCTACAACTGTTCTTCAATACCTGACTGAAAGTCAGGGTCAACCAAGCTCTCTTTTGCTTCTTCCCAAGTAACTTTTTTCCAGGATTCCGGTATTTGTGGACACAAAGCTTTGTAATGTTCAGCTAGTTCTTTATGAAACTGAGCCATGAACCATTTCCAATACAAAGAAGTCTTATAATCTTGACTGTATGTAATATCCCAGTTCTCATACTCTGCCAATTCTCTGTAGGTCTTAAATGAGTGATAATTCTTGTTAAACAGCCTGTGATACCATTTGTCATACTTTTCCACGGTGACTTTGGTTCTGAAATCAACTCGAGTGCCAACCAAGGTTTGACACGTGTCCAGGGACAGTTTTCTGCGCCATCTGCGTCTTTTTCCAGTGGCATCGACAGTTTGTTGTATATTTGAAAATAAACCCCAAATATCAATTGTACCACTCACACCAGTTGGATAATGGTTAGCACGATGAGCTCTTGCGTGGCCCTGGAATGATTGACAACATGGCGCTGAACAGAAAGGACATTTCTCTCGACATCCCATCATCTTCTCGAATACTGCTCTGACTGCAGCTTCATTGTCTTCGGAAACAAGTGTCTCGAAAGAAGAATTAGCTTGGCTGTGAAAGTCAGCGTATAAACCATCAATCTGTTGCATAGCTGCCTCTGTAAAACCACTCAGAGTGTTTATTTGAAAATTAATTTCATTTGTTATGTTCATGCAGTCTTTGAAAATCCGAATATATTCTTTTACATTTTCGTTGCACTTTGCTTCTGCCTGTTTCAGTGCATTTTTAGCCCTCTCCACAACCTTGCCGACATTATTTTCAACCATTTTCTGAAAATCAGTTTCAGGCCCGTTCTCTTTGAGCAACATTTGTTTTAATAAGTTTAATATTACCTTCAAAAAGAAGTCTTCTCTGGCTCTCGAATCAACCGGGTCAACATATAACATAAACTCTTCAAAAATCGTCTGCTTCTCTGTTTCTACTTCTTTGTATTCTTGCGTTAAATCCTTCGCTCTTTGGCCAAGACCTGTTAAAATCGTTTTGAGAAACGCGCGTTTTGTCATGAACGCGGAATTTAAATATTCTGTTTTGCACACAGCGTTTTTAATCAATTCGCCGAGCTCTCGAACAAACGATTTCTTTGCATAATCGAAGATTCTTTCGCTGACAGTGCTGATGTTTTCGTTTGATGTCTTCCATTGGAAAACACTGACGGACCTAAGTCGGCGCGAATCTATATCAGCCAGTGGATCTGTCAGTGAAATGAATCCCTCGATGTTTTCGAGAGATCGATTGTATATATAATGACAAGCAAATTTACAGAATCCAATGGAATAATCTCGACTAAACTTGTAGCCGGGTGGCAGAACTAAGCATTCAGATGCTTCCTTTCTTGAGATTCCCAACATCTTGCCAATTTCCAAGATAACCTCTTCAAAATGATTAGAACCGATTTCTGTGCCTTTCAAGTCTTGGAAAAGCAATTCCCATCTATTAAATGCATTGCGAAACTTGTTGTTAGCCGTGTGAACATATGATTTGGAATACACTACATCCATGGTTAATCTTGAAAATACGCTTTGGTTCTGAACAATGTCATTCTCAGTTACTTGAGGCATTTCAAAAGTTAAAGGCGTCGTAAATGACTCTCTAAAACGTCGAGACGGTGTACAAGAAACATACTGACTCCGTGAACCAACAATTTGACTTTCATGCATGGGTTCACTTTTTTCTTTATCCAAATAAAAATTTGTTGAGGCAGATTTTAGTATTGACTTCTTAATTTCCACTCCTGCGCGCTTCACTCTACTGTCTACCAAGGTTTTGCTGTCGCCAATGAGCTGTAGCCATCTTTTCTCGAAAGCATTTATTGCTGTTTCATTCAATTTGTCTGTCTCCACCTCATCAATAGACTTTTCCAATTCAACCAACCTAGCTTTCAAGTCTTTCACTCTTTGATCACTGTCGTTTTCAAGTTTCTTCATATGAACACTCATAACTTTTGATGTTTCGTCTTCGATACGACGTAATTCAGTCATTTTAACTGCATTTAACGAAATTGTGTACTCTTGTTTCAAAGCTGCACAAATATCACTCGCTTTGATTACATCCTGCAAACCAGTTGTCATACTTGTAAAATTCTTCTCAACAGCAGCTCTCACATCACTCAGTATTGTTTCCTTTTCGACCCTGAATATCTCAATGCTTTCATATGAACAAACAGATTTATACATGTTTTTCTGTTCAATTATACATTGACTCTTGAAGTTGTCAACTTCATGAGATATTTTATCATTTAGAACCGTATTTGATATCATCGCTTGTGTATTACTAAAACAAAGCACAAAGTCGTTATGAAGCATCGCAATCCACAGATCAGACATTCGAAGAAACAATCCTGATATTGTCAATTTTGAAGGATTCGTTTTTATCACCTGCATAAGGTGTTGCCTTAACTCATTTGTTTTTGCAATGTAATCTTGACTTATTCTGCCCTTTTGCGGTCTGCCATTCCATAAGTCCGGAAAGAACCAAGAATGCAAATTTGGATCATACTTGATCACTTGATTAAATTTAGTTATTTCTGTGAAACCTTCTTTACGACCAGCCTTCTCTATTGCTTCGTCTAAAAGCCTCAGCTGCTTTTCTTGACCCAACCAATTCTTCTCTTCTGCATCGCCAGCCGAAACATTCTGATGTACAAACATGCATCTTGGCATCAACTCTAATCTCTCTTTGGTCTTTCTAACACGAATTAGACCATGAGCAACAATCTGTAGAATGTCTTTCATTTCTGCCCAGTTTTCTCCTTTCATGTTGATTATTGTGGCATCAGCCAGTCCAATGGCAAAAGTAGCCAATTCGTTGTCTCTGAAAGTCGAATTTCCGGCAACCTCTGAAGCTCCAAGACCTTCTGTGTCCAAAACTAAAAGGTAATCGTATTGCACATGTAGACTTTCTTTATCAACAGGAACGAGGTGGCAGAAGATTCCTTTTGTACATCGTCCAGCGCTGACTGGAAATTGAAGACCAAAGAGTGCATTAAGCAAGGTTGACTTTCCAGCACTTTGGACTCCAATTATTGACAATACAAATGTTTTCGCGTTCTTAGTAATGATTCTAATTTGATCTAGCATGGCTTTGAGCCACGTTATCGGAACATTTGAAGCATCACCGTCCATTAATTCCAGTGGCAGACCTGTTAGAAGGAGTCCTGCCATGATTGAAGGAAAATTGTGTAAAACGAGCGGCGTTAAAAAGGCCTTCTTCAACTGCTCTCTCATACGAATGTCTTCCGAAATCACTGCTTCGTACATCTGTCCAAGTTCACGAAGAAAGTGCTCAAGACCAATGGCGCTGTTTGTGATCTTCAACTCCATATCACTCAAATTCGCTTCAGATTCCCTTGCATTTGACTGTTGCTGATGGTTTTCTTGGTTCACCTTTTTATACTCTTTTATGATGTTTGATGTGATGACTCGATTTCTTGCGTCTAATTTTATCTTGCAATAGTTCAGGTAATACAAAAGACTCGGCACTTGCGAGCGGTAAAATTCTGTGGAAAATTTTAAAGCTATTTCGTTTTGATGAATAAGATGGCGACATTGTATTTCTCTTTGGTGTCTTTTTTCTGTCTCTTTATCTGCAATAAAGTATTCGTCTTGACTTTTGTCTAGTAACTTTTGTCGTTGTTCTCGTTCAAGTTTTCCAAATTTTTCCCAAGGTTCGCCTTGCAACGGAAGTATCTCTGGTTTGCAATGCGACGGTTGATTCAAAACTAAATCAACGAATTCTTCGACACTCGCTTTCTCCAATTCATATTCCCACTTGTCTTCATCGATCTGAAACCCAAAGTTCTTCCCACTTTGGCTGATGCTGTAATATGTGGGTGTTTGGTTTGCCTTCAAGTGTTCCCTTGTGAACAAATTGGACATCATTTGTCTCAAATCGTTTGTAAAGTCAAAGTCACTCATTTTCCCGTCGTCACTCCAGTGGTTTTTCATTGCAAAATTTACATCATGACCACCCATATCGTTCCATAGTTCAAAATCTATTTCATCTTCTCCATCTGATGAAATATAGCAAATAATGACCCTTGTTTTTGATACGTCAAAAGCCCTTTGGTAGAAGTCCTTAAATGATTTAAACGAATCGACCATAAAGACAACCAGTGTTGATGACTGGCAAAGGAATTGTGTTTGCTTTGGATAATCTCTTGCGTCTCCACGAAGATTTAATACTGTGAAAAATCTACAGTTGAAATCTTCCTCAGTAGCTGTAGATGACTGAAACCACGCAGCTTCTATGGATCCGTTTGATACTGATCTTTTCGCAGATCCGTTTGGACATTCTCTGTGAAAGAAAGTATTGAAAGAATTGTAGTTGAGAAGTTCATTTACCAGCTTTGATTTTGATCTCTGTAAGTCACCGGCACGAATAAACGACACGACTGGACCTTTTACGTCAACCAAGGTATCTGTCAAATTGGCTGAGCTCTCTTGTTTCAGATTTTGAACTTCCGGGATGAGACTTCTCACAGCCAAATGCAACAACGTGTATGATTCACTCTTCACATCTGGAAGCAATATCGGAATACTTAGCTTATTGGCATACATTTTCTCTACCAGAACCTGTCTGAGAAAGTCATCACAACAATTCATTACAACAACCAACAAATCCATCGGATGCAATTTTGGCTGACTCGGCTCTCTCGTTTTCGTCTGTTTAGCTCCATGTGAAGCGCCTTGGACTTTCTTTCCTGCGTTGTTTCGTCGCTTATTTATCTCATTCGTGGCTGAAATAACTGCCGTGTAATCGAACATAAGTAGTTTCTTCACAATTTCTATGCCATACTTCTTAGGACAACCATTCTGACTTTCTCCACGCAATTTAATCGCTTCACTAAACGAAAGTTTCTGTGGGTAGTATTCATTCAACTGCAACTCTTCCAGGAGGTCAATTGAAGCCATTCTTCACAGACAGGTATCTGAAAAAACGAAAGAGCAAGCATAAATATCTGCAAATATCATATAGTCATGATGGAATATCATGACTATAGTATACGTCCATCAACAACCTAAAGTTTGATTACTGCAATTCTCTGCTCTTAAACCGTGAATCCACACAAACTTAAGCGCCTCCAACTCATTTAAATTCAGAAGCCAGAGCCGTCACCAGAACACCCAGACATCATCATTACATCCCCCATTATTCAAGTCACTTCACTTGTTGAAAATCGCAGACCAAATCCACTTCAAAGTTCTCTCCTTAGCCTACAACTCCTTACAATGCTCCCAGCCCAGATATCTTCGCGAACTATTCACCATCCAGCCAACCCGCTTGTTAGTATGAAAATAAATATTAAATATTTATCGATTTTCAACATTCATAACCTGTTGTAATACTGACATAATTAGCCACTAATTTTTGGATTGTTAAACTTAAAGGTTTCCGGTTAAAATGACGTCACGATGACGACGTTAAGGTGCAAAATTTTAGGCTTAAAAGAAAATTATTAGACTTCCTAGATATAAAAATCGTTCGTACGAAACTGATGTCAGATGCGTCAATGACTTTGCACTTACGCCTTTCAGCCTATACAGCTCTCTGTGTAGTTTTTGTACTTTGCCGCTCTTCACTTTATATCGATATGACATTTTCGCGAACAAAGATCGGCCGAGGTCGGGAAATCGACTTGCTATGTACATAATATTATATCTAGGAAGACCGTAATGCATGTGACATACGGCAGCACAAAGTCTAGTAGCGAGAGCCGAGAGAAATAATAATATGTTTACTATTGTTTAGTTACACACGAGAACCTTAAGTAGTTTCTTTGCGATCCTCTTCATATAGGCCTATAGTATTGCTGTGTCATTGTCCATAATAATAATATTATGTAGTATCTGAGAAGACTCTATAACGACTTTTTAGTAACTAACATTGACGCAGGGTGCGTATAATTGCGTTCGCTCGTGATTAAGATGGCGCCCTGTGCCTGGCTTTCAAGTGGCGCCATAGAAGTTTGGAGTTCATGATAACATGATTGCGATTACAATAACGATTACAATGGCGTTTGCGACGCTTACCCGCATCAACAACAATGGCATTTCTCACGTTGACTCTCACTCACCTTTTGTTACTCGAAAAAGCAAGTTTCTCTTTCAACGAGGGCTTGATTGTCGAAGCCTGTGGCTGTTGAACGCCACTGTGATATATCAAAGAAGATTAGTGTCGCCCTCCTCCTTTCGCCAGGCTTGGAAGTGGCATTGTCAAACAGTCAAAGCGCGAGCAATAGGCCTACTGGAATTTGTTTTGGGGCGGCGGTTGATCGAAGAGGCTGATTCCTGCTACTCTAAAGATGAGAACACAATAGGCCTATTTAGCCTAATTGCGTCGACAATAATTATAAGCTCAGTTGGTATGCGTTGCCTGTAGAATTTCAGCAGATCATCGCGTTGAACAAATAAATTTTTCTCAATTAATGAATTTAATTTCTTTACGATGAAACAGCACAGCTCATCTTAGTATTAACCTTATTTGGCATGCAGTAACTTTAAGAGAAAGCTCTAACCGATGTCCTAAATAATAGTTCTTATCATTGACGACATAGTTTATCTCCTAGGGCAATAACCAACTGCAGAAAAAGACAGAGCTCTGGCATGTATGTAACAAGCGTGAGAGCTTTAGCAACCAATACAGACTTCAGCCTCTGATAATGGGGGAATAGGGGAGGGCGTTTGTCGAATATGTTAACCATCCAGCGCAACACTAGAATCACTACAAACTTGGGCAGTAGAGTACACAGGACAGTAGAAACAGGCAGGCACACCAATAAAATTCACTACCCTGGTCAGAAAACCTTACATGTGATAAAAAAGGATAATAAAGATAAACCGACACAGCCTAACTACTGGGAAGATAATCATTAATTTTGGCTTTCTTTTAGTAGGGCTATTATATATGCCTACAGTGCTCGATTTCATCATATCCATAAGTGATCAGACAATTCATGCAGACCAAACCAGACATACATGACATACATGTAGTATATGTTTCGTTGCTAAATGCTGAACTAATCAGACATTATTACTTTTATTAGTACATTTTTTGCATTAAGCAAACAGCCGTTTCAACAATAAACACACGCTGTAGCCGAACACAAAAGTAATGTTATTTGAACTCCGATAATAAAACCTTTGCCCCTAAGGCATTGAATTTTTGGCATGGCGTGTTTCAGTCATTGTGTTTGAAGAACTACTCACAGCCTGCTTCTATTTCTGCACACAGGCAATGAAAAGAGTTTTTTTAAACTGTCGTCAGACTCTGCCGAGACGTGGACTTTGCTAAGGTACGTGTGGCGCCTGAGGAGGAAACAACAACGCCGACACCCCATTTCTGCTGGTATCACTTTGTGGCGCTCCTCCTCCTTCATTTCGACCGCTCTCGGTAGCACCTTCGCTACCAAGGGCATCGGGCTGCTCAGGCCTCGGAGATACTCCGTTTTACCAGGACGCTGTGAGCCTCCAGAGTCACTGTGGGCTGCGTGTGCACCGTCAACACCTTCATCGACGGGAGAAGAAGAACCCGAAACTGACGCCTGCGACCGGGTTAACAGCTCTGTAGCGTCGGACCCACTCTCTGCCTCGCCCGCGATCACCGAGTAGGCGACGTCCTGAGAAAGAGGATGGTCGGCTCTCAACACAGGGCTCGTTAGTCCACTGGTAGAGGGCCCTCGCCGGAAGCCTCTCTTCGTGACTGCGGGCTTCTTCTTCTTCTTGCCCGACCTGTCGTTACCCTTTCGCACTACACTGCACCGGGCAGCCATCGAACCATCGCCACCAACGGGGAATACTGCACGTTCCCTAAACCATGGCGACCAGAGTGATTTGAACCACGGCCATTCCAGCAGACCTAACCCGAGGATACGCCCAGACAACTCTTCCATCTTGTCACCGATGAATCTCACCGACCAATGACCAACGCCGCAGATGCACTAGCAGGCAGAGTCGATCTGAAGACCCGGTGTAAAGGTTTCAAATTACCCCCTCCTAAACATTACAGAGGAATCAATATTTCTTGAGAGCCACAAATGCGAAATCTAGATAACCGGCCTATCCACGATCGCTTAGTCAAAACAAATTCGATGGGCAGGTGGAGCCAAGATGGTTTTCAGTACAAGGTTCATAGGGTCAGGCAGGCAGGCAGACCATCAGGCCAGTACGGTGGATTGAGACATGGCAGGGGAGGTACTTAGGGGAAAGAAGAGGATTCTGTAAAAGAACATGAAGAAAAGGACGGAGAAGAATTAAGCAGAAGAGGAACAAAGGAGGTTCACGGAAAACGAGAAGGGTAACGTGGCAAGGTGAAGAAAAGGGAAGAGAGGGCAAGCAAAAGCAAGGGCACGGGTAAGAGGAAGGGCAAGAGCAAATGGTGGAGAAAGGGGAAAGGCTTACGATATCACGCCAGTATTCTACAAATTCCATAAATGTGACGTCTATGCTCGAAACCCGTCGTTTGCTGCTTCCTAGATATTGCGCTAGATGCCGAAATAGGCTAGACCGCTAGAGGAGTCAAGAATGCAGTTTTTTTTCAATTCAGCATATGACTGTGAATTCGCCCTAATTTGCGAAGTAGTGAACCGCTTTTGATGCCGTTTGCGTTATCTGATTCAGAATATATGCATATAATGCCCAGAAAATTGCAGAATAATAACTTAGTGGATTCAGTAGACTTGGATGACACGAATATTCAGTAACTTTTTATTTGATTTTCTCACTGTAAACTAATGAAAGAATCAAACGATCACGACTGCAGTTAAAAAAAATTTATATTTATTTTGTTGAAAGCATTTTAGAGCATGGTCGTTGTAGCATATGACTAAATCAAAAGGTCAAAATCGACATGTGACGGGTTTTGAACCCCTATTCACAATTAATCAAACTGATAAAAACTAACGTGATGACTTCTGTAGCGCTGATAATAATACTATCAATAATATCATTTAATTTATTTATTTGGTAACCATATAGAGCAACAATCGAATCACATGAAACACCAAAGAAACAAAGCTAGCAAAATTAAACAACAGTGCTTCAGTAATGATACTAATAATTTCCATCTGCTTGCACAGGGGATTCGGAAGGGGTCTTGCAAACCCTGCTAGGTGGGCCCGCTGGGCGGAGATACTATGAAGATGATGGCCATTTGGTTGCTATAGAGTTGTCTTGACATAAGATATTAGGAGACAAAACAGCATTAAAAAAACAGAAAGCACTTAACTGACAGGAAACACCTTAACTAAAACTATGCAATGCAACAGACGTTGGTCGATGGTTTTGATCCTGAACCAATTTCAGTATTTTACCCCTATCTGAAAATCGGTTTTGTTTTGTCTGTGCGCCTAAGAATGAACAGGTTCAAGCGAAGATTAAGAATAAACGTGAGAGAAGCAGATCGTGAAAGAAGAACGATTAGAAATTCTTAGGTATAATTATGGTAATAAGGAAACGGAAACCGAAATCAAGGGGCAAGAGCAATGGGAAAAGAAGGAGGAATGAAGAAGAAACAAGAACACCCATTGCCGCATCAGACCTGTGAAGACACACTGGCCTACTTTGACCTCGTAATTTCTGTAGCGCCGCAATTAAACTACGCCAGTCAGAAGACGTTGTTCCATGGTCTAAACAAAGCCGCTTTACAGAAGATAATTGCAGATGATCATTGACAATCTGTCTGACAACAGAGACCGGAAGACAGACCACAGATTAAGACATGAGACTCTGAAGATGATGATGTCATCTTCAGATGTGAATCCGCCGTTTGGGGTCTACGTGTTTGCGTGTGCCCACCACTGGTTGCTCTGCTATTTTCTGAAGTACGTATTGTTAATTAGTTATTATTTAGCGTTTGCAGCATCCTCATCAACTGTTAATATAATTGGTCTATGGATGGTTTCTGCGGGTCACTTCCTAGTAAGACAAACTGCAATAACAACGAGTTGTCTAAACCTTTGTATACGATTAGGCTACAGCAGAGGATTGAGCAAAATATGTGAATGAATGAGCGTCTGTGGAATACCACGCCATCTATGGGTCAAGTTGACGATTGACCTACCGTCTTTTTTATTCGACGGTAAAGTAGCCAAAAACATAATAATTTATTTGAGGAGCTTAAGATGAAGTTATGTCGTCGGATAGCCGCCATCAAAATAAACAGCCTATAGGGCTTACCTACATAAGCACTCAATGCAAGTCAATTTTTCTACAGAGGCGTGAAGAGTTATCTTTAAATTTCTTAATTCACAGACCGTTTATTGATTCAACAACAACAACCGATATAAAATTATTTCGTAACAATTAATAACAATTAATATAAGCAACAACGACCTCAATCGATCAACAATCTAGATAGGACTGGTGTAGAGCTTAAAAGCTAAACACTAGTAGTGAGTCTACATAAATTGTTTTTGTCTAAGAAATCCTGAATGAACGGTAGGTCTAATCGACAAAAATATTTATCTTCTCAAAAAATAGTCTTGAACTCTGAAAGAATTCTACCAAGAACTTTCTACCCTATAATTGGTTTATCATATAGTCTATTCAGGACACTTTTAGAGCGCCGTCACATGACAATCTAACAATAATTTTCCTGTTGTATAATTATCACAACCAACCTCTCACACCGAGCATGGTAATAACTAGAGTCTAGTACATGTAGGCTATATCATGATGCCGCGTACAGTACGCTCGAACTCGCGAAAAATGAATCTGGATTACACCATTAACAATGTTCAGCTCAAAAACAGTAATTCAAACTAAGCAAGGTTCATCCAAACTTCCAAACTCTGCTCTGCTTCTTCCCAAGTTATTTGTTGCCAAGCCTCCGGTATCTTTGGACACAGGGCCTCATCAGGGCCGTCTTGTGGTCATTGTAGTAAGCTTAGTACACAGGGTGAGAATTGACGAGAGTTTGGGAGGTTTCAAACCACCAATTTTTCTTAGAGCCCCATTGTAAAGTAAAGTCTGTCTTTTACACCAACATTCCAAATTTATCATAGGCCAACCCCCCACCCACAGTTATGTTTCCACAATTCTCACACTGTGGCTACGAACGAACGAATCTCACGATGCAACTGAAGCAGAACGGAGAAGGTGGAAAAATTGGCACTATAGACATTTGTCAAACCACGACTGGCATTCATGCAGGTCTCCGAAGCAAGGCTGCATTGCTAAAAAATATAAGTAAAACCTGTTAGGCTGTTACGATTATTTAAACTGGAATTGCCGCTCACTAAATTGTACAAAATAACTTAAGTGGAAGCATACATATTAAATCTTGTCTGACCTGATTAGATTACTTTTATAGCGCCGTTAGCCTATAATGATGGCCAGGACAAGACGGTGGCTTAGAAAACAAGCTCATTATCCACAGGAAATCTAAGTTGAAACCAGTTTGGAGTAGGCCTATATGTCGCAGTTAAACAAATAAAATTTATATTATATAGGCTAAGCGCTCTTGCCCTGCGCTTGACTTTTAAGTGGTGCTTTAGAAATTTGGAGATCACGTTTACGATAGGCTATAGCCTAAGGCGGTAGACGATTGCTCTCCAACAGTGGCGGCGCCAGACACTTTTTGTAGCCAGGGCATAGCCAGGGCAGTCACACAAGTAACCAGGGCAGAGGTTGAATCGCGTGCTCGGTAGTACGGACCTACATAAGCTTATAATTTGGCGCCATCGTCAGGGCCGAAAAAAAGCCATGTTCAACATGTTCGGCCGAGCAGGGGCCCACACTTTTGGGGGTCCGCACTTTAGGGGCCCCACACATGCGATTTTTTAAAGGAAACAATTGGCATATTCTACCGAAATTTCGACCAAACGACTGAAAAAATGTCATACAATTTTTGGCCGAAGATCCTCCAACAAAGTTTCAGAACAGGGTCCCCACATTTCTTAATCCGGCCCTGTCTACCGTGCTCGCCATAAAGCGATGCCACAACTGGGTTTTTCCACTAGATCTGGATTTGTGGCCTTCGTCTGGGTTTCTGTTTGGGGGGGGGGGCAAATTCCGGGTTTAATTTAGTTACTGGACCATTGTACACTGTAAAGTGTGTCCGGATAAAAATTATACTGCATTTAAAAGGCTTATAAATTTTACAAACTCACGAATATTTCTAATCGGTTTCAGGATGTCGTATATATATGGCCACTGGTGCTGTTTTTAGAATTTCAGACAATCCTGAAAGTTTTTACCGAGTTATGACACTTTTTGTGAGTTCTAGCCTACTTTTTTTTACAACGCATGAATATTCTGCATGTGCACTGAGCATTGCAATATACGTTGTATTTTTTAGTGAAATGCAATGTAAAATGGTTCTGCTACATACGTTTTGTTCCTATAATTTTAATTTGAAACTTCACAATCAAGATCTGACGTTGTCAATTCACGAATAATAATTTATAATCTGTATGGTGACGCAGAGGAATAGCTCTTCGCAGAAATAAGCCGTTTGACATTTCAATATAGACAAAGCCCTGCGGCCCCTGCCAGAACTTTTTCGATGCTAGAATTTTTACTGCCAGAACTTTTGCTAGGCCAGAACTTTTGCCATGCCAGAATTTTGCCCTACCAAATTGCCCTGCCGGAATTTTTGCCTTCCAGAACTTTGCCAGAATTTTGCCCTATTAGAATGATTGCCCTGACTGAAGTTTTCCCTGTCAGAACTTTTGCCTTGCCAGAATTGTGCTCTGACAGAATTTTTCTCTGCTAGAACCATTGCCCTGCTAGAATTTTTTTATCCCTGAACTATTGCCTTCCAGAAGGAATTTTTCATTCCAGAGAGCAGACGGACATGAACAGTAAGAAGCAATATGCCTGAACAAATTCTGGCAGGGCTAAATTTCTGGCAGGGCAACGACCAGGGCAACAGGCAGGGAAAAGGCTTTTTTGGTTGGGCATTTTCCCTGCCATGCCCTGGCGTAGCGCCGCCACTGCTCTCCAACATATATACAATATTTGTTCTTTTGAATTAATTATTAAACGCCTACAAACGCACTCCGCTTTACGTGTACAAGTTATGCAGTAATCTTAATTACACCAAATTTAACTACTAAATGAACAGACAGCCTGCAATACATGGTACTAATAGCAGCCTATCATATCCGCCCAACGGGGGCTCGAAGTCGCTAGGCCTACCTCTTGCTCTCTACGCCAGCGTGTTATCCATTACTCTACCGGGACCCCCAATATGTACAATCTTAGATCGATAATCGATGGTGGCCTATCCATGATCTATGTAGGTTTTATTCGTTCAAATGATCTGTAAGCTTAGAGAAAATATGGAAAGTTTCTTCTATTAAAGATAATAGCCTAAGACCTGAAAACTGTGTAAAAAACATGACGAAGTCATTCAAAAGCACAGTGTCAATAACATCAGCTCTATCATATAAATGAAAATATGAACACCAGTGCGTTGCTAACTAATGTCTCTAATAGGCCTATTATTATGCCACCAGAAAGGCAACACTTCTGTGTCGATTACACATGCACCTGTATTGCAGTCGCAATGAATGTTAGGCTACTCAACCACAATAATATTATTGTCTGTGGAAGACAAGGGGAAGCCACATAGACTAATCTACATTGAATAGAACATCGGGTCCTCGACGTTCTATTTCGTCTTAAATTTCAATGATTCATGATGGATAAAAGATGTAAAATATTATAGTCTTAAAAACTTTATAGGCTACTAGTTTTTTTGAGTTGAGTACACTCAACACTCCCTCGTATGAACTCGCTTGCAAGATTGAGTACACATAGACAAAATAATATTAGCCTATAATGTGTGAGGTGAGTACACGCCGTATTATAGGCCTACCAGCGTATAGGCCTACCCCGGGTGCGGTCCTGCCTATGGATATAGACCAAGACCTATCATAGCAGGCCAGCACGCTATATGAAGAAGAATCGATCATGCGTGCACATAATATTATTGTCATCATTTGCATTTTTCTCACAACCTTGCCAAATGGTACAGACAGCTGCTGTGTCGCAATGCGATCTATGACGCACATTGTCGCTATAGACGCAAACTGTGTACCAACAACCAATGCAGTCTTATGCATATAGGCCTAATGTCGTTATAGGCTGTGGCGCAAACTGTGTCGCGGTGCAGCAGCAGTCTATTATGATTCGCATTGACGTTTTAGGCTGCTGCTCAAAATGCCGCAATAAATATTATTCGTTTCGGTTTCGGATCATAGCCATAATATTATGATCATCATCATATTAAGTACGATCATTTCGCTGGCGACAACGAAGGCAACAGGACGCGCACGAGCTACATGCGAACAGAAAGACAGAAGATTATTATAGACGACCTGCAATAGTAAGAACTAATTTTTTTATCGAAGTCTAGCGGCGAATTATAGTGAGCTTACGCATTCATTTCCATGTCTTACCTTACAAACATATCGATTATATTATGTGAAGCGGAAAATCTTTTCGACGATTTTAATAGGCTGGTGACGTGGCGTCGGCCTACTGCGTAGGCCTATGTAAGTTTCTATAGACAAAATTTAATTTACTGCTGAATACGTTTGAAGCCTTGATCGGAAGAACCACTAGAGTCCATTTTTACGATTTTGAGATATTCACAAAATAAACTTTGTAAGTCTACAAGTACTTCACCTATGAAAATATGGAAATAAAATTTGGCACATGTGTTGATATGTGTTGTCTCTGTAACATGTTAAAATTATATTGGCTAACCAGCTAGGTGGAGCCACATACAATTTTTTTAACATGCTGTATATGGCAATTTTTGGGACATTTTTTCCCAAGTTGTCAGTGTGCATACAGGATATTCAAGAATTGTCCTATAAGGATAATTTCAAAGTTGCTTTCCAGTAGCAAAATAATATAACCAATTAAAAATGAAATAAATTTTATAAGGTGAGACTTTATTTTAGTGGATTGTCCTTGTGTTGTGAGTAACTTAATGCCAATATGTGGTATTTTCATCGTCAGTGTAAGATTTCCGTTTTAAAACAGGATTATTTGGAGTCATGATGGTATGGTGCAGATGCTTCAGCGCCATACATGCATACATGCATGCATACATACATACATACATGCATACATGGATAAATACATACATACATACGTACGTACATGCATGCATGCATACATGCATACATGCATACATACATACATAGGCCTATGTGAATTCATGGAAGAAACACTGAAGTCCATGGACTTCCGTGGTTATTGCATGAACACTATATTTTCTTTTCATTATAACTTTGGACTGACGTTAGTTTTCGGAAAAAGGAACTTGTCAATACATGCTCTATAGCTTTAAGAATGTCAGGACACAGAAAACTAAAAAATGTCAAAAATGGACTCAAGTGGTTCTTCCGATGAAGGCTTCGTTTATATTTACATAGCCTAGCTACATAAAACGAATAGAAATGAACCGACTAATAATCGGATGGATAAATTGGATATTAAGCCGCAACCTGTCAACCGATCAGACATCGTCGTTTCCAATGATTCACAGCTGATGTGTGGGACAATCCATAGCGCTGTAGGCTATTACGTACGCGAAAAATCGTTATTCTCATTTCCCATTTTCAACTCGTACATTTGAGGACCCCCTGTTCTTCTTTTCTCCTCCGTCCGGCCGCGTCGACGATTGAGGCATTTACATGATGTATCATCATGTAAAAGTGTCTTGGTTCTTTTGCCAGGCGGTGACCATTCCTCTCCTGGTAGGGTAAGGAGGCCGTTGGGTCCTATTGGACCTCTTCCGCCCTTAGGTGTCCTTCCAATTGACACCTGCCTCCTGCGTTGGCCAGCTGTTTCAGGGTTCCTGATGAGCCTTCCACCTCGCGTGATACCCTAGGAAATCATTCGGCCGAGGCCTTCTCCTCTGATGGCATAACCTCACCAAACATTCCCCTACTTGGCTGTTCACCCCCCACCACCACGTTGAGGTGCAGATCGGACTTGGGGGCCTCCAATGCGTACGTACAAATACGCTCTACCACTGGCTACTATTTTTATACATATTTGCTAGCTGAAATTCGTTAATTCTTATCATAACATGTGATAAAAAAAGTCACCGGGAGACTCTAGGATTAATACAGAGTCGTGGGCCTATAGGCCCTATTTATGCTTAATGCGCCAAATTAAAGATATTTCACTCTAGTATTAAGAATCAGACTCATTTGCTGTTGTATCTTTAGCCTACATGAGGCAGGTCGTAAAGCATCTTTTTGGCAACTAGCAAATAAAAAAAGTTCCTGACAATTTTAATAGTGACTGCAAAAACATAATTTTATTGCCAGAAATCTATACTGCATAGCCAAATTAATTATTAATTAGGGGTGATGTACACGTGTACTGCAAGCTTAGTCGGCTAAAGACTCATGTCCGTGTGTCACAAAGTCCGAACAAACCTATTAGGCCTAGAATATAGGAACAATACAGTATCAGCATTAAAGACAGACATGAGATATTGATTATATCTATGCGCATTATATGGAAAAACATAAGCTTATATTATATGTTTTTGCAAAATGCAGCTCGAGTATTCGACCTACTTTGCACTGTAGGTCTATGACTCTAAAAAGTAGACTTATCAATATAACCTGGAAAATCTAATGAAAATTCTTACGTGTATCGTGAGAAAGACCGATCCATACTACAAAGTGTCACTCATCCGTATCCTCCTCTACTTCCTACAATCCACCTCTTCTGCACATAAGCTACATAATCGAACTTCCATGCACTTCTTCAGTCTTGCATCCTAGAGAACGGTGAAGTATAACCGTGCAAAGCAGTACTTCATGTGTCATACACAGCTTCTTCCACATCTAGGCCCACCTCTCGCCTCCATCCCATCTCTTCTCCTTATACTCCATCCGACACTTCTTACACTTCTTCAGACCTACATCTTAGAAAATCGAAGAATACACTGAAAATAGCTAATCCATGCAGCTAAGAGTTAAATACCTACCTCTTTTCCTCCTCATACCCGCCCAGTCTGTCGACGTTTTTTCAGTCTTAAATTTTTTTAAAAATTCGTAAAAACCATCCCCTCTGTCTACGTGTCTCCACTTTTTCCACTGTTAATGTTGGCCTATTACTCAAAGCCATATTGTAACCTGAAAATTCAATAGCCCATGCGTCACAATGTCACCTCTCACACATCTCCCGCTTACAATGGTAGAACTTGAAAACTCCGACTCTTGCAACGAAGTTTCGACTAAAGTTGATATTTCTGAAATGAAAATCTGAAAATCGGGAAATCTTGAAACTCACAAACATAAAATCAAGAAAAGTTAAAAACATTGAACAATAGCAATATAGAAAAACTTTAAATCTAATCTTGTCACCACGAACAATTTACAATTCTGCAATTAATTTTTAAAATTAAGAACTTGAGAACTTAGTAGGCTATTCTTACGAATAAACACAGCCTTCTTCTCCACCGCTTCTTATCCTCCCCGTCATCTGCTTCACATCCGAATTGACCCAAGTTTGGTACCAGGTACGGTAATACTTATGCTGAAAATCGTGAAAATCAGGGTCTATAATAGGCCTACCCTAAGTTATCAATGGCACTGAGGCTTCAAGCTACCTGGCCAAGAATAGAAATGCTTCTCATTAGGCGCCATTTTGCCACATTATAATCCAACTGTTCTATCATAAAGATGTCGTATCTATCGCTTTCTTAAAACTTGAAATTGTAGATAATATTCCGAAGAATGGCTTCAATTGATCTATTGGAAGAGCTGAAGTTGACCGATTACTATCCACAGAAACTTTCTTTCAGTGAAGCAATCAAGTTGCGTGGAAAATCTCAAGAGCAGTATGGCCTTGAGATTGTAAGGAGACTACTTATGTTCGATTCTGCAGCAGTAGTTTCGGTTACAACAGAACTGAATAAGTTTTTAAGCAACAAAGAAGCAGAAACCAAAAGTCAATGCGTTTCGGATGGAGTCAGACCACAGCAGAACATCGGTCGATCATTCAGGAGGAGGGATAAAACATTGCCTAGCGGACGAAAATTGCATCCAATGGATTTGTTGGTTGTTGTCATGAACTGTTGTGATGACTTTCTCAGACAGATTTTGGTAGAGAAAATGTTTGTCAATAAGCTAAGCATTCCGATATTGCTTCCAGATCTGAAGAGTGAATCATATACGTTGCTGCTGTTGGCACTGAGAAGTCTCGTCCCAGAAGTGCAAGATCGAGTGCAAGAGGGTCCAGCCATTTTGACCGATACATTAGTTGACGTAAAAATCCCAGTCGTGTCATTTATTAGTGTTGGCAAGTTCAATAGATCCAAATCAAAACTAGTGAATGAACTTCTCAGATTCAACTCTTTCAACACTTTCTTTCACAGGGATTGTCTAAACGGATCTGCCAGAAGAACGGTATCAAATGGATCCATAGAAGCTGCTTGGTTTCAGTCATCAACAGCTACTGAAGAATTCAACTGTAGATTTTTCACTGCACTAAATCTTCGTGGAGATGCGAAAGAATATACAAAGCAAACACAATTTCTTTGCCAGACATCATCGCTGATTGTTCTCATGGTGGACACATTTGAATCGTTTAAAGAATTGTACGAGAGCACGCTAAAGGATGTTGACGCGTCAAAAACAAAGGCCATTGTCTGCTGTAGTTCATCCACATGTCCCGAAAATGATGATGAACAAACATTAACATTTATGGATGATCTTATTGATCGTGGCTTTGTATATGCAGAGATTGATGATTGCTGTGAAGATGGAGAGAAAATCAGTGACGTTGAATTTGCGAACCACTTAAGAGACGCGATTTCAAAATTCTTCAAAGCAGAACACTTGCATCAAATGCCCATGTATGCCAAAAATACTGAAAGAGTAAAGAATTTAGGGTTTTTACTTGACGAAGATAAGTCGGAATACAAAGCGGGGAAGACAAGTGCCGACGAATTTATTCGTTTCGTTTTGAATTTTCCTTTCGATTGTAAACCAGTGATACTTCCTCTGCAAGATGAACCATGGAGAAAAATAGGAAAACTTCAACGCGAGCAACGAGGAAAGTCAGAAAATGAAAATCAAGACGAAAATTTTATTGCAGAGAAGGAAATGGAATTAAGACGCCAAAGAGACGTACAATGTCGAAGTCTTATCGAACAAAATGCTATTGCTCAACCATTTTCTTTACAATTTCATCTCTTGCTAGAGCAAAATCTTTTATATTTCATTAATGCATGCAAGATAAAACTGGATGCCAGACGCCAAGTTGTCATTTCAAACATTATAGAAGAATATACGAGAGAAAAACAAGAAAACTCTCCTCAAAAGTCAGAAGAAAAAGAATCCGAAGATAAGCTAAGAAAACTTGAGTTGCAAATTGCAAACAGCGCCATTGGTCTGGAGCACTTTCTACGTGAGTGTGGACAGATGTATGAAGCAGTTATTTCAGAAGAAATGCTTGTGAGAAAGGAGCTGAGTGAGGCTCCTTTAACGCCCGATATTATTCGCAATTTTCCTTCAATCGTGGCTAGACTTCTTCTCATGGGTCATATGCTGGAATTAATGGACGGTGAAGCTTCAAATGTTCCAGTAACTTGGTTGAAAGCCGTTTTACATCAAGTCAACATTTTAACAAACAACGCTCGGGTATTTATCTTGTCGATAATTGGAGTTCAAAGTTCTGGAAAATCAACTTTACTCAATGCACTCTTTGGTCTTCAATTTCCAGTGAGCGCTGGACGATGTACAAAAGGAATCTACTGTCACCTAGTTCGTGTTGAAAAAGAAAGTCTGAATGTGGAATATGATTACGTTTTGGTTGTGGACACCGAAGGCCTAGGGTCCTCAGAGTTTATGGGAAATTCGACTTTCAGAGACAACGAATTGGCTACCTTTGCCATTGGATTAGCCGATGCTACAATAATCAACATGAAAGGAGAAAACTGGGCAGAAATGAAAGACATTCTACAGATTGCTGCTTATGGTTTAATTCGTGTCAGGAAAACCAAAGCGGATTTGGAGTTGATGCCAAGTTGTATGTTTGTTCATCAGAATGTTCCGGCTGCGGATGCAAAAAAGAAGAATCGACTTGGACAAGAAAAGCAGCTGCTGCATTTAGATCGTGCAATAGAGGCGGCTGGTCGTGAAGAAAGTTTCAGTGAAATAACTAAATTCGATCAAGTTATCAAGTATGATCCTGTGTTAAATTCGTGGTATTTTCCGGACCTTTGGAATGGCAGACCACCAACGGCCAGAATAAGCCAAGATTACATTGCAAAAACAAACGAACTAAGGAAACACCTTGTGCAGGTGATGAAAATGAATCCTTCAAAATTGAAAATCTCAGAATTTTATCTTCGCCTGTCTGATCTGTGGAATGCGATGCTTCACAACGACTTTGTGCTTGGTTTCAGAAACACACAAGAGATAATATCAGGTACGATCCTGAATGATAGAATATCTCACCAAGTGGACAAATTAAAAAATTTATACAAACGTGAACAGAAAAAGATTCGTGAAGTAATTTGTTCTTTCACAAATGTCGAGGAATTCAAGGCAGAAAACGAAAATATACTAATGAAGTGGCGCTCTGCTGCAGATGAAAATTTCACTAAAATAAAAGCCACACTGCAAGAGATAATTGACGCCACTAATATATCTGCATCTTCGAAGCAAAAGTATGAAATTTCGTTGCAAGCATTAGGAGATGGAGAATTTCGTCGTATTGACGATGAAATGGCAAATGACGTAATTGTCCATATGAAGAAACTTGAAATTGGCACGGAAAAAAGGGTCAAAGACCTGAAAGCAAGGTTGGCCCATTTGGAAAAGCAGAGTGAAGAAGTGAATAAAGATAAAATTAATGAAAGAGAACTGACAGAGTTCGAAGAATCGTGGCAGTATCTTATTGCCGAAAACAAATTGTTAGCAGATGATAGAATGAACAATGCAGAACGTGATATTACGCAAACAATTCGCGGATCAGTCAAAAAACTGATTCCGAAATACAACGTGCAGTTCAATAGTGTTAATTGGGCAGACATATTTAAAACACCTCTAGTTGATGAAATGCCGCAAGTAACTGAGAAAGACATCGTTCAGAACAAAGAGGAAACAAGTTTACGCTCGGTAACGAATATTGCTCACTTTAAATCATATTACGCCTACGCGGCTAACAACATGCTGAAAGATGCTCGCAAAATGTGGAAGTCGCAGTTTGAAACTGGGAGAAACTTAGATTTCGATTCTTTGCATTTGCAACGGATTATGTCCAATGCTGGTCAGCTGTTGGGAATCTTACTGGAAAAGCACCACGAAGCTTGTCCTGGTGCAAATGAAATATTATGTTCAGCCCTACCGCCAGGAAATATCTTCACCCGTGATTACACCAGTCGATTCATGAGATTTGTCTGGCATTTTACTTACAATCGATCGCTCGAAAACAGCAAGAACTTCATACTCTTGACCGATCCATTGGCCGATGTCAGTGAACGCTACAATCGTTCCATCTCTAATTATCGACAGGTATCGGCAGAGGCGAACAGTGACGCTGTCAGCAAGCAAATCCTCGAATTTGCAATACGGTCTTTCGTTAGAGATATTGGTGAATTGATTAAAACAAAGGTGTGCGTGGAAAACAGTACAAATCCTACGTTTCGGTCAAAACGTGCCTTTCTTAAAACGATTCTAATAGATCTTGGTCAAGAGACTCACAATTTAACTCATGTAGGCAACGGAAAAGAAATAATGTTAGAGAAATTTATGTTGTACGCTGAGATGGCTGAATCACAAGCCAGTGAAAACTTTTTCTTGGATTTAATATTGAAGTTACTGAAAGAAACGCTGACGAAGAAAAATGTTTCCGAAAGTGCTTTCCAGGAAATGGTGAGAAACAAAGTCGGAGAAGTTGTGTCGAAAGCTAAAAGAGCACTCAGGCAGGCAGACACAAAGAGCAACGGTCATGCAAGAGAATATATTCGAATTTTCAAAGAGCAAATGCAGACAGGAAATGAAATTGATTTCAGAATAAGTGTTTTCGACGGTTTCACAAAAGCAGTGTTTGAAAAAATCGACAAATTATACGCTGATTTTTTCAACAATGCTAATTCTCTATTTGAAACACTCGTCTGCGAAGACAACAAGGCTGCACTTCGAACATTGTTTGAGAAGATAATGGGATGCCGAGAGAAATGTCCGTTCTGTTCAGCACCTTGTTCTCAATCGCTGCAGCACCACGCCGGTGATCATCGTGCTGATCATTACCCAATGGGCGTGAGCGGTACAGTTGATAGCTCTGGATGGTTGACATCCATACAGGAAACTAATGACGCAGCTGTCAACGAAAAGAGGAAGCCGAGAAAATTAATCATAGATACGTGTCAAACAATGGTTGGCTCTAGCAAAAGTATCCGAACTCCGGTAACCGTGCAAAAATATTCCAAATGGTACAACTACTGGTTTAACTGGAATTATCAATCGTTCAAAAACTACAAAGAAGTAGCGGAATATGCAAACTGGGATATACCATATAGTGGAGACCCAAAAACTTCGTTGTATTGGAAATGGTTCATGGCTCAGTTTGATAAAGAACTTGCTCAGCATCACAAGGCTTTGCGTCCAGAAATCCCAGAAGCCTGGAAAATAATAACTTGGGAAGAAGCAAAGGAGAGCTTGGATGACATTGACCTAAATAATTGACAGATAATTAGTGAAGCATTCAGCTAGTAGTTAGATCCAGATTTTGAGATGCTATTTTGCAGCTTGCCTAAGCAAAGCTTTGATGCCCTCTGTTAGACCTACTTTACAAAAAGCTTAGGAAGATTCGTGGGCTTCATTTTAGGAGGTCTACATTTTTGCCATAGGGGCCTAGATGAAAAACCCAATATAAACAGAATTTTAAAAACCCGGAAAAACGTCGTTTTATTCGAAGAAATAAAAACAAATACGGACAAAATTACAAAAACGGAAACGGAAAATAATCTGACTTTGTTACATCTTAAACTGCTTTCTAAACTTAAAAACATTGTTCATGCAATTTTATCTTATTTGGCAAAAAAAAGCTTTAGGCTATAGGCCTAAGTAGGCCAAATTAATTAGACTTTCTATATTATGTGACATTAATCTACATCAGTAATTGCTTTTCTTATAACTTTCGTGTAATAAAAAATTGAGAAAAATTGAAGGTTTTGATTATTTTCTAAATTTTAATTGTAAACATAGGCTAAGCTTAGGTCTGAGTCCGCATAAGTTCGTGCTGATCGACATAGGCCTAACGCATTTAAAATCTAATCAGAAACAAAGACTATCGATGCGTACTAAATTAAATATACTTAAGTAAATTGTACTTAAAATTGTTATAGACCTATGAAGTTTATATTAAATCAACCTTTATAAAAACTTTATTGTATGGACCTACTGCATCTACATGTAATTCTCAAATGATGACGCTAACGTGCTAAACAATTAAATAATGACATCAGTAGGCCTATCAGTACGCTGAATCCTTGAGAGTACGGCGTAAACATAAAGAATATCAGACAAAAATAAAATAAATTAAAATACCCACAAAATAAAGTCACATAAAAAACGGAAAAAAACAGTGCGAAAAAGAAAAAAACAGGTTTTTTGAAAAAATAAATTACCAATAAAAACAATGATGAATTTATCGGTTGAGATTTGCAGATTAAATTGTAGAAACCGGATATCACTGTTTCCTACTTTCATCTTATTTCAGCTTATAAAATCATTATTAGGCCCTATTGACTACTGTAGCTATTTCTTATTCGAGTGATCTCCCCTACGATTCGCACGATGTTATAACTATGAGGTATTACTGATTTATTAATTTCGTTGTATTAAAACCTTTTTGACGGAGCTTGGAGACTTGGAGCGTTGATAATAAGCGAACATTCATCCATTCTGTAAGAAGTTGTTTCCGACGTATTTGAATAAAACAAACACGTAGTTTCAATCGTTTAAAATTTAAATAAAGTGTCGTTGTGGTTATTTTTACTTCTCAGTCTAGTCGCCCTTATAATTATACTGGTCTCCTGCTATCTCCACGCTGCTTTTCTGCTAACCCCACATCAACAACAGGCGAATTAGTAGATGATACAGTGATACGGGTCCATGGCTTCGAGAACCCAATAGGAAAGCGAGTTATAAATAGCATGACCTCATTCTGACTTCCGCTGAAATCTTGTGGAGTGGGGACTTGTCACTTACCGGTAACAAAATGGCTACGGAAATTAATAACTTAAGTTGGCTGCCTCGCGGTTTCCGAAATTGCGTCGTCCAATATCAAGCGAACGACGACGGTGGCTTCGAAACTATTGTTCGTACTAGCGCAGCGACAACGGAGGATATGAAGCAGTGGTTGTGCGAATTCGAAGTGCTTACAAAGACGAAATGGCTAATACGTTCTACATTTCCCAAAGTACAGCGATTAGCTTATCGCGCAGATTATGTCTGTCAACACAGTTCCTTTCATAAAAGCGAAACAAAGCGCGCTTCGAAAAATTGCAGTTGTCCAGCCAAGCTGAATCAAAAGATCAATCTGGTAACAAAGCGGACGAAGCAGGGCAACCCGCATATCAAGGTAAGCCTTCAATTTTTTGGATCGGAACTTAGTCGCAGATGAGGTTGTTTTAGTTTAGCATCGAGTTTTAGTTATTCGGGTCATTCCATGTCAAATCAATCAATGATGCTATTTTGTCAGTGTGTAGACCAACATATCTTAGGAAGCTATGCAAAACAATAGCCCAAAATGTTGCACGGTTGCACTACAAACTGACAAAACATCAAAGCACTCAGTCAGTAAGTAACCCACTGCTTGCCGACATGCAAGCTAAGTAAGTAGTAATCAAGGTAAGTAACCAACTGTAAAAATTAAAGTGATTTGGATAAGAAACCAGTAGGTGATAGGGAGACAGTGTAGGACTTCAGTCATATGTATAAGTTTCAATGTGAGAAACTGAGGAAACCATAAGAGTCTAGTAGCAGCATTTAAGACTGACTGGATGGGGTTGAGTCGCATTTTGGAAGACCGAGTTTTGTGTGTATGGTTGATGAAATTCCTGTTATAAGAAGGTTATCTGGTTCTATTGCAGGATGGTTTGCCAGGAGTTATAGAGATTGTAAATCTGCATAATCACACGTCGAACACCGCAACAGCCCTGCTCCATCTTCCTCCATCGACTGATACGCGTTTGCTGTTTGAGGCATATTTTGCCAACGGCATGGGAGTATCAGAAGCAACAACTTACCACACGAGTGTGCTTGAACTAAGGAGCGACGTTAGTGAGGTGCTGCTGGCTGATGGTTCACTCAACCCAAAACACAGCTCTGTTCGCTGGTGGTATGATGAATGGAGACGAATCAACCTCGGACCACGGACTGGCACTGCTGTACTTCAGGTTAACACAATTCTTCTCACATTCTAATCAACAAGTTTGCAGCTGTCGAAACTCCAGATTCGCTGTGTCTTATGTTGCAATGATTGTAATTGTAGTTAGTAACTTGTAATGCCAAAACCATTAACCTCTTGGCTAGGAAACCCATGCCTGCAGTCAACCTATTAGCGATTGCAAGTGAAATAAAAAGCCTGCTTTTAACTAATACTTTTGGAATTTCTTCACAAATTTTCTGTCAACATTATACAGTATCCGTCAGTATTATCTTCAGTATCTCCTTATCACTCAACTGATTTGGTGGCTTAGATGTGCTAATTGTAGCTCATCCATATAGGAACAACGTCATAAAAGCATTTTGAGAAACTATCACTTTAAAAAAAGTTATGCACCAAATATATGAAGGGGGGTCTGGCCAGACCCCCCCCCCTTGTTCGGATTAGGGTTAAGAAATAAATTCTAATGGCATTTGAAGGTTATGTTATTATGTTTTTCCGCTCTTTTCGTTCGACCACTTTCTCGTACTTCTACTATGCAGAACTGTGCTTTCTCGGTCGTAGGTCGTAGGACGGTCAACTTTGGAATATTCTTCCTCGGACCCTCCGCTCTCTTTGTAAAAATCCTAATGATGAAAGTTCTTAACATTGTCTTCAATATCTTTCATGAAATGGGACCGGTTTGGAGGACAGCAGCACTGTTAATTGTCATTGTGTTTGTTGTTTATAATAATTGTTCATAAAGTTACTATGGAATTGTTTGATTTGCATACCTTGTCGGCTAAGTATTACCTACAAAAAGAGTTCATTTGATGCCAGTGCATGAAATTAAATTCCTTGGAGTGTGTTTTCTGAGAACCTTAAATGGAACAAAAATGCTGACATGGTAGTCAGTCAATAAAATATGTTAAATAATGTGGTACTCAGAGGCATAGGCAAATGAAATGTTAAGCTGAGCCAAGAATGTAGGCCTACGATACTGCCCAGGGGTCCCAGACACTGCCAGCAAAAGAGACAAGCCGCAGACATATATCACTCATATTTTTACTAGAGCTCAGAGAGTTGAAAGCACAAGGTAACAAGGTTCAGTTATGCATATCACAAGCAGAATATGGGTGGAGGGGGGAGAGAAACCAGGATATTGCATATGCAATGGGGTAATGGTACTGAGAGTGAGTGAGGAAGAAAAGGACTTGGAAGTGATAATGCACAAGAGTGCGAAACCTTCAAGGCAATGTGCTTAAGCAGTGAATAATGCAAAGTCAATGTTACATATGATATGATAGACAATAGTTACCAGAGACAAGGATACAATACTGAAGGTATATAAAATCAAAATCAAATCATTTATTTGGCAACCAAAAACAAGAAGAACAAATCAAATCAAGCATCAAAGAAAACAAGATTAACAAATATAATAAAGCAGTACTTAACTAAATATGCCAATAGTTACCATTTGGTTGCACAGGGGACCAGAAAGGAGTCTTGCAACCCCGCTAGGTGAGTCCCCTGGGCGGTTTTACCATGATGATGATGGCCATTAGGTTGCCGTAGAGTGGTCCTTACGTAAATAATAATGAGTCAAAACAACTATGAAAAATAAACAGCAAACACCTGAACTAAAGCACAGCTTCACATTCGATTATCAATAGAGCCTTTTATACGAAGTTAAGGCACAAAGGTCACTGGAGATGGGAGGTTATTTAACAGTTTATAGATTTATTCACTCTGTAATAAGAAACAATAATTAGTCACACTGCAAAAATATATGAATCACTGGTTAGGCCACAGTTGGAATAGGCCTATCCAGGTATGGATTTGTATGTGCACTTGTTATAGCGCCCCTTCAAGCTCTCTCTACTCACAGGCGCTCCCGGATGCAAAGCGAACACTGCATCGGAGTTTCACGCCGAAGCGCATTTCATGAGCAATTGTGGGTGAAGGACTTACCCAAGGTCCTTACGCGGCGAGGTGGATTCGAACCTCGAACCTTCCAGCTTCAAGGCAACGGCGCCACCCCTACACCACCATATGATAGCCTTCAAATGGCCCCTTGTGAGAACCAATGGCGATTACAATGAACATTCTTTGCATTGCATATTTTAATACTATTATAATGAATTAATAAAAATAGAAACCAGCTCCGTGCATATCAAACGCGTCAAAAATTGCCGCTTCTGATATAATATTATTATAATATTCACATACTGCCTTGTGAAGTGCAAATGTTTATTAATTTGCCTACTTACTTACGAAAGTTATAAATGAGGTCACGCTATTTATAACTCGCTTTCCTATTGGGTTCTCGAAGCCATGGACCCGTATCACTGTATCATCTACTAATTCGCCAACAACAGAAAGAAATAAGTAAGTAAGTCCACCTCACAGAAACAATCCTGACACATTCCTAATGTGTCATTGTGTCTATAATATAGCTTCCCTTCTCCATATTGTTAGTGTAGGCTATCATCAGACTATTATAGCTGCAACCTATATGTACTTAGAGTTGTATCAAAACATTTATTTTAACTACACGTAAGCCTATGTAGGTATAATATAGGCCTAATATGATTTTGCAATATAGGCTACACGTAGGCCTATCATATTTGACTATTATGATATCGTTCTTAATAATATAATTCTTGACCATGTTATTTAATATCTTTTGCGTTAAGCTTATGTCGTTCATGACTATGTTGCACTGTTATACTTTTAAACTGTGTCTATGAATTTTGCATAACTTGTATGGTGTTTACAAGTTTAACTTTATCTTAATAGGCCTACTGTAAGCCTCGAAATGGGGGATAATTTCTTGAGATGAATTGCTGCTCGATTGATATGAATTTACTTACATTTCATTTTATTACTTCAATAAAGATGATTTCAGATGTTTCAGGATTATGGTTCAGTTTTCAATGGCGTTAATCATTAACAGGGCCGGATTAAGGCATGTTCAACATGTTCGGCGGAACAGGGCCCCCCACACTTTAGGGGGCCCCCACAAATGTGAGGAAAAAATTTTTTTTGCACATTTTGGCCAAAGGACTTTTTCCAGAAAATGTCGTCAGATAACTAAAAAAAGGTCATCAACTTTCTTGGCGGATGAAATGGTATGATTTTCCCAGATGAATCAAAAAAAAGGTCATCAACTTTTTTGGCGGATGAAAATTTTCCCGAAAATGTGACAAATTTTCCCGACAAATTTTCCGCAAAAAATTCCCGAACAGGGCCCCACACAAAAATTCCCGAACAGGGCCCCACATTGCTTAATCCGGCCTTGATCATTAATTCAATTTTCACTATTTTCCCTCGAGAATTTTACAGTGGTGTGAAAAAGTTTTGCATCACCCATATATTTTGCGTTTCTATGCATGATTTCGTCTGTATTAAGATGAATAGTGTACTGGTAGGCATGTGGGCTTTAATTATAGGTTTTATTATTGCTCGGTTCGAGTTCATAAGCATATTTCTGTCAATTGACATGATGAAAGTTCGTTTACTACCTGGTGACTATCCCAGTATGAGAAAGGCCATAATGGCTTGATTCCTTGTTCTGTGCATAGCGCAATATGCTGGGATAAAATAACCGGCATGTATGCTCGTTAGCCCTCTTTATGATTTAGAGGCCTTGAAAAAGCCTTTTCTGTGTGTCAGCCATGCATCAATATTTTATTGGCCAGCCCTTGTTCATCCACACTTGTCTGCAACGTTTCGGCATCGAGTGGACCAACTTGACGAGGTGGTCATGGGTCACAACGCGGTTCCAAGCGGCGATTCGAGATTCGATGAGCTCGCGCATGGAAGTTGGATATCTCTTGGATAGCTTCAAGGCTACTTTATGCCACAGATTCTCAATCGGATTGAGATCCGGGTCCTGGGCGGGCCAGTCCAGCGTTGTTTTTTCGTTATGGTTTGGGGCTGCATTGCTGCCTGTGGCTTCGGGAGTCTGCAAATCGTCGATGGAGTGGTCAACGCAACCAAGTGCATCGGCATACTGCAGAAGTGCATGGTGCCATCAGCTCAGCAACACTTCCCAGGCCAGTTCCTGTTTCAGGATGACAATGCACCATGCCATCGTGCCAAACTGGTGACCAACTGGAAGAAACAGAACAATGTTAGGACGCTGGACTGGCCCCCCAGTCCCCGGATATCAATCCAATTGAGAATCTGTGGAATAAAGTATCCTTGGAGTTATCCAAGAGATATCCAACTTCCATGTGCGAGCTCATCGAATCGCGAATCGCCGCTTGGAACCGCGTTGTGACCCATGACCACCTCGTCAAGTTGGTCTACTCGATGCCGAAACGTTGCAGACAAGTGTTGAAGAACAAGGGCTGGGCAATAAAAAATTTATGCGTCACAGACACACAGAAACGACCTTTTCAAGGCCTCTAAATCATAAAGAGGGCTTGCGAGCACACATGCCGGTTATTTCCTCCCAACACATTGCACTATGCACAGAACAGCGAATGGGGTCGATTGTGACCGCACAACAAAAACGCACCCGTTTGTCGGATAATGTAGATATATTTAGAAATCTATTTTTATATTTCGATTGGGGACATGCAGACGGATTAGAAAATACCCTAACGTAGGTTTTCCCCAATGGTTTGATTCATTCATTCATTCATTCATTTCAAGAATTTATATAGCGCCTCTTCAAGAAATCCACTCAGAAGCGCTCCCAGTCCAACCACGGTGAAACAAACAAGTTTTAAGGAGCTTGTAGAACACTGACGAAGTTATAAACGAAAATTATGGCCGTAAGTTTGTGAAAATTTACATCCAGCCATTTGTTTACTTTCGGCCGCGTCTGCGGCTTCTTGGCCGTTGACCATTTCGCTGTAATTATGTATTTTCATCAGCCAAGTTCAGACAAAATGAATTATATTGTTCAACAAAATGCTCTAATAAGGTCTCAAGCACATTTATTCTAGATGATGTAAAGGTTTCGGAATTTGAAGACCGCACATTTACCGCCCGTCCATCAGACCACGCCGATATCATCATAGAGTAGGAAAACATGAGCTCATTTGATCACTTCTCTGTAGTCAATTTTTTTATTTAGGTCTTTCAACCTAATTAGAAACATAAAATTTATCAGTCAGGCAAATCGTCTATTCAGAATAACAAGGACGTATCTCATGTAAACCTACAAAAAAGGTTTTATTTTCTTACAACGTCCTACTAAATTATACCTACCATTTCGTATAACAAGGACGTATCTCCAAGTCATGTGTGTAAAATTACAGCATGAGTTACAAGGACGTATCTCCCATTATGCTCACATGCTTGGAATAACAAGGACGTATCTCATTTCTGCGGATAACAAGGCCGTATCACAACGTCGCGCGACTGACTGCGATACGCGTGTCAACATTAATTATTTTCTCGAAATTGTTATTTTCCTTTTTAAATAATGGATCGTCCCAGACGAAAAATAAGGAATGTAACAGCTATTTTGGATGAAATATGGGGCAGTGATGATAAGGATGATTCGAATAATGGTAAGACGGATTTTTGTTATTGTTACAAAGCGAGCGATATTACAAGACATTATTAATGAATGATGCGGCTAACTTCTGTTACCCTTAGTCCAATGCTAATTTTGCCAAGTCTAATAGCAAACTTGGCATTAAAATTTCATGTAGAAAATATATGTGGTTGGCTGGAATGAAGTTCGGCCTTCAAAAATGCGATGTAATTTTGTCAGTATTAATATCCGTGTGGTATTTATGGTAAGGTGTCTGATAAGGTGCAAAGGCACAATAATTGCACGGACACAAACCTATCCCCAACCAATCCCGAACAAGAACCTGTCTTATTCCAGTAGGCCTAAGTGTAATGTGTATCATTGAAGGTTAGATTTAGTGATAGGGTTGGTTTAGATGATGAAAATATTGTGATATAGAGTTTAGTGTTAGGTTTAGTGCATTTTATGAATTAAAATGTAGTGTCCTGGTTTTTCAGTGTATTAGTTATATGAAGCGTTAAAAACATTTAAATTGACATTTAATTGCAAGTAAATATTAAATCGAATAATTTAATTGAAAATGTTAATGCATACCTTAAATTAAGAGAGTGTGGTGGTAGATACTCTTTGTAATGTTTCTTCCAGGTCGTTTGTGACATAAATACCTGAAATACGTCCTTGTTTTCCCGTGATCTGCTAGTTGTCATGAGTATAATAATGAGTATAACAAAGACGTATCTTATAAAAATATTTTTTTTAAATTAAAAATGATGTCTAAGACAATAACGACTATTGGTGTTTGTTTAAGTTCAATGTTAGCATCTTATCGTAAAAAAAATTGAAAAGCAGTCATTACTGTGAATTGATATTTCTGTCTAAACATAAAAATGCAAATTCCCAACACTTTCTAAATTTACGATACGTCCTTGTTATTCTGAATAGACGAAATTGTGTAAAGGATTTATAAAATAATTATCTATGTTTGGACATTTTTGGATAGAAATACGGCGACATCGCAAGCAGACCTAGTATTTTGTTGATGTGAGCGTCGATGTCATTATCTTCTAAGTGGAAGTAAGCTTAATATAAAATAATTTTAAAATTAAATTCACTTTTTTTTTTAGCTTTTCACTGTTTGATACAAGTTTGTCATGCAAGTAGCTACATTTAGAAGTATTTGCATGAATTTTATTTTGTTCACAATTTTTTAAATTAATTTTTATTGTTATAAATTAAATTTTAAAAAAAATTAATATATTTATTAATTTTAAGCCAAAAAGTCAATTAATCTGGTTTTTCAAGACAGAATATTGTTGAGGATTCAAATGCGAACAAAATGATATAAGACATATCAATAATTATTTCCACGAACTTTAAGTGTTTTCTATATAACCTATGAACTAATTATGACTATATTTATGAAAAACAACTTAGCTGCGAAAGAGTTAATATGTATAATCGATTGTCTCCATCACTCTTTTCCTCCCCTCACTTTCTTCAGCCTCTCGTGTGATAGTACTTTGTGACATAGCCACCCGTTGTCGAAATGTATGGTGCCAAGACCTGCATGAATTGATGATACGGAACTAGCGATCTTCCCAATCCCCCGATGACCATTGTTTTTCCACGGTAGACGACTCTGACCCAGAACGTCGACCTCTGATCCTGGTACAGTTCGAAGGTGAGGTCGGACAGGAAGCCAGGCCATTGGTCGTCGAAGCACGATAAAGAAAACAACATCGGGAGTAGAGTTGTGTCGCTACACGCGTAGAGAAACAACTTTGGACTGTTCGGATTTTCTAGGCTGGTTCGCAGGCAACGTTCCACCTCGCTGAGAAGCGGACCGGCAAGCCTGACCAGTGAGCTGCCTGCTGCTTCCGGTTTTACACCGTAGACCATCTGAAGGGACGCCACGGCAATTTTTTGAATGTCTGATTCAAGATTTAGAACCCACTGAGGTTTCGGAAGTCCATTTCCACAGACTGAAGCAACATTGTCATGAATCTGCTTGAAGCTGAACTTATCCGCTGGAGTTCCCGAGTCACCGATCTCTTTCCTAATCTTCTGCATCAGTTGATCGTATCCAGGTGACGTTTCCAGGACCTTCGAGGCCAAGGCTTCCGCGCTATTGATGCACTTCCTGTCCGGCTTTAGGATGTCCGCTTCCGGAGTGGAAGCCACACGGATCGACACGGCGGTCCCTTGAAAAGCAGTCCTCGGGTACATCCCGGAAAGGACGCATCTCGCCGTATCCACAGTCCTATTGAGGTGCTTAGCGCGGACAAAGACCTCACCGGGGATGAAACGGTTTTCCGTAATTCCCAGACGTTTCATGTACTTAACGGCCAGTGACCTTCCGAATTCGACTGACTTATTCCTACCGTGTGTCGTGAGTTCCCCAGCCGTCAATCCACTTGGGAGTTGGAACCCCATTGAACGGTCTGGACGGCTTGGTTTCTGTCCGCCGTCGAGGCCAACCACTTGGAATGGGATGTCCATGTTCGAGTGGGAGACTGCCGAGAAGTGGCTGGGGTCGTACTGAACGTCGTCGAAGGCTTTGATGTGGGTCAGAGGGGTTCGAGCCCCGTGACGGAAGAAGATAACGACGCATCGTAGTTTCATGTCCACCGGAATGGAAACATCTGTAAGACAATTGCAAGGAAATGCAGTGTGCTGCAGGCCTACTATAACGTAATTTAATGTTTGTAGGGAAGCACCTACAGTACATCAGAATTTAATTACTTACATGCATCCAAGCATAGAAACATACCTGCAAGTCCTGCATGCATACACAGTGTACAAATAATTATGTAAATATACACAGTCGTTTACTTACCGAATGCTTATTTAAATATAAACACATATACCTGTACACACAATCAACCGCATGGATATTATACATAATAAGTACATATATAGACACATTAAGCAATGTGCATGCCTACCTACATTATTACGTACTTACTCACGTATGCATATACATTGTGCATAGATAATTATTTGCTATCTTACACAAATACATACATTGTGTTTGCAATTATATGAATGCATGCATGTACGCATAAATAAATTATCCTACGTATACATTCATACGTGCAATTAATATCTTCAGATTTAAAAAATAAACATTTGGACATGCACATGATGATGCATACATTCACGTGAATGGCTAACATGAAGTAATTGCTGCATAACCATAATTAATTACGCCAATAATGCATCAGATCCATTTATCCCAGGTTGACGTCAATGAAAAGACTATGACCTCAGAAAGCGTCATTTTATAATATATTTTATTATTTTTATTATTATAAGAAGGACTCGGTGTAGCCTATTTGGTGCTATTATTTCTGTCAATATTGTGAAACACGGACTTTCCAATGCAGGTCAAGCACTATGGCCTGTCATTATAATGGTTATTATTAGTGTTATTTTTGTTACTATTGTTATTATTATTATTTTGAATAGCCCGAGGCAAGTCAAGTTTGATCCCTTGGGCTCTAAGAAACTGTTCCAAGACCTATATGTTGTTCTGGAGTTAACGGTCATCGTCACCGGCCGATTGTTAATAATTAATAATTATTTATTACAATGAGTTCCATAAACCAAATGAAAACTTCAGTACTGTCATACCCACCGTCATTGTAGCTGGGCCTGTTGAGTGATCCGCCCATTTTTCTCTATCCAGACAGCACACCTGAGAGCGACTTTACACCTGGCAAATTGACTTCTTGTGTCTACCTTTGTTGTTGAATTCCTTCTGCTATCTTTCGAACACTTTTCGATTCTTTCTCGACTTCCAATTGACTTAAGATCCACTTAAACGAACAATTAACTTGAACAGATGTTAACTCCGCCAATGCTCGCAGTTTGGCAGTGCCAGTCCCAAGCCAGGATATTGGAGGAGGGCGTCGCTGATGATCTCGGTTATCATACAGTATCGTTAGTCTGAAACAACCAACCAATAGACTTTAATCTGTTAATATGCCAACAATGCCAACATCACATACCAATTCTTAACGAACAACAATTCTAACCGTCCAAGAATAACTATCGACCTATTCTATATTATTCGAAGTCCGATTGGCAGTGGACGAAATAAGTCGACCTACGAAATAAGTCGACCTTAAAACTCCGCAAAACTTCACCGTTTATCGTACTCAGATGGTGCCAGTCCGAAGCCTGAATAAAGAAGGAGGGGACGCTAATGATCGGTATTCACACAGTGTCTGTCCCTTAGCAAGGCTTAGCTGACTAGTCCTATAATTATGATAATCGATTTCAATTTTACTAGATAATTAAGTGAAACAACTGCATCATTCGCTTTCAAATCAGTAGAAATCTTTGTTAGTATCGCCTGTACATTAACGTAACGTTACGGTAACTTTAAAAAACTTGGACTGCCTCCAGAGTTTACTTTTCTGTGTTCAATCCTCGGTGGTGGAATGTCTCAAGCAGCCGAAACACACAGCCAACCAACCGGAACGCGTCTTGAACTATACGCCTATAATGGCCAAACAGTGTACGACACGCATGGTCGATCACTCGTGGATTAGATCACGTTTTCATCGCCGTGGACCACGTTATGTAAAATTGGTAGGCCTACGTTTAAGCGGTGCAGAGATACAGGTAGGCCTACAATTATGGTATGACGGTACAGCCCCAAGGTGTCTTAGTAACCAATAGCCTGGTTTAGAGACGGGGTAGAGAAGTCTGAAAACGCCTTTGCATTTTGCAAGCAACAGTACAATCGTAAAATCACACAGACGCACATACACACACTCACGTTTATGAATATCATAAGTTACACATGTTTTGCTTATGTATTGTTGCGTGGGGCGTGCAAACTGTAGGCCTACAATGGAGAGTTGTCAAGGATAATTTGCACACCGTAGAGTAATGTGATCTCGCAAAACTTAGACGTAAAAATATGGTCTGGAAGACTCAAAATACATTATTATACATAATAATAATAATATGCTCATAAATAATACTAGACGGCTTACAATATTATACATGTGTGTAGGCTTGTATAAACAATATATTATCTCCAAAGCATGTACTAAATACTATTAATATACACATAGTCATATTATTTACTTACTTCGCTCGTGAATAAGCTGAATAATAATAAAATTTGGTGTCGGTGTTGTAATCATGACAGCGATTATCTTCACTGTCTGCTAAAAGTTGTCGTGTTGCTATGGTAACGTTTGTTCTCGGTGTGTAAGTGTAACCGTGACAGCGATTAGATTCACTGTCTGTTAAAGTCGTCGTGTTGCTATGGTAACGTTTGTTCTCGGTGTGTAAGTGTAACCATGACAGCGATTAGCTTCACTGTCTGTTAAAGTCGTCGTGTTGCTATGGTAACGTTTCTTCTCATAGGTTGATTTCTGACCTACCATAAAAAGACTGTTTGACCTAGATATGATACGTCACAATATGAATTGCATATATAGGTCAATGACACGTACGTTGAGCAGCTGTGTATTCACTGTACACAGTTCACATGTAGGCCTACTTACGTGCATACGACATGTAGCTAACTATATTTATTTATTAAGTATACTTAGTGAACTGCCGGTGCATTTGATCTTCATTGTCATAGTTCAATGTATTAAAATATAAAATAAAGATCCAATAGAGTCACCGAGGGTCGCAAGGGATACAGCTCGCTATCCACAGGACTCCTAAGTTTAAGAACTTAAGAGTCAAAGCCCTGCACTCCATGGGTGTCTGTAGCATTCTTATAGGTTTTATGCTACGGGGCGATAGATCCCATTTTTTAGATGGGTATACGTGGCTTAATCGTCGTGACATGAGGGTGTCACCAATTCCTTCAGGATAGCCTTGACTGGGATAATTTTGCAAGTAACTCCTCAACTCTCCTAACTAACGCCTGTTCCTTTTTAAAAATCTAAGCAAACTGTCAAAGACCCATGTCAATTGCAGATCCAATGGGAATAAGCCCTGTAGTGCCAAGGATTTTTTAAAAGTGAAAAATAACTGGCAGATTCATGACAGACGTTTCATTGTTTCTCATAAGTTGGGCTATAATTGGGCCATATCGTATGTCCATTTTGTGCTTGCCGGACCACTTAGCAGTTGGAATTATTTTTTTGTGCTTGTGTCTATTAGTCTACAAAATGTCGAATTATAAACGTCGTGGTTTCAATGCTTCAAACTGTGCGCAGAGACGCTTAATTCCGGCTCAACCACCGCAGAAAAGGACAGATTTTCGAAAGTTTACTCAACCTTCCATTCAGCAGATGGCGTTGGCAAAATCAGTAGCGGGACGTGTTGGACGCCCTCCTGTTGGCTGACGACAGAGAAAAACTCTAGGCCTACTAATCTTACTGCAACAACTTGTGATCATCCGTTCCTATACTACAAATTGTAATCATGCTGTTTTGTGTCAGTTTGAAGTTAAACGAAGATTACATGTATTATTATTATTAGCCTACATGTAAATAATTAAAATATTAAATACACGAGGCGATGATCTTACCGAGTGACGTCGTAGGCAGCAGTGACGTCACACTAAAAATGGCGTCGAGAAGATAAAATATAGTCGGATGCATTTCTTTGAGTTATCTTCGTTTATCGTCATGCGCCGTTTCTTCGCGATGATCGTCATGGCGATCGTTATCTTCGGCGATTCGGTCAGTTCTTCGTCGCTAAGTCCGACGAAGATGGACGTAAAGACGGAAAAACCAGAGGATGTATCTTCACGGCCTGGATTATGGGCGAAATATGAAGGTGCATCCAAAGGAGATATTATATGGAATGCGTCTGTTAATAGATACAATAGAATAGCAGAAGCGAAATTAGAATCGGTCGAAGAACGCTGGGTCACGAGGAAGAAAAATCGAACCACAAGTCGAAGTGTGGGTGTTGACAAAGATAGAATTAAGAAACCGGAACCGTCTATGCATGGTGGAACTCAAAGCGCAGCGAAAAATGAGCACCAGGATTCAGCAGGACAGGATTTAAAGAGACAGCAACAGTATAGCACACCCCAAAATGGCACGTTGGTAAAAAGCTCTCCGAAATCAAGGAAAACGTTAAAACTTTTGATGGCAAGGTTGCATCCAGGCAACACGGAAACAGTTAGAGGGAGTAGGAGGCTTAGACGAGGATTTCGTGAAAGGTTGGGAGTGGGATTACGGGAACAGGGCTCACTACGGAATATGGGAGACGAGGAAAGGCAGAGGAAGAGGAGAAGCAGAGGAATGGAAGGTGGAAGTGGAAGCAGGGAGAGAAGGCTGACGGATGAAAGTGTCGCGTATTCCGGTGAAGGTGATAGGGACGAGGAATCTGAGCGTCGTCACAAAAGGCAGTCATCAGACACAGGTGAGGACTACTGTACAGTGGATGTCATTATCGTCGTAACCATTAACAGAAGTAGGCCTATTGCTGCCGTCGTTATCATGACGTCGTTATCACCGTTATCACCGTTGATATAATAATTCAACATCGGGAAGAATTATGATGTTCCCAAAGGCCGTCGTCATGATCAGTATCATCATCATGCTCATGATCATGATCATGATCATCATCATCATCATCATCATCATCATCATCATCATCGTCATCATCATTATCTGCTTCCTTATCTTTATTATTTTCATCATCGTTATTGTCATGATCATCTTCTTTATTATCAGCAACACCACCACCGCCAATGCTTCTGTCCCGCCGTCATCATCATTGTCGTCGTCATCATCACCGACATTGTCGTCGTCATCATCAGTTTCAATGTCGCAATCATCATCTTCACATTCTTCACTTCCTCTCCCCCCCCCCCCCAAAAAAACAAACTCCGCCACTGGTTGCACTCTTCCAGTGCCAGTTCCAAGCCCGGGTAAAGGAGGTGGGCGTCGGTAATGGTCTTTGTTACCAAGCAGTGACGTTAAACAGCAAATACACATCCCCCCCCCAAACGAACCCAATGTACCCATCATCCATAACGGGACTGTTTTTAAGGAATTTTTAGAACTGCACAACTCCTTCTTTCCTTTCCTCCATGGTAAAATGCTTTCAATCTGAGGACAATGACCCTTTTTTGCTAGTTTTAACTGTACAAAAGTGCTTCTACAACTGCACAAATCCATTTAGAACTGCACATTTTGTGTACAACTGCACGTTAAAAAACCTGAGACAGACAGTCATGCAGTTAAGTAGAAAAACCCAATGTACCCATGCATCATCCATAATTTTCTTTTCCAGCGGTTGCCGAAGATCCTGCAGTGATCTCTTCCGACAAATCAACGTCTTTGGATGGTGAAATCTCCGCCATACAACCTGACCTCAACGACGATCAATCCTCCTCTTCCACTACAACTGCTCCATATGATGATGGAGCACTTGCTGGGGATTTGGCCAGCTTCATCAGCGGAATCCAACGTCCCGAGGCAGCCGCTCGCTTCTATCAGGAGTTCAACAAACTTGATAATAATCCACGAGGTGAAGATATAATTAATAAGCTTACTAGCAAATAATCCATTCACCATCTATTAAATTGAAATTTGATTTTGCAATCTGAAATGTTTTCACGTTTTGGATTGGACCTACTACATGTGCGTGTCACGGTTGTCACCATCTATTAAATTGAAATTTAATCTTGCAATTTGAAATGTTTTCATAGTATAGTTGCACAATTAGACTATATATATACATGTATATATATATATATATATATATATATATATATATATATATATATATATGATCGCGAGATTATTCTTAAGTATACAGACGAAATATCGCTTGGAGCATCTCTTCTCGCGATATTCACATCTAATTTCATAAATGAGAGGAACCAGAGGTTGAGAATGTCCCAATAAGCTTAAGTTTTAGATATTTTCATAATAAAATGATATCTTAGTCTGATTTTAAATTGATTCAAGCGGTTGAATTATCTAATCCGAGTGTTAATTAAGACAAAGATGAGGAATAATAATAGTTAAGCTGATGACGATTCTAATGATTCTCTTTTTGCTTGAAGAAACGTTTACTTGGGAAGAACCGAAGCTGGCGTACAACTGTTTTATCCAAGCGATGCTCGTTGGTCGGTTCCCCTATGGTCCCTCTTGCGAACCGGACGGGAACTACACCCGAAAACAGTGCTACCTACAGAGGTAAGCGGAACACATCAACGACAACAGCAACTCTAACACAATAACAACCGCTTCTGCTGCTGCTGCCGCCGCCGACACCACCCCAACCACCGTCACTACTACTACAACTTTACTTTTTTATTTCGGAAATTCGCATAGCGCCTCTTCAAGGTAGGCTACTTAGAAGCGCACCCGGCCCAACCACGGCTAAATAAAGGTTTTCAGGTTCTTAGGGAACAAGACGGAGTGACCTCTGGGAATCAAGTGCAATGTAACAGGGAGAGCATTCCAGGTGGTAGGACCAGCTGAGAACGACGCTGTCGGATAGCAGTCCGCGAGCGGAGAAAGCAAGCTCAACTTGGTTCACTACTATGGCTACTACTAGCACAACAACAGCTGCTACTACGTCTTCTATTACTACTGCTACTACTACTACTACTACTACTACTACTACTACTACTACTACCACCACCACCACCACCACCACCACCACCACCACCACCACCACCACCACCACCACCACCACTACCACTACTACTACCACTGCTACTACTACTAGTACTACTACTACTACTACTATTATTACTATAGCTACTTTTGATTAACTGTCATTATAATTCTAAGCTATAATTAGGGAGAAACCTCTTAGATCTGGTAGCGACTTCAAAGTATTAAATATTATTGAGTTGAGAGATTAGTTCTCATTGAAAGTAACGAAACTAGTCAACTCTCCGTGAACGTTTAAAAGCTAAGGACCACCCTAACAACATAACCGTTGCCTTACAGATGTTGGTGCGTCTTAAAATCTATGGACCACCCTAACAAAATATGACCGTTGCCTTACAGATGTTGGTGCGTCCACCCTGACGGTCGCCCGGTTGTCAAGTACCACGAGCAGAGATACTTCTTCAAGATGTCAGCCATCAACCTCCAGTGCCTTCCACCGACGAAGCGCCCACCCTCAAATAACAGCAGCAATGCCACAACCACGCCTTCCGGATCATCGGACACTGGCTCCGCTTATAACGTCAGCCAGACTCAGGTAGACTCTGGCAATCAAACCACGATAGGCGTTGCTGGAAACCCCGAGGAGACAGATGCCGGTTCTGGCGACCAAGCTCAACCAGTTGCAGACACTGAAAATGAAATTAAACCATTATCTAGCAACGACAGCCAAGCGTTGGAAAGCGCAGCCAGTGACAACAAATCTCACTTACTTACTGACAGTAAGGAGGTGCCTGCGCCGGTCAGTGATATTGACAACCAGAATCAGGCACCCGCTAGCGATGAAACACAGGTAAGGTCTGTAGATGCCCCAGACAACGAAAATCAGGGCATAAATGGCAACGAAACCCAAACTGAATCAACTACTGGTAGCAACAACGTAGTTCAACCAATCGCAAGCAATAACAACCAAGCTCAACCAATCACAAGCAATAACAACCAAGCTCAGCCAATCGCAAGCAATAACAACCAAGCTCAACCAATCGCAAGCAATAACAACCAAGCTCAGCCAATCGCAAGCAATAACAACCAAGCTCAGCCAATCGCAAGCAATAACAACCAAGCTCAGCCAATCGCAAGCAATAACAACCAAGCTCAGCCAATTGCTGGCAATAACAACCAAGCTCAACCAATCACAAGCAATAACAACCAAGCTCAGCCAATCGCAAGCAATAACAACCAAGCTCAACCAATCGCAAGCAATAACAACCAAGCTCAGCCAATCGCAAGCAATAACAACCAAGCTCAGCCAATCGCAAGCAATAACAACCAAGCTCAGCCAATCGCAAGCAATAACAACCAAGCTCAACCAATCGCAAGCAATAACAACCAAGTTCAGCCAATCGCTAGCAATGACAACCAAGCTCAGCCAATTGCAATCAATAACAACCAAGCTCAACCAATCGCAAGCAATAACAACCAAGTTCAGCCAATCGCTAGCAATGACAACCAAGCTCAGCCAATCGCAAGCAATAACAACCAAGCTCAGCCAAACGATAACAATGACAACCAAGCTCAGCCAAACGATAACAATGACAACCAAGCTCAGCCAACCGATAACAATGACAACCAAGCTCAGCCAACCGGTAACAATGACAACCAAGATCAGCCAAACGATAACAATGACAACCAAGCTCAGCCAAACGATAACAATGACAACCAAGCTCAGCCAAACGATAACAATGACAACCAAGTTCAGCCAAACGATAACAATGACAACCAAGCTCAGCCAACCGATAACAATGACAACCAAGCTCAGCCAAACGATAACAATGACAACCAAGCTCAGCCAAACGATAACAATGACAACCAAGCTCAGCCAACCGATAACAATGACAACCAAGCTCAGCCAACCGGTAACAATGACAACCAAGATCAGCCAAACGATAACAATGACAACCAAGCTCAGCCAAACGATAACAATGACAACCAAGCTCAGCCAAACGATAACAATGACAACCAAGCTCAGCCAAACGATAACAATGACAACCAAGCTCAGCCAACCGATAACAATGACAACCAAGCTCAGCCAAACGATAACAATGACAACCAAGCTCAGCCAAACGATAACAATGACAACCAAGCTCAGCCAACCGATAACAATGACAACCAAGCTCAGCCAAACGATAACAATGACAACCAAGCTCAAACAATCGCTAGCAATAACAACCAAGCTCAGCCAATCGCAAGCAATAACAACCAAGCTCAGCCAATCGCAAGCAATAACAACCAAGCTCAGCCAATCGCAAGCAATAACAACCAAGCTCAGCCAATCGCAAGCAATAACAACCAAGCTCAGCCAATTGCTGGCAATAACAACCAAGCTCAGCCAATCGCAAGCAATAACAACCAAGCTCAGCCAATCGCAAGCAATAACAACCAAGCTCAGCCAATTGCTGGCAATAACAACCAAGCTCAGCCAATCGCAAGCAATAACAACCAAGCTCAGCCAATCGCAAGCAATAACAACCAAGCTCAGCCAATCGCAAGCAATAACAACCATGCTCAGCCAATCGCAAGCAATAACAACCAAGCTCAGCCAATTGCTGGCAATAACAACCAAGCTCAGCCAATCGCAAGCAATAACAACCAAGCTCAGCCAATCGCAAGCAATAACAACCAAGCTCAGCCAATAGCAAGCAATAACAACCAAGCTCAGCCAATCGCAAGCAATAACAACCAAGCTCAGCCAATAGCAAGCAATAACAACCAAGCTCAACCAATCGCAAGCAATAACAACCAAGCTCAGCCAATCGCAAGCAATACCAACCAGGGTCAGCCAATCGCAAGCAATGACAAGCAAGCTCAGCCAATCGCAAGCAATAACAACCAGGGTCAGCCAATCGCAAGCAATAACAACCAAGCTCAGCCAATCGCTAGCTGTAACAACCAAGTTCAACCAATCGCTAACAATAACAACCAAGCTCAGCCAATCGATACCAATGACAACCAAGCTCAGCCAATCGATACCAATGACAACCAAGCTCAGCCAATCGATAACAATGACAACCAAGCTCAGCCAATCGATAACAATGACAACCAAGCTCAGCCAATCGATAACAATGACAACCAAGTTCAGCCAATCGATAACAATGACAACCAAGCTCAGCCAACCGATAGCAATGACAACCAAGCTCAGTCAAACGATAACAATGACAACCAAGCTCAGCCAATCGATAACAATGACAACCAAGTTCAGCCAATCGATAACAATGACAACCAAGTTCAGCCAATCGATAACAATGACAACCAAGCTCAACCAATCGCAAGCAATAACAACAATGATCAACAAGTCGAGAGTAACGACAACGAAGATCAGGAAGTGGCGAGCAATGACAGAGCTGATCAGGATTCCGCTGGCAATGACAACGAGAAAGATCAAAGCAAAAGTAATGGCGACAAAGATGAAGATAATTCCAACAATGATGATGATGATGACGACGATAAAAACGATGGCAATGATGATTACCAGCATAAGAAAGCCGATAGCAATGACAAGCAAGCTCGGGAGATCGCAAAGAAAGAAGACGAATCGCGGAAACTTGCAATGAATGGCAACCAGGAATGGGAATTCGTAAGAAATAACAACAAACTTTCGGTTGACCAACCTTACCCGATGAATCCGAACTTCATTTATCGCGACGCACCTTTTCCAATCGAAACTAACCCCAGTTATGGACAGCCGCCTTATCCAATTGAACAAAATCCCGGTTATGGCAATCAAGGTTCGCAAATGGGACAAAATCCCGGTTATGGCAATCAAGGTTTGCAAATGGATCCAAATCTCGGCTATGGCAATCAAGGTTTGCGGATGGACCCAAATTTTGGTTATGGCAACCCTGGCTTGCAAATACAAGGAAATCCCGGTTATGGCAATCCAGGTTTGCAAATGGACCCAAATCTTGGTTACAGCAACCCTGGTTTGCAAATGCAAGGAAATCCCGGTTATGGAAATCAAGGTTTGCAAATGCAAGGAAATCCCGGTTATGGCAATCCAGGTTTGCAAATGGGTTCAAATGCCGGTTATGGAAATCCAGGTTTGCAAATGGATCTAAATGCCGGTTATGGCAATGCAGGTTTGCAGATGGAACCGAATTCCGGTTATGGCAATCCACGCTTGCAAATGCAAGCAAATCCAGATTATGGCAACCAAGGTTTGCAAATGGATCCAAATGCTGGATATGGCAATCCAGGCTCCCAATTGGATCCAAATCTTGGTTATGGCAATCAAGGTTTGCAAATGGATCCAAATGCTGGATATGGCAATCAAGGTTTGCAAATGGATCCAAATTCCGGTTATGGCAATCCACGCTTGCAAATGCAAGCAAATCCAGATTATGGCAACCAAGGTTTGCAAATGGATCCAAATGCTGGATATGGCAATCCAGGCTCCCAATTGGATCCAAATCTTGGTTATGGCAATCAAGGTTTGCAGATGGATCCAAATGCCGGTTACGGCAATCCAGGTTTGCAAATGGATCCAAATCTTGGTTATGGCAATCCAGGTTTGCAAATGGATCCAAATACCGGTTATGGCAATTCAGGTTTGCCGATGGAACCAAATTCCGGGTATGGCAATGTAGGTTTGCAGATGGAACCAAATTCCGGGTATGGCAATCCACGCTTGCAAATGCAAGCAAATCCAGATTATGGCAATCAAGGTTTGCAGATGGACCCAAATTTTGGTTATGGCAACCCTGGCTTGCAAATACAAGGAAATCCCGGTTATGGCAGTCAGGGTTTGCAAATGGAACCAAATCCAGATTATGGCAATCAAGGTTTGCAGATGGAACCGAATTCCGGTTATGGCAATCAAGGTTTGCAAATGGAACCGAACCTTGGTTATGGCAACCAGCCTCTTCCTAGGGATGCAAATGTGGAGTTAGGCTACCCACCGATTGTACTCGATACGAGTCCCATTATAGACGACCCCCCTTTCGAAGTCGAACAGCTTGAAAATGTATGAAAACTGCGGATCTGTTATTAAAATCAAGACTTTTTTACAAATCAAGCAACCTCCGTGATGATTGCAGTTGTCACTCAATCATGGGTACTTTCGTACGCTGTGACGCTGTCGTGTCGATAGATTTTGGATATACATTTCGAGGTTTAGTCCTGAGAAAGTTAGAAAAAAATTAAAGGATTTTATGTGCGAAATAGTAGGCGAAACAAGTCGTCGTTGTTGTTGTCGTCGTCATCATCATTATCGTCATCGTCACCTTCCTTTTCTCTTAGGGTGCTTTGCAGCTGGTGCTTTGAGAATATTGCTAGGTCCACTTTATAAATGATCAAACACAATGGACCGTCGTAATCGTAATCGCAATCTTAATATCGAGACTTCTACAGCGCCCACAAAAGCGAAGTCGCGGGAACCAGCTTATTCACAGGCGCTTAATATAAAAAAATCGATAGGCGGCGGGTCAAGTCCGGAGAGTCAGACAGGCAGACCCTAACCGTGTGAGAATTGCGGAATAATAACAGTGAGTCTAAGAAAGACTGGCGGTTGAACCCCAGCCTCATCCATTGTCCTACGACACAATACAATCACCAGCATCATTGTTATTTAACGGTGGCCCACCAATGTCATTGGAACCAGACCCCGGTTTTCGGAGCATAGCCTAGATATTTACATAACATGTAGCCTACGTAACCCTTGTCAATGGAATCAAACCATGGTAACAGGTAGTTAATAAAATTTGTTGGTCGAGAAATCCTTGAAAATCCTATTCATTGGCGAACAGCTCTTAGTGACCTCAATATACCGTTTGCAAAATTGTATATATGCCCAATTTTCACGATACCATAGCGACTATTTCGACAGAAATTTCGTAATTTCATGTTTTGAGAAGGTTAAAAATGGGTCAAAACAGCAATCATTAAAACCGTTGTTGAACTGGGAGCGCTTCTGAGTAGATTATCTTGAAGGTGCGCTATATAAAAAGCCAATAATAATAAAAGTTGTCAAAAGTGGAGATGACGGGATTTGAACCCGTGGCCTCTTACATGCGAAGCAAGCGCTCTACCACTGAGCTACATCCCCATTGATACCAAATAGTGCATTTTGTTTACCTTTATGATCTGCACACACTCACCGCTGCTTTGGGGTTAGCTAAAAAACATATTTTTATATTGCAGAATTTGTATTTAAATGTCTACCGCAATTTGCAACTTATGAAAAGACTTCAAACAATCTTAATAATCAGCGATTGGAATATGATTGGAAGTAACGCTAAATTGGTTCGCAGTGATTCGCTAGAGGGCCAGCAGTTTAATACGCAACCCACTATTATGGCGGTAAGCACCTGCCGCGCACTGGCAATGGTTATTTAAAGTTCAACTCTGGAGACATAGCCTATACTACATTACGCGGCTGTTTGAAGTGGTTCCCAACCTGGAACCCTCCGGCTTCAAGGCACCAAACCTGGAAAACCCACCACTACACCACCGCACCCCAATGAATAATTATTTATAATGACGCCGTAACGCGGCCGCACTGCTACATGGGCGCGTTACAAACAGCTGAGCTTACTGCGGGATTATCCTTAGTAAGCAAGTAGCCTAATATTTAAATCTTGATTTGAAAGAGTTCAAGGTTTCCAGAGCTTAAAGTGTGGCAGGACGGTCATGGGCGGTGTCCTGGCATTTATTTTCAAATCTCTATACCGTCCAGCCACTTATTTGGCTAGAACACCTGAAAATGTAAGGGCGCACTTGTTTTGGAAAGGTAAGGGGCGTCCAGGCACTTCTTTTTTACACTTTTAGCACTGGTTCAAGCCCCAGCACCCCCTACCCAACCCCGGTAATTCTCACATTGCCAATTTGCCATCGACTTCAACATCATTATAGCCTATTGGGGCGCGGTGGTTTAGTGGTGGTTCGGTGCCTTGAAGCCGCCGCGAAGAGACCTTGAGCAAGTTCTTCACTCGCAATTGCTCGTGCGCGATGCAGTGTCAGCGCTGTATTGGGAGCGCTTCTGAGTAGCGAGCTTGAATGGGCGCTAGAGCAAATGCGAAAAATAAATCTACGTGTAAATTGCCCATGTATTTCTCGGCCTTAAGTTTATCTCAATCATCATGACCATACTGTCAAGATACCTAGTTTAATCTTCATCAGCAGCATAAACACCCACATCACATTCATCATTATCATCACCATAATTATTATCATCGTCGTCATCATCATTATCATCAGATCTACTACAATGGCGCAGACATTAATCATCCCGTCGTCGTCGTTGTTCCTAGAACAATAACTCATCAAAATGACGACAAGAAAATCATATTTTGTCCCTCGTCAGCTGCATCATGGTCGCCGTCATCATTATCATCGTTGCAGTCATCAGCTAGCAAGGACAACCACAAAAGAGAAAACGGTCTCCCCCTCCCCCCAATCCCTCCCCCCAACAACAAAAACAATCGATACCATCATCACCGTCCTCCTCCTCGCGTGTAGCCAGCGTCCGCCTGTTCTCCAACGATAAGCGCAGCCGCGCTCGACAACAGGCGCTAGATAATTGGCTGTTAAACGCGAGGCCGGCCTGCACAACCTCTAAATGTAATTACACTGCAACATGGCCGGCGCCGACGACGCCGATGACGCCGCAAAAATGGCTATCGATCGGAAAGTATTGATTGATCGGTTTCAACGGTCCGATCGGTCAACGAAATGACGTAGCGGAAGTTCGATTAATTCGAAGATATCGTCTACCCTCTTCCGGCAAGCGGCGGTTCCTTTCGTCCCGTGCCAGGTCTTTGCGCCGCTGTCGGACTACACGTGGTCACTCCACGCGGCCATTTCTGTTGTCCTGCCCGGGTACAAATGGAGGCCGCGCATGCGCTGCGTTTGATCGGCAGTTCGTGACGTAGACGCGGTCTCTACACTTCCGGCAGCCGCCATATTGTAGTGCAAAGACGGAGGCGGCTTTATTAGATGAAGGGGGAGATGGATGCTGATGGCAGCGATATTGAAATAAAACATTTTTGCGCCGCAGGGCAAGAGTCGCGAGACGATAGATACAAATCCCTTTCGTTCGGCCATAGCTGGGCTACGGCGCTATAAAAATTGCCGTCGTATTATTATTATTATTATTATTATTATTATTATTATTATTATTATTATTATTATTATTATTATTATTATGTTTATTATGTTTATTATGTTTATTATGATTATTATTATTATTATTATTATTATTATTATTATTATTACTATTATAATTATTATTATTATTGTTGCTGTTGTTGTTGTTGTCGTTGTTATTATTATTATTATTATTAATATTATTATTATTATTAGTAGTAGTAGTAGTAGTAGTAGTAGTAGTAGTAGTAGTAGTAGTAGTAGTAGTAGTAGTAGTAGTAGTAGTAGTAGTAGCCTAGTTTTCTGTAGTAGTCGTCGCAGTAGTAGTAGTAGCAGTAGTAGTAGTATAGTAGTAGTAGAAGTACTAGTAAGCTTAGTAGTAGCAGTATTATTCCTAGTAGTAGTAGTAGTAGTAGTAGTAGTAGTAGTAGTAGTAGTAGTAGTAGTAGTAGTAGCATTGCTATTATTTTTAAAAAAATTATTGTATAGGCTAAACTGAAATTAGGCCTACATGCGGTTACATTTCGGGCTTCACTGCAGGATGACGGTAGTCCTATAATAACTAGGCCTACTAGCTGCGCTTTGATCAAACCGTCAAATAATTAATGGTTATTTGGTCTTAGTTGGTAAATGAACCGCTTACCCTGTTGTCCTCTTTGTGCTGGCGCACATGGGTATTCTGCATCCATACACAAATAGAACGACACTGGTGCGAGTTTTTCTCTTAAGATACCGCTTCTTTACCAGTCAATGAAATGCTTAATAATGCAATGCAAATCTAATATACCATGAGTGTAGGTCATGGTTCAGCATTTTATTCGTTAAATTAGAGGCAATATTTCGACCATCTCTCCCCGTTGACATTTTTGTTATAGTAGTCTCGGCCTATATTTGCAGGTGTCACGACAACTCGTTCACCGACAACTCGTCCAACGACAACTCGTCCACGGACAACTGGTTCACCGACAACTGGTTCACCGAAATAAAAGCCGGATTATTGAGAAAACGCTTGGGAAATAGAAGCTGGATGAAGGTTCTTTATTTACGAAATAGGAGCTGGATTTATGAGAAAAAGTCTAATGGCTTTCTTTCTTAAATGGAAGCTGAATTGATGATTTTCATCATGTGTCTCAACATGCATCCAGCTTCTATTTCAGATAGAAAAAAAACTTGATCCATCTTCCATTTCTTAAGCGGTTTTTCACAAATCCAGCTTCTATTTCACCTGTAAAAACCTTCATCCAGCTTCTATTTTCCAAGCGTTTTCTCAATAATCCGACTTCTATTTCAGTGGACGAGTTGTCGGTGGACGAGTTGTCCGTGAACCAGTTGTCGTTGAACCAGTTGTCTGTGAACCAGTTGTCGTGGAACCATATTTGCATGGCTGACCCAATATCTTAAAGCGTCCACCGTGTCTCCTCTTCCCCCAATCCTGACCCAAATTCTGAAGGCGTCCACCGTGGCCCCTCTTCCCCCACTGTCGTTCTTCCATTCTTTCTTCCTTCTCTGCTTCTGTCTTGATTCGTCAAATTTCTTTTCCACGAAAGACTCGACAAATCGATGAAACGACGTTTGTAGAATGAATTGAGTGAATGAGTGATGGAGGAAGAAAACGTCGGAGGCGGAGGAGGAAAGAGATAAGGAAGAAGGGGAAAGGTGTACATGGAAGTAAATGATGATGATGGCGATGATGATGATGATGATGATGATGATGATGGTGATGATGATGATGATGATGATGATGATGATGATGATGATGATGATGATGATGATGATGATGATGATGATGATGATGATGATGATGATGATGATGATGATGATGATGATGATGATGATGAATATGATGACTCGTTCATGAGTTAGAGGAGGAGCAAAGGTAGTAGCAGCTTCTGTTGTACGATACTACGCCACAGCAAAGGTTATTAGCGTCATGCACCTCCCTCATCCAGACGTGGCACTGGCACTGCCAGAGCACATGCAGTGATAGAGTTTGGATGAGCTTAAGAAATTATTGGAGTATTAAGTAAGTAGGTAAGAAATGAAGCGAGTGAGTGGTTGAGCGAGTGAATGAGTGAGTGTGTGAGTAAGTGAGTGAGTGAGTAAGTTGATAAGTGAGTGAGTGGGTGAGTGAGTGAGTAAGTGAGTGAGTGAGTGTGTGAGTCAATGAGTGAGTGAGTGAGTGAGTGAGTAAGTGAGTGAGTGAGTAAGTGAGTGAGTGAGTGAGTAAGTGAGTTGATAAGTGAGTGAGTGAGTGGGTGGGCGACTGAGTGAGTGAGTGAATGGGTGAGTGAATGAGTGAGTGAATGGGTGAGTGAGTGAGTCAATGAGTGAGTGAGTGAGTGAGTGAGTGAGTGAGTGAGTGTGTGAGTCAATGAGTGAGTGAGTGAGTGAGTGAGTGAGTGAGTGAGTGAGTGAGTGAGTAAGTGAGTGAGTGAGTGAGTAAGTGAGTTGATAAGTGAGTGAGTGAGTGGGTGGGTGACTGAGTGAGTGAGTGAATGGGTGAGTGAATGAGTGAGTGAATGGGTGAGTGAGTGAGTCAATGAGTGAGTGAGTGAGTGAGTGAGTGAGTGAGTGAGTGAGTGAGTGAGTGAGTGTGTGAGTCAATGAGTGAGTGAGTGAGTGAGTGAGTGAGTGAGTGAGTGAGTGAGTGAGTGAGTGAGTGAGTGAGTGAGTAAGTGAGTTGATAAGTGAGTGAGTGAGTGGGTGGGTGACTGAGTGAGTGAGTGAGTGAGTGAGTGAGTGAGTGAGTGAGTGAATGGGTGAGTGAGTGAGTGAGTGAGTGAGTGAATGGGTGAGTGAGTGAGTGAGTGGGTGAGTGTGAGTGAGTGTATGAGTAAGTGAGTGAGTGGGTGAGTGAGTGAGTGAGTGAGTGAGTGAGTGAGTGAGTGAGTGAGTAAGTGAGTTGATAAGTGAGTGAGTGAGTGGGTGGGTGACTGAGTGAGTGAGTGAATGGGTGAGTGAATGAGTGAGTGAATGGGTGAGTGAGTGAGTCAATGAGTGAGTGAGTGAGTGAGTGAGTGAGTGAGTGAGTGAGTGAGTGAGTGAGTGTGTGAGTCAATGAGTGAGTGAGTGAGTGAGTGAGTGAGTGAGTGTGAGTGAGTGAGTGAGTGGGTGAGTGAGTGAGTGAGTGAGTGAGTGAGTGAGTGAGTGAGTGAGTGAGTGAGTGAGTGAGTGAGTGAGTGAGTGAGTGAGTGAGTGAGTGAGTGAGTGAGTGAGTGAGTGAGTGAGTGAGTGAGTGAGTAAGTAATGTATTCTCCATTCTGACAGCGGCTGTCAGCATTCCGCTGTACTAGACATCATGTATAATTATAATAATTATATACAATCGCCGGCGAATATGAATAAAACATTCTAACACCGCGGAGGATGATAAGGAGGCTAATGAGTAGATGGGGGTAGGGGAGGAGGAAGAGTAGGAGGAGGAAGAGAATGGGAGGTAGACTGGGAAAGGAAGAAGAGAAGGAGGAGGTAGAGGATGAGAAGAAGGAGGGGAAAGAGGAGACAGAGGGGGTTAATGAAGAGACGGGTAAAGCGGAGGAGGAAAGAAAAAGAAGCGGAGGAGCAAGAGGAGGAGGAGAAGGAGTAGCAAAAGGAGGAGGAGGAAAGAGATGGGGAGAAGGAGGGGTAGGAGAAGGAGGAGGAATGAGACGGAGAGAAGGAGGGGGAGGAGAAACAGGAGGAGAAGGGGAGTATGGGAGAAGGGGGAGGAGGAGGAAGAGGAGGAGATGGAGAAAGAGTAACTGATGAGCAGGAAGAGGAAGAAGAATGACAAGGACAGAGGACAGGATGAAAGAGGAGATGGAGGAAGTGTGGGAGGGGGGGGGAAGGGAGGAAGAAAGCACCCAGCGGCTCCGCGCGTGGTCGGCCTTTCAGCTACAATCGTTACCAAGGCAACCGTTCATTTTCGGTGGCGCACTGTTTGTCCGCCATTAGCCTCAGTGCAACGCGCACTATGCTGCAGCTGGCTGCGTGCGTGTGCGTGTGTGCCTCTTTCTGTCTGTCTGTCTGTCTGTCCCTCTCTTCCCTCTCTCTGTCTGTCTCTGCCTGTCTGCCCCTCTCTCCCCTCTGTCTGTCTCTGCCTGTCTGTCCCTCTCTCCCCCTCTCTCTGTCTCTGTATGTCTGCCCCTTTCTCATAGTCTGTCTGTCTCTGTCTGTCTGTCCCTCTCTCCCCCTCTCTCTGTCTCTGTCTGTCTCTGTCTGTCTCTGTCTGTGCTGTCTCTCTGTGTCTGGCTCTCGGCGCACTATGCTGCAGCTGGCTGCATGCGTGCGTGTGTGCGACTCTTTCTCTTTCTGTCCCTCTCTTCCCCTCTCTCTGTCTCTGTCTGTCTCTCTCTCCCCCTCTCTCTCCCCCTCTCTCTATCTCTGTCTGTCCCTCTCTCCCCCTCTCTCCCCCTCTCTATGTCTCTGTCTGTCTCTGTCTGTGCTGTCTCTCTGTGTCTGGCTCTCGGTGGAGCATTGATTTTTCCTCGGACCTTCATCCGTTCGTCCGTCCGTCTTTCCATCTTTCCATCAGTCCGGGCCATTTGAAGTGGATACGGACGAAAGGGCTGTGGACGTGCGCTTCGTAATCTCTGTTATACTCTGGAAGCGTGGTGGAGTAGATGGAAGAGGTGGCCGTGGATGTGACATCTTCTGAACGTCGAAGATGCAGAAGGTGGAGGAGAAGAGGAGGAGGAGGAGAAGAGGATGAGAGAAGAAGGAGGAGGAGAAGAAGGAGGAGGTGGAGGAAGAGGAGGAGGAGGTGGAGGTGGAGGAGGAGAATGAGGTGAAGAGGAGGAGGTGGAAGAGGGGAGGAATGAGAGACGGGTACAGACGGGTACAGAGAGACGTACAGAGACGAAGAGAGGATGTGACAGTTGACTGACAGCCGCAATCGTCCGGTGGCATTTACAGGTTAGCTATTTAGAAGTCATTTGCTTTTTGTGTCTTTTTAAATGCTGCAATCTGTCCGCGGCTGCTGTGTATACGTGTATATATACGTCTGTCTGTCTCTGCCGGTCTGTCTCTTTCCGACTTTCTGTCGGCCTATGTGTCTGTCCATCAGTCTGTCTAATTTGTGTATGTCTGTATATCTGTTCCTGTCTGTTCCTGTCTGTATCTATTCATGTTTGTGTCTGTCTGTTTCTGTCTGTTTCTGTCTGTCTGCATGTGTCTTTATTTCTCTGTTAGTGTGTTTCTCTCTGTCGCTTTGTGTCTGTTTCTCTCCACCAGTTTCTGTCCGAGTTTATCTGTCTACATTTATGTCGGTGTCTGTTTGGGTCTGTCTTCATTTCTGTCTGTCTGTCTGTCTGTCTGCTTCTATACGTCTGTTCCTGTATGTTTCGGTCTGCCTGCATCTGCCAATCTGCCTTTTATTGTCTGTTCCTGTCTGCTTCTTTATGTCTGTCTGTCTTTCTGTTTGTTCCTCTCTGTCTGTTTCTCTCTGTTTCTGTCTGTCTCTTTATGTCTGTCTGTCTTTCTGTTCCTCTCTGTTTTTGTCTCCCTGTTGTCTGCGTTCGCCTCTCTCTCTCTCTCTCCGTCTCCGTGTCTGAGTCTCATTATATTTCATGTGTAATACGACTGCAATGGCCTGCAATTATTGTCGCTGATTGTTTCCTTTATGAACTTAAACGATTAATAACAATATAACTGAATATGACTACCGGCTAATAGTCTCTCTCTATATCCATGCGTGTATGTGTACTCGTATGTGTGCGTCACAGTCATTACGCATACGAGCATCTATTACGCCGCCATAGTACAGTAACTCACCTTTGACTTTTGCCCCGACCTCGTTAACCTTCGACCTATATTTCACGAGTTGCATGCATATAGACCGGTGCAGAAACGCATCGGGGCAGTTTATAGACTTGATCTAAGATATATCATTTACAATATTGTTAGGTCTTTTTTATTAAAAGGTATTATTATAGTTAGTCCATGTCTCGTCCTTAACAAACCCATCCTTAGCAGCTCTCATGGCTACTCCCTCTGGTCGCTATGACAATAATTAATTGGACTCCGATTGTCCTTGGACATGGCTTAAATTTGGTGGAAACTGGGAACGCTGGGAACGGAGTTCCATGCACTGCTCCAGAATTTTTTTCATTGAGTTCCCACTGCTCACCATGCATAGAACCGTGGAAACAGCATAGTCATGCGTAACAATAAAATTATCTTCGTCGTCCCCACAGAAGGTGGCGATGGATAGGGAAGAATGGAGAAGCTGTGTTGCCCGAAGTGGTGTCCTGCACGGGAAGGACTAAGGTCTAAGATAAGGTTCCCAATGCTCATCCAAACCACTTTAACCGCTGGGTGCAAGTCCCCCTCCCCTGTCCCTATGTACTGGTGCCCATGCAAGGGGTTTGTCGCGAGAGGGGAGAACGTTAGAACTTAATTGGAAGGGGCAGGATTATAATAGGACTTCGCATCCGTGATTCGTTCAGCGTGGCTCTTTCATCGTCCGGCTGGCCTTGGACCTCTTCGCTGCACCGGTCCTTAGCACTTTTCCGTCCAGTCTGGAATCGATTTGCTGGACGGAAATCTGATGAGGGTTGGTGGCGAAAGGCTACTACAGATTATGTATACTACATGGCATAATCGAAGATGATGGAAGATGATCGAAGATGATGTCATCAAGTCTTCATGTGTATGAGAGAAGATAAGCTTAGGTGAAAGGAGATGATTTCAGAGTTACGTATGCTACCGTACTCTCGAAGATGATTTGAGATTATTGAAGATAATTTCAGATGATCAGATGATCAAAGATGACTTCAGATGATCAGATGATCAAAGATGACTTCAGATGATCATAGTTGTGATCAAAGATGACTTCAGATGATCAAGATGACTTCAGATAGGCATATGATCAAAGATGACTTCAGATGATCATAGTTGCGATCAAAGATGACTTCAGATGATCAAGATGACTTCAGATAGGCATATGATCAAAGATTACATCAGACAATCGAATGATCAAAGAAGGCTGAAGATAATCGAAAAACAATTTCAGATGTTCAAAGAATACTTCGTCCTCCTCATAATCATAATAATTATTATAACTGAGTAACTCAATACTGTAAAATCTAAACTCTAAAGGACAATAAGGCGCCGGGCACCAGTTTATTCACGAGCGCTGAGTTTACATGCAGTTCGTCTTCTTCCTTCTCCTTCTCCACCTCGTATTCCACCTCCACATCCAACTCCTATTTGTCCTCTACCTGTTCCACATCATCATCCATTTTCTTTTCCACCCTTACGCCTCCTCCGCTACTTCCTCCCCCCGCTCCACCTCTTCTTTCTCTTCTTATTTTTTCTCCGGAAATGAATGACAGCCATCACCACCGCTACCATCTCCACCACCAACACCACCACCAGTCCACCACCAACACCACCACTACTTATTTTCCCGCCTCTTCATCTTCCATCAACTCTTTCACCTCCAACACCACAACTTCCTTCCTCTTCCTCAATTAAGGACAACTGTCTGTCTCTCTCTGTCTGGCCATTTTTCTGTGTGTAAGTGCGTCTGTCTGTGTGTCTGTCTGTGTGTCTGTCTGTGTGTCTGTCTGTGTGTCAGTCTGTGTGTCTGTGTGTCTGTCTGTGTGTCTGTCTGTCTGTCTTAATTAAGGACAACAGTACTGTCTCTCTGCTGTCTATCTGTCTGTCCGACTCTCTGTCTGGCCATTTGTCTGCGTGTCTTTTGTCTGTCTGTGTGTCTGTCTGCACACACGTTCTCGTCGGTGCGTGATGTCCCCCAGTGTTCATTCACTCTACTTAAGAGCTGACCATCGCAGGTGTGAAGTGCTCTACACCTGAACTACTGCAGCAGCAGCAGTGGCACCAGCACCAGCAGCAGCAGCAGCAGCACAGGTCGTTTGTCTTGGACGAGGTGTAAGACGATCAACGCCAAGCACCGTCAAAGGAGAAGGAATAGATGATGATTACTTTAGCGCATGACCGCCCTTCTTAGTTTCTGTCACTGTCTCTGTGCCTATGTCTGTCTGTCTATCCATCCATCCATGTATCCATCCACATATCCATCCGTCCATCCTTCCGTCCGTCCATTCATCCGTACGTCCGTGCGTCCGTCCATACGTCTATCTATCTATCTATCTATCACTTTGTCTATCTGTATGTCTGTGTGTATGTCTGTTTGTCTACCTGGCTGTGTGTCTGTGTGTCTATCTTTGTGTCCATCCATCCATCCATTCACCCATCTGTCTCAGTCCTTTTCTTAAGTCTCGCTCTCTGTCTCTGTCTCTGTCTCTGTCTCTGTCTGTCTGTCTGTCTGTCTGTCTGTCTGTCTGTCTGTCTGTCTGTCTGTCTGTCTGTCTGTCTGTCTGTCTGTCTGTCTCTCTCTCTCTCTCTCTCTCTGTCTGCCTGTCTGTCTGAATCCATCATCCTACATTCACTGGCTCCCTGCCTATATTATCTCCACAGTTCTCCCACAGTCTATCCATCCGTCTTTTTTTTACCTGAATGCTTCCTTCACCCTCTCTACGCCCGTGTACATCCGCCTCTCTATATACCCGTATTCCTATGCCTACATTCCTCAAACCCCATCCTACCTACCTCTTCCCCACCATTCCCAAACATTCCCCTCTCAATGAGTAGCAATCCTCCCAATTTCCACAAAACACACACCTCCCAAAATCACATTGAATCAAACTCGCGAAAATTTCACCATTTCTTCCCTTACCCAACCCACCCCCCAACTCTCCCCCAAACAGCCCCATAACGACGCCAATTAGCCTCAATCGAATACCCCACCGTCAGCCGACCGCCATCTTGCGGCGTAATGCACGATAAGCGCTTCCGGGCGCATGCGCATGCGCGGAGGCGGCCAGCACCGTGCGCCGACGTTTAACGCCGCCGTCGCCGTCGACGCCAAATTTAATTACGGCGCTGACGGGAGGGGGCGCTTATGGATTCTCCATGGCAACGGTTGCTATGGTAACGCCCTGCGGACGACGTCGACGACGGGCGAAATCCAATCAGCTTATGGGTTCGATCCCTCGTGACCCAGCGTAAATGAGAAAGTGTTTAAATAATAAACTATGTCCAGCGCTTTTTTGTTGTTGCTGCTGTGCTCGCTGTGTGTGTGTGTGTGTGTGTGTGTGTGTGCATGATGGTCTGAACGTACGTCTAAGTGTCTGTCGGTCAGTGTGTTTGTCTGTCTGCCTGTCTGTCTATCCATCAGTCTGTCTGCCTGTCCATCTGTCTGTCTATTTGTCTCTCCATCCATCTGTTTGTGCGGCTCTTAGTCTGTCTGTCTATCTGTCCATCCATCTGTTTGCGCGGCTCTTTGTCTGTCTATCTGTCTGTCTAATTGTCTATCTATCCACTTGTCTCTCAGTCTGCCACTTCGTGCGTCTGTCTGTCCATCTTTCGGCATGTTTGTCTGTCTGTCTAACAGTCCATCCGTATGTATGTTCATCTGTCTATCTGCCATCTCTGCCTCTCTGTCTGTTCGTCTGTCTGTCTGTGTCTGTTCGTCTGTCTGTCTCAGTCTGTTCGTCTGTCTGTCTCTGTCTGTTCGTCTGTCTGTCTCTGTCTGCTCGTCTGTCTGTGTTTGACTAGATAGCTTGCGATTTCAATATTTCGTCAGCGCTCCAGTGCAGAGGAACCGGGTTGTGGATTTTTGCAGCGTCCTGGCACCAGCGCCTCCTCCGACAAACCAACAGGGAACCAGTCGATCGTAGATTGCTTACATACTCACCATTGCTCGATCCTTTGTTTCGTTCGATTGTTCATTTATTTCTATCAGCATTATTTTGATCAGATGGTTCGATCATGTTATGTCGAAAATCAGCCAGTCAATAAGTCAGTTCTTCAATCAGAGAGCCAGTTAGTTGGAAAAAAGGCAGGCAGGCAGGCAGGCAGGCAGGCAACCAATCAGTCAACCAGTCAGTCAGCCAGTCGGTCAGTCGGCTAGTCAGTCTGTCAGCCAGCCAGTCAGCCTGTCGGTCATTTTTATTTAGTCAGTCAGCCAGTCAGTCAGCCAGTCGATTAGTCGGTTAGTGAGTCAGTCAGTCAGTCAATCAATCAGCCAGTCAAATAAGCTGATCATACAGTAAATTGCTTCAATGGGTCGTTTTTGTGAAACACGGTTGGAAGGCAATTCAGAAATATGAAATATAGTCCATGCATCATAAGCCTTCGTAGTTTTCGCCAATTTTGACTCTAGAGATCAACGACAAAAGAGCACACGGACCTTATTGCATTCATATTGCAAATATCTATGGCTACAGGATTGTAGGATTAGTTGTGCGAAAAGTAGCCAAGAGCATATCGCTGAAAGTGGTGATTTATAAAAATGAGCTAGATAAATCTACTGCAATAATAATGATGGTAGGAATATTGCGTTTGGTGATTGTCTGGTGTTTCTTGTTGAGTGCCAAGAATTCGACAGGTTAGTGAAATACATAAGAATTCGATCCATTTAACTATCCATCCATCCATCCTTCCATCCATCCTTCCATCCATCCTTCCGTCCATCCATCCATCCATCCTTGAAGTTCCTTCCATCCATCCATCCATCCATCCATCCTTCCATCCATCTATCATCATCATCAGCAGCAGCAGCATAACCATAATCATCACCAACAGCGTCACCAACATCATCACCATTATCGTCGTCGTCATCATCATCATCATCATCATCATCATCATCATCATCATCATCATCATCATCATCATCATCATCATCATCATCATCATCATCTTCATCATTATCACCATGCACCACCTCACCGTCATCATCATCTTTAAAGAACGATATATAGAAGAAAGAAAAAACCCTGACGCCAATCTTCTTCTACTACTTCGAAGGTGTGGACATCTGTTGGAACGAGAACCTCATTCTGCGATGTGATTCAGACCACGATCTCCTTCTGATCGGCGACTCATACTACGGTCGGCTTGAGAGCTCCTCCCGCTGCCTCACCGACTCCCTCAGACCCATAGGGTGCGCCGTCAACGTTGCTCCCCTGCTCGCCCCTCTCTGCTCCGGTCGGAGGTCGTGCAATGTGACCAATGTCAAGGACCTACTGGCGAAGGTCAATACCTGTCGTGGCGACCTCCAGTCCTACCTTGAGCTCGACTACAAATGCGTCAGAGGTTCGAACTATAACACAGCAGACTAAGAAATGCCTTAGTGATAGAACATACCTTAAGTGAACATAGCTTGTAAGCGTGTAACACAGATACCTATAAGCATTTTAAAAATTCATTTTTAGAAAACGAATATACTAAGTCTTGTAAGAGGTTATCTCAGTCCAACCACTGTGATACAAATAAGTCTTGAAGAGCCTTTTTAGTTTTATTATTATTATTAATTTGAAATTCTTATCATCATCATCATCATCATCGTCATCGTCATCGTCATCGTCATCGTCATCGTCATCGTCATCGTCATCGTCATCATCATCATCATCATCATCATCATCATCATCATCATCATCATCATCATCATCATCATCATCATCATCATCATCATCATCATCATCATCATCATCATCATCATCATCATCATCATCATCATCATCATCATCATCATCATCATCACCGTCGTCGTCGTCGTCATCATCATCATCATCATCATCATCATCATAATTAGAATTATAATTGTCCTTAGTACTACTACCATTATACCTATAATAATGAATGAAAACCCTGTTTGTTCAATAAAATCATTTTCAGCCACGACTCCCAGCATTCCGTGCGCAGACGGCCACGTGATCGTGCACACACCAACTGCCGCTTCCGGTCGCCTGACGAGCCTCGACAGTCACTGCGCATGGCTGATCCAGTCTGCCCCAGGACTCCGGATCAACCTCACCCTGGAGGACGTCCTTCCTCAAGAACCATGCCTCGACATTGCCCGGGTCACTGAGAGGTCAGAGGGCGGCGCCGGGGTCGTGCTGAGGTCATGCGGAGTCGGGAACAGGAAAAGGTCATCGGTGCTGCGTTATGCCTCCAAGGGCAATGAGGTCAAGGTTGAAATGGTGGCGCACGGAGACAGGGTCTACGAAAGATTCTTTGTCATCGACTACAAAAGTAAAGATTGTTTGATCAATTTGTTGATTGATTGGTTGATTGGTTTATTGATTGATTGATTGATTGATTGATTGATTGATTGATTGGTTGGCTAATTTATTGATGGATTGAGTGGTTAATTGAGCAAGTGATTGATTGATAGGCCTATACTGACTGATTGGTTTATTGATTGATCGAATGATTGATTGAGTGGTTAATTGATTATGTGATTGATTGATTGAATGATTGATTGAGTTGTTCATTGATCATGTGATTGATTGATTTACTGATTGTTTGATTGATTAGTTTATTGATTGATTGATGAAATGTTTGGTTAATTTATTGATTGATTGAATGATTGATTGATTGATTGATTGATTGATTGATTGATCAACGTTAGCATACAAGTGTGAAGTTTTTCATTGATAATAATAATTCAATAATTAGCAATTGATTCAAACGCTATAAATTAGAGCTTGCATTTGTAAACTACATGTATATAAGTATTAATTTTATGCATAAATACGCCTATATATGATTTATTATATCGTGTATATATATATCATGTATTTATGTTTAATTATTATATATAATATATATATATAATTATATATTCATATGTATAGTCTTTGGTTGCGCCTATCCATCGCTTCCTCGTGACGTCATCATCGTCGATCGTCGATGGTCGGATGGAAGTGGCGCCATCTGGATTCAATGCAAGAACGACGAAACGATGAGAACTGTTCTTATCTGCAGTGGACCACAGAACGGAGTCTGGACCGGAAATGCGTCACTCACATGTCCAGCATCAGGTCAGGTCATGACTCTATTATGTACGAAAACAGATAGTCGGACGGACAGACAGACAGACAAACGGACGGACAGACAGACAGACGGACGGACGGACAGACAGACAGACGGACGGACAGATAGACAGACGGACAGACAGACGGACGGACGGACATGCACAATGCACAGCTAGTTAGTATACATTTACACTGAATGGTTTATTTGAGCGAGTTTCAGATTGGCTCACTTGCCTATTCGTTCAATAACAGTATACTAAGCTTAAGTCTTGTTCACTTCTACCTCTGTCTGTCTCTCTTAGTCTGTCTGTCTCTGCGGGTATGTGCGCGTGTGTGTCTGTCTGTCTCTCGGTGTGGGTCTTTCTACTGATACTTCATCATAATTAATGTAATAGGCATAATTATATACTTCATTATCGATGTAGGGGAGAGCGGGGCATAATGGGATACCCGGGTATAACGGGAAACTTCATTATTGGCCATCTTACTTACTTTTAAAATACGAAAAAAATTCCAATCTGAAGTAAAGCATATTTGAAGGTGAAGAACAAAGGCATTTACGATTTTTATGGGTTTTGCAGTTTTTATGATGAAAAGTTGATTTTCACGCTCTCTCAAGTAAGGAACGCCCGCTATCCAAAAAATTGTACAAAAACAGTGGAGCTATATTAAATTTAAGTTATATCATACATGTGTAGTGCTATATGTACAATACCATATTCCCATATGAAAATTTGTACAAGTTCAGTATTTTGTTTCAAAATGGCGGACTTACAATTTTTGGCATATTGGGGCATAATGGGATACAGGTATCCCATTTTGCCCCTTTCTGTGGTGCGAAAGCAATTTTTCACCATATCTCTTATATTGTAATATTTCATGGGTTCTAATTACCCCCTCACATCTCAATCATTGTTTAGATTTCAAAACGAGCAATAATAAAAAATATGTAGCACTTTTTGGAAATTTTAAAATATTGCATGTTATGGGGCATAATGGGATAGGCATCCCATTTTACCCCGGGTGGTGGGGTGTAACGGGAGTAGACACCACCCTATGGCTCGCTAGTTAGTGGAAACTATTCCCAGATTTCGAATCTGAAATCAGGTTACCAATTTGCATACTATCTGGTTATTTGTCGCAATGTGGGTCAATGCTCTAAATGTCAGCCAATCAACAAGACAATGTTTTATATAAAAATAATATTTGAATCATGAATATTAATATATCAACATATATAGTTAATGAATTCTATGTCTAGGGTCGTGGAAATGTCAATTTAAATACAGGTCAACTTATTTACTTAAACCAGTGCTGAATAAAATAATTTTGAGGGATATTACTACTATAATTACCCTCCCGCGTTGTATGTTCTTGGCTGAAGCTGTAGATCGAAACGGCCAATTCTTCTCGTCTTTTCTCCAAGCGCCGTTACCAATGGTTGTAGATGACTCTTTTCAGTTTCATCGTCGATGCGCTTCACCGTGCTTTTCTGCTCGTAGGTAATTATTCTTCGATGTAGCTGTCTACGAATTGAAGACTATTTGTTCCTTTTCGTATTTACCGTTCAATTACCGTTCGATATAACTTTTATAGTTTCACTGTCACTTCTCAATGTTGCGAGAAGTAATGCCGGAGTTCTACGAAATCCAATGAAGGTAGAATTTCAACGTCAATTACTTGTTAGTAATCCGCTATTACAATCTCTCACGTTTTACGAACTTCCAGATTTCTTGTCCATACTTTAGGACACTAAACTACCGGCTCCGTTGCTTTAATATCCGATCAAACAAATGTCACGAAATCGTCCAACAACATCTAGCGAATACTCATCGCCAATCAACCACCAACAATCCTGAGAAAAATGGCGGCCGAGTGACGAGTCGAAGCGTGTTCGCTGCGGATATATTTTAAATTAATTCAACGTGTGGACGTCTTTAGCTCAGAAAATTTAGTTACTACAGTGGATTTATGAGGAGATACTGTGTCAGAGATTAAACTGTGAGTATTCTGCGGCAAAAATGTCGAAAAAGGGATCTAAAACCGACGACCGTCCTAAAATCGATGACCTAGTTGACGCTGTTCAAGACAGCCGGGTACTGGACGCCATAGTCAGCTGTCTAATGCCTAGCCTACAGCCTGTATTCGAGGCGATGTTTGACAAACTTGCAGCTGGACTTCTGACAAAAATGGAGGGAATGGTGGAGAATCTGACAAAAACTATCATATCGAGCCACTGCGAAGCCCAAGATCATAAAATAACTGCTCTCGAGCTGGAAAACACGAACCTACGGGCGCGGTTAGATGAAGTTGAGACCAGCATGAATGCTGACCGGGCGCGGTTAGTTGAAGTTGAAACCAGTTTAAAATCTGACCGGGCGCGACTGGACGAGGTGGAAACCAACTCAAAATCCAACAGTCTGATAATTCATGGTCTTGATGAAGACCCCATTGGATTCCACCAAATGGGTGCGCACGTGGCTCCTCAATCTGCCTCATTCTCGTTGCCTCCATCAGTGCTGCTCGTGACTGCCTTCTGCAAAGATCGCCTCCATCTCAACATATCCGAGTCAGATATCGCTTACGCATACAGAATACCAAAGAAGGGCAAGGACAGACAACGACCGGTGGTTGTTGAATTCGCCAGCAGAAACGTCAAGAGCATGGTCTATGCATCACGTAAAATCTTGCGTGACACATCTTCAAATTCCCCAAGGATCTACATAAACGAAAATCTGACGAAACTGAATGCACAAATCTTCGCAAGGGCTAGAAATCTTGTCAAGGAAAAGCGAGCAGTATCTTCTTGGACGGCTGGAGGGAGGGTATATCTCCGTACTACAACCTCTTTGGATGAAAGACCAATGAAGATCCTGTCCCTACAGTCACTGGACAATCTGTGAACTCTGCTCCTGCCTCGAACATATGCCTTGCGAGCGGTACTGTGCTACTCTTCTGCCTTTATTGCATAATTATTCTTTTTTCATTTTTTGTGGTTCTTTGTTGGCACTATTTATGTTTACTGGTGCATCGATTGTGCAACCTATGCAGTGCATCCTCCAGTAGGCCTACGTAAGATACCTCATGATTTTAAATATGTTGATCTTATGCTGCATATTCACCGTTGTGTAATTCTCTGCAATCCACTGATTATTAGAGCTTTGGCATATCAATATGCTTTGTGATATGAATGTAGGCTTTCTGGGCTTAATATTTTGATGTCTTATTTTTGATATCTAGTGAGCACTAGTCACGTGCTTAGTAGGACGTTTGTCATTGAGATGATGTATAATCCTTATGATTTTAAAGCATTGGAGTTCGATTTTCTATTTTTTATTTCAATGGTTGTGCACTTTTTTGATTTGACCTATATACAAGGTTGTTTTTAAGCAGTGATCTATATTTGCGCGAGGGCTGTTAAATGGTGTTTAAACGATCTTCCTCAGCTAGAGGTGCGCCTCGCCTTCTAAACGTAGGCCTTGTAACTAGCATAGCCTACTTTCTAAGAGGTCACCGTATAAGACGTTTTATGGAAAGTGCACACCTTGTTGAACCTGTGTAACTGGATGATTGCTCGTACAACTGTTTAATATTCGCTTTCATCATATACTTTGATGTACTGTATGTTGTCATGTGATTTGCCTCGAACATCCCTTGCAATTGTGCACTAAAGTAAGAATACTTTGTCCTAAATTGTATATACTGATGCAGCGACCAGCGTAGCCGACAGGTCTACTCATGACTAGTGATCAGCTGACCTGTACTCAATGTTCATACTGCATTAAGGACCCTACGAGGTCAATTACCTGTGCGCTATGTAATGGGCGCTTCCACAAAAGGTGTTGTGAACTTACAGAGAATTGCAATGTGGCTAATGATTCATGGTACTGTGCCCGTTGTAATGTCGTTAATTTTCCTTATAACCATATTGCTGACGAGAGTCTTTTTTTTACAATGTGCAAATGACCAGATCGGTCCGATCTGTAATGTTCATTCAGATCTTGAATTGAACCTTTTCCCAGGTGCAAATGAAAGCCGTTCGATGCTAGACAACGATGACATTGATCCCGACAGTAATTATTTTGACGCAAAGCCATACAGTAGTCGCTACCAGACCCCTTCATCCGCTCAACTTAAATTCTCCTCATCTTCGCCTCAATTCTCAATCTTGCATATAAACTGTCGAAGCATTCTGCCTAAACTAACAGAAATACATGATCTATTGCATAGACTACCTGTTTCTGTTCTCGCAGTAACCGAGACGTGGTTGGCAGATGAAAATGCTGACCTGATTAATTTACCGGGGTATAATTTTATTCACCAGCCCAGGGCTAGTGGTGGTGGGGGAGGTGTGGGTGTGTTCATTAAGGAGGGAATTTCTTTTCTTAGATGTGAAGCCATTGAACGTAAACTGGCGCATAAATCCTATGAAGGATTGTTTATACGGGTCGTCTTGAGTGGAGAAACAGTCGTAATAGGCACTATCTATCGCCCTCCTGGTGAAAGCTTGGAGAATTTCAATAATGAATTTGAACAATTATTATCTGAGATTATGAACAAAACAAAAAAGGTGATGCTTGTGGGCGACTATAATGTTGATCTACTAAAGTCTTGTGAACATAAGGCAACAGGCTCATTCTATGGCTGCATAATGTCTTATCACCTCCTACCAGCCATTACTAGGCCTACTCGAATAACTCCACACTCTGCCTCGTTAATAGATAACTTATTTACAAATGCCTGGATGAACGTAGTGGAATCCACTATCCTTGTCTCTGATATATCTGACCATTTACCAATCTTAGTTAAGTTTGACCTACAACGCTCATTGCTTAATAATTCATCGTTTGGAGAATCTAGGAGCTTCAATGAAGAAAATAAAAATAACTTTCGTGAACTACTTTCTGGACAGGATTGGACTGCCGTCACTGAGCAATGTAGTAACGGTGATGTCAATAGGGCTTATGATACATTCATTACACAGTATAAAAATGTTTATGACAAATCCTTTCCAGTGAGTTCAAGGAAGATTCGAAGTAAACAAATTATTAAAAATCCCTGGATGACACGGGGCCTACTTAAATCTAGTAAAAAGAAGGAGCAATTATATCTGAAATTTATAAAAAATCCTAGTGAAGTTAATAGAAATAAATTTGTTAAGTACCGGAATAAATTTAAAACAGTTAGAATAAAAGCTGAAAAATACTATTATGCCACTGAATTCGACAAATATAAAGGCGATCTTAAAAAAACTTGGAGCCTAATAAGGTCGATAACTAATATGGGATCACGCGATACGACCATAGAATCGTTAAATGTCAACGGTGCTAAGATTGAAGATGCTGAAGACATAGCTAATAAACTTAATGATTATTTTGTAAGCATTGCCCAAGTTTTAGACGACAAAATACCCGACTCTTCAGATTCATTTATGAAGTATATGAAGCCCCCTCCATTGAGGTCCTTTGGTTTAATCCCAACTTCCTCTAGTGAGGTTTTGAACCTAAGCCAGTCCATACGTACTACACACAGCAAGGGCATGGATGACATAGACCCGTGTATTGCGGGTCCTAATATTGATTGCATTGCCCAGCCTTTAGCAGAACTGATTAATTGTTCTTTCACTACAGGCATCTTCCCGCAGCCATTAAAAATTGCAAAGGTTATTCCTATCTATAAAAAAGGCGAGAAAGACAATTTGACCAATTATCGTCCGATTTCTGTCCTTCCTTACTTTTCTAAAATATTTGAGAAAACAATGTATAGCAGACTGTATGAATTTGTTACGAAAACTGACATACTTTTCCCGTCGCAGCACGGCTTTCAATCGGGTCACTCCCCATATATGGCCCTGTTATCTATGCAAGATAGAATCTCTAATGCAATAGATAATAATGAATTTTCCTTGGGTATTTTTTTTGACTTGGCGAAAGCTTTTGATACTGTTAATCATAAAATTCTATTAAATAAATTAGAAACATATGGCATACGTGGTCTGCAACTCAGTTGGTTTGCCAGTTATTTGGATGGGAGACGCCAATGTGTTGAAAATAACGGCAAACGTTCCACTTTAAAAAGGATCCTATATGGTGTCCCACAGGGATCAAATCTAGGACCCCTATTGTTTCTCCTCTATATCAACGATCTCCCGAACGTCTCTAACCGCTTGTTCTTCATCCTTTTCGCAGATGATACGAACGTGTTTTATTCACATTCTTGCTTGCATACGCTATTTCAGATCATAAATGTGGAGCTGGAACTTATTGCCGACTGGTTTAAAGCTAATAGATTGTCTTTAAACTTGGAAAAAACTAACTACATCCTGTTTAAATCGCATAGGAAAAAAATTCCACTTGGTGAATTTCAATTAAAAATTAACGGCATCTCTCTCGCTTCTGTAGAATCTACTAAATTTCTGGGAGTTTATGTTGATAGCCATTTAACATGGAATGAACATATTGCTCATGTCGCCTCAAAAATAGCAAAAAATATTGGAGTAATGGCTCGAACTGCTTACATTTTACCATCTAGTATTAGGATTAAACTATACTATTCCTTAGTACATCCATATCTCTCTTATTGTAACATAGTGTGGGCTTCTACTTATGTCACAAGATTATATAGAGTTATTATTTTGCAAAAAAGAGCTCTTCGTCTTATTGTGGGAGCTCCATACGGCTCTCACACTGCCCCCATATTTCTCAACCTTAGAATTTTAAAACTCGACCAGATTTGGACTTTGCAAATAGGGGAATTTATGTACCGGTTTGATCGAAGCCTTCTGCCACCTATATACAAAAATTATTTTCAGCTTTCATCCCAGGTTCATTCTCATTTTACAAGATACTCTTCTTTGTACCACCGAACCTATGCTCGCACTAACACGCGCCAGTTTTCTATTAAGTCTAGTGGGGTTACCACTTGGGAAAAAATTCCAAGGGAAATAAAATTGAGCCCCAGTATTTGGACATTTAAGAAGAAATTTAGCGCCTTTCTAATAGAAGGTACCAAATAAAATTAAAGTAGTGTTCGCTCAGTATGTGCATTGCAGTTGGTCTCTGTACAGTACAGTTCAGTAGCCTATAGTTAAGATTTTTTTGTTCTTTTTCATTATTGTTTGTGACTCAGCAGTGTTGAGGTTTTCAGTTTCCTGTTTTTGTGTTTTGTTTTTTCTTCCGTTCTCTAGTATAAGTTGCTTTATCTTTTTTTGTCAGTCACTGTGTTGATTTTGCAAAGACTTCGTCATGGCCACCTTGCATCGTCAAGTCATTAATAGTTGGTGTCCCTAGACAGCGGGATTTTTAAAAATCCCTTTAGGGCCTCCCTTTTTTGTAGCCAATGTGAACGATGTGTGAACCTTTCATGTATACTGGTTGCAAAATAAAAATATTTGATTGATTGATTGATTGATTGATCCTCATTAGACGGCCATTCCACCTCTTCTCTCATACAGATCCCGCCCCTCTCGTGCGCATGCGCAGCAGACGACCCTGATCCCAGCTTTCCATATGTAACCAACGCCGATCGTTGTAATATTCCGCAATGCTTTCCACTAATTTAATATATTTTGCCCCTAAGCACTGGTTATAGCACTGGTTGATTAATTACACAGAACAATGTAATAATTCTCGCTCGAATTATAAGCTAATCATTAACTAAGGCCTCTCCCTAACTTAACACATGTAATTACTAATCAACAATATATATATCAAAGTAAGAACGTATGGGTGGGACCAAGGATATCGTTACAACAATCCCCCACAAACTAAAATTTGCTACAAATTTTCCTTTCAATATCCTTATCATAACTACCCATACTTCTTATAATATTACTATTACTTAGCCATCTATACTAATATTTACACTATCTATAGCTACGCAGTTATGCAACATTCTAATCAACATCAACATTTAACATCTTTTATGATATTTCATATTATATCACCTTTACCTTGTCTATACTTTTAAATTACATTACATTTACACTGATTCACTTACTAATATTTCTTATTCTACTTACTCTAATCCTCGGCTTAAATAATCAGCCACTACATTGTCACTACCTTTGAGGTATCTAACTCTAAAGCTGTAATTCTGAAGCACTAGGTATCAGCGCATTACTCTAGCATTTCTTATGCTACCAGTCTTTAAATATTGTAGTCGTAAGTGGTCAGTCTCTACAACAAATTCATGGCCATACAAGTAACGGTTGAACTTTTGAATCCCCCAAACCATCGCTAGGCACTCTCTCTCCACCACAGAATAATTCCTTTCGCTCTCACTAAACTTCTTACTTGCATAAGCTACTGGATGCATAGTTCCCTCATGATTCTGCATCAGCACACATCCCATCGCCGTATTAGATGCATCCGTTCTCAAAGTGAATTCCACACCAATCTAGGGTAGCTTCAATATCGGTGCTTCTGGCAGAGCGTTCTTTAACTTCTTAAATGACTTTTCTAATTCCTCATTCCATTCTATTGTGATCTTTGCATTCTTTCTTGTCAACTCTGTTACTGGTCTCACATCAAATTTGACACTCCTTGGGTTCCAATGTCAACCTGCTATCCTAACCCTCTTATAATTAACTTAAAGTTTACTTATTATGTATATATGTCGCCATCTTAACGCACGGAATTTATCCATCTGGTTAGTCCATCCATGTAGCAGCAATAGTAACTTGCCACCTACCTTGGTACTTTTAATATCTCGTATTTTGCTCAATTGACCTATTATTTCTTCTTATTTAACTATTTCTCATTGCTTAACTGTTTTCCTATTTACCTAAGTGACTTATCTTAACATCACACTCAGACACTGTATTCTAATTAATCTCACCTAATTCTATTTACATTTATTCCTTAATTAAGTATTCTCCACAAGCTACTGTAAATTTCTATTTGCATCACTTCTCCTCATGTAATGACAGTCTAACCTGTTCATGTCTGACATGCTACATGTATCTCTCTTCACCTTCTTGTATAAATTTCAACGTCATGCCCTTTTGTGTTTCTAGTTCACCCATGTGCTTCTTTCCAAAACTCCGTGCATCTGTATTTCCATAAGAATTCCACTTAACACCTTCTAATGTTTCAACTTCTCCACTGTAGTCTCTGCCACTTCTCCATTTATCCTCTTTATTGTTAGGGTATGACCATCCTCTGTCATTCCATGACCAATTTTCCTTCTTGTTCACATCATTTCCTGCACCCCAGTTTCCATTTCCATAACTTCCTCTGCACTTATCTTCCCAGAACTCTCTCTGCATTCTGTCTGACTGTTTCCATTTCCTCATTTCACATGATCTACCCTGGCCTGCGTCTTTCCTGTTGAATACTCGGGTTACATCATCTGTCCTTTTATTTTCCCAGTCTTTCCTGTCACAATGACTACCTCTGGCTTCAACTGATTCCGCCTTACGCTGTCCATAATTCTTACACCGCGGTTCACGCCAATTCCAATTAACTGCCTTACACCTTGCCTTTCCTTGAAAACTCTTATTCACCTGTGTATTTTTGAAACTGAACTCACCAAAGCGTCGCTTTGTATTACACGTCTTCACTATATTATTGTTTCTCTCGACGACCCTTCGTCTCGATCCGCCATCTTCCTCGACTCGCTGAACTCTCGGATCATACTTTCGCCTCATGCAGTCACCCGTTAATTTCCTTCCCACCGGCTTTTCGATCACTTTATATCTATTCTTAGCATAGCCATTTTTATTCTGAATAACATCGCGGTTGTCTACCAGCGGATGTATTCCCTCGAAGGTTACTCTTTTCTTGTCAGTCCTCCTGACGTCATCAATAGCTAACTCCTTGCTAGCTCCGCCCCTCGTGACATCACTCTCATATGTGTTCACTCCAACGTCCTTGACCCTGGATTTATTTATATACTCAATTCTTATTGGTTTCCCCTCGTATAAACCTGGATTTATTATTAGTTCCTTGACCAAGTTCTCTATCACTAAAGCCTCTGCTTTCCCTTCAAATTCTTCACTCTTAATGTCAATTAGAGCGGTTGGATATTTTTCTTTGGTTCCATTAGCAAATCTGCAAACCATTTTGCGTCCGGTATATTGGTAAGGTTTCTCCAAACCTTTCCTGATAGCAACACATGTGGCGCCTGAATCATGTAATGCGTTCACCTTTTCCCCGTTTACTAACACTGAATTCGTATAGGCACTCAGACCTTCCTCTCCTTCAGCTACAAAGCAAGATATGGTGACTTCATGTTCCACATCTTCCTCTCCTCTATCTTCAACACATTGCATGGTGGCGACAGTATGTGACCTTGCGCCCTGTCCAATTTTATCGCATTTGGCTGAATAGTGAAAAGAAGATCCACACTTAAAGCAACCTCCTCTTCGATTTTCTCCACCAGCTTCACTCCGTTTACTGTTCCTAAAATCCCATTCATTATTGAACCGATCCTTGTAACTGTCCTGTTCCTTGACCCTGTTCCGTCCGAGACTACTACTTCGACTTTCACCATTAGACCTATTTCTTGTGAACTCTCTAGATCGACCATCAGGTTCAGTGTCTCTTTTCTCATGACTGACTGACCACTTCTCGCTAATTTCTCTAGCTTCAACATAATTCTGTGCTTGTTCCAGCAGTGTTTCTAATTCTAACTTCCCCTTCTCTTTGAGAAAACACCTCATTTCGTCATCACAAGTCACTAAAAACTGGTCACGCAACACCAGTGTTTCCAGTCCTTTGTAGTCATTTTTGAATCCCGCCATTGCCAACCATTGCCTCAGATACCTTCTCAACCTTTCAACATACTGAATCACGGTTTCATCCGTGTCGCGCTTAGACGATCGAAACTTCTTTCTGTAACCATTTTCTGTCAGCTGGAATCGTTTCAACAGCTCTTCCTTCAATTTCTTGTAGTCTTGTGCTTGTTCTACTTCAAGCCTCTCAAAAACTTGCAATGCTTTTCCGTCTAAGGATTTTACTAGGGTTAATGCCCACATTCTCTCTGGAACCTCATATGCCATGCAAGTTCTCTCAAACCGTAATAGATAGGCATCGAGACAATCTCTGTCTTCCCTAAATACAGGCATCTTCACATTTTTAGCATTATTACTCTGTCCATTGATCTCCGTACTATAACCATTTCCAATCCGATCGTTCCTATCGCCTTGTCGCCTATCTTGTTCCATTCTTATTTCAAGTTCTTTGAGTTTAATCACTTTCTGATTGTCTAGTTCAATCCGTTTCAGATTGGCTTCTCGTTCTCGTTCTTCAGAAATCCTCTTCTCCTCTCGTTCTTCAGAAATCCTCTTCTCTTCTCGTTCTCGTTCTTCAGAAATCCTCTTCTCCTCTCGTTCTTCAGAAATCCTCTTCTCTTCTCGTTCTCGTTCTCCAGAAATCCTCTTCTCCTCTCGTTCTTCAGAAATCCTTTTGTCTTCTCGTTGTTCATTACGTATCCTTTCAGCTATTTCTTCCTGTCTTCGTTCTCGTTCGCGTTCGGAAATTAACTTTTCTTTCTCGTAATCAGCTAGTAATTCTGCTTGTTTCAAGGCCTTATTTTCTGCTTGCCTCTCACTGACAAACTCTCTAAGTTCTTGCCCTTCATAACCAAGATCTGATCCAACCTTAACCCACTTCGAATATTCTGCGGCCATTCTCAAAAGTCCAATTATTTTATAGGCTGATTGGCGCTATAACAATTTCTAAGACACTATTTAAGTTTCGGCGGTAAATGACTTTTACCTTAGACCTGACCTCTTTATCAACCAATAACAGTCAGTGTACTCAAATCAAAACGACGTCACGCCTAATTAGTATTCAAACAGCACGCTGAACGCCGATGCACGTAAGTGAATTAATTGCTGTCGTAATTAAACTTCACAATATAATAACTCTTAAATCTTTTAGATTAACACCCTAAAATTGTTCTAGATCCTTCGGACGATGCCCCCAGTTTTGTAACGGGAGTAGACACCACCCTATGGCTCGCTAGTTAGTGGAAACTATTCCCAGATTTCGAATCTGAAATCAGGTTACCAATTTGCATACTATCTGGTTATTTGTCGCAATGTGGGTCAATGCTCTAAATGTCAGCCAATCAACAAGACAATGTTTTATATAAAAATAATATTTGAATCATGAATATTAATATATCAACATATATAGTTAATGAATTCTATGTCTAGGGTCGTGGAAATGTCAATTTAAATACAGGTCAACTTATTTACTTAAACCAGTGCTGAATAAAATAATTTTGAGGGATATTACTACTATAATTACCCTCCCACGTTGTATGTTCTTGGCTGAAGCTGTAGATCGAAACGGCCAATTCTTCTCGTCTTTTCTCCAAGCGCCGTTACCAATGGTTGTAGATGACTCTTTTCAGTTTCATCGTCGATGCGCTTCACCGTGCTTTTCTGCTCGTAGGTAATTATTCTTCGATGTAGCTGTCTACGAATTGAAGACTATTTGTTCCTTTTCGTATTTACCGTTCAATTACCGTTCGATATAACTTTTATAGTTTCACTGTCACTTCTCAATGTTGCGAGAAGTAATGCCGGAGTTCTACGAAATCCAATGAAGGTAGAATTTCAACGTCAATTACTTGTTAGTAATCCGCTATTACAATCTCTCACGTTTTACGAACTTCCAGATTTCTTGTCCATACTTTAGGACACTAAACTACCGGCTCCGTTGCTTTAATATCCGATCAAACAAATGTCACGAAATCGTCCAACAACATCTAGCGAATACTCATCGCCAATCAACCACCAACAATCCTCATTAGACGGCCATTCCACCTCTTCTCTCATACAGATCCCGCCCCTCTCGTGCGCATGCGCAGCAGACGACCCTGATCCCAGCTTTCCATATGTAACCAACGCCGATCGTTGTAATATTCCGCAATGCTTTCCACTAATTTAATATATTTTGCCCCTAAGCACTGGTTATAGCACTGGTTGATTAATTACACAGAACAATGTAATAATTCTCGCTCGAATTATAAGCTAATCATTAACTAAGGCCTCTCCCTAACTTAACACATGTAATTACTAATCAACAATATATATATCAAAGTAAGAACGTATGGGTGGGACCAAGGATATCGTTACATGGGGCATAACGGGATTTTGGGACCTGTTGGTAAAAAAATTGTATCTTCTATGTGGCTGATGCTTAAGTAGATTATTCTAGTCCATGTTGTACGTTATACACCGTGAGTCAAAAAAGTAAGCCAAATTGTATTTCATATATCTCTGATGCCTGATAACATATCATGCTAAAATTTTCCAAATTTTTAGAGAATTGGACCAAGAATATGATTCCAAAATTTCATGAGATAAAGTTGAACGTATAAAAAGATATGAATATTTAAACTTCATCTCCAGAAATTACCGTTTACAAGCAATTTTCTGTCAGATTCAGTAAAATGTAAGTCAAACTTTTTCTCATATCTCTAATGCCTGACGATCAATCATTCTAAAATTTTCCAGATATATAGATAATTGAACTAGCACTATGACCCCAACAGTATGATTTGATTATTTAATTAAATAAGATGCTAAAAATGTCATCCTCCAGCTTGCACGCAAGCCTTGAGGCGCTGGCGCCATTAGGCAAAAGCATCGTCGATTATCCTCTGGCCATCTCACACTTCCAACAAGCGTTGCTTCAGATCGTTTATATCATGGATTGTTGTCTGGTAGACTCGGTCTTTAATTATGCACGCTCCACACTTTATATTCCGTAAAATTTTACTCCAGGATCACTGAAGACCAAAATTGGGAACTATCAGGCATCAAAACTGCAGCGAACACCATAACAGATTTGCTGAAAACTGAAATTTCCGGAGATGAAGTTTAAATATTCATATCTTTCTATCCGTTCAACTTTATCCCATGAAATTTTGGAATCATATTCTTCGTCCAATTCTCTAAATATTTGGAAAATTTTAGCGTGATATGTCATCAGGCATTAGAGATATATGAAAAATAATTTGGCTTACTTTTTTTTGACTCACGGTGTATATGCCTGCACAATGTGAGTACAAAAAAGTCCAGATTTCTTATTAATTATATGATGAAAACTTCAAAATGCCTTAAGTATCCCGTTATGCCCCGCTCTCCCCTAATAATAATAGACCTTAATGCCAACACAGGATCATGCTACGTGTTAATAAATTTTACACAGGCGCATCCACCCACCTAAGCACGCAGGAACATCCACCGACACATGCATGCGCCCACACACACAAACACATACATGTAGGCTACTGCACATGCAGGTCTGCAGTTCTGCCTGTCTGTCTATACCTCTCTCCAGTAATCCGTCTATTCCAATGCCTGAAGGCTGAATGACATTGTCTTCTGTTGCCTGTCTATTTCTCATTCATTCTGTAACAATTATTGTTAATTAGCATTGTCACAATTAAATCTGCAGACTCTATAATTGTCTATAATAATTCTGAATATGCACGATTAAGCTACTTGTCAATCAGTATAATTTGCAAGCGTATATCTGTCTGTCTGTGTCTGTCTGTGTCTATCTGTAAAGACATACACACGTTAATAAACAAATTTTGTTTGTTTGTTTTTCTTCCAAAGTAAACGAAGTTGACAGAGTACCGACCGAAACTTGGCTTCCGATAGGTAAGAATAAACGAAACATACTTCTAGGATGACCTATAGCCTACTATATATAGCATGCGCATATATACAAACATATAATACAAGCTTACACAGTCAAACCCACATAAATATAAATACATGCAGCCATACATACATGCAAACATACACAAATACATACATACATACATACATACATACATACATACATACATACATACATACATACATACATACATACATACATACATACATACATACATACATACATACATACATACATACATACACAAATACATACATACATACATACATACATACATACATACATACATACATACATACATACATACATACATACATACATACATACATACATACATACATACATACATACATACATACAATACATACATACAATCATACATACATGTAGGCTACATGTATAATACACATTCACATATACACACACATATAATGATACACACCCATACAATACACACAGAAAGACATACATGTACATAGGCCTACATTCAAAACACACACATTTACACGCACACACATAGGCTACCTACCTATATACACACATGTATGCACATTCAGACAAACACACATACAATGTCATACACACATAAATCGATGCACATACAATTCCAATTACGGTCCAGGCCGGTGAAATATTTGACCTTCCGCCTATTTTAGTCTTGACCTGCTGCAATACTTGTAAGACTTGCCAAACATACTTTGAATTTTAATAAAATTATCTTCGTTAATTACAGCTAATTAATTTCTTCGACCTTCTGAATTACCGGTATAGTACTCCCATGACACTGATGCGACCACCTGAAATTGTAGCCTATTATACCTGGCTATAATAACACTGTAGGCCTATAACGACAATTCCATATAGGTATACAGGTATTGGCAGTTTTGGCTGTTAATATTGTCTGGTGGTCTATAGGTGTGACGCTGTTGATAACAACAGGCATCGCCATCTTCGTTTGCTTCGTCATTGTCGGCAGTGGACTGTTCTGCCTGTACCGCAGGTAAATCCAATCAACACCTGTATATACAGATTTTCTCAGGTAATAGCCTACCTGTTTATGGAGTGCTGATGATATATAATAATGCCAATTAATGCGTAATTATTATTATCAGCAGCTAATTAAAATCGCGTTATATGCGGCCTAAAAAACCGACGCGATCAGATTAGAGTAGCCTGTATATCTAGGCCTATATAATTATAATATTATAATTTAATTTATATTATGGTATAAGCGCCACTGTTCGTTCTTTGACAACCAGTGCCAGTCCCAAGCTTGCATAAAGGAGGAGGGCGACACTAACTATCTTTATTATGACACAGTTTCATCAATCCATCACTTTTGCTTTAAAAGATCATTTACCACTAGATTGATGATAGGCTACGGTAATTAAGATGTATATATATATATATATATATATATATATATATAATTGGCATAAAAGTTTATTAAATAATAAGTAGTTAAATAACCGATAAACGTAACAATGTCCTTATTTTGTGTCCACAGAAAACGACATCATCGTAGAGATGTTTTGCTCCGCCCCATTCGACCCAACCCCGCCCACCCTTACGCCACGCCCACAGTTTACGACACGCCCCAATCTCTCAAGTTCCACACCCTGCCCGTCGCTCAACTGCATCGCCACTACGCGTCCACACTCCCCCATTTCCAACGCCCCGTATGCCCCGTCCGCCCAACCGGGTTCAGCGGTGGTCGGCCCCCAATGCCTGTTCCAGTCCCCAGAGTCCCAGAACTGACCCCATCCAAAACAAAGTGCACATGCACCCATGAGAACCCGCCCAGAGGGCGTGGCAAAGCGCTCGACTCCGACCAATCAGCGTTCAGTGGGCGTGGCCGAGATGTCGGAACTGGCCAATCGGATTACGCGTCTCTAACTGCTTTTTCCACTTTCAAACCGGAACTGGAGAGTCCGTACGAGGATCCGAACGAAAACTGGTTCAACCTGGAACCGCTTTCCAACAAGCAATAACAGATTCATATGAAGTAACAAGTTGTAGACGGTATCAATAAAGTCCACTTCTTCGTTATCCAACAAAGTTCTAAAGACTTGCGGTCAGACTGCTGAAATCGAAGGTCTATCCATGTAATTTATTACGTGCGCATAGGTTACTGTAATAAAAATTCTTCTTCCTGACTCCTGAGCAATCATACACTTCAACGAGTTCTCTCTATAGATATCCGCTGGAATACTTATTATTATTATTGTTGTTGTTATTATTATTAATAAATAAATTTGTTATTATTATTAATAAATAAATTTGTAATGCGCAAGGTCACACCGAAATGTGAATCTGAGATAGAATCTGAGACGCGGATAGTCAGCCGCCAGAGGAAGATGCAGTTAGAGATCCATGTGCTTGAGAGCCATTTAAAAGGAGGGAAAGCCGTCAGAGTCCGTACATAGGGGCAAGAGCGAGTACACAACTACGCCCGAATAGACACCTTTTAAAACTGCTAACTTTTGATATGTTAATAGTTTCTTTGCACTAAAGCACTATTATTATTGTGGGGCGCGGTGGTCTAGTGGTGGCGTCGTTGCCTTGGAGCCGGAAGGTCCGAGGTTCGAATCCACATCCCCGCGTAAGGACCTTGGGCAAGTCCTTCACTTACAATTGCTCAGCGCTTCGGCGTGAAACTCCGATGCAGTGTCCGCTCTGCATCGGGAGCGCCTCTGAGTAGAAAGAGAGCTTGAAGGGGCGCTATAACAAGTGCACATACATACATATTGAAAGTTAATAGTTGTTCTTAAAATTCAAGTGTGTAAAGACGATGAGGTTTTTTTACAAGATGGCTCCATTTCCTAATGATAGTATCATATCAATTCTTAATGATAGCAACGATAATTATTATACAAAGTGAAAATTAAGCATGATATCTCCCTAAATAAAAATAAGAACCGAATATAGCATAATATACGTAACTATTAGAAACCTTTCCAAAGATACTATAAAAACAACCCTGAAAAATTCACATTTCTTGATTTTCTGATGTGCATCATCCAAGCTATAATAATTGAGCAATAAAAACAGTTTCCAGTGACTATTATGTTTTCCCAATCTTGCAAAAAATGTCTACAGGCGCCCATGGCCATACTGTCCGGTAGGAGTCCCCAAGCCGTACAGCCCCATCATGAACAGTCCCAGCATCGACTGTTGCTACGTATGCGGGCACTAAGCATAGACGCAACCACCCTATGGGACCCACGGGACGCGTCCCCCCAACTTTTGAGTGGTCCCCTAACTTTATTATTATGGTTCCCCCAACTTTTAGGACGTGATTCATTATGGTCCCCCAACTTTTAGGACGTGATTGCGCTTATGGCTCTAAGTGGGTGGTTGCGGCGTGGGTGGTCCCAGCAGCATCAAAGGCAACGACGTGGGTGGGATTCGCATGGGTGGTCGTCTCAACTTGTGTGGCGTTTGCGTCAGAGATGTAGACGAGTTGATCTTGTATGTTGATATAGAAGTAATCCCCGTTCTGGTCTGTGTAGAGGACTTGTGCCTTTGAATGTTCTCTCTCCTCTGACACCAATAACTGTCACACAGCAATAGAGAAAGACACAGATAAGGACTTATAGTGGAACTTAATAAATACCCAAAATAATAATAATAATAATAATCAGCCTGATCATACTGATAGACTTACGTAGTTGCTTGCATACATACGAGCTTATAGGATTGCCATGGCTAAAACTTGAGACATTGCTCTCATTGGCCTTGCACTGTGAAACAACCTTCCGCCTTCAACACGTTCCTCCTTATTAACTGGTAGGCCAAGTGTTTCTTTAACTCCTAAAAACACAACTCCACAAAAGTGTCTCTTTTCGCTGTCACAAGACCACTGGGTCTCTCGCACTGGGAGCGCCTCTGATTAGTGTGCAATGCAAGAGGCGCTACATAAATTCACAGATACAATACAATAAAATGAACCTGGTTTGTCGTCTGGTCTTCTACCGGAAGTGCCTCCTCACTCGTCACCGTTTCCTCCTCCTCAACTCCCTCATCAACAGATGTCTCCACTAGGAAGAAAAAAAACAACACTATGTAGCTTATCAGAAAACTATTGCTCTCTGCTTAAAAACACGACTCCACATAAATCACCATAGTGTTTTGCACAACTTTCTGAAATTTTGAGTACCATGCTACATCCAAACTTCTATTCTAAAGAATCATCTGCTAGACTTCATTTTAATTTAAGAGATTCATGTAGCTCCTTGCTTCAAGACAATCTACCCACGAGTGCTCCCAACCCATCCCCGGCTAAAGACAACACTCTTTAGCAAGGGGCATTATATAAAAACCTCTGAGTAGGTTTCTTTAAGAGGTGCTACATAAATTCTCTGAATGAATTATTGAAAATAATCATGTTGATGATGATATCAGCAAATTCTCTATCCAATAAACAAAAATACTATACAATACAATAGAAACACTTCTGGCCATCACCCCTCAGATTTAGACTCTGAGCGCATAATATTATCCCACAAAACAGTTACAACTTCTCTATAACACACAACACACTCCATAACTGAGTCCATACCTGCACACGTGAAATACTCTGTTGATGTTGTTTCAAAGACTTCTTCCAGGTTCTCAGCAGCAACGTAGACTCCCTCTGGCGTCGAAAACTGGTAAAAGATCAGATCAAAGAATACATCAAGACATTTTGGATATCGAAGAGGAGTCAGAAGAGGAAAAAGAGGAGGAAGCAGTGGAAGAGGATAAGTAGGAGGAGGCAGAGGGGAAAAGCAGAGAAGGAGGAAGGACAGAAGGACAGGAGTCAGAGGAGAAGCAAGAAGAGGAAGAAGAAGAAGAAAAGTAGGAGGAAGAAGAAGAGGAGGAGACGGAAGAAGATGAAAAGGAAGAGGGTCAGCTCCCAAACAGGGCGGCCTAGGAAAACTAAACAAAAGATATTAACTGTCTAGAAGTGAACAGGAACAGAAAAGCAACATCTCTAACCCTTAGGTCTGCTCCGGCTTGTCCTCCTCCTCCTTCACGTTGTCCCTGCGAATCGACTCCTGTCACCAGCGTGTCGAGCTCCTTTGTGCTCTGCAGTTCGATCTGGTGCTTCAGCTTAAGATAAAACACCACAGATTCATTTATTACAATCAGAAATAATGTATTGTGCTACATCATTTCTGTTGCCTATGCAGGTAAGCCCCAGCTTATTGATCTTCTAGTGTCAAAATAATATGTTCGTAATCATAATCGTAATTTTTAGAAAGTTTGAGATTACGGTTAAGAACATATTTTGACACTAAAAGTTTTATCAATTAAAGATTTTGAAATCTAGTCAAGTACAACCCTTCTGACTTGACTCAGCACTCGTGAATAAGCTGGTGCCCTGCGCATGGCTTTGGAGTGGCGCTCTTTAAAATTGGAGATTACGATTAGCGTTACCAGCTCAACTTCATACATGTACAAGCAGAACAATCCTCAAGGGAGTGGCATATTCTTCCATAATGATAAGAACGACGAGAACTGCGAAAAATAATCCAACACCTCTTTTAAGTACACCATTCCTCCTATAAGTACAGAGAAAGCATAAAATGGAACATATTTTACAGTAAATCCAACCCTTATGTTATACGACGCACGTTACACTTAAAAGAGGTGTCGAATTACTTCGGCTTTCAGATGCCAAACAAATCGTGGGCTCGCGAGAGTGCGAACGCAGGCAGTCGTAAAAAGTCCATAGAATGAACGGATGCTGTCAGTTCGTTGAACTCTAGCGATCGTCATGGCCAGCCTTCTCCATTGTTTTCTTTCTGATGTCGCTTCTCTTAGTTCTTCCAGATTCATTCCTGTTGATTCTTGAACATCGTCCAACCACCTTTTCCTCGGCCGTCCTTGTTTTCTCCTTTCCCTCTCCGCATGCCAGCATCGTATCTTTCTCCAGTTCATTTGAGCGCATAACATGATCAAAGAAACCCAACTTTCTTCTTAGCACTGCTTGAAAAAATGAGAATTACGAAAAGCAATTCGACACCTCTTTTAAGTAACGCATTCGACTTATAACCTTAGAGAAATGCCCGGATAATAAATACGTCTTCTTTGTCGCATTTCTTTTATACACTTTGGGCTCTGATTGCAAGCATTGGAGTGGGTTCAACTAAACTTACTACAGTATAATTATTATTATGGCCCTCTCGATTTTATATCTAGATGGTCAAGGTTCAGCGGGCGGTTGCTCATTTAATTGGTTTTGATTTGGTCATTATCTCCGCTTACATGCGAGATATTCTCGACTGGCTCCCTGTCCAGCAGAGTATCTCTCTCATCCATCGTCTGGCATTGTTTGTAAACTCTTTACTTTAACTTCGGCTTGCCCCGGTCGCTGCTCTCTGCGCTCTTTTTGAAATAATAAAGAATATGGTTATTATTATTATTAATTATTATTGTTATTATTACTATTACTATTATCATTATTATTATTACTTTGTTTTAGTCCAGAATTCTCAGGCCTCGTCTTCAGGGTTTGTTATTATTATTATTATTATTATATTTATTATTATTATTATTATTATAATCATTTTTATTAGAACTGGGTGAACTTGACTGAATCGACCCCAAACAAATTCACAGTTCCGCTATGACTCAAGACATCCACTTTCTGTACCTAAAAGACACAAAAAAGCACCATATACTTACTTCCTCTCTTCTTAAGATTCATAATTTTTTCGCTCAGGGTTCTCACACTTGAAGCGCTACCGAATGGCCATGGCTGTCAGCGGTGCGATACAAATTACTCACTACATTACACCAAGACTTTACTTTACACTGTGGGGCGCGGTGGTGTAGTGGTGGCGTCGTGGACTTGGAGCCGGAAGGTTCAAATCCACCTTGCCGCGTAAGGACCTTGGGCAAGTCCTTTACTCACAATTGTTCAGCGCTTTGGCGTGAAACTCCGATGCAGTGTCCGCTCTGCATTCGGACCGCCTCTGAGTAGATCTAGAGAGCTTGAAGGGGCGCTATAACAAGTGCACTTACAAACAAAATAACCATAAGATCCTCAAGGAGTTTACCCTCAAATGCCGGCGCATGTCCGAAACGTTCCCAAATCGGAAGTCACAGTTGACGCACTGCAGTGCTTGCAGGCCATCACCAGAGTTCAGCGACCTGTCCACTGGGGTCAGCGTGAGGTCATCCACCGGAATGGCCTCACCATCGTGAGTCCGTGCGTAGTGGATCTTCAGATAGGTTCCCGTGTTTGCGGAGAAGGCGCAGAGCTTGCATGGAAAGCGTTTGATGACGTCGTGTGTCTCCAGGTGGCGCTTCAGGTGGCTCGGCTGAACGGCCGTGTAAGGACACCTGGTGAGGAGCGGCAGAAAAAACAAAGACAATCGTAGACAGAGAAATAGCATTGTTGCTAATAATCTAAATTTTATGAAAAATATACATAAGTTATCATTCTCACAATTTTATACATTTATTCAGACAAGCCACACTCCTTCAGTAAATCAACAAATCAATAAATAAATCAATCAATCAATCAATCAAAACTAGATATTCGTTTTATTATAAATCAAACACGTGGTTGACCGCACACATTTTCTCAGCCTTGGCATATGAGTGTGGATGGTCAGCCCTCTCCCTTGCCGTCTCATCCTCCCACCAACAGTGTACTCATTATAGCTTTGCCGAAATCTTGGCTTCAGCCGAAATCTCAACACAAATTTCTGACTAGATATCTTGAATTATTGATGTAACGTAAATGTTCAATCGTATCACACGACCATCATAGAGTTTATTTACTTGGTGCAAGCGAAGGCATGGCCCGGCTTGTGGCTGCGTATGTGCCATCGAAGAGCCGTGCGAGACTTGTACGGCTTTCCGCACTTGGTGCAGAGGAACGGCTTCTCGGCCGAGTGTCGCAGCATATGAGCCGTGAGGTTGCTGCGGCTGCGACACGCGTATGTGCAGACGTGACACTTGAACGGCTTCAGTCCCTCGTGGATCCAGAGATGCTTCTGAAGACTACGAGATGACGATGGGAACGCTTTGTTGCAGTACGGACAACGGTGAAGACGTCTGCCTAACATAAAACAGAAATTGCTAATGCATTTATTTTCATGCTATATGGTGTATATTATAAATATAAAAACATAAATATTCGTTTGTTTGTATGTGCACTTGTTGTAGCGCCCCTTCAAGCTCTCGCTACTCAGTGGCGCTCCCGAAAGCAGAGCGGACACTGCATCGGAGATTCACACCGAAGCGCTGAGCAATTGTGAGTGAAGAACTTTCCCAAGGTCCTTACGCGGCAAGGTGGATTCGAACCTCGACCCTTCCGGCTCAAAGGCAACGACGCCACCACTACACCATCGTATATTATATAAATATGTATAGATTCGCAATAAGCAAATTGGAGCACTTTAAAAAGTTCACACTGCATTCTTTCTGCATTATTATTTTTTGTGTTCCCATACGAAAAATATGGTAGATATCTTGAGAAGCATGGATATGAAATGCTAAATAAAATGATGAATTCCAGCTGGTAATCCCACCTCAACATTTTCTTTTCTCAAAACCTATATCTCCTCTCATGGCCTTGTGCACTGGATGGTTCACCCAATCAGTGGCACTTTATCAATGTTTTTAATACTATACTATAGCAATAGTTGAACACAGGGGCTTCTGTCAATTATACAAGGCAGGCACAACTTCAATTCAGTGAAAAACAGAGGGGAATCAGAAATGAGCAAAAACTCACGTCAGAGGGGAAGGCCGGAATGGAGGGGAAAGAAGGGGGATTGAGCCCAGTTGTTCAGGGGGGTAAGGGGACAGAAGTCCCTGGTTGAACATAGAACAGTCTTCCAGCATCAGTTCAAGAGATAAAACTCAATCTGCTTTTAGAAAACAGTTAAAGCTGTTCGCATTTATGCTGAACTTTGACAATTGTATTAGGCTGTGTGTGTAAAGCATCCTAGAAGTAGCTTGCTACCGACAATGCTATAAAAATTGTCGTAATTACAAATTACAATTGAACATAGACTTGAAACTCGTTGGCTACCTAGTTTGCCGTGTTTGCGTCGAAAAGACGAAATGATGTCATTGAGTTGTGTCTTCGTGATGTCTGGATGCTTCAACTGAAAATGGATCCGAAGCTTTTTGACGCTGAAAAACAAGGAACACATACCAATGTCTTGAAGAGAAAGTCTGTTTTTATCTGTTGTTCCCTATGTGTCTGTCTCTGTCTCTACACATAAAATATATAATTTAATAGTAACAAAAATAATAATGATTGTAATATCAATAAGAAAATTTAAATTAAAAGCAAAATTAACAATAATAAAAATTAAATCAATAATAATAACAATATCAATAATAGTAAGGCCTACCGTGCGGTTCATTGTATGAGAGATGACCTTGTGACGACATTGTCATACAAATTGTCATTGAAATAAATAATAAAAATAATAATCATTATTTTTAATAAAAGTATAATCAATAATTAATGAGAATAATAAAATTAAATCAACATACAATAATAATTTCATTAAAATAAAAGTAAATCAATAACAATAATGATTCAACAGCAACAACAACAATAATAATAATAATGCTATGCGTTCATACTTGCTGAAGACCTTCTTGCACTTGGTGCAAAGGTATTCCGGTTGGAGTTTGTGTCTCTTCTGGTTATGCAGCCACAGTGAAGATCGGCTCGCACCGTTCCAGTCGCACTTCACGCAAGTAAAGATGGCTCGTTCGTGCACTTTCTCAATGTGGCTCTGGAGACTCTCCTTCGTTGCCGCACAGTAAGGACACTGGTCGCAGATAAACGGCTTCTCACCTGTAATACATAAATAATATTAAAAATCATATGAAAATATCCGTAAATATTCATGAAATGTACACGTGTGCATTAAGATTTAAGAAGACAGCAGTCCCTAAATCTAAGCCTAGGCAACTGCGTTTTCTTAGCCTCCGCATATGAGGGCTGACTGTCAGTCATCTCCCTTGCCGTCTCATCTTTCAACTGACAGTTTACAGTACTTGCGTTCATTACAGCCAATTTGGTTAGGTGGTCAGAAACCTTAGGCGAGCAATAAAAAACCTGTTATGTAATGTTAGTGATTGATTGGGATCCTTAAAAATCACAATTATGAAAGCGAGCAAGCTTTAGGTTCCCCATTTAACCAGCTTATATTATTATTTTCACCGACTTAAGTGACTTGTTTGTATTATAGCTATGAAATGTTTTGCTACCGAATCAACAAATAAAAATAAAAAGCAATGTCAGAAAATTTTGCTTTGAGGTAACAAATCAAAGGAAAACAAAGTCTAAAGCAAAAAGCAGAGAAGGGAAAAAGCAGAAAATAAGGAAACGAAGATAAAATGACTAAAATAAGGGAACGAAGATAAAATGACTAAAAAAGGTAACAAAGATAAAATGACAAAAATATGATAACAAAGATAAAATGACTAAATTATGGTAACAAAGATAAAATGACTAAAATAAGGGAACGAAGATAAAATGACTAAAATAAGGGAACGAAGATAAAATGACTAAAATATGGTAACAAAGATAAAATGACTAAAAGAAGGTAACGAAGATAAAATGACTAAAAGAAGGCAACAAAGATAAAATGACTAAAATAAGGTAACGAAGATAAAATAACTTCACACTACCTGTATGAATCCTTCGATGAAGTCGTGAATCGGACTTCGAGACGAACAATCGTCCGCAGAACTCACACTCCTCGCTTCCAAACGTGTTTCGGATGTTCTCGAATATCGTCAGATTCATCGGAAGGAATCCAAGCTTTGCCAGGATATCAGATCCATCTTCAATGGCAAGTTTTCCTTTTCCATCCAATGGAATTTCGTCCTGCCGGAAAATCTCGTCGGGTGCTTTGATTATGGAAGAGTTGACGGCGTCACTTGCAGCTTCCATGGAGTCATTCTTAAGACCAATCTTTTCCAGGTGGTCACTAGTCTGCTCTCCAGCAGCGTCAGAGACTCCAGTACCGGGAGCAGTTTTTGGATTTATCACTAAACCATCTGGATTTCCTTTGACCTGGATCCCTTCCGCTGCGAACTCCACCGCAATTCCAGAACTTCCACCGCTGATGGAATCTCCGGCATGCGACGACACACCCGCGAATGCACAATCGGAAAACTTCACAACGGCCATTTCACCGGCATCTCCTACCTCTGCAACCCTCACAACCTCATCACCCAAGCCGACCTCGACCGACTGTGCCGACCCGACCCGAATACCCTCCACCGACCCGACCTCCTTCGCACTCTCCCCACAACCATCCGACTCTCCCATCTCCTCAACAAACTCTCCCAACTCCTCCCCAAAGCTCGCATCCGCATTCAGCCATCCGTCCATCGATCCATCCGGCTCCGGGAGAAACAGCGAAACCTCGATGGAGCGCAGGAAAAGCCCTTCTATGTCAAATCCCTCGTCGTTTCCATGCTCCGCCACCAGGTGTCCGCGAAGCCGACTGGAGCTTGGAAATTTCCTCGAGCAGAGGCAGCAGACGTAGACGATCCGGTGGCGCCGAAGGTGCTTCTCCAGGTAGTTGCGACGACCCGTGACGTGTCCGCACACGTCGCAGGTGAACGATTTTGAGGTCGGGGCAAGGTCGTCGTGCATGAAGACGTGGCGCTCGAGGTCGTTGCGCTTCTTGAACTTGCGGTTGCAGACCTGGCACTGGTGCATCAGCACGGAATTGCTTGTTTGCTTCTTCTATATGAACGCAAACAACATTTCTCTGTTATCCCTCAAAACGCCATTTGTTTGTTCGGAGCATTTACATAATTTATTCAGAGTATTTGCATAATTTATTCAGAACATTTGCATAATTTATTCAGATCATTTACATTAATTAGTCAGATCATTTGCATAATGTATTCAGATCGTTTGCATAATTTATTCAGAGCATTTACATAATTTATTCAGAGTATTTGTGTCCCGCTATATGAAAAGGTACCATAAGTCGGGTTTGGAGTTATTATGCCTTCACAAACCAGCTAAGTGAGCTGAACATTTTGCTGAAAACCAGATCAAAATTGGATGATAAATGACCGACTTATAATGATGTTCATGAAAAAGTTGCCACTTATTTCCATCGATGAGTATCGTGGGGTCTTGCACACTGGGAGCGCTTCTGAGTGATTTATCCTACAAGAGGTTCATAACAAATTCTCAGTGTTGTCTATTATTATTATCAGTGTTATTAACTTAAAACGTCCTTTTCACCTGCTGCTAAAAATACCAAGATTTCAAATTTGATAATATAAAAAAAAAAAATTTCCCCCACGTCTTTATGCGCGATTTCTCGGGAAACTGTACGCCGATTTATGGTACCTTATCATATAGCGGGTCACATTTACATAATTTATTCAGAGTATTTACATAATTAATTCAGAGTATTTACATAATTAATTCAGAGCATCTGGATAATTTATTCAGAGCATCTGAATAATTTATTCAGACATCTGAATAACAAAGGTTCATGAATGACAGACACAACTACTTGCCTGAAATTGCGACAGATACTTTGCGCCTTCGCCCGTCTTGTGATACTTGCGGACGTGGTTGACTAGCGACTTGACGGTGTTGTAGTCGCGCTGACACAAGTCGCATTTGTGTCGCACGTCGGAATGCGTCTGCTCGTGTTCCGTCAGATGACCACGGTTGACGGTCGTGAAGTCACATGATGTGCAGCGGTAGACCATTCCAGTGTGGGTACGCATGTGCGTGTAGAGATTGCCTTCAATATCATACACGCTGACTGAGATAACGAAACAATGGCATAAAGAAACAAAGGTAATAGGAAATAAAGTAAAAGGAAGAAAGGTTGAAGAAAATAAAAGGAAACAAAGGTAAATTTACAAGGAAAACAGAGGCAAAAGAGAACAAAGGCATAAGAAAATAAAGGTAAAAGGAAAAAAAGGTGAAAAAAGATAGGGAAAAATGAAGATTAATGACTAAGATAGAGTAATAAAGAAAAAGCGACTAAAACAAGGTAACAAAGATGAAACGGCTCAGATAAGGTAACAAAGGAAATACGACACAGATAAGTAAGTAGCAAGAATCAAATGACTAAGCTATAAAGGTAACAAAGATAAAACGACTAAACGAAGGCAACAAAGATAAAATGACTAAACAAAGGTAATAAAGATAAAATGACTAAACGAAGGTAACAAAGATAAAATGACTAAACAAAGATAATAAAGATAAAATGACTAAACGAAGGTAACAAAGATAAAATGACTAAACAAAGGTAATAAAGATAAAATGACTAAATGAAGGTAACAAAGATAAAATGACTAAACAAAGGTAATGAAGATAAAATGACTAAACAAAGGTAATAAAGATAAAATGACTAAACGAAGGTAATAAAGATAAAATGACTAAACCAAGGCAACAAAGATAAAATGACTAAACGAGGGTAAAAAAGATAAAATGACTAAACGAGGGTAAAAAAGATAAAAGCACTTAGATAAAAAAATAAAAACTGAGCCTGCTCGCAAGCACTGAGCTTACAAACTCTGTAGCACAATACAGCAGTTACATAAAAATGATAGATTTAATCAATTAAAACCCGGAATTCCTCACCTCGAGTATTCGTAACATATCTGCACTTGAAGCACTTAAACGGGCGTATATCCGTGTGAATAAGACAATGAAGCCGCACATGTGACAGTGACATGAACACCTTACGACACGTGTCGCACGAATACACGTTAAGCGTCGCCTGCGTCCGGCCGTGCGTCGGTACGGCTCGTTCGTTAGTGTTCTGATCGATGACGTGCAGTTTGAACATGTGATCGACCAACGCTCCGAGATCGACCTGGAGAGAACGATCGAAGGCAAGGCGATCGTTCTCGTCCTGGAAAAGCGGCATCTGGCGACCCCTGGTGTCCGGGGAGTCTACTTTCGGAGATGAGGATGAGCGCAGCCGCTGTACGGCGAGCGGTTCTGATGGGTTTGAGTGTGATGATTCTGGTTGGATGTTGGTTGGTTCTAGTTTGTTTGGAGTGGTAGAGGATTCTTCTGATGTTGGTGGTGGGGAAGTTGAAGAGGAAATTTTACTGTTGGAACCACGGATGTGTTTTTTAATCGGGTCGGTAGTCTGCTTCTGCGCCTTCGTTGTTCTGGAACTGAAAGAGCAAAGGAGCGCAGTCTAAATCATTTCTGGCTGTACTGAAAGCTAAAATTGTGATTTTATGGTGTCGATGCTCTCTCAAGAAAATGACATAAATTGTATGCTTTCTGATTATTTCAGTAAAAAAATAGCGGACATTTCAATTAAATTCAATTTATGTCATGAAACCAACAATTTTAACACAATTATGCCTGTGAACAAAAAGATTAACATTATCTGTTGTGGAGACCAAGGCCGTGGTCAGGATTTGATTTCTTGGGCGGAGAATTTCTGACGACCTTTTTTTCATTTTCGGGGGCATTTTCATGATTTTATTTCATGGTTTTTACATCATGTGCTAGTAAATGCATTATATAATTTTTTTACATTTTCCATTTTAGGGGTGTTCAAACACGGCCTTGGTTGAGACCCAGAAAACTAAACCATGATTAAAATTGCATAAATTTGCATATCTTACCGAACTCCGACGGTTGCAGATGCTGATCCATCCCAATTGTTTCCATCTTCTCGTGCCTCAGCCTCCGCATCTCCATCATCGAGCGATTCCTTTTGGGTGATGTCCACGTAGCCAATGACTGCAAGGCAGCGGTGCGTGCGAAAATGCCGATCGCGCATGAACGACTTCTGACATAGAGTACAGTGATATTTTCCATCAGCATCTATCGAAAATCAACAGCGTACATAAAAAGGGGCTATATAAATAGCTAGATACACACACACCTACATACACATAACGTACATATGCACCAGCAATTACATACATATTTAAAGGTACATGCAGGACCGGATTAATGCATGTTCAATATGTTCGGCCAAATAGGGCCCCCCCCCACACTTTGGAGGCCCACAAATGCAAAAGACATTTTCCAATATTTACAAGTATTATAACTTTTATTTGAGAAGTCCAATAGTGAAAATGAGCAAAAATGGGGCCAAATTGAAAAATCAGCTCTCTCATCTTTTATAATCGTAATCTTCAAACTTCTAAAGCGCCACTCGAAAGCCAACCACAAGGCACTAGCTTATTCACGAGCGCTGCACAGAGTCAAAGGATTATCCTTTATACTTAACTGAATGGTCATTGCTAAAGATGTCACAATCATTACCATATCTTTATGTACCTACATGCGGTGTCACCTGGGTTTTTTCATTGAACGAAATTTTGTATATAAATGTATTACTAACTCAATCACCTAATTAAACTGTTTTAAATTTATTTTTATTAGACTCTTGCCTTTCTTGGGAAGTGCTGGCTCTTCTGGTCTGACCATCTCACTTGGAGAAATCTTCGGATTCTTCTCTTCACCCTTTCGAGGTCGACCTCTCTTGCGAACTGTCACATTCGCAAAAAAAAATAAGCAATGAATAGATGTTAAACGCAAATTTTTTTACATAACATGTATAAGCCTTACTCATTTAATATTAGTAATGAGATAGATAATCTTTCAAGTGGCCATTACTACAAGAGCTTTCATTCTTAAAGTGGTAAACGGAGACAACATCACATAGAGATCAAATGCAAGAACTGAAGTACTGGATATTGTATAATAATGACAATCTACAACATTGTAAGGCATATAATAACAACAACAACAACAACAAATAATAATAATTTAATTAATAAGACACGTTGCTTTTAGAATTTCTACTTCCCTAGGGAACAGAGTACCTCAGGACAAAAAAGAAAAGTAATGACAATCACTAATCATAACAACAATAATAATAATATTAGTATAAACAATCTTTGTTTATTAATTCAAACTTACATGATAATTAATTACATAATTAATTTATCATACTTATATTGTAACATACTGACAGCACAGCATGCTAACTGTTATGCACCTCATTGTGATGTAAAAACAACCTACAATCTCTTCTCTGCCCATGTAACTGTGTTATGAGTCAATACCTGGTGTTGGATCCGCAAAACCCGAATCACGACACCCAGCGGTTGATAGAGAAGATGCTGGCCGCATAAACAACTGGAGGTCAATACCGTGACCTCCCATGACGTCATCCTCACTGCTCCCAGGAAGTGGCACAATTTCTAGGACTGCAAAAGCAAGGTTAAACAAATTTAGTGTTCAGCAGTGGTGTGATTTATATAACCTGCATATAACGTTGAGCACTTCATTTAAAGACATGTAAGTTTAAAAATGAGTTGGTGTGTGAAAAAGGTAAACAAATATCACACTTAACAAAAGTGAGTTTGAGGCATGGCATGCGAGAGTGTGTAATGGTAAGGAAAGATAAAGTTATGGTAGTAAAGGTTAGTAGTACAGTAACTTCAGTGTAAGGACAATGTGTGATATAAAAAATCATTAGTGTCGCCCTCCTTTATCCCAGGCTTGAGACTGGCACTGCCAAGGTCCTTAACAAATTTCTTCACACTGAAGCTCTAACGATACATGATGATTCACAAATTGAAACCCGCATCTTAATTTGCTAACTTGCATTTTTCAAAGCCTAGTCAAAAATGCAAGCGTGAACATTGCGTTTTGCCCCTCATGCAAGAACTGCGGGCACCCATGAATCGCAAAACGAGACCGCAAAAAACTCGCCTGGAGAAACCCATTCAGATTTTTACCTTCTTCTCGACTTGCATTCGGGACATTTCTGTGCGTTTCTTTTTCAACCTCACTTTCTTTCAGCATCACAGTCGTCTGAACAGCGGTCGAACTGAATCCAACGCTCTCCAGAAGAGAGCCATCTTGTATAATGAAGTAAGTCGGACTTGCGCCGTTCGTGTCGTCGCTAGTCAGACGAAGCAGAGAAGTCACCGGTTGCGACTGGTCGGTGGCGATGCAAGATGACGATGACACGACGCAAGTCGCATTTGACTTGTGCTGCACGAACAAGTGGATGTCGTGAAAGATGGACTGACAAGTGCCACAGATGAAAGTGTCTGATGCCATTTTGCGCTAAGTTGGAGGAGTCTGCAATGTCCAAGAAAGATTCAACTGCATCGAAAACACCAATTTTTAAAAAGCTTAGTCTCAGCATATGGTCAGTAGTTAATCATTATAATAATTATTAATGCCATTCAGCGCTGCATCACTGTTGCTTTTCAGAGTGCTGCCTCATATAGTTTAGTAAAATGTAGACGATTTTCTCTAGTCAGCATATGCCTCTGCTCATTTTCAACGAATTTATGAATTTGTCGTACATACTTGCATACCAATAGACTATAATATTTATATAGCCAGTGTGTTGCTTGGAGCATGATTATCGCCCTGGTAGACACTCTCACAGCCTTTGGGCTTGGGTGAAAAATCCATGTAAATCAAAGTTGAAATTATTGGGTTGTGTTCTTGCGTTGCAATCTCGCGGTAAACAAGTTTATGTAGGCCTACATTGAGTTACAGCTGGTATATTTTTATTTTAAAGCGTCTCTGGCGCCGCTTGGAGACCGAGGCGGAGCCACTCGTCCACAAGTTTAACATCGTCAATTCTACTACAGAAACAGTTCATAATAGACCACTAAGAATGAAAAATCAAACATCAAATATTAATTATAGAAAATGTGAGTATGCGTGCCCCTATAAAGCTTAATCGTAAAGCAAAATTTACGATGAACTCCGAAAACACGTACTTAAAATAAAAATGGCTTCCGCAGTATAACTTGCGCTGGTTCCCTAGTCAAGTTCTGAAATAATACTGTGCGCCATCATTACTAGGGCAGTCCCTAAATCACGAATTCACGGAAATCACGGAAACCGTGAATTTCGCCGTTTGCCGTGAATTTCGCCGTTTGCCGTGATTTTCCGTGATTTTTCCGATTTTCAGCACTTTTTTGGTAAAACACGTGAAAAATGGTCGCTAAACACGTCAAAAATGGCGCCGACAACCAAAAACAGCGCGAAACCATTAAATTAATTTAAGAATTTCTGTTTGGGGGAGTGATCGAATGACGTCGCTGACAAGTGAAAACACATTTGTAGGCCTAAATACTAATATTTTAACGTGTTTTTACAAAAAAAGTGCTGAAAATGTGAAAAATCACGGTGCCGTGATTTTTTGGATTTTTGCAAAAGTATGCCGTGATTTTTTCACTTTTTGACCGTGATTTAGGGACTGCCCTAATCATTACTTATTTGTCTCAAAAGACGCAATATAATAATTATTATAGGCCAGGCCTACTCGCCAATCTCTCAATGGAATCAGTGGCGGCGCCAGGATTTTTGGTTTGGGGGGGCTGAAGCCCTAAGTTCTTCCTCCCTCATAATTATTGCGAGTGCCGAAGGCACGAAGCCCGTACCGACTAGGGGGTCTGGGGGAGCGTCGTAAGCTCCCCCAGCGGGGTCTGGGGCGGAGCCCCAGCCGCCAACGCATTTTTAGCTCTGTTGACCTTAACTGGAGCTCTTTTAAGGCTCTTTTTGACAGCTATTTATGCAGGATAAAATCATGAAAACAACGGGGTCTGGGGCGGAGCCCCAGCCACCAACGAATATTTAGCTCTGTTGCCCTCAACTGGAGCTCTTATAAGACTGTTTTTAACAGCTATTTATGCACGATAAAATTACGAAAACAACGGGGTCTGGGGCGGAGCCCCAGCCACCAACGCATCCTTCGCTCTGTTGACCTCAACTGGAGGTCTTTGAAGGCTCTTTTTTGACAACTATTTATGCACGAAAAAATTATGAAAAGAACGGGGTCTGGGGCGGAGCCCCAGCCACCAACGAATATTTAGCTCTGTTGCCCTCAACTGGAGCTCTTATAAGACTGTTTTTAACAGCTATTTATGCACGATAAAATTACGAAAACAACGGGGTCTGGGGCGGAGCCCCAGCCACCAACGCATCCTTCGCTCTGTTGACCTCAACTGGAGGTCTTTGAAGGCTCTTTTTTGACAACTATTTATGCACGAAAAAATTATGAAAAGAACGGGGTCTGGGGCGGAGCCCCAGCCACCAACGAATTTTTAGCTCTGTTGACCTCAATTGGAGCCCTTTAAAGGTTCTTTTTGACAGCTATTTTGCAGGACAAAATCATGAAAACAACGGGGTCTGGGGCGGAGCCCCAACCACCAACGAATTTTTAGCTCTGTTGTCCCCAACTGGAGCACTTTAAAAGTTCTTTTTCACAGCTATTTTGCAGGATAAAATCATGAAAACAACGGGGTCTGGTGCGGAGCCCCAGCCACCAGCGCAATTTTAGCTCTGTTGACCTCAACTGGAGCCCTTTTAAGGCTCTTATTGACACCTATTCATGCACGATAAAATCATGAAAACAACGGGGTCTGGGGCGGAGCCCCAGCAACCAACGAATTTTTAGCTCTGTTGCCCTCAACTGGAGCTCTTATAAGACTCTTTTTTACAGCTATTTATGCACGATAAAATTACGAAAACAACGGGGTCTGGGGCGGAGCCCCAGCCACCAACGCATCCTTCGCTCTGTTGACCTCAACTGGAGGTCTTTGAAGGCTCTTTTTTGACAACTATTTATGCACGAAAAAATTATGAAAAGAACGGGGTCTGGGGCGGAGCCCCAGCCACCAACGAATTTTTAGCTCTGTTGACCTCAATTGGAGCCCTTTAAAGGTTCTTTTTGACAGCTATTTTGCAGGATAAAATCATGAAAACAACGGGGTCTGGGGCGGAGCCCCAACCACCAACGAATTTTTAGCTCTGTTGTCCCCAACTGGAGCACTTTAAAAGTTCTTTTTCACAGCTATTTTGCAGGATAAAATCATGAAAACAACGGGGTCTGGTGCGGAGCCCCAGCCACCAACGCATTTTTAGCTCTGTTGACCTCAACTGGAGCCCTTTTAAGGCTCTTTTTGACACCTATTATTTTATGCACGATAAAAATCATGAAAAGAACGGGGTCTGGGGAAGAGCCTCTGCCAATAACGCATTTTTTTAGCTCTGTTGACCTCAACTGGAGCCCTTTTTAGCTCCTTTTGACAGCTCTTTATGCACAATAAAATCATGAAAACAGTGTGGTCTGGGACAGAGCCCCAGCCACCAACGCATTTTAAGCTCTGTTGACCTCAACTGTATTATAGGCCTATGCGGTTATTAGGATAAGCACTCTACGCTATGATTGGGCTACATAGTTGATTTCATTACCATTGGTCACTGTCTAGATTTCTTATTCGAAGTTAGTAGTTGTAGAAATTTTCCTCGTTTTGTTTGGGGTCGGCTGAGCCGCCGATAGGGGGGGCTTAGCCCCCTAGCCCCCCCTGGCGCCGCCACTGAATGGAATCTTTGCTTAATTTCAAACTGACGCCAAACAGCGTGATTATGCTAAAATCAGTAAGCTTAATAATTGACGGACGATTAGTCTTGCTATGGGAGGGCCCCGTAGCGCAATGGATAACACGCTGGCGTAGAGAGCAAGAGGTAGGCTAGACCTAAAGAGTTCGCGCCTCAGTAGCCTACAGGCCTACAGAGCAGACGCGCTTTGTAGGCTGCTATTAGCGCCAATTAATGTAGGTTGTAAGCTAACTAGGTACCAGTGACGTAACTAGCGTTGGGCTTGGGGGGGCTTAAGCCCCCCCAAACGAAGCTGAAGCCCCCCAAATGAAATCAAGCCGTTGTATGCTTACAAAATACTACCGAAAAAGTATTTTAAGTAAAAGTAGAAATACTTGATCACAAAAGTATTTAAAATACAAGTACAAAATACTTAGATTGTATTTAAAATACTATTTTAAATACTAGTATTTTAAATACTTTCCATCACTGGATGTTATCAATATTAGATCTATCTATCACCTCTCTCCGTCTATAATAGTCAAAACTGGCAAAATGCAAAATAATAAACATCCACAAGTTTTCTGCTGCTGTAGACTAATGGACAGAGTAGCCTACGCTAAAGCAGTGGTTCCCAAAGTGGTGGTCCGCGGACCGGTGCCGGTCCGCGGAGGTATGATCGCCGGTCCGCGGGAAGTTAGAAAATAATGAATAAAATGTAGGCTAATTATTAGTTTATTTTTTTGTTTGAAATTGTGAAATTTTTCGAATTGGTGTCCAAAATTTATTAAAATTTCTGTCTTAACATTTAAAAAATTGAAATAAATAAACACGCCTTATTATAACATGCCAGATATCAAATTCAAACTATTTAAATTTATTTCAAATTTACTACATCGATGACTGCAGTCAGTTCCGAGCTTATTTATGTTGATCATCGCCATTAAGCCCTAAGTTAGCGGTCCGTGAGCTTCAACAAAATTTATTGCCAGTCCGCGGCCTACTAAAGTTTGTGAACCACTGCGCTAAAGCATAAGCGAACCAACTTTCAACCAAGTAGGCAAAGAAGAAATCTCGTAACATAAGAATTATTTCAGATGACCAAACGATTTTAGTCTATTGAATTGTTTATACCCAACAGCCATTTCTCAGAAGTAGGCCTACAGGATGATTTCATCAGCTTATATGTCTGATAGGCCTATGCACAGCCACTAACTTAATTATAATTATAGGCCTAAGTGGTCATAGTTAGACCTGTTCTGCATGTTCTGATACTTGAAAACGTTCTCACTTTAATTAGCATTAAAAGCGAAGAAATTGGCAAGAATCCTTCTAATTAAGTTACACACAATATTTGAAAGCGGCAGGGTCAGAAGCATACCGCATGTTGGCCGGAACACTTTTACTTTTGGATCTTATCGCTGCCAACTGTTCTTCGACGTCTGACTGAAAGTGTAGCTCATCCAAACTCTCTCGTGCTTCTTTCCAAGTAACTTTTTTCCAGGACTCCGGTATTTTTGGACACAACGCTTGGTAATGCTCGGCAAGTTCTTTATCAAACTGAACCATGAACCATTTCCAATACAAAGAAGTCTTATGATCTTGACTGTATGGAATATCCCAGTTCTCATACTCTGCTATTTCTCTGTAGGTCTTGAATGATCGATAATTCCTGTTAAACAGCCTGTGATACCATTTGTTATACTTTTGCACAGTAGCCTTGGATCTGACATCTACGCGAGTGCTAACCAAGGTTTGACATGTATCTAAGGACAGTTTTCTCCGTTTTCTATGTCTTCCTTCAGTTGCATCATAAGTTTCTTGTGTATGTCTTAACAAACCCCAGATATCAATTGTACCACTTACACCCGTTGGGTAATGATTAGCACGATGATCGCCAGCATGGTGCTGCAATGATTGAGAACATGGTGCAGAACAGAAAGGACATTTCTCTCGACATCCCATTATCTTCTCGAACACTGTACGAAGTGCTGCTCTGTTGTCTTCAGATACAAATGTTTCAAATGAAGAATTAGCTTGGCTGAGAAGGTCGCCGTATAATTGGTCAATCTGCTGCAGAATTGCATCTGTAAAGCCACTCAGAGTGCTTATTCTGAAGTCAACTTCACTTGTTATGTTCATGCAGTCTTTGAAAATTCGTATGTATTTTTTGCTCGTCCTTTGCACTCTACATCTGCCTGTCTAAGTGCATTTTTAGCTTTCATCATAACCTCACCGACATTATTTTCAACCAATTTCTGATATTCGGTTTCATGCACGTTTTCTATGACCAACATTTCCTTTAATAGATTCTGTATCACATTTAGAAAGAAATCTTCACTGGGTCCTGATTCAGCCAGGTCAATGTACAACATAAATTCATTTAGAATTTTCTGCTTCTCCGTTGTTTCTTCTTCTTTGTTTCTGATGGGTAATCTTAAGCCATTGATTTTTTGGCCAAGACCTATTAGGATCGTTCTGAGGAAGGCGGACTTTGACTTAAACACAGAATGTCGATAATCTGCTTTGCACACTTCTTTTTTTATCAATTCGCCAAGATCACTAACAAAAGATCTCTTTGCATAATCGAAGATTTGTTCGCTGACAGCGCTGATGTTTTCCTGTGCTGTTAAAGCATCTGCTTTCATTTTATAAACGCCGATGGACCTACGGTAGCGATCACCGATATCAGCCAGTGGATCTGTCAGTGACACGAACGCCTTTATGTTCTCTAGAGATCGATTGAATATGTAGTGACAAGCAAATTGACAGAAACTAACCGAGAAATATCGACGAAACTTATAGCCCGGTGGCAAAACTGGGAACATGTCATCAAGTCCATGAGGATGTACACATACATCTTCTCGTAAGATTCCCAACAGCTGGCCAACTTCGAGTATTACTTTTTTCAAATGCTCAGCATCAATTTCTGTGCCTTTCAGGCTTTGAAAAGCAACTCCCATCTATTAAATGCATCGCGAAACTTGCTGTTAGCTGAGTGGACATACGATTTGGAAAAAACTATATCCATTGCAAATCTTTTGAATAGGTCTACATTTTGGTGTTGAATGATGTCAATGTCATTAACTTGTGGCATTTCAACATTTACAGGCATTTTATATAGTTCATAAAACATAACAAATTTCTTCCCTTTTTCTCGATAGAATTTTGAAGTAAATCCACGAATTGAATCTTTAAATTTCTTTTCTGCACTGTTCACTCTGCTGTCTATTAACGTGTTGCTGTCGGCAATGAGTTGTTGCCATCTTTCCTCGAAAGCCTTCATCCCTGTTTCATTCAATTTGTCTGTCTCTGCCTCGTCAATAGACTTTTCCAATTCAACCAACCTATCTTTTAATTCTTTCACTCTTTGATCACTGTCGTTTTCAAGTTTCCTCATATGAACACTTATAACTTTTCCTGTTTCTTTTTCTATGCGATGCAATTCCTCGACTTTTACTGTGTTTAACGAAATTTCATGCTTCTGTTTCAAAGCTGTACAAATATCACAGGCGTTGATTACATCCTGCAGAGTGGTCTTCATACTTGCAAAATTCTTTTCTACAGATGCTCTTGCTTTACGCAATATTGTTTCTTTTTCAGTCCTGAATATCTTGATACTTATATAGGAACAAACTGATTCACGGATCATTTTCTGTTCAAGTTTGTTTAGTCTCCTGAAGTCGTCTGCTTCGTGAGAAATTATATCATTTAAAACCATGCCTGACGTAATTTCTTGTGTGTTTCTGAAACAAAGAACAAAGTCATTGTGTAGCATGGCATTCCACAGATCAGATATACGATGGTAAAAACCTGAGACTGTCAACGTTGAAGAACTAAGCCTATCATTCATCATTTGCATCAGATATCGCCTTAATTCGTCAACTTTTCCGGTGTAATCTGAACTAATTCGGGCCTTCGGTGGTCTGCCATTCCATAAGTCCGGAAAGAACCAGGAATGTGAACCTTCATCATACTTGATTACATGATTAAATTTAGTAATTTTCGTGAAACCTTCTTCACGACCCGCCTCCTTTACTGCTTCGTCTAGAAATCCTAGTTGCTTTACTTGGCCTGACCAATTCTTTTCTTCTGCATCATTCAGCAGCCGGAACATTCTGATGCGCAAAGATGCATCTTGGCATCAGCTCCAAATCCGCTTTGGTTTTCCTGACACGAATTAAGCCATATGCAGCAATCTGTAGAATGTCTTTCATTTCTGACCAGTTTTCTCCCTTCATGTTGATTATTGTGGCATCAGCCAAACCAATTGCAAAAGTAGCCAATTCGTTGTCTCTGAAAGTCGAGTTTCCTGCAAACTGCGAGGCTCCCAGACCTTCGGTGTCCACAACCAAAACGTAATCGTATTCTGTTTGTAGACTTTCTTTATCAACAGGAACAAGGTGACAGTAGATTCCTTTTGTACATCGTCCAGCGCTCACTGGAAATTGAAGACCAAAGAGTGCATTCAGCAGAGTTGACTTTCCAGAACTTTGAACTCCAATTATCGACAAGACAAATACCTTGGCGTTGTTTGTTAAAATGTTGATTTGATGTAAAACTGCTTTCAGCCAAGTTATTGGAACATTTGAAGTATCACCGTCCATTAATTCCAGCGGTATACCTATCAGAAGAAGTCTAGCCACAATTGATGGAAAATTTCGTATAACATCCGGCTGTAAAGAAGCGTTCTTCATTCTTCAACTCCTCTTTCATACGAATTTCTTCTGAAATCACGGCTTCATACATTTGGCCACACTCTCGTAGAATGTGCTCCAGACCAATGGCGCTGTTTGCAATTTGTAAATCCATTTGGCTTAGTTTGGCTTCAGATTCCTTTTCATTAGACACTTTTAGGTGGCATCCTTGTTCGTTCTTATATTTGTTGTTAATGTTTGATATCAAAACTCGACTTCGTGCATCTAATTTTATCCTGCAAGAATCCAGGAAGTAGAAAAGACTCTGCTCTTGCAGAGAATTAAATGCTAAGGAGAATTTCAGACTTACTTTATTTTGACGAATAAGGCTGCGACACTGTATCTCCCTTTGTTGTCTTTTTTCTGTTTCTTTTTCTGAAATAAATTTTTCAATTTGATTGTTCTTTTGTGACTTTCTTCGTTGCTCGCGTTCCAGTTGTCCAAATTTTTCCCACGGTTCGCCTTGCAGCGGAAGTATCAATGGTTTACAATCCGGCGGTTGTTTTAACATTAAATCCATGAATTCATCGGAACTCGTTTTTTCCAGCTTGCAATCCAACTTATCTTTGTCATGCGAGAACCCTAACTTTCCTCCTCTTTCGGTAATATTTCTGTACGTATGAATTTTGTTTGAATGCGCATGTTCTGGTTTGAACATATTGGAAATTGTCTGCCTAAAGTCATTAGTCAAGTCAACGTCACTCATTTTCTCTTCATCAACACAGTCGTAATTCACAGCAGAAATTATACTATCACCCACAAGATCTTCCCACAATTCGAAATCTGTTTCATAATCTTCATCGGGAGATTCAGATGAAATGCAGTAAACGATGATCTTTGTCTGTGACACGGCAACACCTTTGAGAAAGTGGTCGTAGAATTCCTTGAATGATGTAAACGAATCGACCAGCAGGAGAGTCAGCGTTGATGACTGGCACAGAAAGTCTGTTTGTTTTGGATAACTTTTTGCATCTCCACGAAGATTTAATACTGTGAATAGACTACAGTTGAATTCTTCTTCAGAGGCCTTTTTTGATTGAAACCAAGCAGCTTCGATGGATCCGTTTGACACTGTTCTTTTGACACTTCCGTGAGAACATCCTCTATGAAAGAATGTATTGATGGAATTGGAGTTGAGAAGATCATTTAAAAGCTTTGATTTGGATCTGTGCAAATTACCAACACGCATAAACGACACGACTGGGCATTTCACGTCAACTAATGTATCAGTCAAAGTGGCTGAGCTCTCTCCTGTTCGATTCTGTATCTCCGGAACAAGACTTCTCAGAGCCAAAAGCAACAACGTATAGGAACCATTTGTTGCCTCTGGAAGTAATATCGGAATACTAAGTTTATTGACAAACATTTTTTCTACCAGAACCTGTCTGAGAAAGACATCACAACAGTTCATTACAACAACCAACAAATCCATTGGATGCAATCTTCGTCGACTCTGCTCTCTCTTATCTCTCGCCTTCGATTGTTTAACACCACCTGGACCTGTGTTATCTTCTTCCATTTTAACTGTGACATTGACACACTTGCTAATTTCGGTTGCAACCGAAAATACTGCTGTGGAGTCAAACGTAAGTAGTTTTCTAACAATGTCAAGGCCATACTGCTCTTGACAACCATTCTGAGATTTTCCACGCAACTTAATTGCTTCATTGAAAGAAAGTTTCTGTGGATAGAAATCGGTCAACTTTAGCTCCTTCAGAAGATGTGTTAGAGCCATTCTTCACGAGAAAATATCTACAATTTCAAATACATTGTAGTAAGAAAACTATAGCTTATGCCCTCGTAATGATTGAAAGGCAGGATCTCTTGCAAATAGGTGCTTAATTAAGACACTGTTACAGCTCAAACCAGGGATGTACATGAGAGTGTACGCGGGTATACAGCGTGTAGCGGGAAAAAACGGCATCGTATACTCACCGCCCGAAAACCAGGAACGCGGCTAAACAGCAGGGTAAACAGCAGGGTAAACTTGCTGTTCCAACATACGATCAGCTTCTGCAACTTGAGATCATAATATTCTGTTCTTGTGACATGATCGTGTGTCTTTCAAATCAGGCCATAGTATACCTGTAAACAGGCAGACTTTTCCTCTGGAAATTTGGGCCGGATGCCTAAAACAAAGGTCGTCCTTTAGACATAGGCCCTAGGCCTACGGAGCAAATTTAAATAAAAACAAATACACAATGTAGAAAAGAAATAACAAAGTGCGAGTAGGCCTGCGAATTTACGACGATACATAAGCTTATGCCTACATTTAGGCTCTTCTTTCTCTCCTCCGTCAGTCATGTGACTTCTCCAGACTTGTCTATTTCTGATGAGATCCTTTGCTCTTGGCATACTAACATTTAGGGCCTTTTTCAGGCTAGGCCTATATGAGTTTAATCAGTTCTTCGTGTTAACATTTACATGTAAATATTAAAAAAATAGATGGAAATTAAAAACAACTTTCCTGATTTGATTTGACCTGCAAATTCGTTTATATTAGGCTATCCTCGAAGGGCGTTAACCCTTCGCGTAGTTCTCCATTTTGTCTGTGATGTTAAGAATGCACTTAAAAGTGCACTGCTATTGTTCTTCGGATCCTGAATCCTGGTGTATTTTTGAATGTAGAAAGCCAAAGACAATAATAGGCCAATAAGAATTCACATCGAAAGACTGTGTTGCTGACCTTGAAAACGAAAGCACAAAAGCAGCGAAACAAATGAGAGATTTCACAATTTTAAACAACTAGCCTACAATTAGCAAATGATGATGATGATGATGATGATGGTGCTCTGCCCGTAGGCAGGTTCATTGGCTTTACGCCCCTGGGGATGAGATGAGTGAGGTGGTTTCCCGTTGCCTTCCCCACAGACAATGATGGGTAAGCAACTTGCCCAAGGTCGCTCCGCAGGAGCTTGCACCCTGCGTCCCACACGTGATAGCCCGAGATAATCTAAATCTCTGAATGTCAACTCCCAGCCCGGGGCTTGAACCGCAGTCCGTTGTATCCAACAGACGAATGCCGTTCGCGCTTACCGGTGTAGCTAACAAGGCTATTAATTAGCAAATGTTTACCTTTAAATTGAACTTCGTGAGAAATTGCTATCTTCGTAAATTTTTTGATAACATTTCCACGTAGCAAGTCGTGACGACGAACTAATAAAATTATAATATTATTATTAGGTTAGCTATACGACCTTCGTGGTTTTAGCCCAAATAGGCCTACCAGTGAGGGTAAAAGACTTGAACTTCAAATGGCATTACAAAACATAGGATAATGCTACAAGAACAGAATCAGGCCACAGCAATCTCAGGCTAGAGATGGTTTTAGCGAGTACGGTACTGTATAATAATGGATCCGAAGCCAACTAGGCTATATGCAATTATACAGACACGTGATGTTAACGCCCCTAGCGATAAGCCTACGATGCTGTAAACAGATCGAAAGAAATGAGATCATCGGGATATAACCATAACCATCAATTTATTGAACCATGGAACCAAGTAAACAAAATAACATTTAGTCAGCGTTCGTGAATAATCTGGTGCCCCGCGCTTGGCTTCTAGTAGCGCTTTAGAAATTCCGAGTCTACGATTACGATTACGATTACGAGTCATTCTGCGGTGTGTCAGAAATTGAAAATTAAACGAAGATTATTATTATACACACACATTACTTGGCTACAAAAGTAAACCCAGAAGGCACTGCAGAGTCCCGCTGGTTAGGGCCATCTCTGCCCTTTTTCTGGTGCTAGATGGTTGACAGGTCGCCTACCGGTAGGTAGGCTATCATGTAGCTATTAAAACGCTAATTACACAATCATCAAAATAATCTTAAGGGGTCATTGCATAATTACGTAACGCTCGAGGGTGGGTGGGTGGGGTCATTGAAACCGTTACGAAACGTTACGGGGGTGGGTGGGTGGGGGAAGCTGAACGTTACGTAACGCCTTGGAAAAAAATTATTAATGAATATTAAATTACGGTACCATCGAATGACACTTTAGACAAATGATGTGATTGAAGTTTAAACTTCGCGGCCTTGATTTAAAACGTAAACGAAGTAGGCCTAGGTCTTTATATCTGAAGAAGATACGGCAGCGCAGACACCAGTTAGCCTACATGCCAGGTCAACAAATTATATGTGCTTCCGTTTGTGCAAACGGGAAACCGCTGTTCGAATTGTTTGGATTTACCAACGGAACAACGTGTTAGGCATAATTATTTCCCCTTTGATTCCTGTCCACTTAGTGGACACAAATCTCAAACATTTAAATTCATGCTCAACAGAACTCATCAATATTTTCCATTAACAATAATTATTATCGAAGTGTCCAGACGAAGCAGATAGGCTAATTAGTTCATCTTAGCCTAATTTTGATTGAATGAGTAATTAAGTCCGTGAAACTTTTCAGTTGTAGGCCTATGTAAAAAATTTATTCTTGAGATAAAATTTAAGAAATTGCAGTTCGATCAGGTATATAAAATAAAACATTCTGTATATTTTAAGCCTAATCTTAGATCTAGCCTACTATATTAAATTCGTTATGAAAATACGAATTATATATACGAATTTGCATATAGGTATGGTAGGTCTAAATCTTAACAGATTTTTCGTAAAAATCGTTACGTAACGCTGGGGAGGGTGGGTGGGTGGGTCAAGGGAAGCGTTACGAAGCGTTACCGGGTGGGTGGGTGGGTCAAAAACGGACATTTTCGGCGTTACGTAATTATGCAATGACCCCTAACTAGGAAAACGTACATGATACACCCATGCATATTGCATAGTCTAAATATCACGATGCTAGGCTACATGGTATAATAAAGTATCAAACCTTAACTCACATGTAAATAATACACAATTATAGCCTACATTATATAATATATAAGCTACGTATATGTACAGTTGTACCTATACATCACATAGATCTACACTATATTATGTGATTATATTGTATTTATATAAGGGTGACAATTTTCTCGCCATCAAAAACCGGGACACTTTTGGGTAAATGAGCGATAATATTGTAATGCCTTAAAAAGCGCGGCCACGGATCCACAATGACCGGATAGAGGGGACAAGAAGCAGAGAAAGCCAGGCAAAGACATGGATGACGAACGTGATGGAAAATATAAGGACAAAGCACAATCAGGACATGAGAGAGGCCGTGGAGGAAACCAATAGCATAACGATTTGGAGACGTCTTGTTAAAGCCTCGTCGTCAGCACATGCCTGGGGAGGAGACAAGAGAGAAACTACAGGACTAGGCCTATAGGCCCACGAGGGCCGAATCCAGTCAGGTTTAGGCCTACAGTAGGCCTCTAAAGTGGCGAAAATCAGAAGGGCGAAATCGAAATGGCGCAATCAAGATGGCGAAAATGAATAAAGCGATTGTTCAATAAGGCACAACAGAAGAGAATTATCGTACTAGCCTTTCTTTCGTCTCAATGCCTGCCATTTGGCTCAAGTAGCCTACGAGAACAAGTGCAAACGTTGTGCTGGTGTGGTTTAATGTGTCGATCGCAAGCGACACAAGATATTTACTGCACTAGAGATGGAAAATTAGCCTAGGGGTCAGGATTGTTTCCCATTTTCTGGATTTATCTTGTTTGGACCGTCTTTAAATTGTATAACAGATTAGATTGATAAAGTATAAACTGTCTCATAGGATATTTATTAGATTGGAACGTTAGAGTTGGCATCGATCGGCATCATCATGCCGTAGCAATATTTTATAACTGAATCAGCGGGCCGCAGCGGTCGAAGCAGTGGCATATTATTTATGTACAGTGAAGGCCTAAACACTGCACTGACTACAGTAGGCCTACAACCTTTGACATTTCATATGGGTCTAAAATCTAAATTGACAGCTTGACTTTCATTACAACTTCTTTTTAGGTTACAAACTATAGGCTACTTTTTCCGTCATTAGGCTACAATGAACTGACGTTTCAAAGATCCAAGTTGACCATTTCTTTCGCTTCTTGTCAAAAACCGGGGCAATTTTGCCATTTTGCCTAAGTCGTCGGGACATCGGGACACACCACAAAAAAACCGGCACATGTCAAAACCGGGACGTATTGTCACCCTAACATAGACACCATTTAAAAATTCAAATTGTAAAACAGGTCTTTTACATTTTGGAAATTTTCTGTATAAAATTATAAATGCATGCTAGAAAGTATTTGATTTAGGCTACATTTTGTATCACTAATAATTAAATGGCAGTTTAAATATGCTATAACTTATTTCTATCACTATTTTAGCAAAGTGTTTTATTTGCAAAACATGTCCAGTTAGTTATTCACAATCTGCCTGTCGGTTGTCTCATAAGATTACGCTGTTTGAATTGTTTGATGCCTCTCGCTGAAAAGTTTTTAAATGGTTGTCTTGAAGCTGTAATTTCTTTTGCTTTGATCCACAAGATACACAATGCACTGCGTTTTTGGATCTTGACCTTCTGAGGTCTTCCTCACTATACTGTTCAAATATAGGTGAGACGCCAATAGGCCTATATTTCTTCATTTTTATTCTCAATAACTCTAATATAGGCTTACTCAAAATTTCTGTATGTTACCTGGTACTGTTGAATGTCCTTTTGTTGAGATGTCAAATGTAACAGAATCTGAGCGTGTAGCTGTATCGTAATAATCAACGGTGGTGATAGTGGTGTGATAGTCGAAGCATAGGCGTACGAGGAGGGGGTGCAGGGGGGCAAATGCCCCCCAAATTCGGGCAAGTTTGGTGGTTTTTTCGGGCAAAAGCCCCCGATCGGATGACTAAAAAAAGGTCGTCAACTTTTCGGGCAAGTCGGATTTTTCGGGCAAACACAGACCCGAACGACTAAAAAAAGGTCGTCAACTTTTTCACGGATGTATTTTTCGGGCAGAAGTTCAATCTTGTCCCCCCTCCCCCACTGCTGAAATCTCCCGTACGCCCATGAGTCGAAGTATTTGATTCTGTTAAAGATGTTCGCACACTAAATTCGTACAATACCAAGGAAAGGCACGTGCAATTGAAAGTATATTGGATGACCAGGCAGGCACTGCAGACAGTCAGGCACTGCACAATGTGATGCATAAACTTTGTTCACAGTTAATGTCTGTTCTTGTGTTTATGCTTCGTGTGTTTATCTGTCGTGTGTTTAAGCGTCTGTGTCTAAGTGTCGCGTGATTATGTGTCGTGTGTTTAAATGTCATGGAACCATCTGGAACCATTTACTCTAACACAATATTTTCTCACTAAACCTGAAACTGCTCTCCGTGGGTGCGCTGGAGTCGGGAGCGCCTCCAAGTAGTTTCCTTGAAGGGCGCTATGTAAGTGTCCGAATGGATGAATGAATACTTCGATTTCGCTAAACCTACGGAATGAAAAATCAATTTTGTGGGGCGCTGTGGTGTAGTGGTGGATTCGGTGCCCTTCAACTGGAGGGTTCCAGGTTCGAATCTACCCTCAGGTCGCCGCGTAGGGACCTTGAACAAGTCCTTCACTCGCAATAATTGCTCAAGCGCTTCGGCGAGAAACTTATACGCAGCGTCCGCGCTATAATAGTCTGGAGCGCCTCTGAGTAGATAGCTTGAAGGGGAGCTATGGAAATGTAGAAATAATTGTTTTTAAACTCTGAATGATCGTGGGATTACATACAAACACAACAGCTGCTATGCCCATTGGACATCTGCAGTTATATAGACGTGTGAAGAGTTGTCTTGGCCTTGTCAGTGATCTTTATTGGAAGATCATTTTATTCATTCAGCAAAATCAGAAGAAAAACCCAAGAAAATGCCAACAAAATTATTCCAATAAAAACATAAGGAGAAAATCTAATAATAATAATAATAATAATAATAATAATAATAATAAAAAGCCTGCTTCACGTGAATCACCTTGTCTGGTTTACCCGGAGCTATGGACCGGCCACTCTAAGCAAACCGAAATTGATCTGATAATAATAATAATAATAATAATAATAATAATAATAATAATAATAATAAAATACGGAGGCCTGCCCACTTCCTACATCTTTCAGCCGGTGGCCATAGAGACATTGGGTCCGCTCAACCCGTCGGCCTCAGACTTCATTAATGAAATTGGCAGCCGCATCTCTTCAATCAGTGGTGACAGACGTGAAGCTTCTTTTCTTTTTCAACGTCTGTCCATTTGCATCCAACGCTACAACCTGGTCGCTTTCAAAGGCACTTTTGCCTCACACCCTGAAGACGAGGCCTGACCCACCAGACATACATTCTTCAGTTAATAATAGTCCATAAGTCCCTGGGGGAATGAAGTACCTCAGGGCAAAAAAAAAAAAAAAAATAATAATAATAATATAAAAAAAAAAAATAATAATAATAATAATAATAATAATAATAATAATTCGTACAGGCCTATAGTTTTGAAAGCAACAACCTTAAGCCACAGTATAGCCTAAATAACAAATTATACTGTGCTTAAGCGGTCAACAATCTCGCTAAAGCCTGTTATAGGAGCGATTATTTTAGTCGATTCCGTATGTTTTTGTCGCCGATATCCAAAAACAATCTGCACGCACAACATCATCTGATTAATTAGTTGAAATTGAAATTAGCACTCCGAAAACTTTTAATAACTTTTAGTTTAATATCATTTTCTGGGTTGGATTTTTACAGTCACTTCACATGACAGCCGAGCAATTTCCATCTATATAATTATTAACAGACAGTGATGTTATTGCTCTCAGAAACACAGATACCGGTAGGCTACAAGACTTAACTGAACAATTATAGTCACATGAACAATCAGGCAGTATAGGCATATAAGGCAACTCTTTGAGCCAAATAGGCCTATCATAATGCGGTTTGGGCAAGAAACTTGCAAAAGGTTTGATCTGTGACACTAAGTTATAATGCGGTTTGATCAAGAAAGCTGCAAAAAGTTAGGCTAGTTCAGTAAATTTAGTTGACACTAAGCTAGATATGAAAGTAGGACTCGTCCAAACTCTGCTCTGCTTCTTCCCAAGTTATTTTTTGCCAAGCCTCCGGTATCTTTGGAGGCAAGGCACCATAGTGTTCAGCAAGTTGTTCAACAAACTGAGCCATGAACCATTTCCCATACAACGAAGCACCATGGTTCTGACTATACGGAATACCCCAGTTCTCGTACTCTGCCAAATCTTTGTAGTTTTTGAAAGAGTGGTAATCCAGGTTGAACCATCGGTGATACCATCTGTTATATTTTCCCACGGTAACCTTTGATCTGATTTGCACGCCAGTGCCAACCAAGGTTTGGCAAGTCTCCACGGACAGTGTTCTCCTCCTTCTACTTGCTTCTCCAACTGCATCGACAGTTTCCAGTGTATTTGAAAACCAGCCCCAGATGTCGACTGTACCTCTTACGCCAGTTGGATAATGATTGGCACGATGCTCACCGGCATGGTGCTGCAGCGATTGAAAACACGGTGCAGAACAGAAAGGACATCTTTCTCGGCATCCCATTATCTCATTGAACAATGGGAGAATGGCAGCTTTGTTTTCTTTGCATACGAGTGTGTCAAAGGTATGATCATTAGCCTTGCTCAGGTAGTCAACGTATAATCTGTCAATTTTTTCTATCACTGCCTCTGTAAAGCCACTCAGAGTGCTTATTCGGAAATGAAATTCGTTCGTTAAGTGCATGTGCTCTTTGAAAATGAGAACATATTCTCTTGTTTGTCCTTTGCAGTCTCTTTCCGCATGATTCAGTGCATCTTTAGCTTTCTCCACAACTTTGCCGACATAATATTTGATCATTTTCTGAAAATCAGTTTCAGACCCATTTGTTTTTGTCAGCCCTTCTTTCAGAAGCCTTATTATGACGTCGAGGAAGAAGTTTTCACTCGCTTCTGATTCAGCAAGCTCAAAATAAAGCATAAACTCTTTTAAAATAATCTCTTTTTCTTCTTTTACGTGATTTGAATAGTGAGTCTTTTGACCAAAATATTTTAGAATCGTTCTAAGAAAAGCGCGTTTGGTCCGCAGCTTAGGATTGTCATTGTCCCTAAGTATCAATTCCCCAAGATCTCTGACGAAGTTACCTTTGGCGTAATCGAAGATTTGTTTGCTCACAAAATTAATGTTTTCTTTTGCTGTTTTCATTTGAAATTCATTGATTGACCTTTTGTGACGCTCCTCGATGTCTGCCAGTGGATCAGTCAGTGAAATGGATCTCTTGCTGTTTTCGAGCGATCGATTGAAAGTATAATGACAGACAAACTTCACGAAACTTATGATGTATTCAGGAGTGAAAGTAGGTTTATATCCTGGCGGTAGGCTTGTCAATATTTCTTCTTCTCCAGGACGACCCTCACAATGCTCTTTCGATAAGATTCCCAACAGCTGACCAACTTCGAAGAAAATCTGTTCCAAATGGGAAGCATTGAATTCAAGGCCTCTCCAACTTCGAAATCGTTCCTCCCACTTTTTATGTGCACAGTGGAAACTGCTCATTGCAATGTTAGCATTTGATTCAAAGTAAACAAAATTCATTGCCAAAGATGGCATTGGAATCGACTCTTCGTTTTGACTCTTTTGAGCAATGTCATTTTCAGTTACTTGCGGCATTGCAACAACCAAAGGCGTTTGAAACAACTCTGACCAGTCATCGGTGTTTGACTGAAGTTTTACTTCCTGAATCAACTTTTTGGTCGATCGTTCAATTGTTCCCTTAATTGTACTTTCCACAAGTTTTGTTCTTTCATCAACTAGTCTTTTGCTGTCATTTACGAGGAGCAGCCATTTGTCCTGAAACACTTTCACTTCTGTCTCGTCTGTTTCATTTGGTTTTTCTTGCACCACGCCTTTGCTTTGCTTCTCCAAATCATCCAGTCTAGCTACTAATTCTTTAACGTTACGATCGTTGTCGTATAGAAATTTTTTCTCTTGAACACTCATGTCTATTGCTGTCGAATCGTTAAGACGACGAAGTTCCTCGCATTTTATGGCGTTTAAGGAAATTTCATACTTTTGCTTCAAAGCTGAACAGATATCGGCGGAGTCGATAACATGTTGCAAAATGGCCTTCATTCCTACAAAATTCTTTTCTACAGCTTCGCTGATTTCTCTAAAAATTCTTTCCTTTTCTGCACTGACATCTTCAACACGTTTGAAAGAACCAACCGATGTACGAATCCTCCCATATTCAAGATTGTTCTGAATCTTAAAGCGGCGTACTTCGTCAGATATCTTGTCATTTAGAACGGTACCTGAAATCATCTCTTGTGTGTTTCTGTAGCAAAGAAAAAAGTCGTTGTGAAGCATCGCATTCCACAGATCAGACATTCGAAGATATAAATTTGAGATCGCTAGTTTCGAAGGATCATCTTTCATCACTTGCATCAGATATTGGCGAAGTTCGTTTGTTTTTTTGATGTAATATTCGCTTGTTCTGGCCTTTGGCGGTCTGCCATTCCATAAGTCCGGAAAGAACCAAGAGTGTTTGCCTGGATCATACTTGATCACCTGATCAAATTTCGTTATTTCTGTGAACCCTTCCTTCAAGGCAGCAGCCTCTATTGCTTCGTCTAAAAGCCTCAGCTGCTTGTCCTGACCAAGCAAATTCTTTTCTTCCGCATCAGCAGCTGTAACGTTCTGGTGCACAAACATACATCTTGGCATCAACTCCAATTCTGATTTTGTTTTACTAACGCGAAGTAAACCATATGCAACAACTTGGAGAATGTCTTTCATTTCTGCCCAGTTTTCTCCTTTCATGTTGATTATTGTAACGTCGCCCACACCAATGGCAAAAGTAGCCAATTCGTTGTCTTTGAAAGTCGAATTCCCGACAAACTCTGAGGCTCCAAGACCTTCGGTGTCCACAACCAAAACGTAGTCGTATTGCGCATTGAGACTTTCTTTATCAACAGGTAGGCCTACTAGCTGACAGTAGATTCCTTTTGTACATCGTCCAGCGCTCACTGGAAACTGAAGACCAAAGAGCGCATTGAGCAAGGTTGACTTTCCAGAACTCTGAACTCCAATTATCGACAATACAAATACCTTGGCGTTTCTTGTCATGGTTGTAACATGCTCAAAAACCGCTTTTAACCAAGTTAGAGGAACATTTGACGCATCACCGTCCATTAATTCCAGCGGCAGACCCATCAGCAATAGTTTAGCCATGACTGAAGGAAAATTGCGTATGGCGTCCAGAGTTATTGGAGCGTTCCTCAACTTCTCTCTCATCCGAAATTCCTCCGAGATAACTGCTTCGTACATTTGTCCATGCTCACGTAGAAAGTGTTCCAGACCAATGGCGCTGTTTGCGATTTTCAACTCCATATCGTTCAATTTCGCTTCGGATTCCATTTTACTTGACTGTTGCTGATGGCTTTCTTGTTTCGCTTTTTTATATTCGTCCATGATGTTTGATATGACGGCTCGACTTCTGGCGTGCAATTTTATTTTGCAACAATTCAAGAAATACAGGAGACTCGGCACCTGCAATAGGTCAAATTTCGAGGAAAATTTTAAAATTATTTCGTTTGGTTGAATAATGCGGCGACACTGTATTTCTCTTTGTTGTCTTTTTTCTGTCTGTTTGTCTGAAATAAAATATTCGCCTTCACTTTCATGTAATTCCTTTCCTCGTTGTTCTCGTTCAAGTTTTCCAATTTTTTTCCAAGGTTCGCCTTGCAGCGGAAGTATCATTGGCTTACAATCGGGCGGTAGTTTCAAAATTAAATCAATGAATTCTTCAGCACTCGCTTTCTCCAACTCGTATTCCGATTTGTCTTCATCAATCTGAAACTCAAAATTCTTTCCAATTCGGCTGAGGCTGCTATATGTGGACATTTGGTTTGAATGCATGAGCTTTGGTTGGAAAAATTTGGAAATCGTTTCTCTCAAATCGTTCGCAAAATCAACGTCGCTCATTTCTTCGTCGTCACTCCAGTCCTTTTTCAATGCATAAATTACATTATGACCACGGCTATCGTTCCACAAATCGAGTTCATTTCCCACATCTTCATCGGGAGGTTCAGATGAAATATAGCAAAGAATAATCCTTGTTTTTGACAAGTCAGCCCACTTGAGTACACTCTCGTACAAGTCTTTAAATGATTTAAAAGAATCGACCATAAGGACAACCAGTGTTGATGACTGACAAAGAAATTGTGTTTGCCTTGGATATTCTTTTGCGTCTCCACGAAGATTTAATGCTGTGAAAAATCCACAATTGAATTCATCTTCTGTTTCTTTTTCTGATTGAAACCAAGCAGCTTCTATGGATCCGTTCGATACTAATCGTTTGGCAGATGACTCCAGACATTCCCTGTGAAAGAATGTATCGAAACGTTTGAGGCTGAGAAGTTCATTCACAAGTTTTGACTTAGATCTGTGCAACTTGCCAAAACGAAGAAACGATATGACTGCGTTTCTTACGTCAACTAATGTATCGGACAAAATGTCTGAGCCCTCTCGTGGTCGATAAATTTGCATTTCCGAAACGAGACTTCTCAGTGCCAACAGCAGCAACGTAGGCCTATATGATTCATTCCTCACATCTGGAATCAATATCGGAATACTTAGCTTATTGGCAAACATTTTCTCTACCAGAACCTGTCTGAGAAAGTCATCACAACAGTTCATGACAACAACCAAAACATCCGTGGGATGCAATTTTCGTTGATTTTTGTTACTGGTGCCTGTTTTCTTGCGTCGCTTGTTGATTTCAGTCGTGGCTGAAAACACTGCCGTGGAGTCTAACGTAAGTAGTTTTCTCACGATTTCTAGGCCGTACTTAGAACAACCATCCTGACCTTCACCACGCAACTTGATCGCTTCACTGAAGGAAAGTTTCTGTGGATAGTAGTCACGCAACTTCAGCTCAGCCAGAAGATCATTTGAAGGAATTGAAGCCATTCTTCGCTGCGAAACATCCACGATTTCAAGTAGCAATTATGAGACCTGTAGGTAAAACAAAGTCATGATAGAGCTTCAAAAGTGGAATCTGAAAGACGATAACCCAGAAACCCTCACTTCACCTCAACTCTGAGAGGACCGTCTCTCTTAATTTCGCATATTCTCGACCCTCCCACCAATGCTGATTTTTTGATTGTTTGTCTATTGATTTTTGTCTATCTTTTGTATTTGCTCTTTCTCTGAATTTTTCTGTAGTGTTTACTACATTTGTTTTGAAATATTTTTTCCTTAGTTAAGTAACATCTTTGCATTCCAATTATCCCTACATCTTTTACTTTTGCACTTCACTTTGTTAATTAGGCCCCTACTTAGCGGGACTCGTCCCATTTGGTGTGCCTATCTGCAGGGCCTCCGACAGGATTTGGAGGCCCAGGGCCACAACTAATTTTCGAGGCCTTTTTAAAAATATCTTTTTAAAACTCAACAGTAAGGTTCAAAACATCCTTCGAATCTTCAAAGCCACGAATTTATCGATAATGCTTTGATAATTTAAAGTTCTAGCGATATCAGAATTAATGCTTAACATAGCCAATCCATTTGTGTTTTTTTTCAATAAAATTGACAATGTGGTCAATTTTGTGAAATTGACTATTGCTGGTATAGTGTACTGTGTAGGCTACACATTGCAAAGCGAATCGGATGATAAGAACAATAGCCTATATTCATATTAAAAGATTTTTTAGGTTTGAGTGTTTGACTTACGAGTACCGGTAATGAGCTAGCCTATAATAGAGTTTAGACCAGCGGTTCCCAACCCGCCAAAAGTGGCCCGCGAGGCCTCAAAAAATGACCCGCTAGGCCTAAAAATGACCCTCATCTCTCACAGAATTAACAAAACATTTAGAAAAAATTGACAATTTGGACAAAATTATTTTCTAATGCAAATTATTTTATTTTCAAGTCTATAAACATCAAACATTCTACCTTGAAAAGTTTGAATCAATTCTAACAATTTTTATATTATGCTTTTGTAAAATTAAATTTTAGCATTGTGGCCCGCCCCCCCTCCAATGCCTTAATGTCCTTTTAACTAAGAAATGTGGCCCTCGTGTCCTCCAACTTAGAAAAAGTGGTCATACAGTCAAAAAAGGTTGGGAACCACTGGTTTAGACTGTTGACTCTTGCCAAGTCTCGGTGAGTGTTGACATTGACAACTTTTCAATTTTACAACTAAATCAACTCATATTAGATGTATGAATTTTTACAGTTTGCAATTTAGCGTCAACGAATTCGTCACGAACTAATTACAATTTGTATAGCGCTACATTGCGATTCGCGATGAATTCATCATGAAATAATTAGAATTTGTATAGCGCTATATTTCAATGAATAACTCCTTAATTCCGTAATTCCTCGTTTCAATAAATAACTCCGTAATTTCGAAATTCCGAGGCCCTTTATCAAGTGAGGCCTGGGCCAAATGGCCCCAATGGCCCCCTCCTGTCGGAGGCCCTGCCTATCTGTCCCTCACTCTTATTCTACTTAGGCCTATTCACTTTGAGTATTTGCTTATTGCTGGTTATGTCTATACTCTGTTAAGCATACATATAGGCTACAATTGAATTGTTGGGATCAATAAAAATATGTCTATGGCTAATACCGCACGTACACTCACCCACTGTCATCTACTTCGAGATTCTCTACACAATCATCACCTCAGGACTTTCCACTCCTAACTGAAGTTTCGTCACTTAGAGAATTGCTACCCAATTCATCTGATCCAGTCTTTCCTGATTTTTCAACCTCAGCAAAAGCGATATGGCAACTGCTCTGCCTCTCCATAACGGGGCAACTAGAAAATTTTCATTGGGGTGCTCATACCTGAGCTGCTAATGTCACAGGCGCAAAGCCCACAACGATTGGAGTGTTTGTGGGAGCGCCGTAAGCCAACGCATTTTGGCAATAATAGATAGGTCCTGCGTTGTAACTTCTTTTCGCCAGTTGCTTGGGCGCTTCAGTGTTACACTCCGATGCAGTGCCCGCTCTGTAGTCGGGAGCGCCTCTATGTAGCTTGAAGGGGCGCTATAGAAATGGAGAAATAAATAAATAAATGGACCCACTTCTTTGGAATCAACCATATTAAGTGACACAATTGATGGACGAAATTCGACAAACCAACATTCCAACGTGCATATATTACACACGTGGCGAGTAGGTCTAAAGTTTAGGCTACATCAGGCAACTATTACATGTATCTGAAAGTCAACTAACATACTGTTCAGTGTTCAAATCTGAACTTCAAAATTTAATGTGACTGCAAAACATAGGATAAAGTTACAGCCACAAAGAACCAGAAGCTGACCACAGCATTCTCAGGTTACAGATGCTTTGGCCTACGTGTAAAATAATGCAGAAATTCAAAGACAAAAACAAAGGGCTACCTAATTAGAATTGACATCGAAAGATGGAGTCAAGGCTGTGCTGATCCGGAAAACGAAAGCGCAACGGCAGCGAAAAAAGAGAGAGATTATAGGCTATAGGCCTACAAGTTGTTTAAAACCACAATAATTAGCAAAATTCTTACCTTAAATTCAACTTCGTAGATGTTTCAAAAAATTACCACTTAGATCTAACAAATCGCAATGATGAACGGCCTGCCTAACCAAAAAAATTATAGGCTACGAGCGACCGTACCGGTAGTGCTTTTAGCCCAAGATACTTCCGTCAGTGAGTGTAAACGGTTTGTTTTAGCAAGTAGCCTACTGTATAATAACAGGCTCGCAGCCAACTACATGTAGGCTATTATAGACACGTGATGCCAACGTTCTCCAGCGACAGGCCTACGATGTGGTAAACAGGCCGAAAAGAATGAGCTTCACATGTATATTATAATTATGTATATATATATATATACATAATTATATATTCATATTATATAGGCTGCATACATATTATATCACATAAATATACTATATTATTGTGATTATGTTATATTAATTTGGTGGGTTTGAATACCCACACAAATAAATAAAATTATAGATGGTTCCACTGATGGAAGAATCTTGGAGTGCGCGCGCACTCGTGTGTGTGTGTATATGTTACAGTCAATGTGTACAATCAGTCATTGTATACAATGACTAACATTTTCAGCCAGTTGACACAATGACTGATTCGGTCAGGCATTGTATACAATGACTAAAAAAACCAGCGATTTTACACAATGACTGAAAATTTATGGTCCTTATTGTACACTTTGACTGATTGAAGTTAGGAAGTGTGTTGATAATTATTGTAGTGTCGGCGACGGCGGGTGGGGGAATCTAGGACGATTCATCAGCGATTCATCATTTCTGTAATTTTTTAAAAGATTTAAAAGAAAATCCTCCTCTTTTTTCGACTGGGCTTGGACATTTCGACGACTTCACGTGTAATGTTAGCGTATTTAACGGACAAAACTTTCATCATCTTGTCTCTTCCACCCTGTCCTGTAGAAACGTGAACGCGCTTGATAATGTCAAAAATGTCATCGTTGTGAGCGAAATAAACGACATCGTCCCCCTCGTCCTTTTTCTTTCTGATTAGCTTTTCGACATCACCGCAAATCAGAATCTGGTACCGTTTCAGTAGATAATACTGCCTCCAAGTCTTTGAGGTCCCTGTTTCTTTTTCTGCTTCCTTCACTTCGTCAACTAAAGTGAAATACTCATCTTTAGGAATCAAGACAGATTTCTTATCGCCGGTGTGCAGATGTACTAACCTCTCCTTGAATTGACTCTCCATAGAAACGCTTGTGTTCTCCATAACTCAGTTTTACCGTTGAGCTTGCTGGAAGTTTTAACTTTTATAGCCTACTTTTAAATGGCACTGACACGGCAGACCTATTATTATTCCTACCAGAAAAGTTTCCTACCCTCCCCTAGCCCCACTCGCCGTCGCAGACACTGCAATAATTATCAACACACCTCCTAACTTGAATCAGTCAAAGTGTACAATAAGGACCATAAATTTTCAGTCATTGTGTAAAATCGCTGGTTTTTTTAGTCATTGTATACAATGCCTGACCGAATCAGTCATTGTGTCAACTGGCTGAAAATGTTAGTCATTGTATACAATGACTGATTGTACACATTGACTGTAACATATATACATGTACATGTATGTGTGTGTGAGTGTGTGTGAGTGAGAGAGTGTGTGAGTGTGTGTGTTTGTGTGTGTGTTTGTGTGTGTGTGTGTGAGAGAGTGTGTGAGTGTGTGTGTGTTTGTGTGTGTGTTTGTGTGTGTGTGTGAGAGAGAGAGTGTGTGAGTGTGTGTTTGTATGTGTGCTTGTGTGTGTGTGTGTGTGTGAGTGTGTGTGTTTGTATGTGTGTTTGTGTGTGTGTGTGTGTGTGTTTGCGAATCTGTAATTATTGTCATTCATTCATTCATTCATGTCAGACATTTATATAGCGCCTCTTTGTGAGTGGGATTTTCCCGAGGTTTTGAGATTTGGGATTTTGCATAGCAGTCTGGGAAATTTTTCGCAATACCGGTAGCCTAGATCAGAGGTTCTCAACCTTTTTTGGCGCGCGACACACCTAAACTTGCAACCAAATTTCGCGACACACCATGCAATTGTCATGTGAATATCGTTAAAAAATTAAATTAGGCCTAAGTCAGCTTAGTCTATAATAGGCCTATATTTGAAATTTCTACAAATTTTAATAAATGAATTATGGTAGTCCTGCTGAATGCTCTCTATTTTCTAATTATTCTAACATTCAAAATTTTACCAATCTAAATTTACGATTCTACGACGTTTTACAACTCTTCATTAATAATTTGTCTGTCCTAACCGTTAGGTCTAATGAGATTTTTGCTCCTATATTTTCCTTGGATAGTTAGATGTGGATCCTCAGGCTTTGTGAGTACAACACGCATATAGGGCCTACGGCGCGTATACGCCCTACCTACAACTGAGACTAACGACTGAAAATAGCCATATATGAGTTATAATTATGAGTTTTAGATTAAAAAAAGCATAGGCTAAATTGTCCGTTCATAGACCAAAACATTAGCTCTGATAGCTCAAGACAAAACAGGAAAACATGGAATAAAGGTAGCCGAACACTATCGAAACTATAAACGCCCTTCAAAACGTCGAATAATTGTAACAGAAATTAACTGGAAAGCCGCAGGTCTATAGTAATTTTTTAGTTAAAAAACGGGCCTTTGGGACTTCTGGGTCCCTGAACCTTGTGCACCTTCCTTATATTGTAAATTGTTACTGTCTGAATACGCAAACAACCTTTCCGCGTCATCAATTTTAGAATCGCAAAATTTTTGTTTCTTCATGCTAATTTTCTCCATTATTTTCGAAGGTTACAACATTGGATAAAATTTTAATCGGTGCACTCGCTGACGTCTTATAAGTCTACTGTAGTCTACGTCATGCAGGCCTACATAGGCAGTGCATGTGGGCTTATAAGGCAAGCATTGTGGCTGCTCCCGGTTGAGATCAAATGGAATAGATAATTGAAGTCCTTCGAATTGCCTATATCCTCACAGTCTACGCCTGCCAAACTGTTAAAGTGAACAAGTCAGTGTAATGCAAGAACGACAGTTGTATGCTGTGAAAATTCGCGACACACCAATTCTTCGCGACACACCTGCGACACACCACTTTTACGCGACACACCTCCGGTCGCTTCGCGACACACTAGTGTGTCGCGACACACCGGTTGAGAACCTCTGGCCTAGATCTAGGCAATATCGCAGCAGCCAGCAGACATCGTTGTCTATAATTATCTAATAGGCTACGTAGACTGGATTTCACTTATCGTCAGTCCAAGGACCTCAGTCTATTCTCCTACACGAGTCGGCCCGTTTGGCGGAGAACAATTCCATCCTCCACCCTGCCATATTGTATTATGTAGCCTAATAACACGTGGCCCGAAGGCCAAAAGTGGCCCGCCAAGTCTAAACAAATGGCCCTCAGCCAGGCAGCCTCTCAAGGAATTAGCAAAACCATAGGCTGCTTGTAGGCTATTGCCATTTTGGACAGGATAGAATACATAATTATATTCTATTACAAATTATTTTATTTTGGATCCTCATACATAAAAACAAGCATTCTATATATTCTAAGCTCAGGTCACCATGTGCACCCTGTTCACGAGCGCTGTGTCTAGTCAAATGGGTTCATTCATTCATTCATTCTGATAATTTATATAGCGCCTCTTCAAGATATCTACTCAGAGGCGCTCTCTGCGCTAACTAGCCGAAACGATATTAAGAGTCATAACGAGCAAAAAATAACAACAAGTTGCAAAACAAAACACAGTTAGTTGAAAGAGTCACCGGTGGCGAGCCCTCGCAAACACGTAGAGTTGACCATCGGATTCCCGTAGACAGCTGGTAGATGGCGTGGTTGATCGGAGTCTCTGGTAGGTGGTAGATGACTCCCGTCCGGCTAATCGTTGAGACTCCAGCAAGGATGCGCGTAGTAGAAGGCATTCGTCGCTTGTCGGTCGGTCGGTAGTTGGAAGCGCCGCCGTTGACAGCAGCCAAGGTCACTCCATGCGCCGACCCGCGTGGACCGACCTCCGACGAGATGTAAACATCGGCTGGCTAGCAGCGGTGTACACGCACGGCGTATGGAATGACTCGGCTGTGCTGTCTGTGCATCATAGGGATGGTCGCTGAAGCACTCACGTGGCCAAGACGACTGCAACAAAATCCCTCCAACCAGCGCAAAATCCTTGATAAAATCCCACGAAAAGTCCAGTACGCGAGTCTAGAAGCAGTAAACTCCAACCAGTCTGAAATAGCTGTGCAAATTCCGCATTTTGATGAAATAATCCGTCGAAATGACAGAGAGGTCGGTAAACGACCACCTGGCCGCTGACCTGCGCAGATACATTGTCCAAAAGATTAGGCTAAGTCCGAAAGAGGTCGTAGTCCGGTGTAGGCCTAGACCTAATCATGATATGCATGCAGGCATTGGAGTAAGGAAGAGTAGCCTATGACAATAGCCTACCCGAGACCGCAATAAAGGAACACAGAATGATTTCACGTCGAGTGACATTATTTTGAAATATCGACTAAAAACCGTCATTTTAAATAGCTCCAATCGTTATAATTCCAGCAGCATGCATCCTAAGAAAGAGCAGTTTTAACCAGTACACTTTCGTACACTCATCATCATCGCCACAGATTCTAAATTCTAAAACTTTTTCTACTGAACCATTTTTCGGCAAAAATTATTATTAATATTATTATTGTTATTATTTTTATTATTATTAATTTCAATAGAACACTCTCTCGTTTAGGAAAATGCACCCGTCCGCCAGAATTTAAACAGAAACGCGCCCGCCTCATCGAGACGGTCGACGTCACTTCCGGCGGCGTCTTTCCGAGTCGCCATTTTTGTTGTTGTTATGCCGACATTTTGTTTGTGTTTTTTCTTTTCTTTTCTTTTTCGTTCTCTCAGTAGAGTCCGCAACCTCGAAGGTTGTTGGCGATTATGACGTCCGTGACAGCATCGAACACGAACTGGATGTTGTTCGTATCGGTGGCGCATGTCTGGTGACAGTAGATCTCCTTTGTCGTGCTCTTGTTCATCGCCTCGAACTGCGCCTGGATATAGGAAGAGGCTTCCTCAAACGTCTGCGACCCTGCAAATTGCAATCGTAATAAATAAATAAATAAATAAATCAAAATTTATATAGCGCCCCTTTAAGGTACCTAATCATAGCTATAAGCTTAGTATCGGGAACTTAAGTGTCGTTTATGATCGGGTTGGGTGTCTTGAGAGTCGGTTAGAATCAGGTTAGGCGTAATGTGAACACTCAGTCACACGTAGAAATCTTACCCGTAAATCTTACCTGTAAATCTTTCCTGTTTAAATACCTGTAATATCTTATTCCTAGCATCTTATGCGTAAATTTTAGGCCTACCCGTAAATCTCGCTTACAAGTAAGCTCTTACCTGTGTATGCCTAATCATTCATACCTGTAAAATCCTAGCCGTAAATCTTACACGCAACTCGCCCGCAAATGTTACCCGTAAAACTGTCCTATAAAATCTTAGGCTACCTGTGTAATTTTACCTGTGAAATCTTACTTGTATAATCTTACCTGCGTGTTCTTACCTGTGTAATCTTACCTACAGGTGTATAGTGTGTAGTCTTACCTGTGTATTCTGCAAAGCAAACGGTTAATGGTGACTTCTGGATTTTCGCTTCAAACAAATCCTTCTTGTTGAGGAAGAGGATGATCGAAGTGTCGGTGAACCACTTGTTATTACAGATCGAATCAAACAACTTCAGACTTTCTTGCATACGATTCTGAAAATTGCAACCACACTCAACTTACTTAGATACTCTAATAGGCCTAATAGGCTAATACGTAAGCCTATTTTTTGTGCCTGCACTGATGGGACTGGGTAACCGCATTGATCACGGGCCTCTTCAGATGTTTTTCAGGAGGTGTCACAAACACAGTGGTTGACGGAATATTTTTTACCAAGAGCTTAAAAATGCGAACCAAGAAATTGAGAACATGGTTAGCCTAATGGTTAGCCTGTCTCGCAAATTTCTCAATTTCACTTTGCGTAGGCCCATCGTTAGTATTTGGCCTATTAATTCCTTCCTGCGAAGAAATTGGTTAAAACAATTAATAGTAGTTTTTGAAAGTGGGTGTCAACCTTATAGGTGGGCACGAGTGCCCTCTTTTGCGGCGTAGTGTATGATATAATTATTGGCCGCCCAGACCAGAACACGTTATGAGGTCTCACGACGCTTTCTCCAAACCCATTAGACAGCTGATTCGATTGTTTGTCGGCTTGCTCACTGTTGATTAACCCCCCCCCACCACAATGAAATTCTGACTACGGTCATGGTAATGTCTTGAGTTCTGCTCTATAGGCCTATTGATTTTCAGATTATCTGTTTTACAGGTTTTCCGTACACGCTACACTCTTCAAAAAGGAGTCAACTGACTTAATTGGGTTCTCGAATGGCGGCACATGAAAGATCCTTCCCATCATCTAAGACTTCTATAATAGGGCCAGTAACCAAGAAATCGTCTTCACCAAAGCGCATCCACATCTGCTCGGTATTCCACAACCTCTATAATAGATTGGCGCTACATAATTTTCGTATCGGAATACATTACTTATGATAAGTATGCATGTGAGCATACTGTAGTTTCATCCTCGTGTAGAACTTGGTCGTATTCGCTCATTCCTACGCAGAAGATTATTGCCGTCACATCCTCGAAGCAGTGGATCCATTTCTTTCGCTCCGATCTCTGCCCTCCAACATCGAATAGTCTGCTCGAACAACGAGATACATAATTATTATATCAGTCGGTCAGTTTAAATTTATATAGCGCCTAGAGCAGCGGTTCCCAGCCCGTGGCCCGCGGGCCAAAAGTGGCCCGCGAGGCCTCACAAAATGGCCCGCCAGGCCTCAACAACGGCACTCATCTCTCAAAGAATTTTAAAAAAATATATGAAAAAATTGACAATTTGAACAGGATAGAACATAAAATTATTTTCGATTACAAATTATTTTATTTTGAAGTCTATAAATATCAATCATTCTACTTTGAATTAATTATAACAGTTTTTATGTGCTTCTAGTTAATTAAATTTTAGCATTGTGGCCCACTAAATGCCCTAATTTTCTTTAACCAAGAAAAAGTGGCCCTCGTGTCCTCCAACTTAGAAAAAGTGGCCCTACAGTCAAAAAAGGTTGGGAACCACTGGCCTAGGGCAAATTATACCAATACGGGGTGGGCGAAACTTGAGCCCAGTGAACAACAGGGGGATATCAGAAATGAGCAAAAACTCACGTAGGGAAGCGAAGGTCGGCCGGGGAGGGATGAAGAGGACTGAGCCCGGTTGCTTAGAGGCGGAGGATAGAAGTTTCCGCCTATGTCCGCCAAGAGGCAGACCAAACGCTCAAAAGTCCGATTTTATTTATGCAATGTTTGCGAGACATGCCTTCATAAATAATAATTATAGAATTAGACCTACTGGCGCTTCACCATAGTGGACTATCAGTCAATATTTCAAATTAACACCTGAGCTTCGCAGGGCTTTTTTAACGTGCGGTTGTAAACAAAATTTCCAGTGTTCTAAATGGATTTGTGCAGTTGTATAAGCACTTCTGTAGGCCTACAGTTAAAACTACCAAAAATGGTCATTGTCCTCCAATTGTAAGTAATTAATTTACCAGGATGGGAAGGAAAAGAAGGGGTTGTGCAGTTCTAAAAAATCCTTTAAAACAATCCTGGAGCTTCGACCTGGAATGACCTCAATTTGACGCTCCGCTCTCTTTCTAGAACTCCTTTTTAGACATTCTTCTCTCATTTTGAGACAGTTTTATTTAGCCGCGCTGAGGCTTGGGAGCACCTATGAGTAGACTCATTGAAGATGCACTATTCAAATTCATTGAATGAATGAATAAATGGATAAATGAATGAATGAATGGATCGATGAATGAATAAACGAACGAACGAATGAATGAATGAAAGACTGAATGAATGAATGAATGAACGACTGAACGAATGAATGAATGAACGAACGAACGAATGAATGAATGAAAGACTGAATGAATGAATGAATGAATGAACGAATGAATGAATGAGGAATGAATGAATGAATGAATCAATGAAAGACTGAATGAATGAATCAATGAATGAATGAATGAACGAACGAATGAATGAATGAATGAAAGACTGAATGAATGAATGAATGAACGACTGAACGACTGAATGAATGAACGAACGAACGAATGAATGAATGAAAGACTGAATGAATGAATGAATGAGAGACTGAATGAACGAACGAACGAATGAATGAATGAAAGACTGAATGAATGAATGAATGAGAGACTGAATGAACGAACGAACGAATGAATGAATGAAAGACTGAATGAATGAATGAAAGACTGAATGAATGAACGACTGAACGACTGAATGAATGAACGAACGAACGAATGAATGAATGAAAGACTGAATGAATGAATGAATGAGAGACTGAATGAACGAACGAACGAATGAATGAATGAAAGACTGAATGAATGAATGAATGAATGAATGAACGACTGAACGAATGAATGAATGAATGAATGAACGAACGAACGAATGAATGAATGAAAGACTGAATGAATGAATGAATGAACGACTGAACGAATGAATGAATGAATGAATGAATGAATGAATGAATGAATGAATGAGCATAATTATAAAGAATGAGAAACTGACTTGAAGTTCAGATTTTTGAAGTTGAAGTGTACTTCTACGATTCCAGTCGTCTTCACTCGTGTCCTAAGGATGTCCTGCTCCGTTGGCATGTAGTCCTTCCCTCCCAGTCGTTCAATGTCATCGAGAAAACTAACAACATAAATTAAAATGTTAACTCTACTTGACTTGTCCTCCACTATGACGCCTTATAATACCCAATTGATGATGATGGTTCTCTGCCCAAAGGCAGGTTCATTCCATGGCCTTACGCCTCTGGGGATGAGATGAGTTAGGTGGTTTCCCGTTGCCTTCCTCACAGACAATGATGGGTAAGCAACTTGCCCAAGGTCGCTCCGCAGCAGCTTGCGCCATCGCGTCCCTTACGTGCTAGCCCGAGATATCTAAATCTCTAAATGTCAACTCCCAGCCCGATGCTTGAACCGCAGTCCGTTGTATCCAACAGACGAATGGCGCTCTCGCTTACCGGTGTAGCTAACTAGGCCAGTATATACCCAATTACTTCCACCCAAACCCTTCTCCTTTCCTTCCAAGGCCGGAGTCACGATAATAAAAATCTCCGAGATACAAAGTCTCCCCAAAACCGAGTCTCTCCTTGCTGAAACTATATTGGAAGAAATTTTCTGATGTAAAAGTATATATATTTCTTCTTAAATAATTTAGCAACGTACACTAACGGTTTATTCTGCTCATCTGTAAATTTTATGCGATTGTAGTCCATTTCACGCTGAACGGGTGGATAGACTTTATTTCGTAGACGGAGTAAATATTCTCTTCCCCGGAGACTTTATTTCAGAATATACGTTACTCTCCGGGGCGAATTTATTCTGGAACAGATCCGCCTGGGGGGGGGGGGGACAATCTGTTTCGAAATAAAGTCTCCGGGGAGACTTTGAGTGCATGGGGAGACATTGTGGGCAATGTACACGATCGAGTCTCTGCAGGAGAAGTGTTAGCCTACTGTCATTCAAATGATACTTAGACCATTCATACTCTAAGGCCTATTCTAAGCCTATCTGGCAAGTACAACAGTTTGAAGGGTGTCATAGCAAAGTTTGATTCATCGATCGATTGATTGATTTATCGATTGTAATTGATTGATTGAGTGATATTGCTGATTGATTGTGATTGAATGAATGAATGAATGATGAGCATTGATGACTGACTGATTGATTGATTGATTGATTGATTGTGATTGATTAATTGATTGGTTGGTTGATTGGTTGATTGACTGATTGTGATTGATTAATTGATTGATTGTTTGATTGATTAATTGATTGTTTGATTGATTGCAATTGAATGAATGAATGATGACTGACTGATTGATTGATTGACTGATTGATTGTTTGATTGATTGATTGTTTGATTGATTGTGATTGATTAATTGATTGACTGCCTCCATTCAAGAAACTGACTATTTTGCGGAGTCGTTAAGCTGGTATTCATTGGATCGATTGAAGCAGTCCTGTACACCACTGTCGGTCCACAGTCGCTTCATCGCAGCCAACAGTTCCTCACTGAATGGTTCCGTATCCTCCATTCGCGATATGACGTCCAGGGTTAGCTTCGCATCAGCCTATAAGACAACCAAAAGGTATGTGGTTATAATAAGAGCATTGTAATAATAAAACAAAAACAAAACCTTAACTAGCATACATGTATACAAACGAAAAGTGAGTTAGAAAAAATAGAGTACAGAATATTTAGTTAGTGACATAGACGGACACGAGTGTACACTCCCATAATTAGCCTATAATAATTAATATAAGCTGTTCACATTTCCCAAGAAATTTGACTTATTCTCTTTGTTGGACATAAACAGAAAACTCCGGTTTGAAAAGATGGAAGACGACAGTGACACGAGATAACATTGGAACACAAAGTGAAATATATGATAGGGTAATGTAAATTAAAGGGTGTTCTGTGAACTAGAAGTAGAGTTGGCATCATACTGCAACAATTGTTTCTCTCAACAATCACAGCACTGCATTCTTCGCAATTGTTAAGTGAATCTATAAGACAAAAGATGTGGTCACAATGGCAGATACAATGGTAAGTGGAGTTACATGAGGGTGCTTTGTAAAAAAACACTAGGGTCTACAACTCTACATAGCCCGGACCATCAAAGTCGCCGAGTCCATGGGCATAATTTTGCCCTCTGCTCCTCTTGGCAGAGGACAAACGTGGTGGTAGTAGTAACGGTATTAGTAGTATTAGTAGTAGTAGTAGTAGTAGTAGTAGTAGTAGTAGCAGTAGTAGTGGTGGTGGTGGTGGTGGTGGTGGTGGTGGTGGTGGTGGTGGTGGTAGTAGTAGTAGTGTTAGTGGTAGCAGTACTATTAGTAGTGGCAATGATAGGAATAGTGGTAGTGGTGGTGGTGGTAGTAGTAGCGGTAGTAGTAGTATGAGTAGCAGCAGTAGTGGCAATGGTAGGGATAGTGGCAATGGTAGTGGCGGTGGTGGTAGTAGTAGTAGTAGTAGCAGTAGTAGAAGTAATAGGCTAGTAGTAGATAGTAACTCTGGATGAGTTGGAGTTACACATCATATGGCAGTCAAAGTAAATTTTAACAATTTCTAGAATCTAGATGATTTTATGGTCACCTCTCTTTCTTGCTCTCCAAACTCAATATGTAGAATAGTCATGGCGCGTATAATGGCCACCAAAGACTGAATAGTGTTGCTGTACACAACGGGTTTAAACTGCTTATTGTCTTCGCTGGTAAATCCACCTTCATGAATGATCCTACACAAAAGATCACAACGACAGTGGCAAAGAAGACAGACTGACATAACTCGTTTTCAATTATAGTAATATTATAGATAATAGATCTAATATTCATTTACAGTACTGTATAGCCTTTTAGCAGGGGCTTCTATCCCTATACATGGCGGGCGCAGCTTGCGCCCAGTGAAAAATAGGGGGGGAAAGCGGATTTTTTTTAATTTTCAATTTTTATTACACTTTTTACGTGTTACAACTTCAGAGTCTTCAGTTAAAGTCCTACGACATACGTACTTTTCGTGTGAGCCTACAAAATTCAATAAATGCAGACCGAAATAAGTCGCTCGATTTTGTTGGCGCACTGTATAAGCCCAATAATATCTAATATCATCTATGCTATGATATGTATTTCTCGCACTTAATCTCGCCATCATCGTCTGCATAGACGTGAAAAAGTTTCGTTTGTTTTGTTTACTGAAATTTTTTGCCTCACTGGCTTATTTCGTTAACAAAACACTATGCCGCGTGAGAAACCCGGCCATGGAAGACAGTGCTCAATCTAGGCACCTCTATGGAAGTTCCCCAGAAATTACTTTCCCACCCATAGAACATTTTGACAGAATCCATGGTAATAGTTTTTAGCTATACTCATGGGCGGAGACCTGGGGGACAGGGGGACGGTCCCCCAATAAATGTGGTGGGGACGGCCCATGCATTGGTCCCCCCCAATAATTGAGCGTCAAGACTAAAGAAAACTTAAAAAAACTGAAAACGGTGAAAATAGACATTTTTCTTGACTTATTGGCCAGATGACTAAAAAAGTTTTTTAAAAAAAGTCATCAACTTTTTGGTGGTGAAAATAGAAATTTTTCTTGACCTTTTGGCCAGATGACTAAAAGAAGGTCATCATCTTTTTTCAACTTTTTTGGCGGTGAAAGTACTTCCCCCCCCATAGAAAATTTAGACAAAATGGTAATAGTTTTTGGTTACTATCTGCATTTTTGCATTACAGGAACTGCTATAACATACCATAAATAAAATTTACTATTGTATGATTATAATAATGTTATTTGCTATTTTAATAAAGTTAACATAGGTCTATTATAATAGGTCTAATTGAAAAATAATATTTTTGTACAACTAAATGGCTTCTCTCTAATGTTATCTTTCAAAATTTTAGACGGTCAAATTTCAGACTGTTTTTGTTCCTTGAACACTAAGTAAAACTATATCATTATTACGTAGGCCTAGATTGTATTTTATTGTATTGCATTACACTCTATAAATCTATGTAACGCCTCTCGCAGTAGGCTGTACACTAATCTGAGGCGCTAAACCCATGCCTGATTGGCATCAATTCCTCCACTGAAATAGTAGAGCAATTTGGTTAGGAGGACAGCTTAAAATGCTAAAAATCCAATATGGAAATTGCAAAAATTTCTTATGGGGAGGAGCACATCCCTTCACATATCATTCCCATTATCGGCCATACGCATGCTTCGGCGATGTCTGCTGCATGGATGCTCGTTTGTCCATCCTTCTACAAAAAAGGCTTCATTCCACGCACTAGAGGAGGGGTCTGGATTAGATTAAATTGTCGGGAGGGAGGGCCGATCCAGAAAGGGGGGGAAGAAGATGTGTTGCGCCCGGCTGCTTAGGGGGGATAGAAGCCCCTGCCTTTTAGTAATATTCAATTATAGTAACATTATAATATTCAAATACAGTAATTTAGGAGGTCTATATATATATATATATATATATATATATATATATATATATATATATATATATATATAGCCTAATTTCTATAATTTGTTCGATGTTCACCAACAAATTAATGATTTCAACATAGGCTACTGTAGAACAGTGTAGACCCTACATGCAAAACATCAAATCCTTGAAATTGTCCGAATGCACAATGGACCGGGCTAGCTTTTAGAATAACACTTATTACGGCTTTCTAGCGTCCTTGCATTACTGCTTGGCTCTGGTGGCCACACTTCTGCTGGCTAAAGATTAATTTATGTCTGGGAGTTGACCACAAAGCTCATTGATCCGCATAATGTTATAGGCTATACAAAATTGTAACTTAGTAGTTCTTCCAGAAATAAACACACAGGACTGGTGATGTCATACGTAGTGTCGACCATTCTTTTAATTAAAACTGCCAAAGCCCAACGGCTGTTAGTGCATGTTATACGAAATTCTAAAGGAGCTATATTAATTACTGTAGAAGTTCGTAATGAGTTGCGACTACTTAATTAATCTGCCAATAATTACACGTAGGAGTAGATGACAAAGGTCAGGATTGCCAACAGCGATGGTGGTGATCTTCAGCATAAAGTTCAGAGGGTAGATTATTAATCGTTACTATCAGATTTCTAAAGATCAAGGCTCAAAGGGTGAACTATAATATCGTGGGACCATATTTCTTTGGGTTAAAGGTCAAAGGTCAATAGGTTAATGAACCATCATCCTAAAGGTAAAAAAGTTCTTTGTCAGTTGAGTTGACGAGAAAAAATCACTCACTTCATCTGTTTGACGATGGTGCTCTTCCCAGATTCACCGGCGCCTAAGAACGAACAACGAAAGTTTTGCATTAGCCTATATTATCTTGTGTAAACAGAGCCTCAACTCACAGACCACTATAATTAATTATTACTATACTACTATTACAACCACTATTGCTATTGCTGCTGATGCTGCTACCGCAGCTATTACCACAACTATGATGGTGATGATGATGATGATGATGATGATGATGATGACGACGAATATGATGATGATGATGATGATGATGATGATGATGATGATAATAATAATTATTATTATTATTATTAAGGATAATAATATTAGCTGTCATTTTATTTGACAACGGTAGCTAATATTCAAGTGCCTCAGGAATCCTGTAAGCTTATACCTTGAGGCCAAAATAATAAAAGTAATAATTTCTAACCTTTTCAGAGTAACACCAATCCCATCTACGTATATACTTGGGATAAAAATACTAAAGATTTTCATCGTCGTCGTCGTCGTCGTCATCATCATCATCATCATCATCATCACCATCATCATCATCATCATCATCATCATCATCATCATCATCATCATCATCATCATCATCATCATCATCATCATCATCATCATCATCATCATCATCATCATCATCATCATCATCATCATCATCATCATCATCATCATCATCATCATCATCATCATCATCATCACCATCATCATCACCACCATCACCACCACCACTACCACCACCACCACCACCACCATTACATAGAGAAGTAACTACATGTATGCAGGCAAATCATCTGGAATTCATACATGGCAGTCCTGACTCTGCCATGTGATTGATTAATCCTAATTGGATAGCAAGTGAAAAGCAGAAATGGTAGCTCGGGATTTTTAATCCATGACCTCTTTCAGCTATTCTGTTTTTGTGTAAGAAAAATCGCAATTGCCAGTTATTTTCATGCTAATGGAATGGTAATGTCAGCCCAGTATGAACTGCTATTGCCTGGCTCTTGTAGATCTATTAGAATCTGAAAAGAATTGGCCCCTCTGAGTTTGAACCAGGCCCCAATGGACCCATCTGAAGTGATCTGCCGGGACCCTGCAGGAAACTCGACGTTTCTACTTTATAAAATAGAAGTCTGATGGTACCGAGCAAGTTGTTATAGTAGATCCAATGTTAAAATGTACGAACAGACCAGCCTACAAACTATTAATTTTAGGTACATGTAGTAAAGGTTAGCCATCCTACCAATCGAGACCACGATGCATTGCCAACCAAGGTTGACAAGCACAACATCTCACGCGCTTTGTTTGGAAAGTCTATGCTCATCAATGATGAAAAATTATCTAAGCTCATTAACCTAGTATACAATAACATTATTTTAATAGGTCATAATTAAATAATTCTTCTTTTATTTTATGTGATTTTCTACACTCATAGGCCTATCTTAATATAAATTCAGCAGACACAGACAAAGACCCTCACAGGCATAGACCTATTTTCTATTTTGTTCAATAGCTTATTTTATACCTGATAGCGGTTTCGGTTTTTCTTATACCCATGCATAAACGAATAGACCAATAATACTTATTAGAGGCGTGTGTGTGTACGTGTGTGTGTGTGTGTGTGTGTGTAGGTGTGTGTGGGTATGCGTGTGTGTGACTGTGTGTTCCTTATATATCTCTCTGTAAAGACATTTCTTTCCACTGGAGTATTTGTGCTGAGAGCACCTCTGAACAGCCATTCTGCGAATGGCGTTATACAAACGCAAAGACAAAAATAATACAATACGATTAGTGTGTATGTGTCTGTTTGCGTGTGCATGTATGTGTGTATGTGTTTATTATTTTGTGCATGTACAATGTACATTATGTGTGTGTTTGTGTCTGCCTGTGTGTTTGAGTGTGTGTGTCTGTGTGTGTAGGTTCATATGTCTGTTTGTGTGTGTGTTTGTGTGTGTGGGTTTGTGTGTGCTTGTAGGTGTAGATGTGTGTATTGTATGTGTGTATGTGTATGTTTGGGTGCGTGTGTGAGTGTGTGGTATCGGTCGCCAGCGATGTGCTTACCAAGTAGGAGCAGCTTGATGTCCTTGGCTGCCTGCTGTCCATCCTCTTTCAGCGACCTCTCAATGGCTTTGTTCCGCTCCACAGCAGCACGGTCCTCAGCACTAAGATTGCATCCCATTCTACCTATGCTGCAGCTCCTGCACCCCTACCACCACCACCACCTCTCTCTGTGTATCTCTACCCGTCTGCCTGTCTATCTACCAATCTATCTGTCTGTCTGTGTCTGTGTCGACCGTCTGTCTACAGCGTCCTCCTTTATGACGCCGCCGCCGAACCAGATACACCTCCAATTCTAGGAACGGTGGTTCCGCTTACTGCAGGAACCGTACCGTTCCGCTGAAGAAAACCGGTGGGGTTACGTTTCGCACCCGAAGAAAAACCTTTACAAGGGTCGCACTAGAATCCAGGAACCGAACCCTTAACCGACGGACACGATGCGAACACAAAACCGACGAACAAATACATGCGCCGGTGAATCGACGGCTGCGGTGGCGGCTGCGAGGAATATTATAATTATTTGACGGGGGGCGCGGTGGCGTCGACGGCGTCGGCTGCATCGGCTGGCGACTCGACCGTCGACCGATCGATCGATCGATCGATACCGGCGCCTTCCCACCGCTGCCACCGAGACGGGCGCCGCCGCCTGGCCGCACGATGGTCCACCAGCCGCGGAACTAGGACTGGCTGCACACGCGGTGACGACAAACGGTCGAAACCTCGGTCGGTCAGCATACGCACGCTGCCTGGTGGCTTGGTGTGGTCTGGCGGGGCAGGGCAGGCGTGTGCCTGGCCGCCGGAGAGTGGCTTTGGTCCGGCCGAGACGCGCCGGCTCCTGTGCGTCCGTCCATCCGTCCGTCAGTCCAATCCGTTTTCCGTGATGCCTGCCATGCAGAGACGATGTAGGTTTCCAAATAGATTTTTTGTGGCTCTTCGACACATCTTCTTATTTTTCTCCTTCTGCATCATGCCGAAGGAGCCGAGAATAATTCGCCCTGGATAATACTTTATTTACCTATTGATTTTATTGCTATTAAAAGAATTCGAAGGGCGACACCGTTTTATCGTGTGAACGTTGGGGTAAATGGCCATCAATTTGGATAATGGCCTGATCCACTTCATGTGTTAAATTGATACCTAAAATTAGGGGTGTTCTTCGAGCTGAAATAGCCCCATAGAGAAATGTAGGTTCTTATCTAGGTTTGGATGTCATAATTATGAAAACGCAGCCCCATCATCAATGTTACAGTACAGAAGTGGAGTGATAATGGCCTCCTCAACGCTGTGTATTATGCTACGCTACTGTAGTCACACGGCATATAAAAACGTGAAGCCCACGTTCGCATGTTACCATTATTATTAATTCTGAACTTTTAAATAGGCCTAGCGCCTTTCCTGAGAGATCTGTGCCCTCAGAATCGATCCCAGTCAAGCCACGGCTAGAAATAGGACAGTTTGAGACTCCCAATTAGCAAAGTGGAGTGACCCTTGGGCAGTAAGCGCAGTGTAACAGGGAGGACATTCCAAGTTGTAGGACCAGCGGCCGAGAATGAACGACGCTGTCGAAAAGCAGTTTGCGAACGGGGAACCAGAAGTCAGCTTGGTTCGCCGATCGAAGGGTGGATCGATGCTGAGCACCCATTGCAAGGTGAAACAACAGAGTTCTCGAAGATGTAGCCTACCGTTTAACTAGCGCACAAACCCTATTATAATAGGCAATCTACTGCGGAAAAAGAACCAATGCAATAGCCTACATCCGGCATCCGCCCCTGAGTGTTTTTTTTTACTTTAAGGAGCGCTATATAAATGTCCGAATGAATGAATGAATGAATGAATGAATAACATGAGACAAAGCAGTTACAGTCAATTTGGTCGCACTTGTTGAGAACTGTCGGGTTGCTACGTTAGGCGCCTTGGTGAGGTTATTAAGGCCCCATGTAAATGTCTATCTGCATACCTACATACCTACCTACATACATACATACATACATACATACATACATACATAAATACATACATACATACATACATACATACATACATACATACATACATACATACATACATACATACATACATACATACATACATACATACATACATACATACATACATACATACATACATACATACATACATACATACATACATACATACATACATACATACATACATACATACATACATACATACATACATACATACATACATACATACATACATACATACACACACACATACATACATACATACATACACGACTAAATCTTGATGAAACAAAACTAAACAGAAATGCTGAAAATCTTTGTTGGTCATCACAAATTACTAATAGTTTATGTTGTCGATAAACACTGATCTCCAATGCAGAACACACGAACATAACACTCGAAATAATCATCAAAGAAAACAATTCATCAGAGGCGCCATCTTTAAAATATTTAAATCATCTGACGCAGAGATGACGTCACGGGCGTAACCGTCTATAGCGCTAAGCAAAGCATGTACCTTAGTAGGTGCGGCTCTTTCGTGTTCAGAGCGCCTGCTACAAGATTTGCGCACTGTGAAAGAGAAGTAGATAGCTTACCAAACAATGCGTGTAATTAATTATTTAAAAACAGACTAGTATGCAGTATTTTGGTTGCAATTTAAATAGGCGTAGGCTATCTTGAAAATAGGCCAAAAAGTAATGCCTGCTGATGTCATGGTTGTATTCAAACGGAAAATTCCACGATTTTCCTGTTTAAAGTAGTCCCAGAATAGTGCTATTGCTGCTTGGTCTATTTCAAACAGAGAAGCAGAGTGCATTGTGCATACGTACAATGCATCATGATTCATTTGACACAGTATGATCGAATTGTAAATATTCTCCGATCTCTTAATACATGAGTATATATAAACATATAGGCCTATGGCATTTGTTGAAGGCCGTACAGCATTGAGTCCTAGCTTTCGGGTCTTATAAAGCACCATGCTGTTAAAAACTTAGCTGCACTTGGCCTAACTGGTAAAAATCCAAACAAAGTTTGAAATGGCATAATCACTTATTAGGTATCAACTGCTAGAATCTGAAGGATTAACCTGAGCAACAATATGTGAGATAGTCATTCTACATTTATGTATATATATATATATATATATAGTCTATCACAGTGTGGGCAATTCTAACCGTGAAATCATGCATAGTTCAACCCTAAAACCATTCTGTGGACAATTCTTGCCCTGAACGCATGCATAGATTACAACAATTAGCCTATTATAGTTTAACTGTCAGTGTAGGACCACGCGTCAGTATGATGCAATATTATTGTCGAGTAGCAAAATACATAATCAATCAAAATGCTTCTTTGTCCACAAAACAGCTCAAGCGTTTAGTCCACCCGAAAAGCAACCATTGAACACAATAATAATAAGAATTCTGCAACAAATTAACAAATTGTAACTTTCAAGGAAATTTTTTTACTTTATAACTTGAAACGATAATAGTCAGTTCGAAAGCAAAACATGCAAGACACAGAATTTGCTTTGAAGTAATTTTTATTGTCATTTAAAGTGTTCAAAACAATTTCCGTGTAAAACATGTAGGCCTAATATCCTTTATATTTAGAAATGACGGACAGTCATGGCAAAAATTAACAAATAAATTCAACTGCAATTTACAGCATATAATAACGGCGACCGAGATACAAGTTTTGCGGAACAACAATTCTTGCTTCTGTCGTCGATGTAATTCATGTAAAGTCAGATTTCTAAGCTGGAGGTTAGTCCGATTATAAGCCTATTATTGCACAATACACAAGGCACCCACACGTAACCCTAACAACACGAAAACGCACAATAAATACGACAAGCTCAAGATTTTGTCCGTAGATGTATCTCACAATTTGGTTCGGCCGCCATTTTCGTTTACAATCTCCAATAATTAATTATTCTACACCTATTATAGGAACGAAAATGGCGGCCGAAATATCAGGCAAATTATTTGAACCGTTTGACCTATATTCAGAACCTTGACCTATGAATACTCATTGAATAGTTTCTCGACCTTGTTGACACGCTCTCTTGGTCTTATTATTTTCGTCCGCTCGGCGAAAATGTTCTTGCGTGTGCCAATTAATGACAAAATTATATCTGTAGCACAACTTAACAGCTTGAAATTTTATGTTGCACACGAACCGTTTTAGAAAGCAAGCAACTTTCGGCCGTAATTAACTTTTTCTCCTCAAGGGCTTGTATTTCGGTTCGCAACACATCTTAGGCTATGACATTGTATCTTTCCCGAGTCCTGACTCCTGAGTTGCGGAGCTATGTCGATAATAAATTTGCGCGAGTAGAGTTAGAACGGTAACCGTGGGAATATTGGTCTTCGTGTGACTTCAACTTCTGCCTGATATTAAATCGATTGATTATAAACTGTAGGCTATTCTATATTCTATAAGTAGGCTATTGTTGCTAGGAGAATATTTATTACCATTTTAAAACATTTTAAAAACATTAAATTTTTTTGTTGCAGTCTGATGTGACGATGTAATTTGGTTTCATAATTTAGGCCTAATTCTGTTGAAATGGTATCAAGTAGCCTACGTGAGCCGTTTGAACCCATATCAGATTGTAGCCTAGACCTGTTCAAACAGTTTACGAAAGTACACTGTCGAAACAGTTTAAGAAAATACACATGTGGGAAACAACTTTAGCACGTAGATCAATTACGTAAGTAATCTTCTTATTTTGTTTATAATAAACCAATAGTAAGACCAAAACACCACACAACAGCTCTAAACAAGCCAAGAAACTTGGCACATAGGCCTAATTATACAGAGATTGTTACAGTTCAGTTCAAAATCAACCACTTGATACTTATCTACCAAGTATAATGAAGGACATGTGCAAAACGCCATGCAAGGGACAGTTTCCCCACTCAGCCAAACCAAGTCAAACCAACAATGCCACCACACAGAGTAGCTGTAGCAAACGTAATTTTGAAACTCAATCTAAAATATACTTCAACCCACTGTCTAATTTGACCACGCTTTTCTGACAGCCGCCACTTTCACGCCCCGCTTATGATTATTATTATTAACGACAGTGTTTAAGTTTATGAGACGTCCCATCAATCTTGTTAGGTGACTCAACGCAACGAGACAACAAAATACGTTTGGATCAATTTAAGGTTTCTTCTAAATTCAGTTTCCTGGCCCAAGTTTCACTGGTAACCAACGCTTAACTTTTAAATTGCTCTTTTTTCAAAGAAATTGTCAAAGCATCAAGAAGTCGTAATCTCCAAATTTCTAGAGCACCACTCGAAAGTCAAACGCGGGGCACCAGCTTATTCACGAGCGATCAATTACTTTGGAGCACAGTGGCACACCATTCCTACGTAAGGAAGAAATCGAGTTCAGTTGAGCGGACGATTCATCATCATCTTACATGAGCGCCTCTGAGGAGTTCTCTTGAAGTGGCGCTATATAAATGTTCGATTACAATTACATGACATTGTAGTTCGAAAGGTCGTGACCGCTGTCTTCAAGGTCGTCTTCAAGGTCAGCTTTGTCGGCGAAAGAAGGTCATAGGTCAAACGTCAAGGTCGTTCTAGCATGATGTCTGTCACGTGGCGTGTGTTGACGAGGCGTCTCCATCCTGAGTGGAAACGAAACACAAGAATCAGTTGTTGTTTAATTACCACTTTATAATTTATGGGGCGCGGTGGTGTAGTGGGTTTGTTCGTTGCCTTGCAGCCGAATGGTTGCAGGTTCGAATCCACCGCAAGCCGCCTCGTAGGGACCTTGGGCAAGTCCTTCAATCGCAATTGCTCGTGCGCTTCGGCGTGAAACTCCGACGAAGTGTTCGTGCTGTAGTTGGGAGCGCCTCTGAGTAAGGAGCCTGAAGGGCGATAGCCTATAAGCAAATGCGAGAAATAAGTAATCCAGATCCATTGCCTGCATACTGCATAGGTTCCTTCTCTATGAAATGTAGGCTCACTTCCTCCATCAGCTCGGTCCGCCTGTCTCTCTGGTGGTCTTTCCACATCTTTGTCTCTCGCTTCAAATCCCGTCTTTTAGATTTAGATCTCTCGGTGTCGATCGCACTGGGAGCGCTTCTGAGAGACGCTTTACAAATAGTCAAATACAGTACAATGTGATACAACACAATACAATGCAGTACAACACAATAGAATACAATATAATAAAACAGAATACATAATAGTTAAGCATGCATACATAGACATATGTAATGAGACACACACACACACACACACACACACGGTGGTGTAGTGGTGGCGTCGTTGCCTTGGAGCCGCAAGGTTCGAGGTTCGAATCCACCTCGCCTCGTAATTATGGACCTTGGTCAAGTCCTTCACTCACAATTATTGCTCAGCGCTTCGGCCTGAAACTCCGATGCAGTGTTCGCTCTGCATTCGGGAGCACCTCTGAGTAGAGAGTGCTTGAAGGGGCGCTATGACAAGTGCACATACAAACAAACAAACAAACACACATACATACACACACATATTATTTCAATTCAGCACTAACCGGTATCTATCTACTTGGTCGAAGTCGAAGGCGTGTCCGTCACACGCTCACGTTCACTAGGATCTGGCTTCGCCCGGTCGTCCTGGCTCCACCCGGTTGACTTGGACCTGGGTGTAGGGACCGGCAGTCACCCGGACGATCGTTGAATTGTTTTGACCTGTGGCCCCCAGCTGTGAGGAAAAGAAACACCGGTAAGTTTAAATGAAGACTTCGGTTTGATCATAGGCAGTATGAAAAGGATTAGGCACTCTATACAATACATGTATGGTCCTAGATCCTCTGTATGGTCCCAGGTCCACTGTGCTGTCTATAGGTCATCAGTATGGTCTTAGGTCCTCTGTATGATTCTAGATCCTCTGCACAATCTTATGGGTCCTCAGTGTAGACCTAGAGTCCTCTGCATCGTCTTAGGTCCTCTGTATGGTCCTAGGTCCTCTGTATGGTCCTAGGTCCTCTGTATGTTCCTAGGTCTTACGTATGGTCCAATGTCCACTCTATGGTCTAAGGTCATCTGTGCAAACCTAGGTCCTCTGCATGGTCCTAGGTCCTCTGTACGGTGCCAAGTCCTCTATACAGCCTTAGATCCTTCTATTGGTCCTAGGTCCTCTGCATGGTCCCAGGTTCTCCGTACGGCCATAGGTCCTCTGTATGGTCCAATGTCCCCTCTACATGAATGGACCCAGGTCCTCTATGTACAGTCCTGGGTTCACTGCACAGTCCTAGGTCCTCCATGCGGTCCTAGGTCCTACCTGTAGACTATGCCTGGAGATGTGCGTCATCTTAGATCCTCTTATGGTCCTAGGTCCTCTGTATGGTCCAATGTCCCCTCAATGGCCCCACGTCCTCTGTATAACCCTAGGTCCTCTTTCCTAGGTCCTACCTGTAGACTATGCCTGGAGATGTGTGTCGACGACTCTGTATGGTCCAATGTCCCATCTACATGAATGATCCCAGGTCCTCTATGTACAGTCCTGGGTCCTCTGCACAGCCCTAGGTCCTCTATGCGGTCCTAGGTCCTACCTGTAGACTATGCCTGGAGATGTGTGTCGACGACTCTGTATGGTCCAATGTCCCCTCTACATGAATGATCCCAGGTCCTCTGTATGGTCCCAGGTCTTCTGTACAACCCTAGGTCCTCTGCATGGTCCTACCTGTAGACTATGCCTGGAGATGTGAGTCGATGACTCATCAGTCAGTCGGTTGTTCAACATTGTTGCATTTCCATCGATAACGATTCCTCCTCTATCGTCGTTCGTCGTCTTTCGTATCGGAATGACGAGCATGCTGCGCTGCTTGTCACTTCCTGTGTCCGTTGGAGTCGATGGGGAGAGGAGGGGAGAGGGGGAGAGGAGGGGAGAGGGACTGCGGGACGATGGGTAGGAGTCAGGTTGGAGGGAGATCGTGTAGAGGCGCCGCCGGTCTGCCTGGAGAACAGAAATAAACGGAATGATATACGGACGGTTATTAAAGCTTTGAATATTGTTTTGTTCAATCTTTTGATCATTAAATTTTTTTCGTTCGTTTCGTTCGTTCATTTATTTATTGGCTCACTTTTTATCCTTCCGTTTGTATGTACGCTCATCCATCCATTGTTTCATTCATTCATTGTTGCATTCACTCGATCACATATTAGTCCTTTCATTTATAAATTCTTTTATTCATGATTGTGTCCATGAAATAATTAATTTTAATGCATCAATTCATTGATTAATTAAATAATTCATTTATTCGTTCGTTCGTTCATTCAGTCATTCATCCAATCGTTCATTCATTCATTCGTTCGTTCGTTCGTTCATTGATCTTTCGTTCGTTCATTCATGCATTGTTGCATTCACTCGATCACATAATTATTATTCCATTTATTAATCAATTCATTCATGCATCCATCCAATTGTTCAATAATCAATTCAATCCATTCATTGATTAATTAATTAACTCATTCATTAATTCAATCGTTCACCAATTATTCATTCATTCACTCATTCATTCACTCATTCATCCATTCACTCATTCATCCATCTATCTTTCCGTGCATACTGTAACTTACGTCGGACGTGTTGTCGACTCGTGATGCGGAATTTTCCATCAGCCTCGCTCTCTCCATCATCCACTGACCTCTCTCCTCCTCCATCTGACTCCGCACGGTCGCCAGGCTGGACTTTGCAGACGTCAACTCATGCAGCTTCTCTTCCAGCTGGAAGTAAACAAGTAAGTATGCTGACATTACAGTCAGTTTATTTCTCTATGCTGCGCACCCGAATTAGTTGAAGACCTTGGAGGTTTGAGCCGAGAGTTCTACGCACTCATCGTATCACATAGCCCTTCAAGAATTCGTTTAATCGTTCTCCATTGTATTTCAGCAACAATCGTTTCTTCGTCAGTCCAACTTCTACTTGAAAAACAATTATTTGCATCAATCTTATTCCAATTTAAGCAAGAATCCTTCATCAATACCACTTCTACAATAGTGTGCAAAAGTCTGGAAACGCCTTTGTAGCTGTGTTAATATGACGCCATAGAAATTGTCCTCATTACAGTACATTACCTTCAAATGTTGACATTTTTCACACTTTCTGACCTTTTACTGTTGCTTTTTTCATTACCACACCAATTTGTGTGTGTGTTCTCGTTATTAGGGATATATTTTGTTATCATAATCAAGTTTGTAATACCAATCATCTCTGTTTTTGACAGAAATATAAGTTCTGTATTAATTTTAAGCAAAAATTATCTCCATCAATCCGACCTCAATTCAGTCAATTGATAAATGATAATTATGTTCGACCAACGCTGAAACCAATGCAGTGGCAAATTATAAATAATAAATAGCGCTAAAGCGATAGATTTCAGGGGTGTTTTAAAGAAATTTGTAGAAATGTACAACCCCTTCTATCCTTTCCCATCCTCCATGGTAACTTCCATCCAATCGGAGGACCGTGACCTTATTTGCTAATTTCAACTGTTCAGAAATGCTTTTACAACTTCAGAATTCCATTTAGAACTGCAAAATTTGTGTAGGCTACAACTGCACGTTAAAAAGCCTTGATAGATTTTCATATTAGCTCATTATAGTATACATGTAGTACGATACACAATTATTGTTGACCTTACCATCGCATTCCTCGATCGATAGTCTTCCAGTTCCACCTTCACCTCTCGTCGTATCTTTTCCACTTCCCCGCTGAACTCCTGTCTCTCCTTCGACCTCGTCTTGTCCAGCTCAGCAACCTGCTTCTGTAGCTCCTTGGCCAAGTCCTGCGCATCCTTGCACGCCTTCTCCATCTCGCTAGCTCCTCCTCCAACACCACCGGTTGCAGCAGCTGCAGAAGCAAGGAACGGTGATGACAGCTTCTTGACGGGTGTTCGCACCTGTCCACCAAATTTCTCGAACCTGTTGCGGACCTCGGATACCTTTGGAGCTGCTGATTTTTCGTCATCTGTTGCAGATCCTCCCTGGAAATTTGGACAAGCACTTCAAGGTTGCAGGTGTGTCTATATGTTGTTTACATACAACAATGCATTCGTGCTCTCACAACACTACTACCGGAACACATAGCCTGCATACTAGTACATACTACATAGGCATACAGTAACTGTACATAACCAGAGTCACTTAGATGGCAGAGGAAACTGCCGAAACCATACAGTAGCAACATTATAACATCCACGCTACCGCCACCAGGATTACTACACCATCAACACCACCACCACCACAACCACCACCATCACCATTCACCACCACCACCACCACCACCACCACCACCACCACCACCACCACCACCACCACCACCACCAAAACCAAGCCAACGCTACCAGCACTAACTATAGTAAAATTATACGATCGCCATCAGCAAATCAATGTGCTCCCGCTTGCGCTATGCTCACTACCTCGGAATAATTTGCCTGCCTTCTACCAGTTGCTTAAGGCCTATCTTTTTAGCCATGGCTGGGCTGGGAGCGCCTCTGAGTAGACTTCTTGAAGGGGCGCTATATAAGTTTTCGGAATGAATGAATGAAATATTAGGATTATTTCACAAGTTATAAGGTCAGAATCGAATCGAAGCAACAGTTTCAACATGGTAATACCAACCGCCTTGAGTTTCTCCTCCATTCCGGCCTTCTCCACTCTCCAGCTCGTCTCCTGAATTCGCAACCGGTTCTCCAGGTCGCGTCTCTTCGCTTCCTCCGCCTGTAGCTTCACCTTCAATTCGTCCACCGACCGCGTCACCTGTGCCAACTGCGTCTTGAATCCTTCCGCCTTTTAAAAGTAGAAAAACAAACAGTTACTGTCGAATGGCAATCTGTGCACTTGTTATAGCGCCCTTCAAGCTCTCCCCCTACTCGGAGGCGCTCCCGAATGCAGAGCGGACACTGCATCGGAGTTTCCCGCCGAAGCGCTGAGCAATTGTGAGTGAAGGACTTGCCCAAGAGCCTTACGCGGCGAGGTGGATTCGAACCTCGAACCTTGCGGCTCCAAGGCAACGACGGATTGAACTCACTGCTTTATTTAAATAAAAATCCTATGCCTAGGATTTGCTCAGGTACATTACATCGCAGCTTTAGAACCGTCATTCTCAGCTCCGATGTTTTGGACGGAAGCATTCATTTAATGGGCGCTATATAAATATCCATAGCAAATAAACAACGAATGAATAACATAATAATTATCATGACGTGGCATGGAGCTGTTATACCGTTCGGATGCGTTCCTGGAGTCGTTGTCTTTCGACGCCCCACTCCTTCTGGTCCTGTTCGTAGCGACTTCTGAGTCCTGCCTGTGCTTCCTGGGACTTCCTCAGCTGGTCCTCGAGGACGGCGGCTGAACCGTCAAGGACCGTCGAGGATGAGGAGGAATCGTGCGATGAGATCTGGACTGGAATCGAGCGGAGGTTCTTTTCGGACTGGACGACTGGAATGGTGACGACACGAGGCCCCCCTGGTATCGGTGAGGACATCGGCGATCTCTGAATTGCGACAAGCTTGCAAAATAAACGGTATGCTAAAGGTTGATTCTTCTAGGCTGACCCCGATGGTGTGTCAAGGGTTAGTTTCGTTCATTCGTTCGGTCATTCATTCGTTCGTAAATGCGTTCATTCATTCGTTTGTTTATTCGTTCGTTTATTTATTTATTCATTCATTCATTTGTTCATTCATTCGCTCATTCTTTCATTCGCACGTTTGTTCATTCATTCATTCATGTTCCATGTCTATGTTTCAGAAACTCACACGCCTGTTAATTTTAATTGATAGCATGCAAGACATTCAACTTTAGACCTACAGTAAGTGTTGAATTGTGACGCCCAAAGCTGTAGCTCTAAATTTTACACACTGACTATTTACACAAGTCCAGAAATATACACTTACTATTCACCTAACCACGAATTACATACTGACCATTTATTCAACTCTGAATTACATTCTGACTACTTAACAAACCCTGAATTGCATACTGACCATTTACCCAATCCTCAATCACTTACTGACCATATTAAACGCAACCCTTAATCTCTTACTGACCATTTAGGCTACCCAACATTTAATCACATACTGTTCATTTACCCAGCCCTGAATTACATACTTGCCAAAAGCTGCAATACAATGTGCAGGAGACTGTACAATACATAGCATATAATATGCTGAAGCGTATCCTACCTGAGCTTTGAGTTTGTCGATTTCTCCTCTCAACCAGTTCATCGTGATCTTGTTTTCGTCAATGACCTTGACCTTCTCGTTGATCTTCTTCTGAAGGTCATACTTCTCGATGTTGCATTTTCTCGCAGTGTCCGCCAGTTCAGACTTCAACCTAGTGACCTCGAACGCAAGCCGACCGCTCTCGACATCCCCTCCAACAGTCGCCTGCGCTGGCTCCCCGTTTCCACTTCCCCTCATCATCACCGTCAGCTCCTTCTCCAGCTTCTCCTTCGCCTGGCTTCTCTGCCGCTCCTCCTCGAGGGACTCCACGCGGCGTGAGAGTTCTCGAACCTTCTCCTCGTGGCGGTCCTTCTCCGCACGCACGTTCTTCACTTCCGTTTCCTTGACCTTCAACCGGTCGAGTAGGTCCTTGATGTTCTTCGACTTGTCTACGAGCTCCGCCTCCTTCTCTACCAGCTGCTGTTTAGTCCTCTGGAGATCGTCCTTTCCAGCGGGTCCTGGAGAGACCTTGATCGCAGGAGAGGTGGTGGGAGTGGTGGCGGTGGTGGTGGTGGTGGTGGTGGGTTTCTTCGCATCGGCCTGGACTTCATCCAGTTTCTTCCGCAGATCCCTCAGCTGTCTTTCCATCTCCAGTTTCTCCCACTTCCAGTTGGATGGCTCTTTTTCCTTTGCTGCTCCGCCTGCTCCGAAGATAACAGCCGCTGGACTCTGGAAAGTCTTCGGCTTCTGTAACATCAACATCAGCATTCAAATCCATGATTGTACTTCATGCTTGTTCATAAGAATGCTCAAGGTAAGAAAATCTGAATATCAAAGATTCATCTGGTCCGCAATCTAATATAGTCATATCTAATCCTATCTAATTCAATTCAGGCTAATCGAATCTGATAATATATTATAATGTCGAGGAACTACAATAGCGCTAAATAACTACCTCGATAGATACGCCGAATGTCGTTAAAGACTGACCCTCGACCCAATTTTTGAATTGCAGACACCATCAATTTTACACAGTTCTGAATTAGGGACTGACCATTTATACAGTCCCCAAAATAAAGATAACCATTAACTCAACCCTGAATTGCATACTGACTATTTACAAATTCCGTAATTATAATAACCATAATCCAACCATGAGTTACATATAGACCATTTTACCCAGCCCTGAATTGCATTATAATTTACAGATACATAAATAGCAAAATGACCAATCTCACAATCCATGAATTATAAACTGACCATTTATAAATACAATTCCATGAATTACCGATTTACCCATCCATGAAATACGATGTCATATTGACCATTTACCAAATCCTGAGTTACAGCACTGACCTCTCTCGGGCACTTCTCATGTTCTTTCTTCAACTCGTCATACAGCTTCTGCAAGCTGTCCAGTTGTGTCTGTATCTTCGTCACTCTTTCCTCGTCAGCTGCACCCTTTCCAGCCTTGAGCACCTCCGCCTTCTCCACGTCCTTCCTCGTCCTTTCCAAATTCTCCTTCGACTTCCTCAAATCCTCCTGGGTCGTCCCAAGTTCCCTCTTGGTCCTCTCGAGGTCCGCGCTGACCCTTCCCAGCTCCTGCTTTGTCTTATCTCCCTCTCCTCTGACCTTCTTAACTTCATCCCTGGCCTTATCACAGTCTTCCTTTATCCTCTTCAGCTCCTCGTCCTTTGTGACCTGCTCCTTCTTCGCTTGGTTCAGCTGGTCCTTCGTCGTTGCGAGGTCTTCGCGAACCTTCCTCAGCTCCTCGTCCTTCCGTTTGACCTCCTCCGATCCAGCCTGCTGCCAGTCCCGGCTCCTCTTCGTTTCCAGCTCCTGAGATTTCTTCGCCTCATCCTTCAAGGACTTCACCTCGTCCTTCGCTGTCTGTAAGTCGTCCTTAACCTTCTTCAGGTCGTCCTTGACCTTCTTCGAGTCGTCCTTCAACAAGTTCTGTTCGTCCTTCGATCTTCGTAGGTCTTCTCTGGCCTTCAGAGCATCTTCCTTCGACGTTTTCAGTTCCACTCGGGCGCTGTTCACCTCGTCCTTCGCTGTCTGTAAATCCTCCTTGACCTTCGCCAGCTCGTCTTTGACCTTCTTCAGGTCATCCTTGACTTTTTTCGACTCGTCCTTCAAGAGGTTTTGTTCGTCCTTCGATCTTCGCAGGTCTTCCCTGGCCTTCTGAGCATCCTCCTTTCCTGATTTTAGTTCCGTCTTGGAATTGCTTAGTTCGTCCTTCGACTTCTTTGCATCGTCCTTGGATCTCTGAAGGTCATCTTTCGTCTTCTGGAGGTCGTCCTTGGCTCGTTGAAGGTCGTCCTTATTTTTCTGACTCTCGTCCTTCAGTTTTTTCGCCTCATCTCTCGCCTTTTGAAGGTCGTCCTTCGTCTTCTGAAGGTCGTCCTTGGACTTGTGAAGGTCATCTTTAGTCTTCTGAAGGTCGTCCTTGGTCGATTTGGATTCCGCCTTCAGACTGTTCTGCTCGTCTTTATACTTCTTCACCTCATCTCTGCTCTTCTGTAGATCATCCTTAACCTTCTGCAAGTCGTCCTTGGCTTTCTTCAGCTCGTCCTTAGCTGTCTTTCCCTCGACCTTGACCGTGCTATGTTCCTCTCTGAGCTTCTTCGCCTCGTCCTTGGCTGCACTGGCATCGTCCCTCACCTTCTTCAGATCCTCCCTACTCTTTCGAAGGTCCTCCTTGCTCGTCTTCAGCTCAGCTTCCGTCTTCGTTGACGTGTCCTTGATCTTTCTCAGCTCATCCCTGATCTTTCTCAGTTCGTCCTTTGTCGTCTGCAATTCGTCCTTGAACTTCTTCACGTCGTCTTTAGCCTTCTTTAGTTCGTCCTTCGTCATCTGAAGGCCGTCCTTAGAGGACAGCAACTCATCTCGGGATTTCTTCGCGTCATCTCTCGCCTTTTTCAGCTCATCTCTAGTGCTCTGCAGTTCCTCTTTACCCTTCTTACCATCCGTGTCCAACTTCTCAGCCTGCCCGGTCAACTTCTTTAGCTCCTCTCTCGTCTTCGTTAGTTCCTCCCCCGATTGGTGCAGCTCACTTCTGAGTTTCTTCAGCTCCTCCCTCATCGTCCTCGCCTCGTCCTTCAGCTTCTTTACTTCATCCTTCGAATCCCTCAGCTCCTCCGTGGTCGCTTCGAAGTCCTGCTTCCACCGTCCAACCTCCTGCTTCGACTTCCGGTTCTCGTCCGTCGACTTGTTCAGATCCTCGCGGTACTTCTCCGTCTCCGCCTTTGCCGCTTCCAGCTCCTTCTCCCTCGTTTCCACTTCCTCATTGGCGCTGACCACCTCGTCCCTGAGGCGCTCCAGTTCCTCCCTGTACGTCCTCGCTTCCTCCCTGATCTTCTTGAGGTCATCCTTTCCGAGTATATGCTCGATGCTCTTGGTCTTCAACTCCTCCTTGCTCGTCTTAACCTCCTCTTTGGCCGCTTTCACCTCCTTCTTCTGCGCTCTCCAATCCTCCTTGACTGTTTTCAGCTCGTCCTTGACGGCTTTGAGGTCGCTCTTGAGCTTCAGGGTCTCGTCGACGGAGTTCTGGAGTTCCTCCTTCGTTGACTTCAACTCCGACTTGAGCTCCTTGCGTTTCGCTTTGTAGTCTTCCTTGTTCGTTTTCATCTCTTCCTTCAGGCTTTCCAGTTCTTCTTCGGTGCGTTCCAGATCCTTTCGTGTCTTCTCCAGCTCATCACGGCAACTCGTTTCCTGGTTGAAGGAAATTCAAAGCAAACATAATGACTCCGGTTGGCGTAGATATGATGTCTTGTTGATATTTGAATAACAATATCATTAGGCTACAACTCTGACGGTGTGGCATTATGATGATGATGAAGACTGCAAAAATGCTCTTGCTGCAGCTGCTGGCTGATGATGATGATTTTGAAACATGCTCCAATACGAAGAAAGCCACCTTGTAGTTGTTGTTGTTGTTGTTGTTGACGATGATGATGATGATGACATTAAATTAAAGTAACTAAATGCTCCTTGAAATAACGCATATTATTTCGTAACAGCAGAGAAAAGGTTCTGGAGCTACAAAAAAGCATGCTACCGCATATGATAATGTGTATAACTAGGCTATAACTATTATAATAATAGGTCTTGAACAGGACCACAACGCAGTATAGCCCTAAAGAACCGGCTACCGTGTCGCCTGGTAAAGACGAAGATGTCAACAAACCTCGCTCTTAGTCTTCTCCAGTTCCGTGACGAGTTTTGCTCGTTCCTTCTGCTCTCGTTCCAAAGCTTTCTTCGTCTCGTCCAGTTCTTGCTTCAGCTGATCGCGGTTCGACTGGGTTTGTTTCAACTGCAACAGCAAATGAAGGGTTGACTTCCAAAATCTGTTAAGTCTACTCAATATGTAACTGAGACAACAAGTTTTTCTGAAAAGTCAGTATCACTCACCTTACAGAAAACATAGGCTACATTGCCTTATTTACTTGCAACAGACTGGTGACCAGAACTCAATTTTTCAAAGACGTGCTCGATCTGGGTCCGAACGAGGTGGATTGAGGTGGATTAGAGAAATTCACGTTAGCAGTTATTCAAGTAGCCTAATAACAAAATTATTAAGTGACCTCGGTAGAAAGTCGTTGCTTCTCTTCCTCCAGCTCCCGATGTGCTTCCGTTTCCTTCTCCAGTTCTCTCGTCGTCTCTTCCAATTGTCTTTCCAGGCTCTGATTCTTGGAATGCACGGAGTTCAGCTGCATGAGGCAAATAGAAAAGGTATTCATGGCGTACATAGATGCGAGTCTGAATTTTAAACAGTCATATCCGACCTGAAAAAGGCTAGAGAAAGCAAAACGCTATGAATTATTCTATGAATTAGGCCTACATAGAATTTGCGTGACAAATGCGTCGAATTTTCTGATAACCTTTTGTTAGTTTTTGAGTACAAATATGAGGTGTAACGCCTTTTTTTCTAGTGTTTCATCTGTTTTTTTGCTAGAGAAAACCCTCTTCCTGTGCAGAGCGCCTTGGATACCCGTGGAGCAACAGAGCTACTGCAGATGCAGTCCTTGGCAACACCAATCTGATATTGCGAACCAAAACAACGTTGGGAAGGAAGCCAATGTAATACCTCCTGTAAATAGGAATTACAGAGAAGCCATTCTTACCTCTTCTCGAAGTTCCTTCTCTTCCCTTGTCCACGTCTCTTTGTCCTCTTCCCTCTCCGTTTCCTCCTTTTCCAGCTGGTCTTTCGTTTCCTGGAGTAGGGTTTCCAATTCCTCAATTCGCTCCTAAGAAAGATTCCGATAAACCAGTAAACCACGAATAAACAAATAAACAAATAAACCGTTCATGATAAACCATTATATAATTGTCACTACTTCTACTGCCATCGATGCCACTACAGATACTGCTACTCCAAGTAAAACTACTATTGATGCCGTTGCTACAGCTATTTCGAATACTACAAGAGCAACGACTACCACTACTAATACCACCATTACCACTACAACTACTACCCCTGCGCCACTATTGTACTGTGATATTACTACTAATAAAAACAATATTCATAATAATAACGATGATGATACAACGACGACGATGATGACGATGATGACGACGACAACGACAACGACGACGACGATGATGACGACGATGATGACGACGACGATGATGACGACTACGACGACGACGACAATGACAACGACGATGACGACGACAAAGACGATGATAACGACGATAACAATAACAATAACGACAACAACAATAACAGTGACCAACCAAGCCTCATACCTTCAGCCTCGTCTCTTCCTCCGTCATCTTTTCCAGTTTCTTTTGTAGTTCATCTGACTTTTCCATCGTTGTGTCGAGCATATCCGTCAGTTCTTTGTTCTTCGTCTTCAGCCTATCCGCTTCCTGTTTCAGTTCCGTCTCCTTGGCTTGCACAACAACCATCATCTTATCCATGTCCTGACGTCCCTCTTCCACTTCCGCCGTCAGCTGATCCACCGTCTCGTCTCGGTTCTGAAGGGTTCCTGTGAGGTCCTCTGAAAAAACCAAGGGTGTGGTTATAGAAGACTCAGAAGCCAGTGGGACAATCCTAGACGAGGAACCGTATGAATAATATTTACGTATGCCGACAAACATGCATACATGTACAATTGTACATACATGCATAGATACATATGTACATGGTGGGTCATACACACACGCAAAAACACATACGAACGTAGCCATACACACGTACACATAAACACATACATGTATACTTACGTATGTGCATGCATTCGAACATATGCATTCATTCATTCAATCATTCAGTCATTCCTTCATTCATTCATTTACTCATTCATTAATTCATTCATTCATCTCTTGAATTTATATAACGCCCCATCAAGCGCTTCCAATCTAACCACGGTGATACAAAAAGGTCTTAAATAAAGATTCCGTAAAACACTGATGAATCAACCTTAAGTAGCAGGCGTATCTCCAATGGGAGACTACTCCACAGAGAGACATACATACATGCATCCAAACATGCACAGACTCACGCATATAATTTTATGAATACATGCATCCAAAACAAAGGTAAATTTACATGCATACAAGCATACATTCAGACATACATGATAGGCCTAATGTACAGTGTACAGTGTACACGTATGCGTGTGCACAAACTGTACAAACTGTACAAACTGCACAAACTGTACAAACTGCACAAACTGTACAAACTGTACAAACTGCACAAACTGTACAAACTGCACAAACTGTACAAACTGTACAAACTGTACAAACTGTACAAACTGTGCAAACTGTGCAAACTGTACAAACTGTACAAACTGTACAAACTGTACAAACTGTACAAACTGTACAAACTGTGCAAACTGTACAATAGTGTACATATCAAATCCGTCAACTTACTCATCTCGCCTTCCAGCTCCGAGACTCGACTCTTCAAGACTTCTGGATCGACATCCGATTTCCTCTTCTCAAGTTCCTCCGTCAGACTCGTGACCTTGTCCTCAAGGTCGAAGATCTTCAGCCGCAGCGTCCGACATTCGTCCTCAGAACCTCTCAGCGAACTCGAAAACTTGGAGGTCAACGACGAGCTGGGCGTCAGGTAGTCGTACTTGGACCGGAAGTCCCAGGACCCCGTGTCCGAGGTCCTTGCAATCTTCGCCTTCAAGGACGACACCTCATCTCTGAGGTCGTCGTTTTCCATCTCCAGTCGCCGTATCCGAGGACTGGACTCCATCCTTGACGAGGTGGAAGTTGAGGTGAGATCATCGTATGGTGAGCTGGACTTGAGGCGCTTGTTTTCCGCCACCAGTCTGGCGTTCTCCTTTTCCAGGTCGACGTATTTGTCCTTGACGATTCGAAGTTCCTTCTCCACCTGCTTCCGTAGCTCGGCCGTCGAAGGGTCTGACCCGACGCCGACCTTCGCCAGGATGTCCCTCGTCGACTTCGACTCAACCACTGGAGTGGCGCTTCTGGAGAAGATACACAAATAAAAAGACACTCAGAATTTGACATGACAATGAGTATTACTGTTATTGTTATCGCCATATTTTTGTTATTGTTATTGCAATTGCTACTGTTGCCATTACTGCCACTGTCACTGCCACTGTCACTACCAGTATCACTGTAACGGCCACTGTTATTGATAAGAGCATTTGCTATTGGTATTCACATTATTATTTTTTCGCCATTTGTTATTGTTATTACCATCATCATCATCGTCGTCGTCATCATCCTCAACCAAAGTATAATATTATTATTCTAACTATTATAATTATACTATTGATACCACAGTCATTCATGTTATTTTCATTATAACCTCATTAAAATCATCATCGTCGTCACCATCTTCAGCATTTCAACAAAACATCACATCTGCATTCTTTTGCCCATTCATCACTGTGAAATTTTTAGTATTTATGATGCGCCTCTATACCTGCCGCCATCATTCTTCGCCTCCATCTTCGACCTCAGGTACTTGACGGCACAGAGGAGGTTCTCATTGTCCAGTTGGATCTCTTCCATCTTCTTCCTCACGAGCCTCAAGTCCTGCTCCGCCAGCTCCAGCTGTCCCTTCAACTCCGACTCCCTCTCGGATACGGACTCCCCGGCGTCCACTGCTCCAGCCTTCTTGCCACTCCTCAGCGTGGATCGCTGTTGGAGGGCCTCGTTCTGTCGATCAGCCTCGACGAGCTTCTTCTTCGCGATCCGGAAGTCATCCTGGAGAGAGTCGAGCTGGTCCTTGAGGGAAGTTTCGCGTTCGATGCTTTCCTTGAGGTCCCGTGTCAGCTGGGTGATCGTCGAGTCCACGGAGACTCGTGGAGTTGTCTGGTGGGAAAAGAAGAAGAAGTAGATAAGGGGTGATCTCAAAATTGATGCATAGGTTGCTTTAAGCCTGACATAAATTATCCACCCAGATTCCACTCTTCAATATTCCGGAATTTGATCCCTTTTCTTCCCTACCAGTATGTTGCCCAGTATGAGAATTTCCCAACAATATGGATGGGGTTAGACGTTGATTAAAGTGTGGACTTTGGGTGTGCACTGAACACTTTATTATTGGGTCCGAAGAAAGACCTCCACACCCCAGGCAATTCTCACCCTAGACAGGTCAACTGTTTTTAGAAAATATTCACCAAGACATACTGACTATAGGAAAGTTTCTCCCGAGAACAGAACATTACCCCTCGGCCAATTACTCCAGCCATTACCTCCATCTCCATTACCCCGACCATTACCCCCGTAGGATATTTCTCTCAGATAGGCGGGGATGAATATCCTACGGGGTAATGGTCGGGGGTAATGGTTGGGGTAATGACTGGGGTAAAGTCTAGACCTGTCCCCCATACCCAAAGACTGTTCTCCACCCAGCAACCTTTCCATATCAGTTGGGTTCTCTGCTAGTCTTCATCTCGATTAATAATTGGAATTTTAAGTCGGCAAGACTGTTTACATGCATCTTATATAACGTCTGAGTTTTTCCAATAGTGATTGACTCGGCGGCTTTTTTGCCCGCCACCGATTAGAACTTCGGAGCCAGAGCTGTCTTCGTCAATGGCGGATAGGAGTTTGGCTGGCTCTCAACGTATTGTGGCGCACCACACGTGATTTTTAAAAACTATTATTGGATTGCATGTATGCATGCTTTGGAGTGGTGGCAGAGTGGTTAGAACGTTGGTTCTGTAACTTGGAGAGTACAGAGGTTCGCTGCATAGACCACGTAAGGACTGTGGACAAGTCCTATAAGGCTATAATATGCTGACAGTGCTGTACTATGCTAAAGAAAAAATGTCGACGGCAATTATTATAGTCTCTGTTGTCATAAGCTGTCGTTAATTATACATGGATCAGCCCTTCCCTCGTTAACAAAATTAATATCAGTGATAGTTAGACACCTTTGAAACGGTGTCAACCATTGCTTTATGAGAGTGGGACGCGAAAGGTGACTAATAAAATCCTTGTAGAAAGCGTCTCGAATTGTACCTTAAACTGAAAGAGAACGGGTACTATTACAATACAGAAGGCATCATTGACGTCGAACCGTGTATTAATCATCGCTCGGTTATAGTTAGATGGTTAAATTAGACACCTTTAAAACGGTGTGAACCGATAATATAAAAACGTGCAAGGCGATGTTGTTAATCGCTGAAACATACGATGTTCCGAGTGTAATAATAATAACACCCGAGTAAAAAGTATAATAACTTTCCGATTCCCAGGTACATGGTTTTCAATCCTCTTTCCTAAGACTGTCACTGTGTATAAGGACGTTGATCAGCGAGTCCTTCACTCACATTAATTGATCCTAAGTCATTTTACAGTGGAGCTTCAAAGACTTATTTATTGGCACTTTTACCAACATTTAAATTTTAGAAGAATAGCTACTGCCTTTCTAAAATTGTACTTCCTGTTTGGTCCTCATAATACGGTACTGATGACTTCTACCACTACTACTAAGCTTACTGCTACTGCCACTACTGCTACTGCTTCAACTACAACTATAACAACAACAATCATTATGATAATTAAAATAGTAGAGCATATTATATTAGTATTACAATACACTATGCTATAGAATATAATAGTCAAAGTCGTCGTCGAATACAATAAAATTGTGACATATTATGCCATAATTATAAGAGAAACTAATAAATCTAGTCTAATAAATTGTATAAATTACAAAGGAGAACGAGGATAAAATTTGGCAACACATCAGTTCTTGCTAGCAGCTCAAATCCAAAGAACTCCGGATTGATAGCCAACAAAGCCTTATTGCAATTGAGTCCATGCTATGATTATAATTGTTAGCATTAGTAAGTTTAGCGACGTGGGAAAGCAAGATCATTAGCGTCGCCCTCCTGCATTAGCAAGCTTAGGACTGGCACCATGAGAGTGCAAATAGAGTCCGAATTTTCATGTGAATGGTTAGGAGAGGCGCAAACCATGTCCAGTATTTGTTTAGCATTAGACTAATTGACTGATTTAGCAAGAGGCTGATAGTTGGAACGACCTGACCGGGAACTGGGTCTCAATCTCTCAATCGCAGGCCACGGTAAACATGTCTACACTTCATGTTGGACTAATAGACAGCGGAATTAGGATGGCTATTTGGTATACCATTTGTGGCATGTATGTATCTAAAAAATTGTACATACAGAGGTCCACACACACACATACATGTATGCACATAGTGCATGTGCATGTAGAAGAAACGCATACATAATGACGATTACTGATAATGTTACACATGCATATCTGCATGCATGTACACATGATGATGATGACGATAATGATGATGATGATGATGATGATGATGATGATGATGATGATGATGATGATGATGATGATGATGACGACGACGACGACGACGATGATGATGATGATGATGATGATGATGATGATGATGATGATGATAATGATGGTGATGATGATGACGACGACGACGACGACGACGACGATGATGATGATGACGATGACGATGATGACGATGACTGACGATGATGATGACAACGACGACGACAATGATGATGATGATGATGACGACGACGATGGTGATAATGATGATGATGGCACTATCTTAATGCTATGCATATAATTCATTGCATGTGGCTAAGACGGATGACAGCAATTATTATTATAGACCTGATATAAAGTTACACAGATTATGTTTATCCTGGCTCAGGTATCTTGCCTCGGGCCACCACTTAAAAACCAAACTCTAGGCAATCATGGCCTCCATCGATCGTAATCTACTAATACACCGACCTATGCGTACCAGTACCAATCGCCCGTCTGTGTCTGTCTGTCTGTATGTATGCCTCTTTGTGTCTGTCTGTCCATCGGTCTGTCTTTTTGACAGTCTGTCTGTCAGTCCGCTCATCCGTCTGTCCGTTCGTCTGTCTGTCCATCTGTCTGTCTGTCTGTCTGTCTGCACGTTTGACCGTCTGTGTGGCTGTCCGTCCCTCCGTATGACCGTAAGCCTCCATGTGTATGCATATCTGTTTGCCTGTCCTTACGTCTGTCCATCCGTCCGTCCGTCCGTCAGTCCGATGTCTGTCCGTCCGTCCGTCCGATGTCTGTCTGTCTGTCTGTCTGCTTGCTTCCATGTGTCTGTCTATACACGTCCGTTCTTCCGGGAAAGTTGAGTGATTGGAAGAGGTATGACCAGATGGGAAACTGGGCCGAGGCTCAGAGTGCATTGGGTTGAGGGTGGGAGATGGATAGACAGGTCATGGTATGTATAACCCTGAGGTATGCATGCGTGCATGTATAATTATATGCATGCATGAATTGCTTTGTGTATGTGTGCGCATGTGTGTGCATGTGTGTCTACGTGTCTCTGTGCGTATGTGCGTTTAGCTTAGTTAGGGATGTGTCTTGGCCTGAACTGCTGTAGTTCGTATCTAGGCCTATAGGCGATGCTATTAACAGCAAAATGATAATGCTATAGGATGACTCGAATACAGATTAATTGGAGAGGTGAAGAAGAGCAGAAATTATAATTTCAAGAACAAATGCAAGAACATGACTATGCTGAAGAGCAAACAATCAGCTCAAGAACGAAGATTAAGAAGAGCTAGAATAATTCCGAAAGAAGAAGCTGTATAATTATAGTTAAATTAATGGAGATGTAAATAACAAAAAAATGAGCTTAAAAACAACAATAAATTCATGGTAAGGACTGAGTTATAAAATTGAAACAAGTTAAAGAATAAGAGTAGTCCTGCGTGAGAACGGAGAACATAGACTAAGAAGTGTGATAGGCCTACCTTCACCAGCAAAGAATGAATTAAACTTAAAGAATAAAGAATTAGTTCGAGAACAATTAAGGACTCGTGTGTTGGCAGCGTCCATATCATAGCAAAGAGAAAAATTTCGTGAAAAAATCGAGAGTTGGAATCAAGAAAAATCTCTGGTGATGATGATGATGACGACGACGATGATGATGATGATGATGATGACGATGACAACAACGACAATGATGAGGCCAACAACGACGGCAGATGATGAACATAGTTACCTTTGATATGTCATATTTTCCGGAATATTTTTGGCTCCTCAGAGTCTTCAACTGAAATTTCGAAAAAAGCAATTAAATTTTATGTAAGATTAGACATCAGGTTCAGCTGCTGTACTGGCACTGTCTCATAAATCTTATCTTCAACACCACTGATATCAACGTCATCATAATCATCATAGTAACCAAAGCCATTATAAGATACATCATCATCGTCTTCATCAAAATCATCACCATCATCGTCATCGTCATTTTCATCGTCATCTTCATCGTCATCTTCATCGTCATTGTCATCATTATCATTATCATCGTCATCATCGTCATCATCGTCACCATCGTCATCATCATCGTCGTCGTCGTCATCATCATCATCATAGGTCGCCTGATATGCATATCGATGCTGGAGTGCATCCACCCATCCATCTTTCCATCCATCCATCCTTCCATACATCCATCCATCCATCCACTCATCCATCCATCCAATCCGTTGTATTTCTCTAACGAAGAAAAACAGTTCTCAAGTTACCATCATCAACAACGACAACAACAACAACAGCAGCAGCGGCCATCGATATTATGATTACACCGTGGTCCAGTATTATAGGCTAATAGAGCATTCTGCTATACTATTATAGCATCAAATGACGCACTTGAATTAAGATAGGAATTAGTCCACGTAGTAACTCCTATAGATTTCCTCGTTCCGCTAAAGCCTGAAATAACCGAGAGTTTAGCTCGTATGCCGATTCTAGGAAAATTAAGTAGCTACCATGTACTTCCTACCCAATTCAGCTTAAGGGACTGCTAACTTTTGGGGGGACCTATAAAATATAATTATTATAATCAGCCTTTTACTGGTCTGGGCGTTGCGGACAGTGAAAGGAGGTAGCATGCAAAAGGAGAAAGGCTTTCATGGAATGGAGAGGAGTGTCCGAACCTGGAAAGGGAAGAGAAGTTGAGGTGGTAGCAAAGTAGGTTACCTCTGAATTGACGTTGTCCAGCTCCCTCTGAAGTGACGCCTTCTTCACCTCGACATCGGCGAGTGCACCCTTCGCCTTATCCGCCTCATCCTGGAACTTCGTCTTCCGCTCTTCCACCCGCTCCAGTTCGTCGTGCAGCCGGACGGAAACCTCCTTCGCCATCCTCAGCTCCTCCTCCAGCAACCGGATCCTCCGCTTGTCGTCCGACGTCTGGAAGCAGCTCTCCAGGTTGCGGACCTTCTCGTCGGACTGCGCCCTGTCCGATTCCATCTGCTCCAACTTCCGCTCGGCTTTCTTCAGCTTGAACTGGAGGATGCGACAACTCTTCGCCGTTCCCTCGAGCTCCCTCTGCAGCTCGCGCAACTCGGCCGCTTCCTCCTCTCGAAACTGGTCGTGAACCTCTTCCATTTCCAGCTGAAGGTCCCGCACTTCCTGTTTGAGGTCCTCGATCTCCGACATCGAATCGCAGTACCTCGAGTCGGAGTCCTCCACCTTCCGCTTCAGTTCCGCTATCTCGTTCTCCTCGGCGACCAGCGACGCCCGCTCGCTCTCCGGAAGTTTCAGCTTGTCGAGCAACCTCGCCTTCTCCGACTTCAACCGCTGGACCTCATCCTCAAGCGTGTCGACGGCCGAATCGTAGTGGTCCTTCATGTCCTCGAAGTCTCTCTTCTTCGAGCTGAGCAGGTCACCCAGAGCGCTCTTCTCGCGGTCCGCCCTCTCGCATCTGTCCTCGAGGACCTTGACCTTGTCCTTGAGGTTGTCCACCAACATCCGGTGACCCTCGACGATCGCCTCTGTCCGGTTGACATCGGAGAGGTCGATTGATCCACTATCGAAGCTAGACACTCGCTGACGGGGGCGACGGCTCCCAACCGGAAGTAGATCATTGTCCTCGTCCGTCTGGCTCCGAGTTGGAGCGTCACTGACGTACCAGTCGCGATCCATGGTGGTGGGTGCGTTTTAGAGATCCATTCCAATCGAAATTACTGCGTGGCCTGGCTTTTAAAGTTCCAATTTATTAATTTTCGATGTCGCATCCAAAAGTTTCGGTTTCGATTTCGCGCTTTCACTTTCGCTTTCCTAGTTTCACTTTCGTTTTCCCACTTTCACTTTCGTTTTCCTAGTTTCACTTTCGCTTCTCTAGTTCCACTTTCGATTTCACTAAATTGCCAACGACGATGCCAGATATTACGATGGAAGATCTTGGCGGTTGGATGTTTCGATTTGAATTACTTTCACTTTCGATTTCGATTTCAGACGGCACCGAGGTCGGTTAATTTCGATCCAATTCGACTGTTTTATTTTAATTGCTTCCTGCGGCCTCTTTCAGAATTCCGAAAAGTGTCCCTGGTGTCTAAAAGTCAAAGAACCAACATAATAATATTACAGGCACGTATCCACAGGCATACCTATTACATACATACCTACCATAGTTAATTAAGACAAAATTTATATAGTCTCGTCAGTATATAGCAAAACACTTCTAGGATGCTTTACACGCATGTTGTCAACTGTCAGAGTAAATGTGATGAGCTCGAGAGCAAGTGCAGCTTCAATGTTTCTTAACAGTAATGATTCAGTTATTATTTACCTTAGACAACAGGCATCCAAATAAACCCCACGTGTAGTCGTGCACCCTTTGGGGAGGGGCGCACAGAACCGATGAACACAGCCGTGAAAAGAAACTGAGGGAACGGCGAATGGGGACTCGCAAGAGACACTGTGTAATATACTCGAAGAACGTCCCACTCTCTCGCAATCCTATGCTCCGTGTGTACTGCGTTGCTCCATGCCCATCACACATGCAGCGTATAATTATAGAGGCAGCTGTAGCCAACATGCAAGGTATCTTCCGTCCCTTTCCAAACGGCCTATAGCCTCCCTTCTCCCATTCCCCACTGGGCCCACTCCTCACTCCAGGCGCACACGGTCATCATTTCTCCCTTCTCCCATTCCCCACTCCACACTATCCGCCCGTGGCCCTCATAATAATAATAATAACCTTTCCAATAACCTTTCCTATAAACAGAACAAAACGCAGCAGCACGTTTCGACCGCGTGGAATGACTTTCGGATGAGCTAATAACCGGTGAGGGCCAACCAATGCGAGGCATCTAAGGCTAGGCTAGTGCAAGGCAAGGCTAGGCAAGGTGAGGCCAAAGTGAGGCCTAATGCTCACTGGTGGTGGTGGCAATCGCTGTCCGTGATAACCTTGGAAATACATATTTTGTCTGCACTTGCTATGCAGTCAAGGTGTCTGCTGACAAAACAACAATATATTACAGTGGGCTAACCCAGACAGATGAAATTGAATTTTTGCCACTCTATTGCTAATAGAGTCTACTAGGCTAATACTAGTACTGATACTGATACTAATACTAATATGAATACCAGCACAGCACTAACACTAACGCTAACGCTAGCACTAACACTAATACTAACACTAATATTAGGCCTACTACAAATACTAATGCTTATACTAATACCAATACTATTACAGTTACTAATACTAATAGCTTACCAATAGCCTACCAATACCATCATTAATTAATAGGCTACCGATACTAACAGTTACAGTAATATTAATAGTGCATGATAATTATACTAACAGCGATATCAGTGGTGGTGGTGGTGGCGGTGGCGGTGGTGGCGGCGGCGATGGTGGGGATGGTGGTGATGGTAAGCCCAATCTTAATTCAGTTCTCCGGCTATCATCAGCCAAATACGCATCAGCTAAGTGAGTAGCCTAGTCGGTGGGAAGGAAAAGTAGTTCGCGACTGAGATTAATGCGCATTTGTCGGCGAACCAATGAACTACATGTAATATTATTTATTCTATATGCCAAGACTTCTGAAGACTTTTCCCTAAACTAACGTCAACCGGTAGCTTAATTATTCTCGGTTGAAAAGCAGAAAAGATCATAGTCTAAAGAGTCTAATCCTTAGGGGTAGAAAAGGTCTAAAAGGTCTAAAGAGACTATTGTATAGTCTTAAAATTAATGTCTTGCTAATTTGTCTACGAAATGCAGAATAACAGAGTGGGTCGGGAATGTGAAGACAGATGCAGTCAAGACAAAAAGAATCTTGTGTTGGCTAGTCTAAGAGAGAATGAAGTTATAAAAATTATAATAGGCCCTACGCATTAGATCTATTTGTTTACATTGCATTGCAAAGCAGGCAAAGCAGTTTGAGAACGGTGACTGGGAAAGTCGCAGATTACCAGAAACTAGTTGTGAGATCAGGGCTCTTCTTAAGGAATTTTTAGAACTGCACAACCCCTTCTTTTCTTTCCCATTCTCCATTGTAAATTACTCCCAATTGGATGACAATTATGACCTATTTTTTACAATTTTTAACTGGACAGAAGTGGTCCTACAACTGCACAAAGCAATTTAGGACTGCACATTTTGTGTACAACTGCACACTAAAAAAAGCCCTGCGTGAGATGTTAAGTTATGGTAAGTTGATTATGGAAAATATGGTAAGGCAGGGTTCAGTAATATGAGTCGCATATGTCATGGTAGCATGAGTTTCTAAAGATTTATATAGCGCCTCACGCAGAATGGCTATAATTCTGCAGAGTCGCTGTGAGCACGAACACTCACAGGGGAAAAGAAATGCATTTAAAGAATGAGAGACTGGTGAGGAAAAAGTGTCAGTAGGCTATCAGCACTTAGTGTGATCATTGGTGAGGAAGAACGATCATTGCAAATTGAGGGACCAATCACAGACAATGCCCGAGGGGAAGAATGGGGTATATTTTATGTTACGCTAAGGAAAAACATGGTAGGCTTATTGGTATTGCAAGGGATAGGTTAAGGTATGGATGGTGAGTACTGTGTTAAGACCCGGATGATATTAACGAACTGCGCAATGAAGCACTGCAGAGAGCTGCAGTGTTCCATCCTTTCAAACTATAGAATCAACACCGGTCGAAATGCTTTCATAGTTTCAAAGGAAACCTTGCCATTTCTACACGTGACCACAAACAAAAGGGTTTAAAGATAGAAGAATAGGTCGAGTCGTCGTCGTCGTCGTCGTCTTCATCATCATCATCATCATCGTCGTCTTCATCATCATCACCCCCACCTGCACCACCGCCACAATCACCACCACCACCACCACCACTATCATCATCATCATCATCACCACCATCGTCATCATCACCACGGTCATCACAATCACCACCACCACCACCATCATCATCATCACCAATTACACAACACCATTATCACCAGCAAAATAGTCATCTCCAATGTCCGACGTCTTAATGTCACGTCCATTGCTTCTCTGAGTGATGAGCTCCAAGTGATATGCTATGTCCTCATATATTATAATTACTTGTATTATTTATCCAGCACAGTCTTGGATGCCTTTGTTATTCTGGACAATCGGATCTTGCACGTAATTCACTCCCCAGAATTATTCGACCAACTGCTATTCCGTCCATCACACACCTAACTTACCTGCGATCGATATGAATTCTCCCAGAACAATATAGCATCGATTACAAGCTGAAAGAGGATAGGGAAGACTCCCATGAAAGCAAAGCAAATCTAAGATAAACATCTAGAGTTACACGTTGTACTGCACGTCCCATTTACACCTACATGTATAGTAAGTCTACCTTCTAGGACACCAGTAATCTAGCAAAACCGTCTGGAGAACTTACCTGTTACATTGTTATCGTTTCGAGAAGCGCAGAGGCCGAATTCTGACGGACCGCTTTCCCTATCGAAGCCTCTGCTATGTCTACGCTCCTAACACCAGATGTCACGAGTCTGAACTCGTATACCGGTGAACCCGCTTCGGCCCAGGTGATGATGCTACACGTTGCTGAGCGAGAGGCCGCTGCCGCAGCGGTAGGAGAAGGCAGCTTCTACCGCCGGTCGCTGGGCCGAGGAAGGCCTGTCTTTCCCTCTGGCTGGTGGAGAAGTTTAGAAATTTCTGCAGTTAGGCCATTCGCCTTCCGTTCGGATGGTGAACTGGTGGAGGGTGGGACTGGGGGATGGCGTGGAGATGCGTAGACGTGGGATGCTTGTGCGTTGTATCACTTGTGGATGTGTTTTGGGTTGTGTGGTGGTGGTCTCTGTATCGATGATTGTCTGTTTAGATCCTGTTGTCTCTGTCTCTTGTCTTTGCCTCTGTCCGTCTGTAACCTATTGCTGCATCTAGTTATGTCTCTCTCCATCTCTGTCTATCTGTCTGTATATCTATTCCTCATCTAGGATACCTATCTCTATATGTCTGTCTGTCTGTCTGTCTGTCTGTATGTATGTATGTATGTATGTCTGTCTGTCTGGCTCGCTCGCTCTCTGTCTCTCTCTCCCCCTCTCTTATATCTATCCATAATTATTATCTCTCTGTCTTTCTAAACTTTTTCTGTATGTCTGTCTGTCAGTCTCTCTTCGAAGCTCTTTCTTTCGCTCTCTTTCTCTTCTTGTCTGTCTGTTTATCTCTCTTTTTGTATGTCTGTCTTGAAGTCTTGCTTGAATTTTTCTCTAAAACGTGCACTATCTATGTTTTGTTGCTACTTTATTTCTGTAGACCATTTCTGTCTAACTCTCTACAGCTTTTTTCTCTTCGTTCCTTCCTTCGGTACTCTCTGTCTGTCTGACTGTCTGTCTTTCTGTATGTCTATGTTTGTCCACCTATAAATCTGCGTTGCGTTTTGTCCTATATCTCTATTTTTAATAGCATACCTCTTTCTATATTTTCTTCTGTCTCTCTCTGTCTCTGTCTCTCTTGCACACTGTGTGTATTGCTCTCTGCATTCTCTCTCTCTCTCTCTCTCTCTCTCTCTCTCTCTCTCTCTCTCTCTCTCTCTCTCTCTCTCTCTGTCTCTCTCTCTCTGTTTGACACTTTCTTTCTCTGTTTCTCGTTTATCTTTCTCCATACTTTCTCCTGTCTAAGTCCATCCGTCTCACTTCTCATGTCTGAGTCAATGTCCCTTACATCGTCGAACTCTTTCTCTATCTCTCCCTTCCCCTAACACCGTCTCGTTCGTATACGCTCTGGCAATGTGTACGTCCTTCAAGTGTACACAGCTATGTACAAATGAATGTGTGCACCATTCGGGATGGGCGGCTAGACAGAACGAGATCACTAAAACAGCTGCTGGGTACTGCTGCTGCTGATATTTAGGATGCTAGTGATGCTGCTGATGATGGTGGTGGTGATGATGCTGTATGCCATGGATGCTACTGATCGTAAGTGATGCCAGGGGAAACAGGTCAGATAGAGGCAGGAATTGGGAGAAAGTGGAAAAGAAGGGGCAATGCGAGAGACAGATAAAAAAAGACAGACAGGTAGACAGAGACAGACACAGAGATAGACAGATACACAGACGTACAAACAGACAGACGTACATATAAACAGACAGAGACAGATAGACAGACAGACAGACAGAGAGAAACAGAGAGATAAAGTCGGTAGGAATGTAGAAACAGTCAAGGGGGATGTACGAAATGACGTCGAGAAAGAGAGTCAGTGAGACAAAGGCGGGCATAGAAGCAAACTAAGAGAAACGCCAAGATGCAGACAGACAGACGGAGGATTTGGAGGAGGACGAGCAGTGTGTGGTCTACAATATAGAGGACGCACGCGATCTAAATAGCGGATCATAGTCTAGGTCCTCATCTGTATATACATGTATAATCCGAATGACCCCGCCTCTACTCTGAACACAACGCGGAAAGGGTTAAGGAGGAGCAGGATGTTAGAAGTAGGTATGCAGGAAAATATGATGAATAGGAGAAGGAGAAGGAGGAGGAGAAGGAGGAGGAAGAAGACGAGGAGTAAAAGGAAGGGAAGGAGAAGGACAGAGGGAGAAAGAGAAACACACTAGATTGAGTTAGAGAGAGAAGAGAGAGCGACAGCGACAGAGACATAGACAGAGTCACGGGAGACGTCGCGAGAAAGTGTCAGACAGATAGACAGACAGACAGAAAAAGTGGTAGACAGATGGGAAGAGAAAGTGTCAGACAGATAGACAGACAGACAAACAGACAGACAGAGAAAGTGGCAGAGAGACAGACAGAAGGCAGACGGAGAAACATACAGACAGAGAAAGTGACAGACAGAGATATTGGCACGCACATGCAAGTCTCATGGACTACATAATCCTGATCCTTCAAACAGAGATGAACTTAGTAAGCAGCTCTTGCCTTCAGCTACTGTACAACACTGTACACATGATGCAGCTAAAGCGTTGGATGCTGGCCATGGTTATTTTTGGTGCAGCAGCCGGGAGGCAGAGGGCAGACGGTTGGTGGATGGCGGATGAAAAGAAAACTGAGGAGAAGGAAGGAAGAAGGGGTGGAAAAGAAGAATTAAAGAGATGATGGTAGTAAAGGCATTAGGGATAGATGGAAGAGAGGGAAATAGGAAGGAATGAATGAGCGAATGAATGAATGAAGGAATGAATGAGCGAATGTATGGCTGAATGAACGAGTGAATGAATAAATGAACGAATGAATGAATGAATGAACGAGTGAATGAATAAATGAACGAATGAATGAACGAATGAATGAATGAATGAATGAATGAATAAATAAATGAATGAATGAATGAACGACTGAATGAACGAATGAATGAATGAATGAACGACTGAATGAACGACCGAGTGAATTAGGAAATGAGGAATGCATATAACATTTTTCAAATCAAACAACCAACCAATCAATCAATCACTCAATGAAATCGGTTTATTGAGCACCGGTACTGACAATCGATATTACAGTTACTCAGTGAGTTTATTAATATTATTAATAGACCACGAAGTGAACAACATGTCGGGTTAACAAGGCCACCAAATCTCTTACAACAGAATAATTCATGGCAGCATTTTCACAATAAGTAGCAATATCAAGTAGCATCAATTTCTTATATTCAATTGTTGTTTACATGTAGAATGGTTTCAAGATCAAATCGCAATTCGCATTTTGTAAGTAATGACATTTGCAGAAATGGTCTTTTGAGTCTTAAACGTATTCAACAGTCTATAATAATAATTAACCTGCACGCTATTCAGAAAACTGGTCGGAGAGTTCACAATGATAATTATGCACTGGCAATCTTGACCTATCTAGATCTATAATAGATGCTAATAACAAAATAATAAGCAGCAGCCACTTTCTGCTCAGTAGCCTTGTACCGTACGTAGACTACGTAAGTCTCTCAACATTTATATAGCGCATAATTTGATTAATAACAATAACAATGATGACAATGAGAATTTATGTGGCGCCGTAACAAAACCCATGCCGTTACAAAGGCGACTCACATATAGGCCTACAACTAACAGCAGGAAAGTCCATACAAAAAAAATAAGTTTTGAGTCCTGATTATGAAGAAGTTTACTAAGTTAGGCGCTCGCATGGCAGGAGGAAGACTGTTGAAGTATTACCGACTTCATCTTCTTAGCCTCGGCATATGAGAATGGGTGGCGAGTCCTCTCCCTCGCCGTCTCTTCCTCGCAACGACAGCGTAGTTATAATTGAGTATGTAGAACCTCACAAAAGGAAATGAATAATTGATGGCAACATCATTTACTTGGCCTTTGCATATGAGGGCCCTTTGCCACTTATCTGTCTCTGTCTCTGTCTCTCTGTCTCTCTGTCTGTCTGTATCTCTGTCTCTCTCTCTCTGTCTCTGTCTTTGTGTCTCTGTTTCTGTTTCTGTCTCTGACTGTCTGTCTCTGTCTCTGTCTCTTTGTGTATCTGTCTCTGTTTCTGTCTCTGACTGTCTGTCTCTGTCTCTGTCTCTCTCTGTTTCTATGCCTGTCTCTGTCTCTCTCGGTCTGTCTGTCTCTCTCCGTCTCTCTCTCTCTCCCACCGTCTCACACTCACAGTGTACGGTCGATGTACTCATTACAGTCGAGTTTGC
>OX243822.1:6799859-7128859 GCA_945859605.1 Lumbricus rubellus | reverse complement strand
GGCAGACAGCCAGACATGCAGACAGACAGAGAAAGTGCAGCATAGCAGACAGAGATATTGGCAAGCACATGCAAGTCTCATGGACTACATAATTATGATCCTTCGAACAGAGATGAACTTAGTAAGCAGCTCCTGCCTTCAGCTACTGTACAAAACTGTACACATGATGCAGCTAAAGCCTTGGATGTTGGCCACGGCTATTTCTGGTGCAGCAGCCGGGAGGCAGAGGGCAGACGGTTGGCGGATGAAAGGAAAGCTCAAGAGAAGGAAGGAAGGAAGGAAGGAGGGAGGGAAAGGAAAGGAGGAATTAAAGAGATGATTAAAGTAAGGCAGGAGGGACAGATAGAAGAGGGGAAAGTAGAAAGGGAATGATTGAGCGAATGATTCGGAATGAATGAATGAATGAATGAGTGAATGAATGAATGAATGAATGAATGAGCAAATGTATAACTGAATGAATGAGTGAATGAATGAGTGAATGATTGCGTTTATGAACGATTGAATGAATGAATGACTGAATGAATGAGCGAATGTATAACTGAGTGAATGAATGAATGAGTGAATTAACGAGTGAATTAATGAACGAGCGAGTGACAAAAGAAATGGGGAGTGCGGATAACATTTTCCAAATCAATCAACCGTTCAACAAATCAATCAGTCAATCAATCAACGAAATTGATTTATTGAACACCGGTCTATTGAACACCGGTACAATCGATATTACGGTTACTCAACGAGTTTATTAATATTCATAAATTATAGACCACAAAGCGAACAACAAGTCGGGTCAATAAGGCCACCAAATCTCTTACAACAGAATAATTCATGGCAGCATTTTCACAATAAGTAGCAATATTAAGTAGCATCAATTTCTTATTCAAATGTTGTTTAGGATGTTTTCAAGATCAAATCGCAAATCGCATTCTGTAAGTAATGACATTTGTACAAGTGGTATTTTGAGTCCCTTAAACGTATTCAACAGTCTATAATAATTATTAACCTGCACGCTATTCAGAAAACTGGTCGGAGAGTTCACAATAATAATTATTATGCACTCACAATCTTGACCTATCTAGATCTATAGATGCTAATAACAAAATAATAAGCAGCAGCCACTTTCTGCTCAGTAGCCTTGTACCGTACGTAGACTACGTACGTCTCTCAACATTTATATAGCGCCTGATTTGATTAATAACAATAACAATAACAATGATGACAATGAGAATTTGTGTGGCGCCGTAACAAAACCATGCTGTTACAAGGGCAACTCACATACAACTTAGGCTACAGCACGAAAGGCCATACAAAATAAATAAGTTTTGAGTCCTGATTATATGAAGAAGTTTACTGAGTCAGGCGCTCGCATGGCAGTAGCAAGACTGATCTTAAAAGTATCATCGACTTCATCTTCTTGGCCTCGGCATATATGAGAATGTGTGGAGAGTCCTCTCCCTCGCCGTCTCTTCCTCGCACCGACAATGTAGCTGTAGGAGTATAGGTGCGCACGTAGAACCTCACAATGGGAAATGAATTGATTGCAACATCATTTTCTTAGCCTCTGCATACGAGGGTCCTTTGCCACTTATATGTCTCTGTCTCTGTCTCTCTGTCTCTCTGTCTCTGTCTCTCCGGCTGCATGTACCAAGGTCAACCACGAGGTTTGGTGAAAGCTCGTTCTCTGTGTCCGGACCAACTGCATGGAACAGTCTTCCTGACTACGTGAAGATGGCACCATCTGTGGAGACATTTAAATCCAGTCTCAAAACTTACCTATTCAAACAATCGTATATTTAACCTTTTCGTTACTGCCCCCAGTGGGAACCGCCGTACTAACGCCATAGAGATGCATTTATATTAATTACTAGCTGGGGTAACCGGCGTTGCCCGGGAAATTTAGGAATAGACCCGCTCAGGCCACAACCAAACCACACCCCACCTCCACCCAACCCCGTACAGCACCCCTTCCATCCGTTCCCGCTTCACCCCTCCACCCCATCCTCACCACACCCCCACCTCCACCCCAAAACCCCCACCCCACCCCGTACACCCACACCTCCACCCGCCACCGCTTCACACCTCCACCCCTCCACCTCACCCACCCCCACCCTCACCACACCCCGTTCACCCGCCCCATGCCACTCATTTCACCCACCCACACCACACCTCCACCCCACCTTGTACACCCCACCCCCTTCCATCCATTATTTATATGTATTTATTTATATGTATTTATATTAATTATTATTATTATTATATTATTAAGATTTTTTATTTTTTTAAAATTTTATCTGAATATTTTATATATACATCGTATATATTAGCCAATATATATATTATATATAAATATATTATGTATTATGTGTTTTTATTTATATGTATTTATTTATTTATTTATATGCATAATTATATGCCACCGTAGAGATGTATTTTTTACCATAGATATGTATTTTTTTTAGCATAGACATGTATTTCTTTATAAAGTGCACTTGTTGACAACCAACGACATCTCTACACACTGCTAAGGGGTCTTCACACAGTACTAGGAACACATTATAACTCATTCCTTATATCCCGGCGCCGCGCCGGTATACGTACGGTGGCATGTTTTAATATCCCGGCGCGGCGCCGGGATACGAGGCGAAAAGGTTAATTGACAGCAAAGGCTAACATTTATCCTTTGTACAGCGCCCTTTCTTTCGGCCTCGGCTGAGCTACGGGTACGGCGCTATATAAAACGTCTTATTATTATTCTGTCTCTCTGTCTCTGTCTCTCTGCCTGACTCTGTCTCTTGTCTCTGTCTCTCTCCCTCTGTCTGTCTGTCTCTCTCTGTCTTTCTGTCTCTCTGTCTCTATCTCTGTCTGTCTGTCTGTCTGTCTGTCTGTCTGTCTGTCTGTCTGTCTGTCTGTCTGTCTGTCTCTCTCTCTCTCTCTCTCTCTCTCTCTCTCCGTCTCACTTTCACAGTGTACGGCCGATGTACTCATTATAGTTGAGTTTGCCAGTGGCGCCGCCATACAATTACTAACCAACTCCACGGAAGAGACTGGACAAAACGCCGCAGGGTTCGAACCAACATCCATTTCCCCTACGTCTTACTAACACCACTCATGCGCTCGACCCATTCGTCAGCAGTTCCATCTGTCTGTAATGACTGTGACACAACCACACGTATCTGTCTCTATACCTGAACCGAACGAGCGGACCGAGGCAGTCGGCCTGGTCGACCAAACGCAACATGCGTCTCAGCTCGTCCCGTCTTACCCTACCATTGTCCTCGTCGACGAATCGGCGCAGCCCGTCCGTCGTCATAGCAGCCGTCGTATCCTTGACGACGGGGAATCTCGCCGTCAGGTCCCGGATGAGAGAGTCGACTGTGGAGATATCGATACGGACGGAGGAGTTGGAGGCGGTTGTGGACTGGGAGGTCTTGCTTAGCCAGCGGAGGATCCCGAGTACCCGGGCGCCGTGGAGGCGCATGAACTCCTTCGGGTCGGGTAGGCGGTACCCGGGCGATGCCGTCACGTGGTAGCCGTGCGGGAACTCGCAGAGAAAGTGCACGGCGTAACCGTCGAGAACGAGACTTGACGAGAAGAGGGTGAGATCTCGCGAGATCGTCGTTCCGTCCTGACTGACCGGAAGTACGACGAAGAGCCTTGGACATCCGGTGAAGTCCTCCCGGTTCGTTGCAGCTGTTCGCCGTGAGGTCTTCGGAGTATGATCGTCGGACCTTGGTGGTGGAAGGACTGTTCCGGAGAGCATCCGTTTTCGACTGGACGTGGTGTGACCGTTGTGGCATCTTTCCATCGATGGTTCCTCCACCTCCTCCGTCTTTTCCATCATCGATGTGGACGCAACATCTTCTATGGATGAGAGACTGAACCGGTGAGGTCGCGGGTGGTTCTCGAAGATGCAGCTGGGGCAGAGGATCGAGTCGAGAGTGAGGTTCTGGAGACCTTCGTAGGAGTGAACGACCTTGACAAACATTCGCGAGATCTTTCTCATCAGGCAGCACGGCAGGGCGCCTCTCGCCGTCACCTGGATCGTCCGACGGTGCGGTACGAGCTCGAAGAGGACCTGGTCAATGTACACAGCAGACAAATTTACATGCACACCTCATGTATATCCAGCTACATGCATACAAGCATTTGTCGTCAATGGTATCGTACTTTGGAATCAGCTCTCTCCATTGACACGATCTTCACATCGTTTTCTTTTTTCTGTGTCGTTCACACTGTAAGCGCCTTTGATTGGCGTGCACTGTAAGAGGCGCTTTGTACATGTAGATTTAGCGACACAATAAAGCCATAATAAATTAATTTAGGTTATGTAACAGTTCCTCACCTAGCGACTGACTGAATAGTTAATAACCGTGCCTCAGATTCTCATTTATCCGCGAGCTTGAGCGCCTTTGTAATACTACAGCTGCTGCCGCTGCTGCTGCTGCTCCTACTACATAATTGCTTCTACTATCGCTACCACTTCTAGAACTACCATTACTGACAAACATTGATAACGATGAAGCTGATGAAGATGAAGATGATTATGAGGGTGGTAATGATAGTGATGACAAAACAGCAAGTGCATCAGTTATAGATGGACGAGAAGATGGGCAGATGGATGAATGAATGAATGGATGAAAAAAAGATTGGATAGATGGATAGACAGATGGATTGGTTTATGACGGATAGATGAATGGATGCAAATCCAATTCTATGTATACTAGACCTGGTGGATGAGGTTCAGATCATCGACGTCTCCATCCGCACTTCCGGTTCTTCTAAACCCACAGTTGGGACATCCAACTCTATCCGGCCTCAACGTTTCAAGGAAGAGGTTGCTGTAGTAGACTGGCCGTACATCAGCTGCACCCGTCACCTCATCAACCAGATCCAAAGAGGATGGGACGTCGGGCGATGCTCGATGACTGTACACTGTGGTCATGAGGTTATTGAAGAACGGAGGTGGAATACAACATGGGAAGGTCACCGCGTGGGTGATCTGGCGTTGGCCTGGACGGGGAACCGGTGGCCAGGCGGTGGGGTCTGGGGCTCCGTGGGGCAACTTCGAGGGGAACAGTTCGAGCTGGGTACCATCCACTGGGAAGCAAAGCCCGAAGTGACGCAGCAGGATGAGGACTTTGTCTCGGTTGTGGGGTTCGACTGCCCCCTTCCACGACTCCTTCAACCGGTTCCGATCGACCAGTCCGAACTCGTCGACGGGTGAGGACTTCGAGGACACGACGGACGCGAACGTCCTTGCCAGCCACTCCTGGTCAAGGACGACGATCTCTTCAAGGTCGCTGAGCAGCGGAAGGTAGAGAAGGCTGCCTTGAGCGCGAAAGAAGTGCAGCATGTTGATGAGGTCCGCGCGGTCGTTGACGCCGTGCGCCTCGGCGAAGCGCCCGATTCTCTCCACGGTCTGAAGCCGGACGTCCGGGTTCCTCGCCACATCGTTCCGTAGGGTCTCGCGGACGTCCGCCCAACGCTGCGGAATCTCCGGACTAGTCCTGATCATCCGCAGCGCCAGCTCCCTTATAGCCTCCTTCAGGCTTTCGATGCCAGGATTGGCTGCCAGCGGTGACCCCGGGGTTGCCGACCCCTTGGTGCTACTAACCTTGTAGTAGCCGACAATGTGTGGATAAGCTATCGGGGTCCTACCATCCTTCGTATGGACCCCATCCGTGAGCTCGTTGGTGGACTCGTAGGCTGGATTAACGAATCCGTTGTGGTGTCCTTCTGATCCGGGAGACTGGTCCTGGTGGATGCGGGTATCCGACTGGCAGAGGAGGCAGTCGTGGAGTCGATCCGTCTCCCGGAAGTAGTCCTGGTGCCGGGGTCTCTCGGCGGATAGCAGCTTCCGAATCTGGTCCCATATCTCCTCGAGGATTGGACGAGTGATGGATGGATGGTCTGCGTGGGTTCCAACGATGAGGACCTGAGCGTTCGGTACCTATGGTAGAATCAATGCATAGCATCAATCAATCAATCAATCAATCAATCAATCAATCGATCAATCAATTAATAATAGATAAGTCAATCAATCAAAGAGTCAATCAATCAATTGGTTAATCAATCAGTTCAATAATCAATCAACCAATAGGCTAATAATTATTGCATTTGCATTTACATTTTCATTTACATTTCGAGTCACATTTACAATACATTTACATTTGCATCAGCATTTACATTTACAATTACATTCTACAGTTTTACAATTACATTCACAATTGGATTAACATTTGAATTTATAATAATATTATCTACATTAATTTTGCATTTACCCTGCTGCAGATGTACTGAAGCCAGAGTTGTAGTCGTCCGAGAAGGAAGCTATTCCTTTCCACCGTCGAAAGACAGTATTCACTGACGTTGAAGCAAACCATGTAGATCGCTCCAGGACTCATGAAGAAGTTGTGCGTCTCATTGAAGTCGACATCTCCACTGCAGTCGAAACATCGTAGGGTGAAGTCGTCCAGTCGAATGTCCTTGAAGTGGATCCCAGAGTCTCTCTTGTCTGGCCGGAAGGTACTTCCGGTGAAAAAAAATCAAAAAATCAATGCTATATTTAGGTTGGATGGAGAGACTGTGTATACAAAGTGTGTAATGAACCTTATTATAGTGGTGGTATATAAATGTTAGACTGTGTATCGTCAGGTCACTAAAAATATTTGAACACGTTTGTCTGTCCACAAAACCTACTATCTATCCAACCGTGTCTGTCCGTTCATCCATGCAGCCATCCATTCATCCAGCTACTTGGCATTCAGTAGGATTGTATTCCATATAGCAGACTGTTGCGCTTTAGAATTGTGTGCAAATGCAGTGAACCATTCTATCATCCATTCATAATATAATCAAGTCCACCCATCTATTCTTCCAACCTTACCGCCACATATCCAACAACCCATCCATCAATCCACCAACCCCCACTCACCCACCCACCCACCCAGTAATCCACCCACCCAACCAACCAACCAACCACCCATTCATCAATCCATCCATCCACCCATCGACCTATCCATCCATCCACCCATACTTCCCTCCCTCCATCCACCCACCCACCACCCATCCACCCACCCACCACCCATCCATCCACTTACCCATTCCTTGGTATCTTCCAGAGGGTCTTCCTCAGAGCCCTGACGAGAGTCGTCTTTCCAACGCCTTCCTGTCCAACAACGACCAACTTTACCACCCGATTCCGCACCGGATGATCCTGCAACGACTGGAAATACTTCCGGACGTCCATCGGTCGCTCCGGAAAGTCCGACGGAATGTTCTGGAGCGGATTGTTGTAGAAGCTGAGTCGCTGGAGTCGGACCAAGGACGCCACGGACAGGGGAAGCTGGCCCAGTCGGTTGTCGTGGACGCGTAGTTCCTCCAGACCGGATATGAGTCCGAGGTCCAGAGGCAGCTGGACGAGATCGTTGTCCGAGCATCTGAAGAAATGGAGGATATTTGTGGAAACGGATGAGTGTCCGAACGAAAAAATTTCCATGTGGTGTAGAGAATGAATTAATAGAATGAAAGAAATTCAAATTTAAAAAAAATTATTCAAATTCTAAATTATTTATTGATCCCACAATAAACGTAATTATACAGAACATGAAATAACACAAGTTTTAATAATTAATTATTAAAGTATAAACTCATTCGGCAAAGAAGTTAGGATACAGATTAGGGAGCAATAGGCACTCCAGAATGGACAAGTCTCGCTTAGTAGGGGGCCTATATACATGTACCAGGAAGAAGTTGAATGAAAGAATGAGTGAATGAACGAACGAATTATTATTGAATACTGGATTAAATAAAGGGAGAAAATTTATATATATATATATAACCTGGTACTTACAGAAGTAGCCTACTCTATATAAATGAGTACTTACAGAGTTAATTACTATATTTATATGAGCACTTACAGAGGTATTCTGTATAAATGAGCACTTGCATAGGTACTCTATATAGATGAGCACTTGCATAGGTACTCTATGTAAATAAGTAATTACTGAGGTACTCTATGCAAATGAACATTTACAGAGGTACTCTATGTAAATGAGCACTTACAGAGTTGCTTACTGTATTTATAATTATGAGCACTTACAGAGGTACTCTATGTAAATGAGCACTTACAAAGTTACTTTCTATATTTATATGAGTACTTACAGAGGTACTCTGTATAAATTAGTACTTACAGAGGTACTCTATGCAAATAGGCACTTACAAAGATACTCTATGTAAATGAGCACTTACATGGGTACTCTATGTAAATGAGCACTTACATAGGTACTCTATGTAAATGAGTACTTACAGAGGTATTCTGTATAAATCAGCACTTACATAGGTACTCTACATGAAAGTATCACCGCCTACTAACCTGAGTATGGTCAGTCGTGAGCAGTTGACTATGTAGGGCGTGAGGCGTTTGAGATGATTTCCAGAGCAGTCCAGTTCAACCAGTTGCACGAGATCCCCGATCGAGTCCGGCAGTTTCCGGATCAAGTTCCCAGCCAGAAGAAGAACCTTGAGGCCTCGGCTCTCGGCGATGCCCTCTGGGACCGCGGTCAGCTGGTTGCTGCGAAGATCCAGGTGCCTGAGGCTGGGCAGACCCTGCAAGGTCACCTTGGACAGACCGCACGAGTTGAGGACGAGGATTCGAAGCCGTGGGTAGCCAACCAGTTCGATCGATCGGACCTTGGTCCTTCGAAGATTCAGTACTTCCGGTAGGGACTTCGACTCGTACCGCTGGAAGTTCTTCATGTTGACAACGTCACCCGTGGAGTGGACGATGAAGGTACTTGCGACTGGAACGTCAAGAACGGAGTAGAGGAAGATCGCGATGTCCTCCGACTTCTGCCCGTGACAGATGAGGATCTGGACACTCTTCAATCCTCGCTTCGAGAACGGTTTGAGGTCGGAGCAGACGGAGGATCGCTCGACGAAGGACTGGTTTCCGTTGGCCGTGGAAGCCCTTACGAGGACGAAGGCGTTGTGGGTCTGCTGAAGAGAAAACGGAATTGTTGGTCATGAAACATTGAAATACACAATGTTGACTAGTTTATCATTTTGTAGCATTTTTATTTTTAATCCTAGAAGCAAATGTTGCACACGAAACGTCTTTGTCTTTGAATGAAGATTATTTTTGCCATTTTGTATGTCTTAGTGGGTGTAACTGTTCAGGAGTTACTGACGAAACACCAAATTTAGGCCGCCATTTTCCAAGACGCTGGCACACAATTATTTTGGGGATTACTGTTATTTTCGTCAGTGAGGTGTATACATTGAAAACTCTGCGAAGTCTCAACTTTCTGTTAATTTGTTGAGTCGATTTGTGTGTTTCTGCTGAAATTCCTCTACTATAACCTAGACAAGGTGTTCTGCAAGTTTAGCTGTAGAGATTCATGAATACTTATAAAGACTTTATACTATGAGGTCATGTTGCGCTATGTGGACAGCTATAATATGGGTTTGGCAGTCTGTGTTTTTCATCTGTCTGTTTGTCTGTCTGTATGTGTGTCTCTCTCTGTTTCTCTGTGTCTCTGTGTCTATGTCTTCCTGGCTCTGTGTCTCTGCCTCTCTCTGTGTCTCTGTGTCTGTATGTCTGTCTGTCTCTCTACCCCTCCGTTTGCTTTCCTATCTGTCTCTTTTTATGTTCCGTAATAACTAGCTAACCATGATATTTAAGTGATTTCGAACTCCATGCAAATTTACTATATTAGCTGCTGCCTCGCCTGACTTACTTCTTTGTCTGTTGATGCTGTTGTTGTCAGGTAGTCGAGTATGACGTCAGTCGTCTCAACGTCATCGTTCGCAATCGCCGATAGCAGCGCACTAGTACATATCTGAAAGTAAATAGGCAATAAAATGTTATTGATAATATTAATAATAATATAATGATCCTTTCATAGTAATAATATAGGCCTAATCTAATCTAATCTAATCGTTCATAATAATATTCGAATCTAATTTAAATGGAGAAATCTTGTCGACCAAATTAATGTTCCGGACGGAACGGAAGGAACTTAGAGAGAGAACCTAAACATTTATTTGCAAAGCACACAGAAAGTATACAGCTTCGATCGAATTTCTAGCACGATCTGCATGTGTTTTCGAGGTGTTTAGGGCACCATAATTATTCTGTTCATTGTGCTATAATAATACTTGAGGCCCCGCTAAAAAAAACTTTATCTTAGACCTCAATATTAATTTTACGAAACATACATGTACACTGGACGCGAGTTACAACCCTACTCGAACTCGACTTAGAATGCTTTTTTCTTAAGAACCAATTACAATTGACGCTCGGGTGTCATGGGCGGAGTTTGGTTTCCGTTCTTGGGGGGAGGAGCTACATGTAACCCCGAGTCTGGGCCTTCTTAGGGGGCTAACCCCGAAAAAGGATACCATTTTCATGGTTAAAAAAGTTGAATCTGGATCTTGGGGGGGGGGTCCTTAGCCCCTAGCCCCTGATAAACTCCGCCTATGGTGGGTGTGTTTTTTTTACTGTGTATACATTGTTATAGCACGACCTATTTCATGAAATATTTCTGGCGATTTCAACCCGTAGCCTACCGTGATCCTTGAAAGTTTTTCAACAACTCTTTACATAGCCACTTTCTTCCTTTTCTTAATGACTCATCTTCACCTTCAAAGAGTCTGCATTAAAAGCATAAGGAGGCATCTTTTAAAACGGAGCAGCTTAAAAATTAATGAGCCACACAGCCTAGTATTCGTATTAATTTCACCTCCCTGTTGAGGGCCTCTGACCCTGGTTTGGGGCCTTAAGTTTGTAAATTTTAAATATATGAATTTCTGAAAGAAACAGTCACAAATAGGCATAATGCGCAGCTAAATTTGGAGGCCCCTTAGACCTTGAGGGCCCCCGGCCGTGGTTCGAGGACCCTAGCTCCGGCAATGGAAACACCAAACGCCATGCCATAATCGGGTGCTGCCAAGATCAGACAATCAAATGAGGAAAGCATTTAGGCTATAATAGCTAGAATGCTATTTAGAGCAGGGCTTAAAGTGTGCCTGGACGGTCATGGAAAGCGTCCATGCACTTATTTTAAAATCTGAGCGCCGTCCTGCCACTTATTGGCCAGCACAGCCTGGAATGGGAAGGGCGTCCAGGCACTTCTTTAGGAAAGGTAAGAGGCGTCCAGGATCTTATTTTCCACACTTTAAGCACTGATTTAGAGTACATACTAAATAAATTGTTTAGTCTTTATAGTTTTTTTTATGTTGGCATATCATGTTGCTTTATAATGTGGTACCTGTTCACCAGAATGCTGTTTGGCAGCTCGTTATGTTAATGAATAAACTTACTTACTTGCTTGCTTGTTTGCATTTGCTTGTTTGCTCACTTACTTACTCATTTACTTGCTTGCTCGCTTACTTATTTACTTACTTACTCACTTACCTTCTTACTTACTTTCTTGCGTGTTAGATCTTCCTTTAATCGGTGCTCGCGAAAAATAATTCGACACCTCTTTTAAGTATAGCATTTGTCCCATAAGTTTAATGGACGCCTCACATAAGATGTTTTCCGCGTGAACGTCTAGTGATGCTAGTTATAACAACGAATTGTACACTTAAAAGAGGGGTCGAAAAATTTCGGCTGTTATATTATATTTATCATTGCAAACAAATTTTTGCCGACTTTGTTGTCATCATCCATCGATAGCACATCTCGTTCATGCTTTCGTCATCAATCGATTAGACTACAGTGCTTTCTCCCCTCTACTTTTGGCTCCCAAGGACCGATTGCAGCCCTTTTGGAGCGGGTTATGCAGCCTATAATGCAGGCGGCTGCTCGTTTGGTTGACCGTGTCCCTTATTTTGGTCAAAATATTATTTATTTCATGATCAATAACTTACGAAATCAATAATTAATTTTGTACAATCAATAATTTACGCTATCAATAACTTACGCAATCAATAATTTACGCAATCAATTACTCACGAAATCGATAACTTACGAAATCAATAACCTACGAAATCAATAACTAGCGAAATCGATAACTTACGTGATCGATATCATGGATGAGATGAGGATCAGCATCCATCAGTAACCCTCTGACCCTCACCGTCTCCCTCCCATCAACAGCTTCCCTCACTTCCTCTCGCCAGGCGGCCACCTCCGTCGGATCCGTTGAATCCAACCGACAGAGGACGACACCGTTCGAACCCCTTCGGCTGTTTCCGGAGATCGTCGACACAGATCGCTTCGTGATGATCGGGTCTCCGTTCAACCCCAGGTTGGGTGGAGGGTGGTCGAAGGGGGAATCGGAGTCCGGGGTTGATGGTTCCGGTTCGGGGTAAGGGATTGCTGCTCCCTTCAATTCCTCTGTCGGTTTGCGCTTCCGGTCTGGGTCGGAAAATGCCGTTGATAATCGACGTAGTACTTTTCCAGCCATCCTGCAAGAGGAAGGACTGGAGTGGAGTGAGTGGCTGAAAGATATTAACACAGTTGTGAGCTCCTTGTAACATGGTCCATTATGACAACACTTCGAACGATAGATACATCAATTCCTACCAGGGTCGACAAGAGGGGATCAGAGGGCCATAAATTGCCCATAATGCATGCTTTTAATTAACGTGAAAAATCTTCCGTGTTAAAAGCTAGATCTCGAAGAAAAACACATAGAAAGCTAAACAAAAGCGAAAACCTAGATCTAGGTGGAAAAAGCTATGAGTGGCATTCCTGACCATGAAACCTTTCCATATTATGTGTATCAATTATTATTGCAATGGATTGGAACAATTTTTCAACGTTGCACGTTAAACATGAAAAAGAAACTCAATACCATTCTACTTATCGGCAGATTCTTATTTATAGCATCGGCTTGATTTGTTCTAAAGGTGTCTACTGAAACCACTGAAATTATCTAGAGCTTTAGTGACACCATGCGACTGTTGGAGCCACCAACAAACTAGAATATTATAGTAAGTTTCAGCTAAACGACGCAATGTTTTAACAGAGAATAAATAATAAGATCGTTTAGTGTCGCCCTCCTTCTTTATCCTGGCTTGAGATTTGCACTGATAAAGTGCAGCAAGTCGTGTATCTATACTGACGATAATAATAAGTGGTATTTGCAGTTTAACGTCACTCAGTGGTAACAAAGAGCATCAGCGACGCCCTTCTCCTTTATCCAGGCTTGGGACTGGCACTGCAGAGTGCAACCAGTGGCGGAGTTAACTCCAGTGGCGGCTCTACAGGGGAGGCCAGGGGGCAGCTGCCCCCCTTGCTGAGCTCGTGCCCCCCCAGTTGCCCCCCCAGATTTTTGCGTCCAATTTATTGCAAAATGTGTTACATACTGCTTACTTATTTCAAGTTATTTGCTTAGACATAATTAAAGATTCACTTATTAATATTATATTTTCGCGTTAGTAATTATTACTCACACAACACTTACTTACTTGCTCATATATGATATATCTAGTCAATAATGGCATGCTCGTAAGTCTTTGGTATGAACTATGTATTTAGGATCGTTGGTTTATTTGCGTTAAAGCTCTTCCGGAAGTTCCGGTCATTGCGGTCAATCTTTCTTTCATGCGATTGATTCGCACGCGGTCGGTTACAGAACTTTCACGTGTTCGTTAAGAATAACTTAAAATGAGTGATATTAGACAAATGTTCAGTAAACCGAACAAGAGGGCTAGAAATGAAGACGAATCTGTGCCTAGGTTTAGCGTTACAAAGGAACCTTCTGCCGACATTTCATTAACTTTGGACTCTGTGGTGGTCACTTCAGAGAGCACGAGTTGCTCGATCGCGCTGTTGGACGATGAACTGCCCGACGATATCATAGATTTTGAATCGAATGTAGAAATTCTGGATGAATCTCAGGTGGGAAACTATATGTATAATGTGGTAATCGTTTTTTCATTTAAACGGACGAGCGGTGGTGCAGGTTCTCACTCGATCATTTCATTGCAAAATGAAGATGGCCGAGGCCATTAAACGGCCGCTACAGAAAATCGCTTTACCTTTATGTTAAATATAAATGTACACGCTTTTTATAGCAAAAGCTACTGTCAATCGAAATACTTAACTGTACCCCTTACTATAACTAACATTTGCCTTACTATTGTATGGCCTCGACGCTGACCTACACCACGCCTAAATAAAATTATAGTAATTAGGTAAGCTTATAATATAATCACTGACAGTTTGTAGGAGTTCTGCCATTTGAGGTTCCCCATATATGGAGTAGTCAGAATGTAATAATGTATACTTGAGGACCGGCAATCACGTGAGTTGTGGTTCGTTAGTATTTGAGATTTCAGGGCTGCCTGAAACATATCTGCGAAGTACCATGTCTGATGTTCGGTTAAGTAGTTTAGCAATGCTGTCAATTGAATCTGTTCGTGCAGAATCAATTAATATGGATGCTTTTGTGGACGAGTTTGATTCGAGGCACAACAATCGTAAACTTGCTCTTCATTAACTGTATGTACATGTATTGTGTCTAATTGATGTTTGAATTGTAAATTAAGTTATTCTGTTTTCAAAATTGATATTTATGTGTATAGCTTAAGGTTGTCGCTACCGTCGCTACGAAAGATAACTTTTCAGTGCCCTTCTGTGTGGATTCATGTATGTTGTGCAATAGGTTTTTATAGGCCAGGCTTTAAGCTGACCCCCCATAACGTCCCTTTGCCCCCCCATTGCCCCCCCTGTTGGAAAAACCTAGAGCCGCCACTGGTTAACTCTGTTAATTTGATGGATCCAAATTTGACGAGGGCCTATGACAACAGAGGCCGTTGTCCTCGAAAACATTTGTTTGGCATAATACAGGGTGGCTCAATAAAAAATGTCCCACCAGCAAAAATGCAATATCTTGGCAACCGATAGAAAATTTTCTGCGAAAATTTCCCAATTTGCAGGGGAATAAATTTCCAACAATCCCTGAAAGTTTCACTTGAAACTTTTTATGTTTGCAAAAGTTACAGCTGTTCAAACTTTCAATTCCGTTTTTTCAAATATCCGCGGAAAAATGAACGTCATTTGTAGATTTCCATGCCAAATAATATCACTTCCATTTCGACCTCAGAATTCTGTTTTACAGTTTATCTTAGAGTATGATGGAAGTGTCCAGTTCCTGCTTTATTACGATCTCGAATACTCTTTGTAAAGTTCAGTATGGGCTTGTATATCGAGTCCTGCGGCGACTGACCCCACATTGGCAGCAAGACTTTCTTCTGCTAGCCAATGTTCTCCAACATGGGATTAAATGTGTTGCAGCGTTCCAGCAGAGCTCTCCAGACGTGATAATCAATATGGTTAAGGTCTGGCGAGTTTGTTGGTCATTCATCTTTGCCAATAAATTTACTGCAGTTGAAGGCAATATGGTAGCGCATCATAATCAACCTCGCCATGCGAGCAAGCAGGCGCACTGTCCTGCTGGAAAATTAAACCTTCAGTGTTCAATGAGTCTGAGTAACAGAGTTCAACGATAAGTTTGACATTTAGCTTACTGAATGGGATGAAGTGCAGTCTTTTCTTGTAGCCATAACACACGCCAGCAGATTTGACGCCGAAACCATGATACGCTTTGCAAACTTGATGCCTTCGACTACCAAGCGAACTTCGTGAATATCGCGCTTTTTCCATCAGACCAAACGACCACTTCCTGCCTCTCTTCCGACATTTGACCTTCGTTACATAAACACGTTTGCAGATAGCCTTCATTGTGCTCAGGCTCCACTTTTCATTGGGGATTTTGCCATGATCGCACGATGTCCCAGTCTCTGCTCACGAAACGTTTGAATTCCCATTTTATCTTCCGCAGAAACTTTGTCCATGACGTTCAGTATGGGATTCACAAATTGAGACCGTAATATATAAAATATCACCAAATACTAATAGCTTGCTTCATAAACAGCTTCTTTATAGCTCGTAGTGAGGTTATATGACATTATCATCACTTTGTTTGCTGTAATTTGCAAAATAATCTTAAAGAAATCGCATGTATTGGAACGTGATTCTGCGGAAATTCGAAAAAATGAAAAACTATTTTTGCATGGCTGTAACTTCTGAAGTAATACAGGTTCATTATTGAGATTTTCAGGGATTGTTGCAAATTCTTTCCTCTATAAATCCTGCTATTTTCATAGAATAATCTTGATTGGTTGCGGAGAAATTGCATTTTTCATGGTGGGACATTTTTTATTGAGCCACCCTGTACAGCACTAGTAACCCTGTTAATATTAATTCAATTAAATTCTAATCTATGAGTAAACTAAACACCCTTTTTAGCGGCTAATTTGCTTTATGAGTAACAGAGTAGAACTCTGTTAATTAAGTAAAAAACACATAACATTATTTTGTATTGCGTGGTGGGCCGGTTTTGCGTTCCTGATTGGAAATGCCATGAACAGTTTCCAAGATGTGATATAGTACATCAATTCCACCAGTGTCTTAAAAACCGATTGTAATGACAGCAGTGGCTGGAAATGTAGCGACACCTACACCGCCACACTATTTTTCTTCGTCAGTTGCAATGGTAAACAAACAGTCCTTGGATTAGTACTGTTATACCGAGACAAATAAATAGAACTCCGCCACTGTTCGCACTCTGCCAGTGCCAGTCCCAAGCCTGGATAAAGGAGGAGGGAGAGAAAGAGAGAGAAAGAGAGACAGAGACTGACAGACAGACAGAGACAGACAGAGACAGAGACAGAAACCGAAACAGAGACAGAGACAGAGACAGACAGAGACAGACAGAGACAGACAGACAGACAGAGACAGACAGAGACAAGCGGCAGAAACTTACATAGAGATTGACTGAGAGAGACTAACAAGACAGACACATGCATTTTGCATAGACAAATACAGACATCTACACACACAAAGGCAGGCACAGACATAGACATATACCGGCATAACACAATAAAACAAAAGTGGCGAAGTTTCTATGCAGCACAAGCACGCATAGGAACCGTAATTAATTAATTAATTAATTAATTGCTCTTAAATTTTTAATCGCATTTTTATTGAAATTTAATTGCGCTGCGGTTTCGATTTATTTTACGATTTTAAACTTTGAAACGAATAAAATTAATCAGTCAGTTTATTAGGATAATAGGATAATTGTTTTCCAGATCCTCATTGTGGGCTCAGGAAACGCAGGCAAGGCGGATATAAGAGACAGACATAGATACTTAAAGAGATACAAGGAGATGGACACAAAAAGACATTCACATAGGCAGAGGATGAAATACACACAGAAAAAACACTGAGAGAGAGACAGAGTGACAGAGAGACAGAGAGACAGAGACAGAGAGACAGAGACAGAAAGAGAGAGAGACAGAGAGACAGAGAGACGGAAACACAGACATAGAGAAAGATAAAGAGAGAACTAAGCGCCAAGCGAGAAGATTGACCGAGATATTTAAACACAAAGACAGACACAGGGAGAGGTACATAGACAGCCAGAGATAGACTCACACAGAGATACAGAGAAAGACAGACACACACACAGAGACAGACACTTATCATTCCCATCCGACGTAGGCTAATCTTAATGTCTTTGAGGTCTGCGTTCTAAACGACTTCCACATAACCGCTAAATTTCTTAACTAAATAGCCTATAGCCATTCCATACAACCCACATACAATTATATACATGTAGGCCTACAACTGTACACGCAGCCCAAGCCATGGCCGTATTATAGTGAGTGAACAAATTAAGCAGCAAACCAGTCTAATATTCCAGGTCTAGCGTAAAATCTGGAAGTGTTTTAAGATTTTGAACAGGTTTATATGTTATATTATATCTAATTACAATATACATGTAGTACAGTTCTTACCCAAAAATGTGAGAGATGCAGCAGCTGCGGTTCCTACTTGAGTTGAACGTCACGCTGATGAACTTCACATAGAAAACTGGGTCCAGCAAAAGATTGAAGCAGTCTATCCATCATTATTATTATCCTCAAGTAATCCTGAAGTTTTTGCCAACTTGAACAACGTCATTCATTCGACATTCATTGAACTAACGTCAATAAAAAATCGTCACTGCGATTTCAATAAGCACAGATACACGGTGCACAACCAAGTCGACTTCAGTGGGTAGCAATGAGCCAATGGAACCTGCTTCACAGATTCTCAGCATCAACAGTTGGTTTCTAAAACACAATGTCATGTAAACGTAAAAAATTATGCAGTTGCAAGCACCATGTATAACGAACAAACTTTTATGGACGAAGAAAAGCAATATTATTACTGTGAGTATTAGGCCTATATGCTACAGAAAGTGCTCAAGGTCTACATAACAATAATAGGCCTACTCAATGTGGCGGACCTACCCGTCTCGTCACAAGCGGCACAAGCCCCCTCGCCGCCGGCGCATCGACCGACGCACGAGGGGTCGCGAGCTGGGCCTCTCGACTCGAGCGCAACTCCCTTGCTTCAAATTGATCGGAGCCGCCCGAGTCGCTCACTCGCCGGTGTCTACTATCAGTGTAACGGGCCGCCAAGGCGCCGTCGCTCCCTTCACTATCCGGCCAAGACGGCTCTGAAACGGTCGCTCGTGAGAGGGTATAGAGCTCGGAGGCGTTGGAGTCCGACTCTGCCCCGTCCGCGGCCACCGGGTGGGTAGCAACCTGAGCGCCAGGATGGCCGCCTGTGCTCAAATCAGGGTTCGCTCCTCTCCGGGCAGACGACCCTCGCTTGGAGCTCCCCTTCACGGCCACGGGCTTCTTCGTTCGCTTGCCCGACCGTCCAGACCTCCGTCTTATCATATTACACGCCACAGCTCGTGTACTGGTGCCACCGACGGGCATCACTGAAGATTGTCTTTTCTCCGCAGGCCAAAACGCCCGAAACCACGGCCATTCGAGGGGTCCGAGCCCCAAGCCGCGCCAAAACGACATTATCAACTTCGAAACCAGGGAATGGAAAACACGGACAATATACTAGGTCGCTGCGTCGATTCGCAAACGGCAACCTAACCAGCTGGTACCAGGATCAATTTTACAACGCCCAGTGCGACCAGGCAGCTGTGTCGATCGATCGGCGGCCGGAGATCCGGACGACCGCCGTCAATTTGTTTCGCTGAGGTAACTGAGACGCCGAGTCGGTCTTCAAAGAAAAGACGGACCGCTCGCTCTCCTCGCGTTCCCCGTCTCTTTCGCCCGTAGGCAACTGCACTGAGTGCGGCCTCGCGCCGACTCCGAGGGTGTCCAGAAATTCCCTCCTTCAACTCCTGTCTTCTTGCCCGTAGCAAGCCCGCTTCACGCGGCCGAACTGTCGCCACCGAGAGGGGCCTTCAAATTCGCTCTCCCTCTTCGTTCACTGACTCTGCCCGCCCGTAGGTGTTGACCGTATGCGGCTTCGCGCCGACTTCGAACTTTGCCCTGAAAACACTCTGCCGCGCGCTCGACGTCGCTCAGAACAGCATCGGTCGACCCCAGGCGCTTAAAAAGGCCGGGGACCTAGCAATGCAATTGAGCTAACGCCTAGGGCACTTAGGGTAACGTGATTAGAGGCTGGTAACTGACTTACAGGGACCGTTAACTACCCCGACGGATCGGTTGGCTGCGACCGATACGTTCGTTGCCGGCCTTGTACCGAGGCGCACCGGCAACGAACCTTACAGGGCCTGTGACAATATTTCCCTCTCTCTCTCCCTGCTCGTTAAGGGGAGGAAAGATGCGGCACGGAACAGGTAACACGGGAGTGAAATCCGCTTGTTGATGCGACACTCCGTTCGATAGTTATGAATGAATTAAGACCCACGGCGCGTAACCTCGGGGCACTCTTCCCGGGCCGATACCGATCAGGTCAGGCCTCCAGCGGCGCACCTACTGACAAGTCGTATTCACGATGGATTTCCTGGGCAGAACGCGCCCGTCGAACACTCGGACAAGATTCACAACAACCAAGCCGCCGGCGACAAACCGGGCGCGGCGATCGATCAGATTTTCGCTGCGGCGCGTAACCACGGGGAAAGACCGGGTGGCCTCCCTTCTAACGTAAATATCTCGAAAACCGTTCTACGGGCACTCACCGGTACCGTGAGATGGATCAAGCAGCGGTCCTCGCTGCGTAGTTTGACACTAGCCGCTAGTCGATCGGACGAAAACCGACCGAGATATCGTCAATCAAAGTTGAGGCAACTTTTATCGAACCAACACTGACAAATTCAACGGTCACTGCACCGACCTCTCGCCGCGAGCAGGAAGGCAGAATTATCTGAGTGACCTGCGAGGGGAACCAAATGAATGTAACGGACTAGGCCAACGCGCGCCTATCCCTTGTTTTACGATGCGCGGCGCCCGTTCGGAAGGACGAGCGCCTCAAGATGCACTGAATACCGGTGTCGGCCGCTTGGTTTCGGCCGACGATGAAACACTGACTCTAGCTGACACTGAACGAACTTTCAACACCGTGCAGAAAACTCACCACGCGCGTTGTGCGCCGGAGTGGACTCAACCCTTAACTCTCGAACACGCCGGTATGGCTAGCGATCGCCCAACACGGCCCTTCTACTCGGCCGAACAACAGACCAATAGGTGCAAGAAAAGATATTCGTAAGTCAAAGACGTTTTATTTGTAACGACCGCAGACACCAGGCGCTGCGGGGTCGCCTTCCAACACACGCGACAGCTACTCGAGCAGGGAGGGAGCCCAAACCTTTGCCCTACCGATATTTAGCATGCACCACGGAACACGGGTCTTCCGACGGTCGGGGACCGCGGATAATCGAACCGGTATCAGTTTTTGCCCTCGAACTCTTAACCGAAACAGCTATGACGCAGAAGAGCCGGGTTAGCAGCTATCGATACGCCACTGGATACGTTTGGCCGGTAAACGACGTCGAATACACAAGGTATTGAGTGGTCGTCAGCGCGCCGTATATATCGTGATAAATGCAGAATCATACACAGAGTGTTGTCTTGCTACACGTATCCGACACTTAAGCAGAGCAGCGTGTGGCAGGCTTTATTCCACGGATGTTTTAACGATTTTTATAGATGTAGCTCTCTATATCCAGTCATTTGCCAATGCACGTAAATTCGACCGTAATTCGACTAAAATTCATATCTTTCGATCGGTTGCAGCTATCGCTTAGCTCTCAACGGCAATTCGGCCGCCCGATAATTTATCTTTCGAACGGTGTATTCAGAAATTCGATATCATTATCCGCGCAAATTTTATATGCGCCCAAAGTCAAAAGTAGCTGCTTGCACACTATACTTTGGCTATAAAACACGAATCGGTCTTCCATAGGTGAAACTTTTCAACGTGAATTTTGACCGCTTAACGCCCCATGGCAAAGTTGTAGCGAAACGATTTACTAGTCGATCCGCATATACCGCGAATTTCTATCGGCCATAGCTCCGGCGCTATAAGGGATCCCGCGACCCTACTTTGGCCGCCCATGTATTGTCAGTTACCAGCTTATGTTTCATATTCGAAAATTCGTCTTGTGGCATTTCCGCCACACTCCTCCCACCTTACCTTGATGCGGAGCATCCGTTGGCAAGATGCGTGCGTGGGTAAGCCTAGAGGGACCCCCCTCTAACGCCTACCTACCTGGAATCTTGGGAGATAACACTAACACGTTATCTCCCGATCAAGAAAGCAACACGAACACGTTTACAATTCAACAGAAACAGCAATGCAAAAGTCAGTTATCACAAATTCACATAATCTTCTTTTCTTCCGTACATTCGAAGCCCTTTACTCGTAGTCGAAGCTCTTTCATTCGACGCTCGTATAGCCCTCGTTTCAGGCCTTGATTCCTCCGTCTCCAGCGCCTCGTTGCAGCGAGTCCACCGGTTGGGACTAAGACGGGAATCCATCTCGTATATCCACGGAGCCTGTCGGCGGCTTCCGTCCCCGTCTACACCATAAAGCATTTCACATCCAGCGGCATGCTGGGTTTCCACGTCTCTCGAACCATCCACATTGCACCATTGTTCCATCACCATCTGCAACAGAAAATACAATTTACTTGTCGCAGGGCCTATCCTTCGGAAATTTCAGGCCAGAAGTGGGGAACCATCAATTCACCATCAGCGGTCTATCCTTTGGAAATTCAAGACCAGAAGTGGGGAATTCTCTAGCAACACACGGTCACAGTCAACAGTCCCGACGTCCAGAAGCGAGGTCTTCCGCTACGGGGGCTATCGGTCCAGCAGTAGAGTAACCGTCAATTAAACCACGTCGAACTGGGAGCCTACAGTCCGGAAGTGGCGTTACCTCAAAGGAACCAAGGAAAACCAATTTACGCGTGAGTCCCTGCTCACAGAAGTCTATCCAGTCAGAAGTGGAGTACCTCCGTCACTATTAACCAAAACGAGTCGTCGTGCGAGTCTCCGCTCGCTAAAAGCTAACCAGTCAGAAGTGGGGTAACATTCGTAACATAAATTAAGACCGTCAAGCGCTAGAGTCGCTAGACCAGAAGTGGGGATTTCCTCTCTCAGAAAGAAACGTGGACTAACGCTAGAGTCGCTAGACCAAAAATGGAGTCCTTTCTCCGACACGAGTGGGGTGATTTACCACCACAAAATAAAACGTTGCTAGTCCCGAGGCCCTTTTGTTGCGCCTTGAAACGCTACAGCGGCGTCTCGTATACGAAATGGGTCATCAAAAGGAACGTAAACAAGGTCTTCCGACCATTCTCCGAAAAGTCCACCGAATTAATCGGTCCAATCTCCGTAGTTCAACACCTCTCCAACACGAACCGTTCATCGGTGCAACACACCGGCTTCAATAACTGAGACAATCCACCGTGACAGAAACATCGCCAACTTGGCTTCAATTAGAGTGCGAGTATCCGAGAAACGTCTCGGATGCAGAATGGTCCATCACCATTTGGACGACTTACCGATCGCGTCCCCAGACACCGTTCCGCTACCTAGCACAGGCCGAGCGATAACCGAATCTCTGGACGACTTGCACGCGGGGCACTCAGACACAGAGAAAACGGTCAAATCTCGCTGGCTTCGGCATTTACAGCGCATAGAACACAAACAACAGGAACCTCAACTTCCGACCTCGCCCGATCGTTGGGTAACCACACGAGAGACAAGACCCGGAGACGCGCTTTAGGTGCTGATCAAAGACCGCAAACCATGTTCACACAAACTCCGAAGCAAATCCTCTTACCGACAACGTCAGCCTGACAGGTGTGAGTTATTCCAACTATTGGAGCCTCGGCTTCCTACCTGACCCGTTGCCTACGGCGACAACGACTCGCTCAGGTGCGAGTAACTCCACGAACCAAATACCATCTGCTTGGTATCTCGTCTCAGCGCCACGAGACTACCAACCTCAAAAGCCCCTCTGTCTCTCCGCCAAGCTCCACCTAACTCGATTGCTAGGGGACTGGTGGCGAGAAAAGTCACCAAACGAGTCCCAGAACCTGCGATGATCACCCAACTCATCGCACTACCGTTGTCCTCAAAAGAAACGAGTGTCAAACGAAAGAGCGACTCAGACCTTGAGTCATCCGGCCAATGCTCGGACAGTCCCACCGTAGAAAACACGGTCTGCAGATCGAAATAGAATGAAAGACTGCACCAAGTCTTTATCGAATAAACGCCATTACGCGTTGCGCGAGACCCCACAGGCACCACTTTACTGTAGACCAACGGGTCCACTTTGTGACTACCGTGTGTGTCGTCTCGCGGAGAGAAAAAGGTACCAATTTATACCCTGAACAGAAACGGATTCATCAAAAGGAAAACGTAAAAGTATCGTCCACCGACAATGTCTCGAACCACCGCAATCAAGCGGACTCTCTAGCCCCTCTGTCCTTGTGCCGTCCCGACTTGTTGGACACATGGCAAACATAACTGTAGTGTATCATCATAAAGCGAACTAAAATCATTCTCTACGCCGTGCACCATCGACGTTTCTCTAATCAGCGCAATTAAGCGCTGGCTTCACCGTTAGCCACTAGGGCTACCGCACTCGACGAAGGCGTTGATGCGAGCGTCGGCTGGGTCTTCCGGCGCTATCCACAACAGGCGCGGGGAACTCCGCGGGGATTGCACTGGATCCCACCAACTCGGTGTCTCCGGGGAAAGGCCCGGCCTCCGTAGTAGGCTCTACGTCCTCTCCCGACACCCAGCTACGCGGGGTCTCACCGTAAAACTTCTTGAGTTTATCTACGTGGACTACCATCGCGTGCGAACGGACACTCCTGTACGCATCTCCAACGAGACTGACGTACTCTTCGATGGGTCTCTCGACGACCCTCATTTCGGTAGCGGGTGACGCCGCTAAATTCACTGCAGAATCTCAACCCGAAATCACCGGGACTAGATCGGCGTACTCTTCCGTTATCATTGTGCCGTCAGGAAGAGTCGATTGTTCAAGACATGATAACCGTGGACAAAGCAGTATTATTGACAGAGCCCGTTCCGATAAATATCAGTCGCATCTCAAGAGACAGTGCGAGTCGATTAGCAAAGACCGATGCGCTTTTATCGACGCCGAAACTTCCCAGAGACCTACTTCGGTCTCTCAAACGTCACTACAAGCCCTCCGTGGCTCTTATCCGGCTGCACTCGCTTCAGCCATACAAAAGATATCACTTCAACTCATTCTCGTAAATTTCCCGTAAACCATCTCCAGGGACTCCGTCCCTACCAACTTTCACGATCAAACTCGGTGGACCCTCAATTCCACACACGACATCCGACTCAAACACCAGCAGGAACAAGAAAAACGAACAACCAGGCATCCGGATGACTTACAAGGAGAAACACTCAATCACAGGATACACCGAGTCTCAGGACGACTTGCACACGGGGCACTCAGACACAGAGCAAACGGCCAATGGACGACTTATTTCACCAAGTACTCGATCACAGAGCCAAACAAACAACCGTTCCTCTCCCAAATCCGAGTCCTGCAGTCCACGAACTCCACCAACAACGATCCGTACCTCGTTTCCCGATCCAAGACGTACTCCGAACCTGTCGCAAAAGCCAATACCGAAACAGTCTATCGACACGAACCAGAAAACTCACCAACCACTAACTTCACGATTCACCGGCAGTAACACACCGTGCTACCCCAAAAGAAAAAGTATGTTCATCAAAAGGAAACTGAAAATTCTCGTCAACCGACACTATCACAACTCGTCGCAATTAAGCGATAGTCCCGAGACGCTAAACCTCTTTAGTCGCCTCTGTTATTCTCTGTGGACAAACACGTCTCAAATGCCCCTTCTGCTTACACAGGTAGCATTCCGCGTTAGCGTTGCTCCACCGACCGGGCGGAAACACCCGTCGCTGAATGACATCCGGTTCGGTCTCGCGCGAACCTTCCATAGCTCTGTCTGAGCCATAACGGTTACCCGAAGCAGATGCTGCATCTTGCTTCGCTACGAGCCGACCCAACTCTTGCGTTAGATTCCTGACCTCTTTTTCAAGGTCTTCTATACGCCGACTCTGTGATTCGTTAACTACCGGAGCGACCCGGTCTTCACGGGTTGTCTTAACCCTCCCGTATTTCCGCTCTGCGTCGCCCAATGCCGTAGACGACCGGCCATACGCCTCTAGCCTGACCGCTAGCTTATAGGTAGCCTGAAGAGTGACGGGTTCCCTTTCCCGCACCTTCTGCGCTAATTCCTGATTAGCCAGCGCGTCTAGAAACGCGTCACAAGCAATCGTTTCTACTAACTCGCTCGATGGCCCAGGATACGCTAAAACCATAAGTCGCCTGACCTCTTGAACCACACTGCTCAACGGTTCGTTATTCGTCTGACGGTATGCACGTAACTTTACCCGGTACAGGCTCGTCTGTTCTTCCGAACCGTACCTTGCTTTCAATTTATCCACCAACGCCTGCCAAGTAACGTCGCCCTGGGCACCCATGTCCCATAGCAACTGCGAAGCTGGCCCCGTCAAGGCACACATCAATTGGTCGGCCTTCTCTCGGTCGCTCCAATTGTTGCACCTGGCACAGACTTCGAACTTTGCGAGAAAAGCAGCGATGGCTGTCTTGCCGTCGTACTTCTCAAGCTTGATACGTATACCACGGTCAGCTGGACTCCGACCTCTCGTCTCCCGATCCACAGACCGACGTTGTGAACCCGCGCGGTGACGACGTCTCCTGGGACGGTCGTCGTCGTCGCTAGTCTCACCTTCATCGACTGTGCTGGAAACTACAGGCCGTTTCTCATGCCTTCCGCTCACATGTAAGATCGATTTCCGTTCCGTTCGCACTTTCGCAGGAGACGCGTCTTCTTCACTGGACGTCTCATTTTCCTCTCTTCTGGCCCTTCCCGGCCGACGCTCTCTGTGCGTCTCTCGCTCCCGTTCCAAATCTGCACGATGTCTCGAAGACGAAACCATCGGCTTGCGGTAGACACCCGCCTCATCTGAGGCCTCTCGCTCACGGCTCTTGTCGGCACGATGCTTCGTGGAGGAAGTCATCGGCTTGCGGTAGACACCCGCCTCATCGGAGGCCTCTCGCTCACGGCTCTTGTCGGCACGATGCTTCGTGGAGGAAGTCATCGGCTTGCGGTAGACACCCGCCTCATCTGAGGCCTCTCGCTCACGTTCCTTGTCGGCACGATGCTTCGTGGAGGAAGTCATCGGCTTGCGGTAGACACCCGCCTCATCTGAAAACCGTAGTTTTCTGGGCCTCTCGCCCTTCTTATGCGCCTGGCGACTAACACTTTGCTTATCCGGAGTTGTACGCCGATAATTGATGTCCGCCTCTGTTGACGCGTCATCCGACGATAACAACCTCCGTTTCGAACTTGATCCCCGTGGAGCCACTGTCGGTAAGTCACGATACACGGTATCATCAGGCGTCCAACTGTCGATCGGGACAGTAGACCGATGAACCCGTTCAGGCCTGTCTCGGTAGCCTGTTTCCCTAGGGTCTCCTGCCCTAGCCCCACGTACTACTAGTCTCCGGACCTCCGGCGGTCCACGTAACCTCGATGGCATCACCTCCATCGGCACTGTCTCACGCGGGTCATCACGGAACTCTGGATACGACATCGAACGGGACGCCTGAGCCCAAGGCGCTTCTCTTTCCCGAACGACAGGCACTGTCATTTCTTCGAACCGCTGCGTCATCCGCGCCATGCTCTCGCGCAGGAATGACACCTCGGCCCGAACATCGGACGCGTCGTCTCTCCGCGACGACCTCGACTCTGCTGACCCTCTTTCAGCATTCACTAAACTTTCCCTACGTTCCGGACACTGCGGACGGTAGCTTTGACTGTCTACCTGTCTCACACTTGGTCTTTCAGCGGCTGCTAAACCTGCTGAACTTCGTTCACTGAAATTAACAAGTAACCGTGCGTCTTCTGAAGCAACTGGGGAACCAGATCGTAACCGTCGTGCCTGGCGTCCATCACCAGTCTCTTGAGACTCCGGAACAGAACGAAGCCAATTCTCAACTCCCACAGTAGCCGAAGAACGAGGATCCCGAACATCGACAACAGCAGAAGCGATTGGACCGACTGCACCAAAGTCATCAGGCGAAACCTGCTGTGAAACTTTGGGACGAGCACCGGAATATTCACCAAAACGAACATCAGGACGAGCCAAATTCCTGGAGACCGCATCTGCTGCTACGGCTCCCAAATCGGGTCTTGGCGGAAAAGACATCTTCGTTCGCGCCACCCGCTCTCCATCTGATTCAACTTCACCCGCCGCAGCTTGTCCTGCGGCAACCAGAAGCGAGTCAAAATAGACCCCACTTCTGGTACCACTTTGTGGCGGACCTACCCGTCTCGTCACAAGCGGCACAAGCCCCCTCGCCGCCGGCGCATCGACCGACGCACGAGGGGTCGCGAGCTGGGCCTCTCGACTCGAGCGCAACTCCCTTGCTTCAAATTGATCGGAGCCGCCCGAGTCGCTCTCTCGCCGGTGTCTACTATCAGTGTAACGGGCCGCCAAGGCGCCGTCGCTCCCTTCACTATCCGGCCAAGACGGCTCTGAAACGGTCGCTCGTGAGAGGGTATAGAGCTCGGAGGCGTTGGAGTCCGACTCTGCCCCGTCCGCGGCCACCGGGTGGGTAGCAACCTGAGCGCCAGGATGGCCGCCTGTGCTCAAATCAGGGTTCGCTCCTCTCCGGGCAGACGACCCTCGCTTGGAGCTCCCCTTCACGGCCACGGGCTTCTTCGTTCGCTTGCCCGACCGTCCAGACCTCCGTCTTATCATATTACACGCCACAGCTCGTGTACTGGTGCCACCGACGGGCATCACTGAAGATTGTCTTTTCTCCGCAGGCCAAAACGCCCGAAACCACGGCCATTCGAGGGGTCCGAGCCCCAAGCCGCGCCAAAACGACATTATCAACTTCGAAACCAGGGAATGGAAAACACGGACAATATACTAGGTCGCTGCGTCGATTCGCAAACGGCAACCTAACCAGCTGGTACCAGGATCAATTTTACAACGCCCAGTGCGACCAGGCAGCTGTGTCGATCGATCGGCGGCCGGAGATCCGGACGACCGCCGTCAATTTGTTTCGCTGAGGTAACTGAGACGCCGAGTCGGTCTTCAAAGAAAAGACGGACCGCTCGCTCTCCTCGCGTTCCCCGTCTCTTTCGCCCGTAGGCAACTGCACTGAGTGCGGCCTCGCGCCGACTCCGAGGGTGTCCAGAAATTCCCTCCTTCAACTCCTGTCTTCTTGCCCGTAGCAAGCCCGCTTCACGCGGCCGAACTGTCGCCACCGAGAGGGGCCTTCAAATTCGCTCTCCCTCTTCGTTCACTGACTCTGCCCGCCCGTAGGTGTTGACCGTATGCGGCTTCGCGCCGACTTCGAACTTTGCCCTGAAAACACTCTGCCGCGCGCTCGACGTCGCTCAGAACAGCATCGGTCGACCCCAGGCGCTTAAAAAGGCCGGGGACCTAGCAATGCAATTGAGCTAACGCCTAGGGCACTTAGGGTAACGTGATTAGAGGCTGGTAACTGACTTACAGGGACCGTTAACTACCCCGACGGATCGGTTGGCTGCGACCGATACGTTCGTTGCCGGCCTTGTACCGAGGCGCACCGGCAACGAACCTTACAGGGCCTGTGACAATATTTCCCTCTCTCTCTCCCTGCTCGTTAAGGGGAGGAAAGATGCGGCACGGAACAGGTAACACGGGAGTGAAATCCGCTTGTTGATGCGACACTCCGTTCGATAGTTATGAATGAATTAAGACCCACGGCGCGTAACCTCGGGGCACTCTTCCCGGGCCGATACCGATCAGGTCAGGCCTCCAGCGGCGCACCTACTGACAAGTCGTATTCACGATGGATTTCCTGGGCAGAACGCGCCCGTCGAACACTCGGACAAGATTCACAACAACCAAGCCGCCGGCGACAAACCGGGCGCGGCGATCGATCAGATTTTCGCTGCGGCGCGTAACCACGGGGAAAGACCGGGTGGCCTCCCTTCTAACGTAAATATCTCGAAAACCGTTCTACGGGCACTCACCGGTACCGTGAGATGGATCAAGCAGCGGTCCTCGCTGCGTAGTTTGACACTAGCCGCTAGTCGATCGGACGAAAACCGACCGAGATATCGTCAATCAAAGTTGAGGCAACTTTTATCGAACCAACACTGACAAATTCAACGGTCACTGCACCGACCTCTCGCCGCGAGCAGGAAGGCAGAATTATCTGAGTGACCTGCGAGGGGAACCAAATGAATGTAACGGACTAGGCCAACGCGCGCCTATCCCTTGTTTTACGATGCGCGGCGCCCGTTCGGAAGGACGAGCGCCTCAAGATGCACTGAATACCGGTGTCGGCCGCTTGGTTTCGGCCGACGATGAAACACTGACTCTAGCTGACACTGAACGAACTTTCAACACCGTGCAGAAAACTCACCACGCGCGTTGTGCGCCGGAGTGGACTCAACCCTTAACTCTCGAACACGCCGGTATGGCTAGCGATCGCCCAACACGGCCCTTCTACTCGGCCGAACAACAGACCAATAGGTGCAAGAAAAGATATTCGTAAGTCAAAGACGTTTTATTTGTAACGACCGCAGACACCAGGCGCTGCGGGGTCGCCTTCCAACACACGCGACAGCTACTCGAGCAGGGAGGGAGCCCAAACCCTTGCCCTACCGATATTTAGCATGCACCACGGAACACGGGTCTTCCGACGGTCGGGGACCGCGGATAATCGAACCGGTATCAGTTTTTGCCCTCGAACTCTTAACCGAAACAGCTATGACGCAGAAGAGCCGGGTTAGCAGCTATCGATACGCCACTGGATACGTTTGGCCGGTAAACGACGTCGAATACACAAGGTATTGAGTGGTCGTCAGCGCGCCGTATATATCGTGATAAATGCAGAATCATACACAGAGTGTTGTCTTGCTACACGTATCCGACACTTAAGCAGAGCAGCGTGTGGCAGGCTTTATTCCACGGATGTTTTAACGATTTTTATAGATGTAGCTCTCTATATCCAGTCATTTGCCAATGCACGTAAATTCGACCGTAATTCGACTAAAATTCATATCTTTCGATCGGTTGCAGCTATCGCTTAGCTCTCAACGGCAATTCGGCCGCCCGATAATTTATCTTTCGAACGGTGTATTCAGAAATTCGATATCATTATCCGCGCAAATTTTATATGCGCCCAAAGTCAAAAGTAGCTGCTTGCACACTATACTTTGGCTATAAAACACGAATCGGTCTTCCATAGGTGAAACTTTTCAACGTGAATTTTGACCGCTTAACGCCCCATGGCAAAGTTGTAGCGAAACGATTTACTAGTCGATCCGCATATACCGCGAATTTCTATCGGCCATAGCTCCGGCGCTATAAGGGATCCCGCGACCCTACTTTGGCCGCCCATGTATTGTCAGTTACCAGCTTATGTTTCATATTCGAAAATTCGTCTTGTGGCATTTCCGCCACATCAATAAAATGCAGATATCCATGACGGAAAAGTCTTATATATATAGCTACGTGTACATGTAGGCTATGTTATAAGCCACATATTTAACGTCACACTAACTCTAGGAATGTCCTGGGCACGACGTTAAACTGCATCCATCCTCCGCCACAGGAAACCAACAACGTCCCTGTGCCGATCCTAAGCCCGGACAAAGGAGGAAGGTTTGCCAGATGGGTGGCGATACACTGGCAGGAAAAGACCAAGACGATTGTAATCCGCAAAAACCACGACACAAGTGAACAGAGCAACCCAGATGCTTCAAGGTGTCGTGATGTGGAGCAGACATGCACAGGCCGGTTAGGACAGACCAGTGGAGAGAGTCGGGGAAAGAGCATGGGACACATACGGGTATTGACCCACGTTGTCCTTCATGCCTCTTTCTCACGATTCTTTTCAACGAGACAAGGTGGTCTAGCTGCTCCAAGATGTTCATGGTATGGAGCAGACCTGCTGACCGGACCAGTTGAAGCTGGGCAGCATGACGCGAGACAGACTCAAACAGAGAGTGGCGTCGGACTCTTACGGGCATTGAGCCCTATGATATTGATGATGATGATGATGATAACTCTAGGAGATTATTGTTCTAATTTTCAGTTAAATTTCCAATTTTCGTTGGTCAGCCTATGCAGGTCTAGGTCCTATCTATGGCATATATAATTATGCGCTCCCAAAAATTATGTTACTGCAAAAAGAGCCAAGAAACTGATGGATGGAATCTATAGCCTTTGTAGGCCTAATTGAGATTCTGGACACGTCGTATATCTTATGATCCATTGCAAGCTGGACTAAAATAGGTTTAAAAACGAGCCAAACTACTTCCGATTTCTTGTCTATAATATTTACACGAATATCTGGCATAAATTATGTATCTGAGTTGCTGATTATGCTATAATTGCTCTTTTTAAAACGACAGGACGCATACATCATGCAAAATGAATACCAACGCAAGACCTTGGACATAAACACACACATACATGTATAGGCCTATATATATATATATATATATATATATATATATATATATATATAATTATACATGCCAACACAAGATAAGGCACATGCATATTTACACATACCAGCACAAGACCAGCCAATTATGTAAGCACAGAAAAACTCAAAATACGAGCATACATCGGTCTACAGAGTCGAATTAAAAACGTGCATAATAGCAGCAATAACACAACATAAATATTTTATCTGAAGGCGTTTTCCACCAGAAATGCTCAACATGCCACGACCAAGTTTATGTAGGTCTCTATCTAGGAGGCTACGTTATAAAGCATTCCTACAAGTCTCGTTCTTAAACGTACATACATTTACATCCAAAAACCTTGCACGTTTCTGTACACACAAGGAACCGGCTTAGCCTATACATCCATGGATGAAAGCCTGCTTTTGACAACACCAAACTATAGAAAAGCACATGGCTCACCCACTCCAACTGAAATTCTCCACTAGTCACGAACCGGTCCTACAAACGAACACAGGCCTATAATATACACTAAACAAACACGCCAACAGAAAGCCCTTTTTAACTATTATAATACGGCTGCATAATAGAGCACGCTGTGGAAAGACCCAGAGACTGCTGCACGCCTGATCTTTAGCCAGGTCACGGTTACTGCATGCATTCAACAATAATAAAATAATACACATTATATACACGAAGGCCCTATACGTGCCGTATCTTGCAGATACATACATATACAAGAAACCCTGCAGATTATATGATGTGCTTGAAAGCCTTGAATATAATATATTCAAGGCTTTCAAGCACATTATTATACTGTATTGTACAAGCACTAGGCCTATATTATAGCATATAGCTAAAGGATAAGCTTATGTGACTGTAGCCTATACGGTATAATTGTGTTTTTATTAACGTACATAACTCAAGTACTGTAGTCAACTTATGCATGATTTTATCCATGCCCCTTGTATCTACCTGCTCGCCAGCGAACATACATACACGCAAGAAAATTATGTAGGCCTACGAATGCATACATACATACAGACAGACATACAGAACACACATACATGCATACACATTACACATATTCAAAATACATGCATATGCACACATGCATGCATACATGTATGTAGCCTATGCATGAATGTATATGCACTTGTTATAACGCCCATTCAAGCTCTAGATATACTCAGAGGCTCTACATTGACAGGCTACTTACGTAACGACAGATGTAGATATATAACTTAGACTTCCAGATCTGAAAGACAGAAATAATCCAGTCTCTGTTCGAACTATGGACAACAGCAGATTCGAGAAATCGAAAACCATTGAAGACTATAGCGTTGTCTTTATGATTCTACTATAATAATTATCTACACAGTATTATACACGAGAGATCGACTTGCGACTTCAATATCTGCATTCCAAGTATACATGTATACTGTATAGGCCTATATGCGATATGCGTACAAGCATGCATATTACCAAACATGCATATAAAGATGTGTACATAGGCCTACTATGTCCAAGTATATATTATATATTTTATATATAATATATAATATATATATAATATATATGCGTATAGACTACATGTATATAAATCACTTCGACCTTCATTTAATTTCTTTCAACGCTCGCCGACTATAATAGTAGGCCTAAAGCTTAAAGCACTTGCACACAGGGCCGGCCCTAGCTATAGGCAAAGTAGGCAGTTGCCTAGGGCGCCGCAGCCTTTGGGGGGCGCCGCGGCACCGGCGAATTTATTTTTTGACACTATATTGCTTTCAACTCAAGACTTTCGCTAATGGAAAGAATTTAAAACAATGTCTTCAAGAAAGGGGCAGTAACTGAGGCAGGGCCGACCTTAGGCATAGGCAAAGCAGGCAGTTGCATGACGCGCCAAGTTCTATAGGGGCCCCATTTTCATCAAAGAAGGCGCAATTTCAACAATAGTTTATTTTAATTGTTTTTAAACTTATACCATTCTCCACAAAATTGAATATTGTCCAGCCGTCAGTGTACTAATAAAGAAATTGGAATGAATTAGGCCCACTCAGTTGAGCGTACAAGGCCGTAGTTAGGGAATGTTTTGGGTGCTTGAAGTAACACCCCCGAAATGAAATAATGGAAAGAATTTACGCTCACAAGGCCGTAGTCAGGATTTTATTTCGGAAGATGTTTTCTTGACCGTGAATTTTGAGGTACGCATACGCTGCGGTCGATGTAAAAAATGAAATAATTATGCATTTGCTAGCACATGACAGTGTGTAATGTAGGCCTAATTTTTAGCAGAAAGTAGTCGAAAGTCGCGGAAAATAATGTTTTTGGACGTCAGAAAATTCGACGACTAACAAAAAAGTCATCAGAAAATTTCGCCCAAAAAAGTCGACCGCAGCGTGTACGTACCTCAAAATTCACGGTCAAGAAAACATCCCCCGAAATAAAATCCTGACTACGGCCTTGTGAGCGTAAACCGGCTCTGGCTAATTCATCTTTAGATTCTGACGTGGGCTGAACAATTGAGTGGAAATCTAAGGGCGCCAAATGCCATGGGCGGAGTTTATCAGGGGCTAGGGGGGGCTAAGCCCCTCCAAGAAGGCCCAAATTCATCTTTTTTACCATGAAAATGGTATTCGTTTTCTGGGTTAGCCCTCCCAATAAGGCCCAGACTCGGGGTTAGCTCCCCCAAGAACGGAAACCAAACTCCGCCCATGCCAAATGCAGGCCTATGCCTGGGGCGCCAAATGTACGCCTTGCCTAGGGCGTCATTTGGGCTAAGGCCGGCCCTGCTTGCACATAATATCTTTATACAAGTACAGAATTTTCTTTTTACACTGGTATGTATATATATATATATATATATATATATATATATGAATATATTTGCATGTGTGATTATATTATAAAAAGAAGGCATACAGCCATATAATAATAGCGACGACAACACAATGGGTGCATGCATGCTTGACCGATTTGTTTAATAGGCTCAAGTAAAAATCTCATGTGCGACTGTGCGCCCAGACACTCACGCACACTTAAGCACACAAGCACACACACAAACACACAAACAGACACACACACACAAACACACACACACAAACAAACACAAACACACAAACAACAAGCACACAAAACACACTCACACACACACACTTAAGCACACAAGACACACATACACACAGAAACACACACACTAGGGCACACACTAGGGCGCACACACAAACACACACACAACAAGCACACAAACACACACATACACACGCACGCGCGCATACACACTCACACGCAAAGACACACACACACACACAAAGGAGCACACAAAGGCTACACACAAGCACTGCCCGCACGAATATGGGGCACATGTTAAAATGTAGACTGAATATGAAATCGCATAGCTGTAAAATTATAGTGACCCTATAATAATACATGCGGGTTTATATATTTACCTACAGCGTTGGCATGCCAGTCCAAATGTCAAGTGTTGCCTTGATTGGGGTGGGGTACCACCGGCCAGCGACAATCACTCTGGCGTGCGATTGGGCAAAAAGACTACGAATTTTCTCACCTAAGGAGCTGGGGTGGGAGTTAATTTGTGCAGACCGGGGTGGGCTCGCATAAAGACATGTCCTTCAGTTGAGCGTCCCTGATATATTATAGGGTCGACTGGTGGGTGTTTCATGTTAAGGGTAAATACCTCTGCAGGTTGGTCGGATCAGCTTGATGGTCGATATGGGGGAGTGGATATAGGGGTGGGTGGGGGTGAACGTGTTGCCCCTTTCCTGAGGAACAAAATAGGGAGGGTATAAAGGCGTAAGGAGCACGCTAACGACCCCTGACGATTGGGAGATGGTAGTATGGTAACATGCACAAAAAGCATCATCATCATCGTCGTCGTCGTCGTCATCTTCGTCATCGTCATCATCATCATCATCATCATCATCGCCATCGTCGTTATCATCATCATCATCGTCATCGTCATCGTCATCATCATCATCATCATCGTTTTACATTTACACGACCGACATCCTTGACTGAGCGATAATCTCCATGTAGATCTACACTTCTACAGCCCTATAGATAATGATACGAACAAGAAACACCAATCGCTTTCTTAAAATGTCTATTCCTCACAACAATAAATTCCGGGCACGGATAAAATCACTCCTCGAATTTGATTACAAATTTGTTGACAGTTCATGATTGAAGTGCTATGTAAGACAGCACGTACATGTATACGTAATAGCCAACAGTGCCTAAAGATTAATAACAACACCTAATATAACCTATAGTACACCACGGTCTAAATTATTAACAACACTTAGGGAGTAGTCCTACTAGTCCACCAGCGCCTAGATTCAGACAACTGTTACACTTAAGAAGTTATGGCGTATAATAGTCCAAGAGTACCCAAATTAATTACAACACTCAGGGCCTATAATTATAGTCCACAAGTGGCAGTGCCTAGCTTAAGAACAACACTTATAATTGGCCACCAGTGCCTATAATATATCTGTATTAACATAAGCTGCCAATGTAATGTAGTAGTAGCTCTTAATACTCTAACAACCAACAAGCTGCTTAAGTTTCCCAATATCGCCGCTAAAAGCATCACGTGAGAATAAAACTAGGTCAACTGTCAGTGTCATAACTGGGTCACTTAAGGCCGTGTGCAACTCCGCTCGGAGGCCAATCAGACTCGGCTGGGGGCGGAGTCGTCCAGCTTTGCCAATAAAATGGCGGTGCAAGATGGCGGCTGTTGATTCTTCAGCGAGGAGGCAGTGGAACAGTCTAGAATATGCCGGATGGATTTGCGTTCGACAGACTAGAACCGATCGATGACATCATCATTGACATTGACGATCCGGTTGCAGACGACACGCTGGACGCCCCGGAAAGTCTTGACGAAGAGACGGACGGTGCACCCCTCTGAAACAGTACACCACACAAAAAATTATAGGGATGAAACCAGCCCGCTGAAAAATGTATTCTGTTGCTAAATAGGTACCAAAATTATAGGGGATGAAACTAACTCTGAATGCATAGGTGCAATCACGTCCTAAAAGTTGGGGGGACCATAATGAATCACGTCCTAAAAGTTGGGAGGACCATAATAATAAAGTTAGGGGACCACTCAAACGTTGGGGGGGACGCGTCCCGTGGGTCCCATAGGGTGGTTGCGCCTATGCACGAATGCGAGTGAGTATCATGGATACCGTCATGTAGCACTTAAACAGCCTTACTAGGCAACTTACGGTTTCGATGGTTTACTTTAATTCACGAGCGAATATTTACGATTATTTACGAATATTAAAAAATCTTAATATTCACGAATATTTACGAATATTAAAACCTCAAGTCACGAATACTCGATCTGTGGTGAAAAGCAATGCTACAGTACCAATTAAAAGCAACGCCATAGTACCAATTAGAAGCAATTCTACAGGACCAATTAAAAGCAATGCTACAGTACCAATTAAAATCAATGCTACAGTACCAATTAAAAGCAATGCAACAGTACCAATTAAAAGCAATGCAACAGTACCAATAAAAAGCAATGCTACAGTACCAATTAAAAGCAACGCTATAGTACCAATAAAAAGCAATGCTACAGTACCAATTAAAAGCAACGCTATAGTACCAATTTCCTCTTCTCGTCCTTCGACATCTTCTTGTTGCTGCTCTTTGCGGACGATTTAGCCTTGCTTCCCTTCTTATTGTGACGAGCCTTCAAACCGTACGTACAATAGAATAATTAATTGTTGAACATGTTAGCACGTAAATAACGTCTTATTATTGCTAGTGGTTTAGTAGGAATAGGAGCAGTGGTATTAAGAATTATTGTGGTAGTATAGTAGGAATAGTGGCAGTGGTAGTATGAATCATGGTAAAAAAGTCCTATCCCGTTCCACGAGGAACATAGGGAGGCGCTCATCTCCTTTTCCATGGCCCTGAGCAATGGACGAATCCCAACGCCATGGATACGAGGCCAGTGTATCGCAGGACTTGCTGTTTACTTCTCAGCTTACGCCGGTACCAAATTATACTGCTTGGTGACAGAGGCACGTGTGCGTAAACAACTTGCCCAAGGTCGTTACCCGGAGTCGAACCCGCAACCTCCCGCTCCGTGAGCGGACGCGTTACCGGTCTGCCACGCCAATTGGTAATATCAACAGTGGCTGTGATAGTGTGATAAGCTAGTAAAGGATTAATGGCCGTGGTAGCATATTATAGTGAGCGAGCCTTAAAGTCCCGTCATTGCAGAATGACTTATTTTTAGCATGGTAGCGTCGAATATACCCAACTGACTAATGCAACGAATATTTATTTACTTGTCCATTTCTATAGCACCCTTCAACCTCTCTACTCATAGGCGCTCCCGACTACAGCGCGGACACTGCATCGGAGTTTCATGCCGAAGCGAGCAATTGCGAGTAAAGGACTTGCTCAAGGTGCACACGAAGCGGCTTGAGGTAGATTCGAACCTGCAACTCTCCGGCTGCAAGGCAACGAACATATCCACTACACCACCGCGCCTCACAAAAGAAAAACACTTTGCTGAGATAGTTCCACAACTGAACGAATGCGTAATTATTAGTCAAAATTTAGTAATCAAAATTTAGTCTGTAATTAATTATGGGCACCTACGTTTTCAGCTTTAATCTTCTTGGCTTGCCGTCCCGCAATGAAATGCATTACAACTTTTCTAAAGAAGAATAAGCCGCTGCAAACACAATAGAATAATAATAATTATTATTATTATTATTACAGAATACAGATAGATTCTGTTGAACTTCTATCGCGCTTCTATGCGTGTAAGGGTCATAAGAAAATTTCGTCCAATGCAGAGTTTCAGCCAGGGGAGACTCAATTTCGGTGGGGAGACATTGTATCGGGGGGGGGGAGACTTTTTATCGTAAAACTGGCCTTAGGCATACTAAGCAAAGCAAGCAGTTACCAGTAGTGCCAAGTTCTATAAGGGCGCCATTTTCACCAAACACTTTTCCATGGTTTAGTCTTTAATAACAAGGCATGTATTATGCTAAACGTAATGCTCTTGCTGGTTTATTGAGACACGGGGGGGGGGGGTGGGGGCGGATCGTAATGGCTCAAAGGGCACCAAATGTAATGCTTTGCCTGAGGTGCCAAATGAACTATCTGCTTGTGTTATGCTGTGTAAAAGTTGACCGACAAAGCATATTGATTGATTGACTGATTGATTGATCGATTGATAGATTGAATGATTGATTGATTGATAGATTGAATGAATGATTGATTGATTGATTGATCGATCAATTGTTTGATTGATATAGACGTTGGATAAAAAAAAATTGAAAATGTATGTTCGCAGCGATAATTATAATGTTTAGCAAGTCGACATTTTTCGCATTTAATTATTATTCACAATACAGAATGGTTTTGTATTTGAGACGGTGACAGAACCCGACTAGATTTGCTATCACGAAGAGATACAGGAAGATAGAGATATGGAAGTATGTACGGATACAGAAAGTAGAACATACGGATACATGAAGGAAGATACTAAGCCGAACGGAGAGACACGAAAGGGTGGTGGTGTAGTGGCGTAGTTCGGTGGCTTCGATCAGTAGGGTTCCAGGTTTGAATCCACCTCAAGCCGCCGCGTAGGGACCTTGAGTAAGTCCATCACTCGCAATTATTTCTCGCGTGCTTCGGCGTGAAGCTCCGCTGCAGTGTCCGCGCTGTAGTCGGGAATACCTCTGAGTAGGGCGCTTAAAGGGGTACTATGGCAAATGCAATAAATACATGTAAATGAATAAAGGAAGAGAGATATTAAGCAGAAGGTATTTATAGAGGAAGAGCATTGGGATAGATACTTACACTATGAAAGAAATAATCTATAGGCCTATATATAAAAATGTAACCGCGTTTGGCACCTGACGCAAGATCTCCGAACTTTCTTCATTGATTGCTTTGGAAACTTCACCAAAACGTTTAGTTCCAACACGGCCGGGTTGTGAGAATGATTTTTGGGAAAAAGCGCAATCTTTTAAGCTAAAAAAGCAACTTTGCAAATTCCGCCGTTTTCAACACATAGCCTACGTCCGTCAATAAGCCTTGCATACCAATTCAGGCATGTTTGTTCCGTAAATTTCTTTAGCGCATTTCATTACGGCCTTCGCATTTACGGCCTTCTTGCTCAAGCGTTTTATGGCGTGATCCGCGTGGCCATCGCGGAGGGGGAGGGGAGGGGGAGAGGGAGGGGGAGGGGGGAGGGGAGGGGGGGACGGGGAAGGGGTAGGGGTAGGGGAGGGGAAGTCTTTTTTGCCACAGCAAAGCGTGGCTGGGTACAGCTAGTAATAAATAAAGGAAGAGAGATATTAAGCAGAAGGGATGGATAGAGGAAGAGCATTGGGATAGATACTTACACGATGACAGATACGACTACGACACCGATCATAATGTAGATGATCGTATTGTCTGATTTCGGGGTCTCGGTCGTACTGAAGTGAAACGTAGCTGTAAAATGTATATCAGACAGTTCAATATACATGTAAGCCTGGTGAAACTGGACAACTATTGCTAATTTAATCTAATCTAATCTAGTCTGATCTATAATTTATAATCTAATGTATATTCCAACCTAATCTAACTTAATCTATAATCTGATCTATAGGTCTATATTCTAATCTAATCTACAATCTAATCTATTCTATAATCTATTCTGATAACTATAATTATCATCTAAACTCTAATCTATGATCTTATCTAATCTATAATCTGTAATCTATTAGTGTATAACCTCTAATCTTATCTAATCTATAATTTTATAATCTATAGAAGGTCTAATCTATAGTCTATAATCTATAAGCTCATCTAATCTATAATCTATAATCTGTAATCTGTAATATGTAATGTATAATCTGCAATCTATAATCTATAATCTAATATATAATCTGGAACTCTCCGGCTCCAAATCACACACCTCTACACCACCGCGCCCCAAAAATCTAACCCAATATTAGAATCTTGTGAAGCGCTTCTCACAACAGAGTTATTCAGAAGCGATCTCAGCGTCACAGATCAATGAACACAGAAATACCTGACACTAACCGACACGATTCCTACTCTGGGCCTAACCGACCTTCACGATGTTTACTCTGGGCCTAACTGACCCTCACGACGCCTACCCTGGCCATAATCGACATTCACGGTCCCGAACTACTCTTCTTTATAGTGTGCACAGCAACAGTAGCTAGAAGGTCTTGGACTGATCTAATAGCGTATAAATAGAACTTACACAAAGCTTACCTTCAGCAAGCGATCTAGGCTTTCCAGTTGTTATATTAAGATAAGGATCAATGTAATCCCCAGCTGCCTCCCTCTTTCGTCGGCGCTTGTAGAAACCGGTTTTCTTTCGCTTCGTCGCTTTCTTGGACATAGTCAGTTACACCGTGTGTCAATTAAAATCTAATCAACCAGAGCCGAGACCAATGGAACTGGACTATTTATTAATTAAGCTGCTAAGCATCTATGTATTGAAATGATTCGTGAGATTAAAAACGAAGCCTGCTTTGTATAGGCGCTCGACAATAACCGTGACGCCATCTTCTCTTTTTAATCGGTTTGGAATGACGTCATTCCTAGAGTCAACATTATTTTTTGCTCTTTTCTGTGAGTAGGTAAGGGAGCTTGAGCTGATGATTTATGGTTGGAATAATAATTTGGTCATTGGTAGTGACGCTCTTAAAAATATCATATTGAAAAAATTAATAACAGTAATAATAATGATAATAATAAAAAATTATAATAATAGTGATGACGACGACGTCACGATGATGATGACGATGAGTATGATGACGATTGTTGATGATGACCAAGACGACGATGACGACGACGACGATGATGATGATGATGATGATGATGTTGACGATGATGATAATAGCAACAACAGTAAGAAGTGTTTGGCTTTCTATTGGTCACTTTCGTTCACTAGCCTAATTCACTCACCATTTTGATCAAATATAGGCGCTTCATCAGGCGTTGTGTAATGAGAGGGTGTACGGACAATTCGGAGCGGACAATTCGGAGCGGACAATTTGGAGCGAACAATTCGGAGCGAACAATTCGGAGCGAACAATTCGGAACGGATTGACTGATTTTCCCCTTAAAATCATTAGAAGTTGGATTGACGAAACTATCGTTTTTGTAAATAGAAGTTGGATGGTGGAAATTATTCTTACTTCATATCAAAGTTGGATTGATGAAAATATTGTTGCTTAAATAGAAGTTGGCTAAATATAATGTAAGTTGAATTTATGAAGCAATAATAAATGTTGTTGCTCAAATAGAAGTTGGATTGACGAAAATAATTCTTGCTTCAATAGAAGTTGAATTGAAGAATATAAACAGCGGACGGTCCGAATTGTCTTCTCGTTAACTAAATTGAAGGGGCACTGTGAAAGTGAAAGCGGAAACCACTTGTTCCAACGGTCCTTAGTCCTTACATCAGACCTATCCTGTGATGATTTGCGAAACTTGCGAGACACACAGAGAACGGAAGTGAAAGTAAAAACCTATGTTCAAACGGCAATTTCATATGCAGTGATATGCGATAAAACGAAAGTGAAAGCGAAACTACAGTTTTCAACGGTCGTTTATATCAGACCACTCCAGTGATTAACAAAACTGACGATAGCCTACACATTGAAAGCGAAAGCGAAATTACAAGTTAGAACGGTCATTATATCAGACCACTCCGGTAATTAGCAAAACTGACGATACACATTGAAAGCGAAAGCGAAACCTGTATCGAATTCTTTTAAACTACGGAAACTGTCTCTTCGTCAACAAGATTAACTTCTCAACATGATTAGCTTCTCAACATGATTAACTTCTCAACAAGATTAACTTCTCAACATGATTAGCTTCTCAACGTGATTAGCTTCTCAACATGATTCGCTTCTCAACATGATTAGCGTCTCAACATGATTAGCTTCTCAACTTTGCCTTAGTTACCTATCGAAACTGACGATACACATTGAAAGCGAAAGCGAAACCTGCATCGAATTCTGTTAAACTACGGCAACTGTCTCTAGGTTAACATGATTAGCTTCTCAACATGATTAGCTTCTCAACGTGATTAGCTTCTCAACATGATTAGCTTCTCAACATGATTCGCTTCTCAACATGATTAGCGTCTCAACATGATTAGCTTCTCAACATGATTAGCTTCTCAACATGATTAGCTTCTCAACTTTGCCTTAGTTAGCTATCGACAGATCACTAGAACTGACTTCGACTCGAATCTAATCAGCAACAGCAGCATCGCTAAAGTTTCTCTTCTTATCGTTACGTAATAATATGTTTGTCTTCTTCTATCCATTTTCATCTCCATCATCCTTGCAAACAAACAGCACAACTGAAAGTTACGTTCAAGTCGAAAACGAAAGCGAGAGTAAGTCTGACTCTGTTGAGCGAAAGCGAAAGTAAGTCTGAATTCACGTTGATAACGAAAGCTAAAGTAAGTCTGAAGTCACGCTGCTACACAGCTGAAAAAGAAACTTTACTAGCAGTAGCAGCAGTAGTAGTAGTAGTAGTAGTAGTAGTAGTAGTAGTAGTAGTAGTAGTAGTAGCAGCAGTAGTAGTAGTAGTAGTAGTAGTAGTAGTAGTAGTAGTAGTAGCAGTAGTAGGCCTAGTTGTATTAGTAGTAACAGTAGTAGTATATTAATAGCAGTAGTGGTGGTAGTAGTAGTAAAAACTCAAGGAACTCAGAGAGTAGGCTAGAAAGTGAAATGAAAATGGATCGAAAAATTAAAAAAGTGCGCTGAGACTTGAAATTTATGTAAAGGTCGGCTAAAAATATTAATGGTATAAAAAAATAACAATACTGATAATAGATAGACTCACGTCATCTTTAGCGGTATAATCCTTTTTCTTCTTTCGACTAGTAGAACCTTCTTCTCCTTTTTCGCTCTACATTATCAGAAAAACGCAAAATGGTGTAGTCTCTTGCAGAAGAGGTGCTGAACGTAGTGGTTGTAGGAATAGCAGCACAACTACTACTAGTATAGAAGTAAGTTTGCAGTAGTAGTTGAAGCAACAGTTTCAGTAGTACCAGTAATAGTAATAGTTGCAGCAGTAGTGGTAGTTGTGGTACTAGTAGTAGTTATAGATCTAGTAGTAGTAGCCGCAGCAGCAGCAGCAGTAGTAGTAGTAGTAGTAGTAGTAGTAGTAGTAGTAGTAGTAGTAGTAGTAGTAGTAGTAGTAGTAGTAGTAGTAGTTGTAGTAGCAGTAGTAGTAGTAAAAGTCAGTGATGTAGTCGAGTCCACCTGGGCCGAGTCCGAGTCCGAGTCCGAGTCCTGCTAAGCCGAGTCGAGTCCGAGTCCAAAGGAGTTCGAGTCCGAGTCCGAGTCCGAGTCACCAAGGATCGAGTCCGAGTCCGAGTCCAGTGACATCAAGATCCACTGAAACACTCAACTTAATGACATAAAAAAATATCAACACTAATTATGCTAATGGAATTTTTAGTGTAATTTATCAGAATTGAACTTTAAAAATAGCCTACTGAATTAGATAACGTTTTTTGATAATCTGGCGCAATGAAATGGATACAAATATCCTTCCACTGACAAAACACAATTAAGTTCAACAGCGCATCTTGTGAAGTCTCGTATGTTGAGATTTGGGGCCAAAAACTGCCACCCATCAGCAATGCCTCTAAGCCTAGATTTTCTACTCTAGTAAATGTTCGGAATCTGTGGTTTTGGGAAATGGCGTCTATTCACTGTGATAATATCAGCTACTCCAATACCCCAACACAGGCCAACTAAGTGCTACGACCTTGCCTGCACGTTGCAATCCTCCAATTATGTAAAAGCCTATCTGATCTATTAATGGAGATGTAGGCCTAAACCTCTGTGCCCGATTCCATGAAGAGAGAAGTTCTAATAGCCACCAGCCACAAGTAGCCAATAGACACGTCCAACCTCCTATCCTCATTTGTCTTACCATAAATGTTTCGACAGACTAGAAGTCTATGTTCCATCAGATCAGCATAATAAATACCCAGTGAATTGAGGTGTCAAAATATCAAACTCGATATAGACCCTTTGCATGCCATGGATGCCTAGTTTTGTTTGTGCAAGCCTATTATATAGGTAAGCTTATTATAGGCTCATGTTCAAATATTTCAACTAGCCCCTGCCGTAACCCAACACCGACTATACATCAAATAAACCTGTAATTACCTTCCCTCGCCTATATTCAGCGGTGCCCAGCCATCCGTGACATAATTTCAATGTCAGGTTGTTTCATTACGAACTTAAACCCGCGGGCTACAAGGGTTCCTTTGTTTGAGTTGAGTCACTTGATTGATCAAGAAAGCAGACGAAATGTCTTAATTGGTTGTGGTATTACAAAATGGCCTGCTCCACGGAGAATTCGTGACTCGGAAACCGAGTCACCGAGTCAAATTTCGAGTCCAGGGCTTCGAGTCCGAGTCCGAGTCCGAGTCCTGACAGCCCGAGTCCGAGTCCGAGTCCGAGTCCGCAGAAAATCGGTCTCGAGTCGGACTCGAGTCTTTTGCCGGACTCGAGTCCTACATCACTGGTAAAAGTAGTAGTAGTAGTAGTGGTAAAACTTGCCATAGCATTGCGGGTTAATTAATTCACAGACGTTTGTCTCTTTGTGTTTTGTGCCCGTAGGCCTACAAAGCTCAAGGAACTCAGATAATAGAAAGTGAAGTGAAAATGAATGGTGAAGTTACAAAACTTACGTTGAGTCTTGGAATTTCTCCAAAGGTCGGCTAAAAATATTTATGATATAAAAAATAATCATACTGATAATAAATAGACTCACGCCATCTTTAGCGGAATTATCCTTTTTGCTCTTTTGACTATTAGAACCTTCTTCTCCCTTTTCGCTCTACACAATGAGAAAAACGCAAAATGGTGTAGTTTCTTGCAGAAGGGGTGCTGAACGTAGTGGTTGTATTATTAGCACAACCACTACTAGTAGAAGTGGAAGTAAGTTTGCAGAAGTATAGTTGAAGCAACAGTTCCAGTAGTACAAGTTATAGTAGTAGTTGTAGCAGTATAGTGGTAGTTGTAGTAATAGTAGTTACAGATCTATCAGTAGTAGTAATAGTAGTAGTAATAGTAGTTGTATCAGTAGTAGTAATAGCAGTAACAGTAGCAGAAGCAGTAGCAGCAGTAGCAGCAGTAGCAGTGGCAGTAGTACTAGTAGTAGCAGTAGTATTAGTCGTATTAATACTTGCTGGCAATGCGGGTTAATTAATTCACAAACGTGTGTCTCCGTATAGTGTGCCCGTAGGCCTGCAAAGCTCAAGGAACTCAGAGAATAAAAAGTGAAGTGAAACTGAATGGCGAAATTACAAAACATAATGTTGAGATTTGGAATTTCTCCAAAGGTCGGCTAAAAATATTTATGATATAAAAATAATCATACTGATAATAAATAGACTCACGTCATCTTTAGCGGAATTATCCTTTTTCTTCTTTCGACTTTTAAAACCTTCCTCTCCCTTTTCACTCTACACAGTAAGATAAACGCAAAATGGTGTAGTATCTTGCTGAAGGGGTGCTGAACGTAGCGGTTGTAGTAGTAGCACAACTAGCCTACTACTAGTAGAAGTGGAAGTAAGTTTGCAGTAGTAGTTGAAGCAACAGTTCCAGTAGTAATAGTTGCAGCAGTAGTTGTAGTAGTAGTTATAGATCTAGTAATAGATCTAGTAATAGCAGTAGTAGCAGTAGTAGTTGTAGTAGTAATAATAGTAGTGGTAGTAGTTGTAGTAATAGGTGTAATGGTGGTAGTAGTAAAAACTCAAGGAGCCCAAAGAGTAGAAAATGAAGTGAAAATGAATCGCGAAATTACAAAACAAAAAAATCATGGTCTACCTTGAGTCTCGGAATTTATCTAAAGGTCGGCTAAAAATATTAGTGGCACAAAAAATAATAATTCTGAGAGTAAACAGACTCACCACATCTTTAGCGGAATTATCTTTTTTCTTCTTTCGACTAGTAGAACCTTCTTCTCCTTTTTCGCTCTACACAATGAGAAAAACGCAAAATGGTGCTGTCTCTTGCAGAAGGGGTGCTGAACGTCGTGGTTGTAGTAAGAGCAGCACAGCTACTACTAGTATAGAAGTAGGTTTGCAGTAGTAGTTGAAGCAACAGTTTCAGTAGTACCAGTTATAGTAATAGTTGCAGCAGTAGTGGTAGTTGTGGTAGTAGTAGTTATAGATCTATATAATAGTAGTATAGTAGAGGTAGTAGTAGTAGTAGTAGTAGTAGTAGTAGTAGTAGTAGTAGTAGTAGTAGTAGTAGTAGTAGTAGTAGTAGTAGTAGTAGTAGCAGTGATAGTAGCAGTAGTATTAGTCGTCGTCGTAATACTTGCTAGCAATGCGGGTTAATTAATTCACAAACATGTGTCTCTTTGTGTGGTGTGCCCGTATGCCAAAAAGCTCATGGAACTCAGAGAATAGAAAGTGAAGTGAAACTGAATGGAGAAAGTACAAAACATACGTTGAGACTTGGAATTTCTCCAAAGGTCGGTTAAAAATATTGATGGTACAAAAAACAATAATACTGATAATAAACAAACTCACGCCATCTTTAGCGGAATTATCCTTTTTCTTCTTTCGACTTTTAGAACCTTCTTCTCCCTTTTCGCTCTACACAGTAAGAGAAACGCAAAATGGTGTAGTTTCTTGCAGAGGAGGTGCTGAACGTAGTGGTTGTAGTAGTAGCACAGCTACTACTAGTAGAAGTAGAAATAGGTTTGCAGTAGTAGCTGAAGCAACCGTTCCAGTAGTACCAGTTATAGTAATAGTTCTAGCAGTAGCGGTATTTGTAGTAGTAGTAGTTATAGATCTGTTGCGGACCAGGGTTGGTCGAAATGAACCAGGATGCAGAATACCAGCCCCGGTCGGTTGTACCAAGGACGTGTCCGCGGGATAAGGCCTTGGCGGTAGACCAAGGGCTAGCCTATGAGGCTTAAGCGTGTAGTTCAGGAACAAGTTCTCTTCTCGAATAAAACAATCTCTTCAACTCGACTCAGTCCGGTTAACAACTCTTTATTCAGCAAGTTCAACGTCTTAAACGGAAGCTCAACTCAGCAAGTTTTGCACGTCCGGTCAACTGTTTAACTGAAAACGATTAAGTGATCGCCTAACTCACTAACTGATTAACTGAAACCGACTGTCTTTCTGCCTCTATCAACGAACTAAACACAGAAGAACTGAACACAGAAGAACTCGACTCAACCGCACTGAACTGAGAAACACTCAACTCGACAAACAGGAAGAACGCTTGAATCGTAACCAAAACTCCTTTTTAAAAGTACTCTATAACATAGGCTGAAACGGTTTTAGCCTAGCAGGCTAAAACGGTTTAAGCCTAGCAGGCCAAAACGGTTTAAGCCTAGGGGGCGGAGCCACAACAGTTTACGCCTAGCAGGCCAGAGCAAGTTAAGCCTAACAGGCCAAAACGGTTTAAGCCTAGTGGGCGGAGCCACAACAGTTTACGCCTAGCAGGCCAAAACGGTTTAGGCCTAGGGGGCGGAGCCACAACAGTTTACGCCTAGCAGCTACAACGGCGCGGCCGTGGGCAGCAGCGGCAGCGACAGCAGCGCAGCGGGCGGCGGCAGCAACGCCAGCTGTGAACAGCTGTGCCAAAACCTTAACAGATCTAGCAGTAATAATAATAGTAGTAGTAGTAGTAGTAGTAGTAGTAGTAGTAGTAGTAGTAGTAGTAGTAGTAGTAGTAATAGCAGCAGTAGCAGTAGTAGTAGGTTAATAATAGCAGTAGTATTAGTCGTCGTCGTAATACTTGCTGGCAATGCGGGTTAATTAATTCACAAACGCGTGTCTCTTTGTGTGGTGTACCCGTGGGCCAACAAAGCTCAAGTAACTCAGAGAATAGAAAGTGAAGTGAAAATGAATGGCGAAATTACAAAACATAATGTTGAGATTTGGAATTTCTCCAAAGGTCGGCTAAAATTATTTATGATATAAAAATAATAATAATGGGAATAAATAGACTCACGCCATCTTTAGCGGAATTATCCTTTTTCTTCTTTCGACTTTTAGAACCTTCTTCTCCCTTTTCGCTCTACACAGTAAGATAAACGCAAAATAGTGTAGTTTCTTGCAGAAAGGGTGATGAACGTCGTGGTTGTAGTAATAGCACAACTACTACTAGTATAGAAGTAAGTTTGCAGTAGTAGTTGAAGCAACAGTATCAGTAGTACCAGTTATAGTAATAGTTGCAGCAGTAGTGGTAGTTGTAGTAGTAGTTATAGATCTAGTAATAGCAGTAGTAGTAGTAGTAGTAGTAATAACAGTAGTAGTAATAGGTGCAATGGTGGTAGTAGTGAAAACTCAAGGATCCCAAAGAGTAGAAAATGAAGTGAAAATGGATCGCGAAATTACAAAACAAAAAATCATGGTCTACCTTGAGTCTTGGAATTTATCTAAAGGTCGGCTAAAAATATTAGTGGCACAAAAAATAATAATTCTGAGAGTAAACAGACTCACGTCATCCTTAGCGGAATTATCTTTTTTCTTCTTTCGACTATTAGAACCTTCTTCTCCCTTTTCGCTCTACGCAATGAGAAAAACGCAAAATGGTGTAGTTTCTTGCAGAAGGGGTACTGAACGTAATGGTTGTAGTAGCAGTAGCACAACTACTGCTAGTAGAAGTAGAAGTAGGTTTGCAGTAGTAATTGAAGCAACAGTTTCAGTAGTACCAGTTATAGTAATAGTTGCAGCAGTAGTGGTGGTTGTATTAGTAGTAGTTAGAGATCTATATAATAGTAGTAGTAGTAGTAGTTGTAGTTGTAGTAGTAGTAGTAGTAGTAGTAGTAGTAGTAGTAGCAGCAGCAGTAGTAGTAGTAGTAGTAGTAGTAGTAGTAGTAGTAGTAGTAGTAGTAGTAGTAGTAGTAGTAGTAGTAGTAGTAGTAGTAGTAGTAGTAGTAGTAGCAGTAGCAGTAGCAGTAGTAGTAGTAGCAGTAGTATTAGTCGTCGTTGTAATACTTGCTGGCAATGCGGGTTAAAGGCCAAGTTTTTGGTCCCAGTATTCTCTCGGTAAACTGGCGTGGCCTATAGAGACCGGCTTGTCAATCAGCTTCAAGCGCACCTGCATAAGAGCACTGACCAGTGACCACTGCTATAGATAACTATAGCCTATCTAAACCAGGTTGAGGAATTGTCTCTTCCCTGAGTGGGTACCTTATGCAAATTAGCTTGGCGTATAGCCTATTGCCGTGTGTGTGCAAGGTTCTTAGAGTGTCAATTGATCTTGGTGGGTGTGTGTGTGCATGTATGTACAGTTGTATGTACTGATGCCGCTGACCAGAACTTTTGCAGGTCAGCTAAGCTGTTGGACGGTTTGTCTAGAGGCCCTAGACCATGCCCCCGGGGACTAGCCATCAATACCAACGACCATACCTGTATACAGCAGTGAAATGATCTTGATAGCTGTCAGCCAGACGTCAGTGCTAGTGTCTGCTCATTTCCATAGCAATAGACACAGGCAGAGACATGTAAACACAGGCCGTATACGCGAAGGAAAAGACAGAACCATCAAGATCATTCAAAGAACCTTGGCTGAGGAGCAGGCCCTGAGAAACAAAACAACTTCCCCACCCCTGCCAGCAGAATATTGCAGAATAACTGGATTGATTTGTGGAGTATAGGGTGCAAATCTGTATAGTTGCAAGGCTTGGACATTGTTGAATATTTATAAAACAAACAACTCTTATACCTATTGAGAGTGTAAGGTAAATCAATGGCAATGGGCGACATTATGTGTGTATGTATTGTAATTGTACATTTATATAGCGCAGCTCACAGATTCAGTAGCGCTCCCGACCCTGGTTAGCACTGCCGCTAACAAATAGCATAGTATGTATGTATATATATATATACATACATAACGCCTCTGAGTAGTTTTTGCTTGAATGAGTGCTATATAAATGTTCGAATGAATGTAGCCTATATATATATGCGCGTGTATGTGTGTATGCTATATAGATATATGTGAATATTATTGGTATACACTGGTCAAGATTCTGCCACCAAGTCAGTGGAAAGGAGGTCTTGGCCCTCTAGGGTATACACTATACACTACACCGTGTCGGCCTTGCTAATCTGCATATGACTCCATGCAGCAAGTCAGCGAAGTTGGTGTACAGTCGACCTAGATCAACCTCTGGGGACATACATATAGCAACGGTCATCCTGTCGGCCAAACTTGAAGAAGACGCTGCCAGACGGTCATTGGTTCTATTAGCCATCCAATCATAGCATTCTACCCAGAGAATATGACCGATGGATCTTGGCCTTTAAATAGATCACAAACGTGTGTCTCTTTGTGTGGTGTACCCGTGGGCCAACAAAGCTCAAGTAACTCAGATAATAGAAAAAGTGAAGTGAAACTGAATGGCGAAAGTACCCAACAAATACGTTGAGATTTGTAATTTATCCAAAGGTCGGCTAAAAGTATTAGTGGCACAAAAAATAATAATACTGAGAGTAAAATAGACTCACGCCATCTTTAGCGGAATTATTCTTTTTGCTCTTTCGACTATTAGAACCTTCTTCTCCCTTTTCGCTCTACACGATCAGAAAAACGCAAAATTGTGTAGTTTCTTGCAGAAGAAGTGCTGAACGTAGTGGTTGTAGTAGTAGCACAACTACTACTAGTAGAAGTAGAAGTAAGTTGGCAGTAGTAGTTGAAGCAACAGTTGCAGTAGTACCAGTTATAGTAATAGTTGTAACAGTAATGGTAGTTGTAGTAGTAATAGCTATAGATCTAGTAGTAGACTAGTAGTAGTAGTAGTGGTAGTAGTAGTAGTGGTAGTGGTAGTAGTAGTAGTAGTAGTAGTAGTAGTAGTAGTAGTAGTAGTAGTAGTAGTAGTTGTTGTTGTGGTTGTTGTTGTTGTAGCAGTAACAGTAGCAGTATAGTCGTAATACTTGCTAGCAATGCGGGTTAATTAATTCACAAACGCCTGTCTCTTTGTGTGGTATTCCCGTAGCCATACAAAGCTCAAGTAACTCAGAGAATAGAAAGTGAAGTGAAAATGAATGGTGAAATTACAAAACATAACGTTGAGACTTGGAATTTCTCCAAAGGTCGGTTAAAAATATTGATGGTACAAAAAACAATAATACTGATAATAAACAAACTCACGCCATCTTTAGCGGAATTATCCTTTTTCTTCTTTCGACTTTTAGAACCTTCTTCTCCCTTTTCGCTCTACACAATCAGAAAAACGCAAAATGGTGTAGTTTCTTGCAGAAATGGTGCTGGACGTAATGATAGCAGTGGTATTAGCACAACTACTATACTTGTAAAAGTTGTAGTATATGTAGGTGTCGCAGTAGTAGTTGTGTTAACAGTTCCAGTAGTAGCAGCTATAGTAATAGCCTAGTTGTAGCAGTAGTGATAGTTGTAGTAGTTGTAGTTATAGATCTAATGGTAATAGTAGTAGCAGAAGCAGTAGCAGTAGCAGTAGTAGTAATATTTGCTTGCAACGCGGGCTTATTACTTCACACACGTTTGTCTGTACGGTGTGCCCGTAGTCGTATAAAGCTCAAGGAACTCAGAGAGTAGAATGTGAAATGAAAATGGATCGCGAAATTGCAAAACATGGTCTACGTTGAGACTTTGAATTTCTCCAAAGGTCGGCTAAAAATATTTATGATACAAAAAATAATAATACTGAGAGTATATTAACAGACTCACGCCATCTTTAGCGGAATTATCCTTTTTCTTCTTTCGACTGTTAGAACGTTTTTTTCCCTTTTTGCTCTACACAGTAAGATAAATGCAAAATGGTGTGGTTTATTGCAGAAAGGGTGAATAATTGACCGTTTTACTTAATGCTCACTAATAAAACTGTGCTATTTGCCTGCAGATTAGAAAGAAAAAAAATAAGCAAGGTATGTAATTTTCAGCTGTAGTACAAGATGTGACAAAGTCGAAAATCTTTTCGTTGTCCGTGTTTTCTCACTTTTTCTCAGAGTGTTTAAAAAAAGAACTAGGCCCTACTACAACTGCTACTGCAACAACTACTACTACTACTACAATTGCTACTAGACTTATTATTATTATTATTATTATTATTATTATTATTATTATTTATTATTATTATTATTATTATTACTTTGTCATCTCTTGGTCGCGACCTCCTTGTCCTCCTTGGCTTCGGTTCCCCCTAAAGAGAAAGTAGAAAGCAAAATGTAAATTTATATAGCACTATGATGAAGAAATGTAGCTAAACAGAAGACACGGCCATATGGAAGTGAAACGACTGGCTTAAACTAATGGACGAAACAAGAAAAGTATGCTGTACAGAGTACGATATTCAATAATGAAAAATAATACTAACTCTAGGATACGTCAGAAAAATTGAATGCCAGAAAAAATTAAATGGTGAAGAATACACGAAATTTCAGGTGACACTCTGGCTAAATATTACAGCTAGCTAGTAATTTAACATATTATAAATTGCCAGATAAAATGTTCGGCACAATCTTCTGCAACACCTTATTTTTTACAGACATAATAATTATGTCAAGGCTCTAAAACATTATTTTATATATATAGCTCCACCCCTCAAATACGTCTGGGTCGTGTCGAACACTGACAAAATAAACGCCAGTTTACTGTAACATTGGACGACACTTTTATCTCAAAATAATAATAATATTATAATTATAATAATAATAAAATAATAATAATAATAATAATAATAATAATAATAATAATAATAAAATAATTAAATCGACGATTAGGGCCATTCTGGGCTGGTTTATAAGCAAATAGTTAGTAATAAAGTCCCTGAGGGGTCCTAAATACCTCGGGTCATAAAAAAAATTAAAAAAAATAATCGGACGAGAAAAAATAATAGTAGGCTAATAATCATAAAGAAAGTTGTAGCAGTAAAAGATAAAAATAAAGTCAATAATTAGAAAACAAAAAGCTGACTCTTACTGGAGGAACATCGTATGGTGGCAGATTCCCGCGATTGTCCCACGGTACCGCTGATGGATCCCCCCTTGGCGGCGATTTAGACTGAAAGTTTAAAACATATATATGATACAAAAAACTTTCGATAAAGAGGATACACCGAGACCAAACGTTATTGTGTTTGTTGAGGCTCCCTTGTAACGGCATGTGCTGCTGTAGAAACTGTAGTCATTATCATCATCATTATCATTATCATTGTTATTGCTATTGTTATTGTTATTGTTATTGTTATTGTTATAATTATTATTATTAATACTTTTATTACTATTACTCTTACCATTGTTGTTATTATTTTTATATTATTCATAATTTATTAAGCACAACATTTTTACAAGAAACAGCACGAAAAGTTCATTGTTCTCTAGTTATTTTAGTTTGTACATTGTGACCTGAATCACCCTAATGCATAACATAATTAAGTACACACACACTCACACACAGACACACGCAGAGACACACACACATCAATTTACAAGTTACGTGAACTGGAGGGAAAGTAGGAGCAGAAAGATGAACGGTGGGAGCGGATGAATGTCAATATTACCGCAGTGGGAACTGGCTTTTTCTTTTTCTTTTTTCTTTTTTTCCGTTTCTAAACGTCAAACGTAAAGAGAGCTGAGATGAGCAACAACCACTACGCTCTTGATGATGTTCCAATAATGATAATGCTGGAATGACGATTTTAGCCTACAGCGACGACAACGACGACGACGGTGATGATGATAATGATGATGAATATGATTATGATTATGATGATGATGATGATGATGATGACGACGACGACGACGACGACGACGTTGAAGATGACATTGCCGATAATGGCAATAAAAGTAAAACGAAAGCGGTGACTAATAATAACACTGTTTTATATGCCCTATTCTTACCTTCTTCTTTTTGGGGCTAGTGCCAACACCAGAGGCAGCGCTCGGGCCAGCGCTCGGGGCAGCGTCAGGGCCAGCGCTCGGGGCAGCGTCAGGGGCAGCGTCAGGGGCAGCGTCAGGGCCAGCGCTCGGGGCAGCGTCAGGGGCAGCGTCGGGAGCAGCGTCAGGATCGGGGCCATCCTTCGAGGGCTTTGCTTTCAGTGGATCCTTTTCATCAGGCTTCTTCTTCTCCTTTCCTTTCTTCGGCTTCAACAAGTAATACACAGAAACATTAAATCAAATCAAATTAAATTCTTTATTGCTTACAAAAATAAACATAACAAACAGAACAGTATTATAGCACAAGTGGTATTTAACAATTAAGTCATTCAACAAAGATTTTGGAAAATGATTAGGGAGCAGTAGGCACTCCAGAAAGGATGAGTCCCGCTTAATGGGGGCCTATATACTATGATTCTACGAATCTATGATTCACAGACTTCAATCACAATCGAAGACCCATCGTAGGGCGCCTGCTTATTTACGAGCGCTGCGTCTTGTCACTTGGGTCGTCCTGAAGGTGTTTCGGAGGCACGAGCCTGGTTGTCAGAGAAACAGGATAGCTGCCAAGGTGCATGTCGAACAGTTAGATGAGTGGAAATGTGTTTTCTTGAGCAGGTGAAACTTCTGGTTTGATTGGAAAACCTCGAGGAGTGGGAGCCAGAACATTGCTAGGCAAATTAATTGTGTGACAGACATAAATTATAAGAGATGGTGAAGCAACCGAAAAACTGTGTAACTCATTGAGTCGTGGTGCAGTGTTGGAGAATAAGGTATAGCCTTGTTTGTATGTGCACTTGTTATAGCGCCCCTTCAAGCTCCTCTGCTCAGAGACGCTCGCTAATGCAGAGCGGACACAGCATCGGAGTTTCACGCCGAAGCGCTGAGCAATTGTAAGTGAAGGACTATCCCAAGGTCCATACGCGGTGGCTTGAGGGTGGATTCGAACCTCGAACCTTCCGGCTCCAAGGCAGCGACGCCACCACTACACCACCGCGCCCCACATACATGTACATGCAGACTATTAATGATCTAGTAAATGTGAGTTGATGTTTTAAACCTCTTCAATAAGTACATGTTCGATAACTATTAATTATAGGCCTACCCTACTAAATTATTCTTGTAAATTATGCCCGCTCGAGCATATGACCGACCAATCGTCCTATGACCAATCGTTTTATGACCAATCGTCCTATGACCAATCGTCCTATGACCAATCGTCCTATGACCCATCGTCATATGACCAATCGTCCTATGACCAATCGTTCTATGACCAATCGTTCTATGACCAATCGTCCTATGACCAATCGTCCTATGATCAATCGTCCTATGACCAATCGTCCTATGACCAAGAGTTCATATATACCATTTTCAGTAACTCTTCGCCTGTACTAACCTCTTCTTTTTTCTCTTCTTTTTTCGCTTCTTTTTTCTCTTCAGGCTTCTTCTTCATTCCGAGCATCGCCATAAACTTGTTTCTGAAGACGAAAGCAATTCTACAGAAATCGAACCAGAAAGACAACATGTCAGCCTTTCACCCATCGTTGCACATACCCCATTATTATAACCAAGTGCTTAATCTTTGCATTTCCTGGGGAGTTCCCCTCCGCGAAGGAACGACATTTCCGCCCCCCCCCCCAAAAAAGAAGAAGTTGGGAGCAGTTGCCTACATGTAGGCCTATATACGTAATTCCCTCCCCCAACATTTATTTACCTGAGATTCCCCCCAGATATTCCACAACTCTTGTTTACATTGTATCTAATTATGCTGATAGTCTAATAACTCTCTGTAAGATTTCCCTATCAGAAAATTTCGACAAAAAATCTGACATAGGGGTCGTCGTTATCAGAACCAATGGTTGCCTTCCGCAACATAAACATCCAGCTACAGTTGCATTGAAATGTATTGGACTGAAGAATCAAAAGAGACTTACAATGCGCCTATGACAAGAACGGCAGCGATGCCACCGTACATCACGGTTGGTGGGATGGGCGGTCCTCCGTCTGTTGTACCGTTTACTAGAACATGTAATGTAATTATTGTAATGTAATGTAATTAATGTAATGTAATGTAATGTAATGTGATGTAACGTAATGTAATGTAATGCACTGCAATGCAATGTAATGTAATGTAATTAATGTAATTAGTGCAATGTAATGTAATGTAATTAATGTAATTAATGTAATGTAATGTAATGCAATGTAATGTAATGTAATGCAATGTAATTCAATGTAATGCAATGCAATGTAATGTAATGAAATGTAATGTAATGTAATGTAATGCACTGCAATGCAATGTAATGTAATGTAATTAATGTAATTAATGTAATGTAATGCACTGCAATGCAATGTAATGTAATGTAATTAATGTAATTAATGTAATGTAATGTAATGTAATGTGATGTAACGTAATGTAATGTAATGTAATGTAATGTAATGTAATGTAATGTAATGTAATGTAATGTAATGTAATGTAATTAATGTAATGTAATGTAATGTAATGTGATGTAACGTAATGTAATGTAATTAATGTAATGTAATTAATGTAATGTAATGTAACGTAATGTAATGTAATTAATGTAATGTAATTAATGTAATGTAATGTAATTAATGTAATGTAATTAATGTAATGTAATGTAATATAATGTAATTAATGTAATGTAATTCATGTAATGTAATGTAATGTAATGTAATTAATGTAATGTAATGTAATGTAAATCTTCGAGAATTTCTCAGCGCCCACAAATGCCACGTCAGGAGACCAGCTTATACACCGGCGTTACATCAAATCAGGTCCGCAATTATAGCCAGAGCTGCTGTTTTCGTTGCAGTGCCAGGTCAAAATCCGGAGAGGTCAAGCCGAGGATACAGCGTGGTGCTACGGTGGTTGTCGATGATAATAATTTACAAGGGTCTGTCTTGCACAGTATTCAGTTTCTGTTCCAATGCCTAGGATCGTCAGGCATTTACAATGCTGTATTGCATTTAAGCATTTTACAAAACGCCTCTATTTGGGTTCAGAGGCCAGTGCGGAAAACCCCGCGAGAAGAAGCAGGTTGTTTTGAGAGGAGAGAATGGAGAAGCGAGACAGCCAGACAGAAGTGTAGAGCTAACAGAAGGAGAATTCGCAATTGCGCATTCCAAAGAGAAGAACCAAGTCAACCAACCAACCAATCAATCAATCAATCAATCACAAAACTTTATATAGCGCCTCTTCAAGATCTCTTCTCAGACGCAAAAATTAAACAAAATGATCTTGACTAAACCATAGCAAGGAGTTCAAGAGCGAGGAACATACATGTAAGCCCTAACCGTCCCTCACGACGCCTAACCTGACCCTAACCGACCCCCACGACACCCCAATTGACACGTCGGTCCCCGATTCTATAGATACGCCAGGATATAAATTAGGAATTATTTTTAGAATCGATACACAACCTGCTCCGATCGAATCGTTCTGGGCCACCGTAACAGCCTCCTCACCACCAGCACCAGCATCAGCAGCACCACCAGCATCAGCAGCAGCAGCAGTAGCAGCATCGGCAGCAGCAGCAGCAGCAGGCTCGTCATCTCTTCTTCTCAGCTTATAATAAGGCATCAGAAGCATACGATCGCTAGAAATCAAGTCATCGCACGAGCAAGACCAAAACATGCGCTGACGTCAGAAAACATTTTTGCTGACGTCGTCGTGTTATGAAACAATTCCGATGACGTCACGAGAGTTTAGAAAATACTATAATATTTATTTTTATGACCGACGGTATGGTTATAGTATCAATATTGTAGTAAAATAGGAATTATAATAGTGATTATTATTATTAATGTAATTGCATTTCAAGTGTTCTCGACATTGTGTTATGTGTTCCTGTAGAAACCGAGGGCTCGTCGTGCCCATAACTGCAGGCGTTTGAAGTCTGAAACAGATTTATTTTGGAACAGTAAGAAGGTTTCTTGTGGGTCTTCTGTTAAAATGCGTGTCAACGTCGGCCGAGTTCCGTGATGAAGTCCAGGACCTCCTGGTCCATTATAGTTCCCGTCGTTTCTAGCGCAACTGGAGTAAAGCTATAATTAACTCGTCTGGAGCTCGGAGTATTTATTCTTTTTTCTCGAAGTGGATATTTCCGCATCTCCTCCAACCATTGTAGAAGTCTCAGCCAGGTACGATTTATTTATTTATCCACTTCTATAGCGCCCCTTCAAACTCTATAGCCTACTCAGAGGCGCTCCGGGCTACAGCGCGGTCACTGCATCGGAGTTTCACGCCGAAGTTCCAGAGGAATTGCGAGTGAAGGTCTGAAGGACTTGCATCGTATGCATCGGAAGCGCCTCCGTGAGGTGGAAATCTTGAAGATGCGCTATATAAATTTCGATTTATTGATTTACATATGATAGGTTAGAGTGTGTATACGTCTACATTCAGTCCCCATCCTTTGGGATCGGGAAAACTCAGGTTTCTGGGGGGGGGGGGGAAACCGACGACAGTTTTTTGTGACCTTTTTCTAATGTTGCGCAGTCGGAAACTATGACAAAAATTTAATATGTAAACGGGAGCTGTCGAATTTTTTTGGTGGGGGAGGAAATGCTGTGCGTATCATTTTCGGACGGGGGGGGGGGGGGGTGGGGGAGGAGAGTACTTATATTTATAATACTTGTGAACAACTCCTCTCGATTTTATCTGGGGTGAATTCTAATTCGTGAGGGACTTCCCCAGAGACGTCTAGACTAAACACTGCTAGTCCTATTTATTCTAGTATTGATAATTAAATTTTATGCTGATCAAGAACAACTTTAAAATCACTTTTTAGATTCTCAAAACGGACACAATGTGCATGTTTAATTTCGACCGAATTTACACGTGCCTGCTTTTTTTATCAGAGTCGCTGCTATATTCTTGGTTGCGAAGTCTGCGTGAGGATATGATCACCATTTAAGAAGGGTTGCCAGAATGTGCCACCATTTGAGTAGGGTAACCAGGTTGTGCCACCATTTGAGTAGGGTAACCAGGCTGGGTCACCATTTGAGTAGGGTAACCAGGCTGGGTAACCATTTGAGTAGGGTAACCAGGCTGGGTCACCATTTGAGTAGGGTAACCAGGCTGGGTCACCATTTGAGTAGGGTAACCAGGCTTGGTCACCATTTGAGTAGGGTAACCAGGCAGAACCTCGTCCTTCTTCTTCTTCTTCCTAGAGGAATGCGAGCGATGCGCCGACTTCGGTGCCCCGGCTACCTCCGCTTGGCCTTCAACGTTGGCCTTCTTGGCCTCGGTCATTGGGTCCTTGGTCTCCTCTGTGACATTCGATTTCATGGTCTCAGACTGCATGTCCTCAACTAACTTTGTGGCTTTAGAGTTTGTGACCTCATATTGCATATCCCCAACCAACTTTGTGGCCTTAGAGTTTGTGGCCTCAGTCTCAGACCGCATGTCCTCAGCCTGCTTTGTGGCCTCAGACCACATGTCCTCAACCTGATTTGCGGTCCTCTTGGCCTCCTCTTTTTCCGCTTCGCTGCTTCCCTTCACATTTCTCCTCTCAGATACGCTGTTCTCATTCACATTCGTGACCTTGGAAGACATGTCCTCCTCATCTTTGGCCTGGCCCTTCTTCTTGGTCTTGGTCTTGAAGGTCGGTCGTCTTTCGTGGAAATGGTTGAGACGCGTCATCGCCATCATCTTTGCCGTCGTAGGGTTTTCAGGGAGTGTCGCGACTGATGGTACCCTGGCGGGCGCAAACGGATGCTGATAACAGTCAAACACAAGTTGAGTAGTAGCATAGTTTCAGTTTAACCATCAGACTATCAAACATTTTTTGTGACTTATAGTCTACCAAGAAGTAGAATACGTTCAGTTTAAAGAAGACGTGTGATAAAAAAATCATTAGCGTCGCCCTCCTCCTTTATCCAGGTTTGGGTCTGGCACTGCCAGAGTGCGAACAGTGGCGAAGTTTAAATGACCCTCAGAGAAATATTGATCACACAGAGAATTTTAGAAGTCGCTCAAATCCTACTTTTCAGCTGTGGCTTGGCTGGGAGTGCCTCTGAATAATTGTTGCTGTTGCTGTCTTGGTGCTCATTGCGTCGTTGATGTTTTCATTGTCCTATCTCCAGCGCTCGTGAATAAGCTGGTGCCCAGCGTTTGGCTTTCGAGCGACGCTTTAGAATTTTGAAATAATTATAGATTACAATTAATTATTACCTTCTCTGCTGATCCCGCTGTGTGTTTTAGACGAAGATCAGACGTCAGCATCGCTCTATTCCTTCTTCTGCAGTAGAGAAATTTTCTACAAACATCCAAACGCATCGAGCTAACTTTTAAGATGGATCACGTTATCGATACTAGTCCTAAAAATATAGACATACATGTAAGTATGTAGACATGAGCAGTGCGTGCTACAACGCCTCTTGAAGATTTCTATTCAGTAATTAACCCTATTGAGGCTTATTAACATGAAGCCTGTTAACCCTATTATGCTTATTAACCCTGCGATGCTTAGTAACCCTCTGAAGCTTATTAACCCTATGAAGGTTATTGGCTCTACGAAGCTCACCAAATTTATAAAGCTTAACCTTATACATCTAAAAGGCCTTATGCTAATTAACTCCATGGAGCTTATTAGCCCTATAAAATTTATTAATCCTATGAAACTTATTAATCTTATGAAGCCTATTAACCCTATGAAATTTATCAACGCCATGAAGCTTATTAACCCTATGAAACTTATGAACCTCATGAAGTTTTTTAACCCCATGGAGCTTAATAACCCTATGGCGGCGACAATGATGAAGAAGCCGACGGTGAAGACAATGATCCAGTTGATTTTATTCTTCATCGGGTCTTCGGTCGTCATAGCCTGGTTGTCAACAGCAAAGTCTTTGAGGTCAATTCCTGACATGACAAAAACCCGGCACAGGTCAAAGATAGCATAAGAATTAGGTCAGTTCAAAGTTCGCAAGAGACTTAGGATGGGTCAAAGTTTGAATGAACGAATGAATAAAATATATGAATAAATGAATAAAGCGTCGATTTGTCCAAAATTGCCTACAATAATTCTTTTAATTAATTAATTAATTAATTAATTAACGTTTAACTAATGCATGCCAGTCTGACCTTGAGTAGGTTTTGGTGGTTGATACAGGAAGCATTGTTCCTGCCTCTTGTTACCCTTGCGCTGGGCGATCTCTCCGAGCTCCGATGGGCAGCTGACGCAGAATTGAAGGGCGGCTGAAGGAGCGTAAGTCCCGATGTCACACTCCATACAGACGGTCTCACGATCCAGGTTCGCCTTCGATGTCCCGGCAAAGCAGGGCACTGAGGAGAGTAATAGAGAGAGGAAGAAAAACGGGTGTAAATGCCTGGACTATCCGACTATGAGACAAAACGTAATGAAGAAATAATGACTACAGCAGATTGTTTTAGACAAAACTAGAATGAAGAAACGTACGACATGCCGGTTTACATCAGACAAATTTCTGGACTGAAGAAATAGAGAGTACAACAAATCGCATGAGACAAAACTAGAATGAAAAAACATACGACATGCTGACTTACATCAGACAAAACTGGAATGAAGAAATAGAGACGACAGCAGCTCGCATAAGACAAAACTAGAATGAAGAAATAGGGAATACAGCAGATTGCATGATGCAAAACCAGAATGAAGAAATATAAACTAAAGCATATCGTATGAGACAAAACTAGAATGAAGAAGTATAGACTAAAGCATATCGCATAAGACAAAACTAGAATGAAGAAATAGAGACTGCAGCGGAATTTATTAGACAAAATTAGAAAACTAGATTGGACTACAGCAGAACGTATATATAAAGAAAAACTAGAATGAAGAAACATACGACATGCCGGTTTGTCCTCGACCCTGCCAGCCACGAATCCAGGTGGACATCGATAGGCTTGTTGCTTCATATAGTATCCCTCGGCCAGTGTTCGCACGGGATCGAAAAGGTAGTCACCAGAGTGGGCGTCGTTTTGCTGGTCGTCTTCATTTATGTAGCGCAAAATTTTGCTGCGTAAGACCCTGAAGGGATTCTGGATGTTCGCCGAAAAGCAACCACAGTGAAATTGATGATAGAATTGCTGCGAGGATTAATTTTTGGTTTCGCTTACGACCGTAAAATATCAACTGAAACATCAGTGAAAATGCATTGCTGAATATACATGTAGATTTCGGCCTATACAAATTTTATCCATCCATCCATCCATCCATCAATCAATCAACAAATCAATCAATCTTCTTCTTCTTCTTCTTCTTCTTCTTCAGTGTTCTGCCCTTAGGCAGGTCCAAGATTCCATCGACACCATTCTTGTCCATTCTGCGCTTTTCCTTAATTTCATTAGCCTATAATAACATCGTCCCTTTTCTCCATCCCTCAGCCAGTCCATTCATCGTCCATCGTCATCTTTCTTGGTTTTCCTGGGCGTCCTTTTCTTTCCATTCTTCCATCCAGTTTTATATCAATCTAACATTACACTACAATTACAGTCACCTTCGAGTTTTGTCTTGTCAAGTCGAAATCTACTCTGATGAACTCAAAACGTCGGTTCAAGTAGTCTATAGTCTATACAAGTTCACGATTGCATTCAAGAGTAGCCTTACAACCAGAATGCTTTCCGTACCTTTTCAAGGATTCTGGCGATAATCTGCTGAGCGCCGCACTGCGGCCCTGCACGTTCCGACTGGCATCCAGTGTCATAGCGAATGAAGTTCAGCTCAAGGCGACCACGCAAGTTGGACTGCACCTGGAATATTATTTTTATCAACCGTCAGAAAGTTGTTACGCGTCTAAGAAAACTTTACTAGGCCCTATATATATACGAAACAGTACTATAATATATGTATGGGAGGGAGCTCAGGGTTAGGGCATTGAGGTGAGGTAAGATGAATTAAGGTGCGATGAGATAGGGTAACAGGGTAGTAGCCTACGAGATAAGGTGTGATGAGATTGGGAGAAATGGGGTAAAATGAGATAAGGTGGGGCGAGATGGTGAAGAATGGGTTAATCTCAGACAAGGTGCGGTTAATTGAGGAGAAATGGGTTAATATAAGAGATAAGGCGTGGTAGTGTAGGGGAAGATAGTAAGATGGGATAAGACAAAGGGTAGCTAGGCCTAACCAATTCACTGATAAAATAAGTGGGAAATAAATCCAATCACGCAGTAAATTCATAAATCAACCAATTAAATAAATCAATCACTCGATCAATGGGTTAATCAAGGAACCAGTGGATTAATCAAGGAACCAGTGGATAGATAGACCTATCAATCATTCAATCAATCAATCAATCAATCAATCAATCAATCAATCAATGAACCATTTTATTAATCACAGCTTGTAAAACAACAGAAACTGAATGAAAAACGGAATAAAACGTCATTTTATTCACAAAATAAAGAGAGCTGACAATGAGAAAATAGAAAATCAAATCAAACTAGAAAAATGTTCCTCATAGCCTACCTCGGTTTCAATGTAACACTCGGCCATACTCTCGTCGACACACATATCAAACGACTCGTTTCCACACAAGTAACCCAAGATTTCTTGCTCCAGTAGTTTGATCTGAACCTTTTCACAGTTGTTCGTGCGAAAGAAAACACGGAGAAGCAAACCAGGTTCCGCGATTCTGTAGACTGTGAAAAAAACCCATTGGACAACATGAACGGGTGCTACCAAGAGCAGACACACAGATGAGGAAAACATTTGTATTACTAGAATGCTGTATTACGAACTAATTACTTTGTATTAATAGTCTTGAGAGTTTTTGATGTCTTATGTGAATTTTTTAATGTGATGCTTGTTCACCAGAGTGCTGTTTTGCAGCTGGTTTTAATAAAGAATACACTTACTTGCGTACGTACTTACTTAATTATTTACTTACTTAACATTTTTGTTATCCTCGTACGTCCTACGTCGCTCAATCCATTCTGGAAAACGGAGCAGCATATGCGGAAAACCTGAAGAAGGAAAAGCGGCCGGGGAAAACACGGGAAGAAGGCTAGAAGGTTTCGGTGGAATGAAGGCATGGGAAATGGGAGAAGAGGAAAGTATTGTCTTGTCTTATTAAAATGCGCAGCCTTATCGTCACAAAACCATAGACTATGCGTTAGCAGAAGTATGTCCATTGCTCACCGTTGCAAAAGAATTTCCTTCAGTAACAAAAAGACGCCCTATAATTATTATTTATAGGCTTAGTAATCAGGCCCGGATTAACCACGGTGCTGATTGTGCTGCAGCACAGGGCCCCAAGTTTCGGTGGGGCCCCCAAATAATTATTGTAAAAGTAAAAAATAAATAAAATGAGGATTCAGGAAAGAAACAGTGCAAATTGCAGTGCATTATGCATAGCAAATTAGCAACCATAGCTCTGACTAAATACATGTATATAACCAAATAATGTCATAGCAGACCTATATGATGGCATCACTTTGATGTTTCCCTCTCAAACTGTACAAGTCACTGATAACTTTTGTGGAGAAAATGCTAGGGACTTTCGATTATATAGAGAAGAAGACCCAAGGTTACGTGGATAATCACCAATAATATCATTTTAAGGAAGCCGAAATATGGACGGGGGCGAAATTTATCAGGGGCTAAAAGGATGGGGCTAAGCCCCCAAGAAGGTCCAGAGTCATATTTTTTGCCATGAAAATGGTACCTTTTCTCGGACTTAGCCCGCCTCCCCCCGAAGGCCCTAACCCAGACTCGAAAATATATGCGGGAAATTTTTTCCCCGAACCGCAACTTCAAACTCATGACTAAAAACGTCACTTTTAGGGGGAGAAAATAGTATGGTTTTATGAGATTTCGACCTGATGACTAAAAAAGGTTATCAACTTTTTGGGCGAGAAAATATGCATGGTTTATGAGATTTCGACCTGATGACTAAAAAATAGGCTATCAACTTTTTTGTGCCGAGGATAAAAAAAAATTCGGCGATGCTCGCTCTGGACTAAGTTTCCACCTCAACCTAAGCCCGTTTTTACCCCCCCCCCCCCACGGAAACCAAACTCCGCCCATGATGTCAGTGCGTGAGTCGTGAGCTCGTGACAATTGTCCTATCTATACTTCTTATAATGTGCTGTAAAGTATAACAAATTATGTTTTGGGTTATTTTTTGTATGTCTGCCTGGCTTCTTAAAATTGTAAGGGGCCCCGTCATTCGATCAGCACAGGGCCCCCAAAACTGTAGATCCTGGCCTGCTAGTAATTGCAAGATACCCGACCGTTGCAAAAGTGCATCCTGGCTAAAAGGAAGCCTGCCTAACAGTGGGACGAGAAACTGTAACAAATGTACACCTGCCATAACACATAGCAAAGAACACCACACCGTAACAAAGTGTTGCCAAACCGTAGCAAATAAACGCCCGGCCCCAACAAAAAGATTCTCTACCATAACAAAGGGGTACCTTATCGTAGCAAAGGTGTCCTACCGCAACGAAGAAACGCACGGCCCAACAAACAAATTTCCTACAATGATTATAGTGGTATCTTAGCGTAACAAAGTGTTACACTACCGAAACAAAGAAACACCATTCCCTTCAAAGGAACACCCAACTATTATAGACTATAACAAAGCTATTCCTACTAGGCCTACCACAACATTGACAACAAAGGGATTCCCTACTGCCGTAACAAAATGGATGCCTTACCGTGCAAATAGACAACATTTGTAACGCCACGTTCATTGTGGGTTCCGCTGCAAGAGTAGATCCCCGACATCATCGGTTTCGCATCATCAACACTCAACTGCTTCCTATCGTTGACACGTAATGAATCGGTGTATTTGCTGCTGAATGCCGCATCGTCAATGTTGTTAAACCACTGGAAGCTTTGCATCGGAATGGAAGCCAGTATGCACGGGATGATCATACCACCGCCGCTCCTCAGGTAAACTATACAGAAAAAATATCGTTGGCTATACATTATAACCTACATGGTTTGCTCTATGACATAATAAATGCCCGGGATGACCAAATTGACCATGCCACCGCCGCTCCTCAGGTAAACTATACAAGTATACATGTAGGAACAGATCGTCGGCTATAAGCTTACAATAGCCTACATGGTTTGCTCTATGACATAATAAATATACGGGGGGTGGGGGTGGGAGTGACCATACCACCGCCTGTGACCGCCGCTCCTCAGGTAAACTACATGTACAAGAACAGATCTCCTCTGCTTTGTCTCATCCCAAAACCTGCTTTTTCTCGCGAGGTCTTGCCACCGCCGCTCCTCTGAACGGTTCACCCTACTAGAGGCGCATTATAAATGTTTAAATACAATTCAATACAATACAATTTGGTATGGTCCACGTACTGTATCTTTCCGTGTAGGAGTAGTTAGCGGTTCCCATGATCGTCAGGGTACCATCCAACAACACCGTGTTGTACTCAGATCGATACAAGTTCGGGTCCATTCCCATCGTGCGAACTCCATCGATTTCCCTCATCGCTTCCGACTCTGACTTCTGCTTTCCAAGTTCCATCTCTTCCAGATCCTCCTCCATGACCAGTTCGGAAATCGGTTTCTCCGTGGCGTATTCGTTCCACCCACCAGGACCAACCCGGCGGAAGATCAGCGGAAAAGCTATCTTGGCTGCCACAACGGCACTGTGATGGTCTCTGGCAGAGTTCACGGAATCGTTGAAAATACGGTTGATCGACAGTGAGACTGATACGAACGCGGCAAACACCACCAACTGTGAGATACAGTGACGTCTCATCTTTTCTGTACAAACGGGTAGAACTGTTGCAGTTCAGCCACAAGACCAAAAAGATGTCCACAGGACCACAAACAATTACGCCACAAGACCACCAAAAATGACACCACAAGACCACCAAAACCGAGACCACATGACCACCAAAAAATTAGACCGCAAGACCACAAAAATCAAGGTAGCAATCAAACTGTGTCGTATAATTATCACCATGGCCGTAATGTCATTATTCTTCTTCTTCTTTACGTTCTCTGCCAATTGGCAGGTCCAAACGTCCAATGTTTCCACTTTTCCCGCTGTTGTGCCATGTCCTTCAGTTCTCTGTATCCAGCTTCCATCATCCCGTCCAGCAGTTTTTGTCTAGGCCTTCCTCTGCACCTCTTTCCCTCCAATCTTCCTTCAATTATTTCTTTCTGCAGTGAGTCACCTCTTAGCAAATGTCCCACCCAATTCTTTTGTCTTATCTTTATTGTGTCCAGCAGATATCTTTTCTCTTCTACCATCATTAGTACTTCTTCATTTGAAACGTGCTTTGTCCAACTGATTTTCTCCATCTTTCTCCATACCCACATTTCAAAAGCTTCCAGCCTCTGCACATCTTCTTTTCTCATTGTCCATGTCTCTGCGCCATATAACGTCACACTCCATATCAATGTTTTGACCATTCTTTTCTTCAGATTTCTATTTAGCCCTCCTCTTAGCAGTTCTTTCCTTTTTAAGAATGCCTCTTTACCCATTGCTATTCTCCTTCTTATCTCTCTATGACATTTGGCATCGCTTGATATTAAGCTTCCCAGATAGCAGAATTCCTTCACCTGTTCTATTTCTTCTCCATTTATTTTTATGCAAATAGTTGTTTCCTTTTCCTTACTGATCTTCATAACTTTTGTCTTTTTGATGTTTATTTTCATGTTGAATTCTTCCGAGGTCGCATTTAGTCGATCCATCATTCGTTGCAGATCCTTTTCACTTCCTGCCAGCATTGCTTGATCGTCAGCAAACCTTAAAGCTTTTACCCATTTCCCTCCTACTTTTATTCCTTCTTCTGTACCATCAACTGCCTCTCTTATTAGCTCTTCTATGTAGATATTAAACAGTAATGCAAATAATAATGTCATTATTAGATGCAAATAATAATGTCATTATTAGATGTGAGTAAACGTTAAAGATAGACCTGTCTGTGAGTCATCTTCCCGTTTACTAAACACAGGCCCGGATTAACCACGGTGCTGATTGTGCTGCAGCACAGGGCCCCAAGTTTCGGTGGGGCCCCCAAATAATTATTGTAAAAGTAAAAAATAAATAAAATGAGGATTCAGGAAAGAAACAGTGCAAATTGCAGTGCATTATGCATAGCAAATTAGCAACCATAGCTCTGACTAAATACATGTATATAACCAAATAATGTCATAGCAGACCTATATGATGGCATCACTTTGATGTTTCCCTCTCAAACTGTACAAGTCACTGATAACTTTTGTGGAGAAAATGCTAGGGACTTTCGATTATATAGAGAAGAAGACCCAAGGTTACGTGGATAATCACCAATAATATCATTTTAAGGAAGCCGAAATATGGACGGGGGCGAAATTTATCAGGGGCTAAAAGGATGGGGCTAAGCCCCCAAGAAGGTCCAGAGTCATATTTTTTGCCATGAAAATGGTACCTTTTCTCGGACTTAGCCCGCCTCCCCCCGAAGGCCCTAACCCAGACTCGAAAATATATGCGGGAAATTTTTTCCCCGAACCGCAACTTCAAACTCATGACTAAAAACGTCACTTTTAGGGGGAGAAAATAGTATGGTTTTATGAGATTTCGACCTGATGACTAAAAAAGGTTATCAACTTTTTGGGCGAGAAAATATGCATGGTTTATGAGATTTCGACCTGATGACTAAAAAATAGGCTATCAACTTTTTTGTGCCGAGGATAAAAAAAAATTCGGCGATGCTCGCTCTGGACTAAGTTTCCACCTCAACCTAAGCCCGTTTTTACCCCCCCCCCCACGGAAACCAAACTCCGCCCATGATGTCAGTGCGTGAGTCGTGAGCTCGTGACAATTGTCCTATCTATACTTCTTATAATGTGCTGTAAAGTATAACAAATTATGTTTTGGGTTATTTTTTGTATGTCTGCCTGGCTTCTTAAAATTGTAAGGGGCCCCGTCATTCGATCAGCACAGGGCCCCCAAAACTGTAGATCCTGGCCTGACTAAACACACCTATTTTCAGCTATTTTGTGGGGTGCGTACACCCTGTACCATCGCTACAACCCTGCTTATCACCAATCGCATAGTGGTGCTGCAATCCAGAGGTTATTCTAAGAAATTTTTAGAACCGCACAAAATGACCTTTTTGGTCGTCCGGACCAAATGTTTGATAGTCGAAATCCCGTGAAAATATTACCATTTTGAAATTTTGCCGGTGACACGAAAAGGATTATTCCCCCCCAAAAGCTATCCGGGGGGATGAATTAATCTATCCACCCGGATGGAATTAACCGGTCTAGACTATCCGGGGGAATGTCTAGACCGGTTACCGATAGTCATTCTATCCCATTTTTTTAAAAATGTGTATAATTAAAACAATTATACTCTAATCAAAATTTAAAGTGACTCTAATTGTTTGAAGTGACCTAAGCAATGCCAAGAGAAAGGCGACTCGAATTTATTTAGTGTCTCCGAGTGTTTTTGAGTGTTTTAAACGTTTTAAGTGCTATAAAAACAAAGCAAAACAAATTATCTAGTAGGAATAAACATACCTGTTAGTGTCATTGTTCAAAACAAAGCAGATGAAAATTAATTTGCAAAAATAAAAGCACGCGGAAGTGTTTTTTTCGACTATTCCTCATTTTGGGGGATACCTTTAATACGGGGGATACTCTATTTCGTGACACCGGCCCCCAAAAAACTGAAGACCATTTTTAGTCCTTCGTTCACTTTAACACTATGAGTTGCTGCACAAAATCTTATTTTCAACTGCACATAAAATTATTTCTTTTCCAACTACACACTTTGTGTCCAGCTGCACGTTAAAATAACCCCTGCTGCAATCGATGAAGTTGTGCAATGTGCATTCAACAAAATAATGAGGTTCTTGCTATGACGCGCTAATCCACAAGTATTTGAATACCAACGGCATGAAAACACGCCGTATAATCTATGCCTTTTCCTGCTAAATTAATTATCCGTAAAGAAGAAGATTCCGAAAGATCCGAAACAGACGATATAATAATATCCGATAAATAATAGCAATATTATTGTCAACATAAATGCACATTAAACAACATATCAAGGTCAACTTCTGTTAAACGTCACAATTATGACGCACACGTCATTGTCACTTCATTTCTTTTAAAATTCTTTAGCGCTGTTGTTTCAAGCGCTTTTTGATTTGCAATCGTAATGGTATAATTGTAATCATAATCATAATTATTCATGAATTTAAATAGGGTCAGTTCAAGAGAAAAAATCCTCAGTGGAGCTCCCTACCTGAGGAAGAGGTTACACAAAACCGTAACGTACGGTCACCATAATCTAGTAGAAATTACCATTAGGCTCGCACGACTCAAGGCCGCTATAATCGGCACAGTAAAATGAATTTCAAAAACGTATCCATGGATACGATAATGACGTCACAATAATTATTTTTAGTTTAAGGCGGACGAGACGCGCGAGGATTTCGAATGGATTGCAAGACATGTTCAGAGAATCTCTTAGACAGATCCACAACCTCCAAGGATTTAAATACTTTAGCAAAACTGCTGGAAATTATGATCAGTCGTAATCTAACAAGCTCCTTTGCTTTTCGAGTTTCGGCGATTTCGTGGCAGTTCTAATGCCGCTGCGTTAGGTAGGCTTGCGTTTTCAGGTAAGCGCTATTACCACATAACCTTATCTCCATTATTAAATTCCTCTTCTTCTTTCGTTCTCTGCCTCCCTAACTTGCCTGTTGTCCAAGCTCTAATGTCAAGGCCCAATTTTGTCATTCTTACTGTTCACTACCCTCAAACTCTCCTTCAGCCACGATTAACCGAACGGACCTATTACAAAAATAATCCGCCTAACTGACCTGGCCTGATTCCAACTTGCTCTGACCTTGTTTCTGGCATCGTAGGCTTTCCAAGACTTTCGTCGACATGCAGCCAGTCACGTTCGTCCTGCGAAGTCGACTTCTCCTAATCGTCGTCATCTGTCTGTTGCTACTCATCGAAGAACGATCGAGTAGACTGCATGGTCGCAAAGCACACGCAGTCCAACATAAGCATTCACGCTCTAACCCTGCTGCAAAGAAGGGCACTGCGATTCAGAAAACGATGACGACAACACAGTCCATAGTACCTGTTCCATTTACAATAGCGGTTAGGAAGAGTGCTTATAAGACTGATCCTATAAAGACTAAAAAGACTTATATGACCACATTGAACGTCGATGCATTAGGAAAACAGATAACTGAAGCTGTTCCTGTTGAAACAACGATGAAAAAAGCGAGCAGAACTTTAGGTACGGTCAGTGAATCAATCATACAAACCTCTGTAGCTGTTCCTGTTGAAACAGAGGCTAAAACAGAGTCTGAAATAGAAGTTGAAACAGAGGCTGAAATAGAGGTCGAAACAGAGGCTACCAGAGAAGCCAATGACACTACTATAGGGATCTCCAGTGAAATCCCGACATCGACAGTACAGACAGCTACAGGTGCTGCAACGACAGCAGCACCGACTATGAGCTTAATAATAGAGAGCAACACGACAATAGAGGTCACCCCTGAAATATCGATATTGGACGTCCAGAAAGCTTTCGATCGCTCTCAGAAACTGCTATCGCCAGCCGCCAACAAAGTCGCAGATAAAGTACCATTAAAAGTCAGTGAGGTACAGAAGACTACTACAGTCGGGGGTATTGTTTTCGAGGATATATTGGAGGAGGACGGAGACGATGACTATGATTATGGAGAAGGTGACAACGCACAGAAGTCGATGCTGGAAAACGCGACGGATTTCGCCACTGATCTTGTGCTCGTAGAGGCTCAGAAGACTCTCGAGCAAGCCGTCGAGCAGCAATCCATTCAGAAAGAGATCAACGCACAGATCTCATCCGGGGAATTTCCCGGGGGTTCCCCCACCACCACTAACACCTCCCGCGACCTTTTGGAACTGGTGGCGGATACGATGACGTTGAGCCGACAGATTGAGATGGCGGCCATTGACCTAATGACATTGAGTGCTGATGGAGTTAACTTAATCGTTCCAACAACACAGACGAGCGTCGAACGGAGGAAGGAAAATGCAACTTTCACTCTGAGAAATGGTAAGATGGATTGCTTTATTGATGATGGTCCTGGAAAAAAGACATAGTCTTAAGCATCATAATTATCGTATCTATTTATAAGGAATAGCCCCGCTTTTATATTCGCTTATTGCAAACCAAACGCAAGGTTTGCAAAGCGCACCCAAACTCACTATAACGGAATGCAAGGTATTGAGAATTCGCTACCAAAACATTGTTAGGTTATGGTCACCGAGAAAAATGCTTATTATTTGTTTCACTGTAATTTCTGACTTCCTTGCTATTATAATAATATGTTGATAGGAAATGACGTGTACTGAGTACTCACTTGCCATTGTCCGTAGTGTTCTTAATTCTGAGGTAATTGCAATTTGCTGAAAATTCCGCCACTGGTTGTTCTTTGCTAGTGCCAGTCTCAAGCTTGGATAAAGGAAGAGGGCGACACTAATCATCTTTGATAATTATGGCTGTGTCGTTAAACGTGTTACAAAGAGCAATTTGCTGACATTAAGGTTTTTTGATCTGACCCGATTTCTATCATATTTAGTCGAAAGGAACATGACGAACTGATTTGCCGTCGTCCTTTGACTTTCTTTTAGTCTGACTGACTTGCCACCGCTGTCGTCTGTCTGTTAATAGTCTACGTCCCAGCGAGTCATCGTCTGGTGCTACCGTGTTCGATGGCAATGGTCTTTCAGTCGCCCTTTTCCGACTTCAAATGGTACCGCAACAAACTACTGATGAAGCTGCGTGGAGGTCGAGTGACGGTAGGAGACAAGATGGAACTGATCTTCGCAGAGGTCGATCCGAGAGATACCGGTCGATACAATTGCCACAGAAGAACAAAGCAATTTAATTACACGAATCTCGTTTACTTGCGTGGTGAGCATTGTTTGATGTAGGCGTACACTGAAAGATTAAAATTCATTAGAAGAAAGCACAAGAGATTGCAAAAGAGAATGCAATAAAGGAGGCAATAGAAGACGACAATAAAATACACATGATTCAATACACGAATATCACAGTGTTACAAGACTGCGAAACAAACCAAGAATACACATGAATACGGTGCAAACCTACAATTATTCAAGAATGCAATTCAAGAGTGGGCCTAAAATACTAGATTAAAACTCAAAACAGAATTATAGGCTAAGCTTACATTACAAGAGTACAATGCAAATCAATATTTCAATTATACAAAAATAAATTATAAATATAGGCATCACTATCATCATTATAATAAATTAATCATAATCATCAATACTACAATTGTTATTGCTTCTGTCCTTGTAGTTTTCGTTCCCGCCGATATAGCCGTTGGCTTTCCATTTAAGTTCAAGGCTGCTCTGTGTAACAAGCAAGAGGGTCTGACGATTGAGAGTCAGATCAGAGGCATCTTCTGCTCAGCCTTTCAGTCCTGCTCCTCCTTCGACTTCACGACTTCGTGTTACATTACACCATGGTTCGGACAGGTTCGTCCTTGTCTTATCAAAAAAATCAGAGACACAGAAGACACTAAGTCTTAGTTATGCGTGAATTTTTGTGTTGATTCTATATTTTGGATAGCCTAAAATATAGGCTAACTATAATAGTAGGCCCATTTAATATCAACACACATAAATATTAGGCAATATTAAAAACCGTACAAAATTAATCATTTAGCCTACATTGAATAAATCACATAGGTCATTAAGCAAGCTGGACTCGCCATCCGAATTAAACTTAATTTATTAGTGTGTTGCAGGGCGCGGTGTCTTAAAAGTCGCCTCGTCCCTGGCAGTCAAACCATGCCATCCTCTCGGTGTACGTGCTTAGGATAACATAAGGAAATGCTTTTAGTGACCAAAAATATCAGAATTGTTTAATTATTAGTAAACAGACATGGTAGCAGACACGCGCATCATGCATAGTCTAAAGTGAAATGTTTTAACGATTTGTCGTTTAAACCATTCTAAGGGAACATCTCAAACAAAGTCTGTTGTACAAAACGATTCAGTTTTCCTGCCTTGCAGAAGAACAACCGCGATCCGCTGCCGGCCATTTTGCAAGTGCTCGTTGTAAAGTCCACGAATACAAACTACCAGGCTCCAACCTGCGACACTCGCTGCGTCATGAAGGCCAAACTGGACAATATTCTTTCAGAGGTTAGACGCCTGCCACTTTATTTGATTCTTCTAGCCCTGCTATGTTGGAAGAGCAGAATAACTCGGTTATCCTGTGCAAATTCTTTTGCAAGAAGTATTGGCTCTCAAGTAAGTGCACCAATAAATTCATTGATGGCTGTTTTGCTCATTACTAATATTGGGGCCTTTAGCAGAAGATAATGTGATAAAATCATGAAGTCAGGAAGTGGAATTTTTTTTAATACTGTAGGCTTGCTCACTAGAATGTTGAAAGGATGGTTTATAATAATACAAATAATAATAAAACAAATAATAATAATAATAATAATAATAATAATAATAATAATAATAATAATAATAATAATAATAATAATAATGAACCGTCAGGACTGAGCCGCACCGATGGAAAAAGACCAGACGGAGCCACATTGGTTCCATGGACAAGAGGCAGGTTCATTGCATGGGATGCAACAGCAGTCCATACGTGCGCGTCGTCGTATCTTTATCTGACGTCGACAGTAACGGGTGGAGCGGCGGAGCAGGCTGCTGAACGAAAAAGCACGAAGTATACATCCCTCCCCGCTACGCACGAGTTCATCCCAATTGAATCACTGGGCCTGATAAACAGAACAGGACTGTCATTTCTTCAGGAGTTGGGCCGCCGCATGACAGAGGCAACGGGAGACCCTAGAGAAAGCATGCACCTGTTCCAGCGTTTGTCAGTTTGCACGCAACGGTTCAATGGCGTTGCATTTAGAGGCACTTTTGGGCACGACGTTGGAGACGAGAACCAATAAACTGATTTTAATCTTCTTTTACAGCCCGAGGGATAATTACTACCTCGGGCGCTTAAAAAATAATAATAATACAAATAATAATAACAATAACCATATAAATAATTCTAAGAAATACAGACACTGATGATAATTAATTGCGTTTGTATGCAGTCGCTGACGTTTGCGGCAGTCTTTGGGGAGGTTGGTGAGAGTGTGCGACGGTTCGGTCATTGTACGTCGTCGATTTGTCCGAGTGACTACGTCTTCATTCCACAAGACACGTACACAGAATCAACCGTCTTCTATGTCTGCGACGCTGGACAAGTCATCTACCAAATAGCCGCATGCGGTAAGCACCTCAACATTACATCGATAACCACCATAATTTTTATGGTCAATATTTATTGTGGTCAATAGTTATTGTGGTCAATAATTAATGTGGTCAATAATTATTGTGGTCAATAATTATTGTGGTCAATCTGTCATTTTGTCGGTTCCGCTGATCGCCCATCTCTCACCAGGTCAATGAGTCAGTTAATCAGTCAGTCAGTCAGTCAGTCAGCCAATCAACCGTAGGCTACTGTGGCTACACTCAACGGTCAGCCCATGTAGGCCTATCAATCGATAAATCAGTAAGTCATTCCATGTAGTCAATCAGCTGTGTCCATCAAAATATTGCACTGGAAATGAATGAGGTATGGCATTGTTATTATAGTTCCCTGCTTGCCTGGTGAGTTCTCCACATCACGTGGCTGGGAGGAAGACTGCAAGCGCTGCCCTGTCGCCACCTATCAACCGGAATCAGGAGCGGATTCTTGCATACCTTGCAGGAATCGCACATTAAAGTCAATAAAGACTGGGTCCACGAGTGCGGACATCTGCCCTGCAGGTAGGTCCTCAAATTCTTGCTGGTAATTTCTCATCCTCCTCGTCCACCTTTTATATTCTCCAAAAAATATTTCTGCTCGCGTGAGCTTGCAATGCCTCTGAACGATCCAAACAAATAACTAATATTAGGCCTAATAATAATATTAATTTTAACAAATTTTCCGACGACAATGGCCTTGTTTTTATGAGCAGCTGTCGTTAAACTCTGAATCCATTAAACCTAGTAGGCTATAGGCTATACATGTACATGTAGAAGAGCCGTTTTAGAAATGTTTGAATGCAATTCAGTTCAATACTGACCACCGTAAATTATTGTAGTCTATGCGTCTCACTTTAATTCTCTTCAATGTCTTTTTGTTCAGCCGCAATAGTCGGGAAGTCTAGCAAAGCGATGATCGGATTCATCTGCCTCATCACAATCCTCTGCGTTCTCGCGCTTCTCATTGTTATCATGTAAGTGTTATAACCAAGATAACCAATTATTTACATGTGCACTTGTTATATATAGCGCCACTTCAAGCTCACTACTCAGAGGCGCTCCCGACTACAGCCAGCGCGGACACTGCATCTGAGTTTCACGCCGAAGCGCACGAGCAATTGCGAGTGAAGGACTTACCAAAGGTCCCTACGCGGCAATTTGAGGTGGTTTCGAACCTGAAACCATTCGACTGCAAGGCCACGAACATACTCACTACACCACCGCACCCCACGATATATTACTCTCGTTGTTATTAATATTAATATCAATATAATTAATGGAATTTTTACGCCTCTGATACCTGCAATAACGCAGCCTGCGAAGAGGAAAAACATAAGCTTACAGCTTCCATTCTATAATCTATATCACGTCATATTTAGATCAATAACGGTTGAAGGGTAGCACAATGGGCAACACGCTGCATGGGGTAGAGAGCTCGTATCTAATAAAAAAATTAATAATTATTATTGCGCTAATAATTTCCAATGACTACTTTCACCTTCCGCGAAAAAATCCAAACTCAATCCTTCTCCTACCTCCTCTCGAGGGAGATTTCCTATCCTTTGCCGATCCTTCTGGTTTGGTTCATTTCTAAATTATTCACTGACTGCAAGTTGCACCAGCCTTGTTATAGGGATCGAACCCCTGCCAATTGCTAATGGTTATTATTCTTACTGGTTGCAGAATAGTGATTTGCCTCCGCGATGGCGCCTCCAAGAAAGAAGCCATAGCGAGATCAGGAGGAACATTTGCAAGTCCTGCCGCGATTGGCGAGAAGGTAAACTGTGGCTTGTCTCCATCATTTCCGAATTTCACTCGTTTCTTGAGCTCAGTGGCGTAGCCATTAATTTGTGATGGGAGTTTATAGCCTGGCCGGATGCCCTTCCTGACATCAAACAACAGTATTACAGTAGATTAAAAGGAAATAAAGTAGCCTAACAAAGGAAATAAAGTAAGAAACAAATTGTTACTACAAACATTTTTTCTTATTTAAGTGGATAAATAACCTTTTTAAAAACCTTTTTCTTAGGTACCGCTGCAGCCAGGTCAAAAGGAGAAATCGTCAACCGGGCTCGTCGCTGGAAAAGCCTCAACCACGCCTGCAGGAAGAGCGCCTGGCGCAGCTGCAACCCCCAGAAGGGCTGTGGACCTTTCCTCTACAGTCTCTGCCAAACGTGTGTCATTACTACGCGCCCAGCCGACTAAGTCCGCTCCTTCAATCGGCCGTCGCCCCTCAAGGCCCTCGATCGCTGGCCAGCCATCTCGGACAGCGTCCTCCGCAACTGCCCGTTTCAAGTCAACAGAGCAACCTGGAAGAGCCGCAGGATCCGTACACACGCAGGCAGCTCCGTTACCGCTATGGGTGACAGAACGTGGAACGGTTACGAAGATATCGCCACTCGTTCCAGCGACTGCCAAACCATCATCGGCGGGGGAAAGGGTGGACTCTCCAAAGATGGTTAGAGAAGTCACGACTTTCGTGTCTCAAACAGCCTTCAGCGTAGTTCCCGATTCAGCGGATGCCACACTCATGGACGACGCGTCTAAATCTGACACGTCGTACAGAACAGCGATATCGACAACGGCTGTCGGGTCTGAGTCGAGACAGACAGCACAAACGACGTTGCCGACAAATAGCTCACCGGGAATATCTACATCGACAGCTACAAGACCACCAGTGGACCAGTCCGCCGTTTCAAGAGTTTCGTTCGAAACTCCTCTATCGACTATTACTCCAACAGCATCTGGTTCAAGACAGACAGAACAAACGACTACGACGTTGCCGACAAATAGCTCAGCAGCGACATCTTACTCGACAGCTACAGGACCACCATTGGTTGCCTCGTCTGCCGTTTCAAGAGTGTCCTTTGAAACACCGGCCTCGTCAATTCCTTCCACAGCATCTGGTTCAAGACAAACTACGACACAAGAATCAGCGACTTTACCGCCATACAGGACACTGGCGCTATCTTCTTCAGCAGCAAATACACCAACAGTCTCTGATTCAAGACAGACTGCCCGAGAAACATCATCTTTGCCGCTATATACCACACCGGTGCAATCTTCCGCCGCAGCTGCGAACACACCAGTGAATGACCCATCTTCACAAGGATCGTATAAGACAGCAATGTCTGCAACCACACCAGGTTCTGATTCGAGACAGACGCCCCAAACAATGTCATCCTTTCCGCCAAATACCTCTCTCACAAATATCTCATCCGCAGGTACAACGATACCGAAAGGCGGACCAACTTCTACTTCAAGGGTGTCATTTAAATCACCATTAGAGTCCAGTAAGAATATGGGCTCTGAGGTAAGACCGTCCGAGTTATCAACGGCATTCCAGCAGGCGTATGCATCCCTGACTCAGGCGTCATCAGCAGGTCCGACATCGCCTATGGTTGGGCCTCCTTCTACTTCAAGGGTGTCGTTTAAATCACCACTGGAGTCCAGTACGACGGTGGGCTCAGAGATGAGACCATCCGGGCCTTTGGCACCTCTGCTGATGAATGCCGCACCGGCGTTATCCTCATCGGCAGTCACGGTACCACCAGTGACCATTGCATCTAAGACGCCGTTGAATGTTCCAGCCAAGATACCAGGGTTGCCCCCTAATACGACCTTCCCCGCATCTTTCGTCATCAGACCAAGTCACACACCAGGAAAAACAACCGTCGCGTTCACCGCCAGCCTTCCGGATTCTCTTGCCACCACCGAGCCACCCATGTCAGGCGCAGAAGCAGCGGCTACACCGTCAGTTACGACCGCACCAACAACATCAGCATCAGCGTCAATAGCGCCCACGCCCGACACATCCATGTCGACTGCGGCAGTACCACAGCCAACGTTTCAAAATGTCAACCAATCGAGTCGCTCCCAACCGAGTCTAACGTCCAGGTCGAGCTTGGGTACCGCAGCTAGCGACCGGTCCCCGTCCTTGGCCCAGATCCCACCGGCAAATGAATCAAGCCGGAAGCCCATGGACAGAAGGTCGAGTATTCTGCTGCACGTTCTGCGAACGAGACAGGAAGGTCAGATGACTCGCCCAGTGGCAAGCTCGATGAACTTCACGGATAGTGTTGACAGCAAACCATCAAATGGATCAGCCGGCAATCTCAAGTCGTCAACGGTCACGTCTCCAACTATGGCCAGCAGGAAACCACTGTACGCCAGTGTTCTCGACTCGACCCCGCCACCAGCAGAGTCACATGGAAGAAAAAGCACCAGTCAAAACCTGAAATCTCAGGAGAGGGTTACTGCCTCACCAGACGCCACCAGTAACGACATTAACCGGGTCGCGACGGTGAACTGGCCGCTGCTTTCGCGCGAGAAAGAAAGTCTGGACCTGTGGAAGAGTTATGAAGCTACTGAGAAGGACAATCTGGTGGACGGGGCGGACGAAGAGCTGGTCTCGGAGCAGACTTTAAGCACTCGTGGATCTAAGAAACAAACACGGAAACGCTGATACACTTCCATCGGCCACCCGAATCCAAATCGCCAGCAGAAACTCGCAAAACTCTGCTCGACTTTTTCACGTAAAACTGAACGAAGCGAAACGCGAAATGGTAGCGGTTCCTACTAATTTTGTATGTAGGCTATCTGTTTTACTGGAATGAGACTGTGACCTTTTAGAGGCGTCCTTTGCTTTGTTTAAGGCCGCGATTTAGCATTAATCGGCAGACATATGTAGGCGATTGATGTACGTACCTTCAATAAATACAAAATTGAAACTGAAACCGCTTAGCAAAAAGCTTTGTTATAATTGAATAATAATTATTATTCCTTCATTGGTAAAGCTCTTTTCCTAGAAAACTAGTTAGATGTGCCTCGAGTTCGACTTAAAGGTGGAAAAAACATGGGAGAGACGGTCCTGGAAAGAGGGTGAGGCTCTTGAAGGATGGAGACCATACGAGGACGAGAGACCGAGAGATTGCGTAAGGGACGGATGATTAGTGGTAGTCATAGCTCAACCAGCAGCAACATAAAATATAGCAGCATTGCTTGTAGTAGCAGCAGTAATAATAGTCGTAGTAGTAATAATAGTCGTAGTAGTAATAATGGTCGTGGTGGTAGTAGCAGCAGTAATACTACTAGTAGCCTAGTTATAGTGGCGGTAGTGGTGGTATTGGAGATGGTATTTGTTGTTCGTATTGGTGGTGGTGGTGGTGGTGGTGGTGGTGGTGGTGGTGGTGGTGGTGGTGTTAGATGTGGAGGAGCTGGTAGGAATAGGCAAATAGGGGTGATAGTAGAGGATAGCAATGAGCAAGGGCAGGCAGTATGCTGCACTTCAGATATCTATAACTTACTGTTGGCTGATAACTGTAACCTCATGTGTTGGGCTGCTGACCCCAAAATTTCCGCTTTTCAACACATTACCATTTTAGCAAACACCAATGAGTAGTCCTCATCATGATCATGCCAATGAACGGATGCTGCCAATCATGGGCGTCGGCACATAAGGGCAAGAGGGGCACTTGACCTCCCTGGGAAGTTGAAACCTATTTTTGAAACTGTTACTTGCTAGTCTTTGACAAATTTCGTCACAATAAACTGTTATAACTACACGAAATACTCACAAAGTGAACTGGAGAATTTTAACTTTTGAAGCCTGTATGAAAATGCCTATGGATAGGCCAACTATTTTTCAGGCTCTTGCTAAAAAATATAATCATGAGAAGTTGAGAACTGAGTTTTGCCCTCTCTTGCAAAAATACCTGCGGGTGCCCATGCTGCCAATATCCTTTATGCAGCTAACAGATTGAACACGTCCCTCTCTGACCAAGCAAGCGATAGAAGATTCTGTCGTCGAATATTATCTCCTTGGCAACGACAATGACGTCAGTAATTGTTTCTTGTTTACAACACGGATCACGAGGCGGATGGACTTTGGCTGGTTTGAAACATAAAATCCGTCGAACCATATTTTCTAAAGACACTTGAGAGTTGAGACTAATCTAATTAAGGTTCATACGAAACGATGTAACTCGCATCGACCAACCGACTCAACTGTACACGAGTAAGCTTAAGCATTCGTTGGTATTTTGTGTTTCGCGAAGATTAGGCGTCCCTTCTATGTTGGGAAGTTTAACATGTCGGTATCCCTTTAGGTTTTAATATCAACTGTGGGCCTTTGTTAAGTTTCAATGCTGGTAGTTGACGGTAATGCTACGCGATTGCGGATCGAGCTAATGGTCTGCCGAAATCTATTGTGCACTTCTGAGCATTCTAAGAAGGGCATTATAAAATTTATGTTGTGTTGCATTGTATTGTATTGTATCGTATTGTAGGCATATTGTTTTGTATTATTGAATTGGTACTGTTGCCGTAGAACACCGTTATGAAATGCAACATCGCTGGCCCACTGGGCTCCTTTCTTGCCGTCTTCTGCATCCTGCTACCATCCAAAGGCGTTCTGAGCAGGAGAAAGAATCGCACCCATCACGTCACGCCAATCCCAGTTCTACCAAGCAACGCCAGCATCTACCGCGTTACGCCAATCCCAGGTCTGACAAGCAACACCACACCACCGGCCGCTGAAACAAATAACCTAACGACGACGGTTAGAGCCCCGACAGAACCCCCAATTGAACTGAAATCGGATCTACCCTACAGTATTGAACAGATGGCCACAGCTACGCTTTACCCCGATGCGGTGCACTTACCCATAAAAACGTCCCTGGTGAACAGTGACAGCGGCATGAAGCTACCAAATTGGGAAGAGGAGCATGAGACGAACATAAGCGGTTCCGTCAACCGTAACAAGACAATTGGAGCACCGGAAGATTATCATGGTGCTTATGATGTTGCTTATTTCGAAATCCCAGCGCCAGAGAAAACGGATGACGATAATGAAGCTGCAGCTATTGCTGCGGCTGTTTTCAATGTTGATGATGATAATACAGCCACACAATCACCGGATATGCTTGGGGTTTTAACACCGCGGATACCTGATGATGATGATGACGTTATTGGTGTTGCTTTTAATGTCGATGGTAACCCAGTGACACAGCCACCGGATATGTTGGGAAACTTAAAACCTGGTGATGACGACGCTGCTGCTATTGCTGCCGCTGGTTATAAGGTTGATGAGAATGCATTGACAGTGTCACCAGATTTGCCCGCACAGATAGAGTTAATTGCCCAGCGTTTGTTGAGGCTAAGGCCGGACAGTTTCAACATGTCTATCCCTCCCGAAGACATCAGCATCGAGAAGGGAATTGAAAACGAAACTTACAGCAAGCGATTCGGTGAGCTGCACCATTTCTAACAACTCTAGAGCAACAGTAGAGCAATATCAAAATGGTAGAAGCTTATAAATGATGTAAAGAGAATGCATAATAAGAAAAAGAATAAGAAGCTGATGATGACGACGACGACGATGATGATGAAATAGAGGAAAAGAAAAATTGGAAGTGGTAGCAGTAGCATTGTATACCATTTTCTGGTAGATTGATTAAATCAAACGAGCAATATTATGATAATATAAGACAGCGTCATATTACGGCTTGAATAGTCTCAATGATATAGTTGATTGCTCGATCATTCCATTCACTCTTGCATTTCGTTCACTCATTCATTCATTCATTAAAAAAATTTATATTGGATTTTGGACCTAGGATTTTGTGCTATTTGAAAACATTTTGACATTGATTGGATATAGAAATTATGTACGCTTGTTTATCATACCATGTCTGTACACCAAAAAGCGGATAGCATTTGGTATATTAAAGAATATTCTTATCTTATCTTATCTTTTGTTCATGATGTAACCTAACAATCAGCATCCTATTCCGTTAGCTTATGTTCCGGAATATTCTCGTCTGACGCTCGTCTGTTCCACCGGAATGTTGGAACTGTCGCCATTCCAAGACTTTCACTGGTTCTTTGAAAATGAGACAATCGAAAGGTCGCCGACAGATTCTCGCATTCAAATCGGACCGAATAACGAATTGACCTTCGACGATATAGACTCCGCCGACTCCGGACAGTATTCGTGCGAGGCAACGAGGGATGGAGTGCACTTCATCAATGTCATCGATGTGAATGGCAAGTTTCATGTTCTACAATCTAACTCACTGTAATTATACATGCCAAAACATACCGTGCAATTCAGTAGGCCTAGTTGTGGGTTTAAAATCAAACGCCTTCCACTCTGTCCCTGGTAAGATCATGAGCGGCCCCAATATAGAGCCAAGATGAGCTGCACTTGTCTAACTGTGACAATTGACACATTTTCACAACAAGGCTTTTAGTTTTTAACCATTTTCTTTACACTGAGTCACTAGTGATACCGATGACTTAGTTGTTTATAACACTTAGAAAATAGGCCTACCCATGTTCTGAATTTTTCCCAGCCTTTTGGCTCTGGTGATAAACATTTACCCTCTTCATGAATAATAATTCATTATTAGGCCTATGGTATAGTAAAAGAAAAACTTGGATGAGCGATGAATACATGGTATGAATGCACCAAGATAGATTAGGAGTTAGATTATCATAATGATTTATCGCAAATTACAACTTTATGAACGATGGGACTAGGCTATCTATGAACAACTGAAAAACTGTTCTTTTTGGCCGTGCTGGTGTCGAAAGCACCCCTGTGTAGTCTCATTGAAGAGGTTCTAATAAAATTATTATAAATAGGCCTACTTGAATGAATGAATGCATGTTTACGTTTAGTTTACACTCCTGCCGATATTGCCGGTGTATTCCCGTTTTGGTTCATGACGTCCAGATGCGATGAAGAGATGGAGGCCGGTCTCCAGGATCAGTTCCAGAGAATCTTCTGTGCTAGTCATGGGTCGTCCTGCGTGTATCGTTTTTCAACAGTATGTCGCTCGACGCCCTGGTACAAACAGGTGCGTAACTGACTGACTATGTGTTTTTTATCAGGAAGACAAGAGTCGAGTCATTTCAAGTAATTAAGTATTTTTTTGCAAAAACCTTCACGCATAACACCTTTGCAGACTGATGAGGCATTGGGTACAGAAGGGAGACCCAACAGGGATCGCAATTCCGCTGGGAAGGACAAACGCAGAACGAATTATTACGAAATAAACCGAATGGTGAAACTACAAATGATGCTGTATCGTGGTGAAAGAGGCAGAAAATTCACGAGCAGATGAAGTTCATAAAAATTATGCAGAATTGATTGTGGAAGCATTGCGTTGACATATTAAAACTTAAATACGACTTTAACTATAGGAACCTAATTGAACGCGGTACCGCACTTACAGACACATACATAAATAGGGCCTACATACATACACACTTGCATGCACACATACATGTATACACCCATACGTACACATTTGACTATACAGTATACATAGCCTACACATGGAACGTTGTAGACCCAGACGCAACCGGCCACCGTGCAGGTACTTGTCGTCAGGTTCGTGAGCGACAACTTCGTATCGCCGAATTGCTCCTCAGAGTGCGTTTTGCAAGCCAAGCTCGCCGATATCTACTCGGAGGTACATGTACGTCTCCGGCAGTTAAAGAATCACGGCGAATTCATTGCACATAACTACAGGCAGAGCTAAAAGTGTTTAAAAAAGGAGTGCCTGAATGCCCCTTACCTTTCCAAAAGAAGTGCAAGGACGCCCCTTACCTTCTGAGGTGTGCTGGCCAAATAAGTGGCAGGACGGCATAGAGATTTGAAAATAAGTGACAGGACGCCGTCCATGACCGTCCTGCCACACTTTAAGCCCTGACTACAAGTGTAGCTCAATGCATTGTTTGTATGTATAATGTATATTCGTTCATTTTTTAACGAATTTACACGACATCACCTTTAGGCGCTTTCCAAGGATGTAGCTAACTAGTTAGGATAAAATCTCTCTTTAATACTCTATTATTTGCATAACCTGCTGCTGTTTCTTCTCACGTCTATCTAGGAAATCCTGATCAAACCAAAGCATAACTTATTTTAATCATTCTGCAATGACGAAACAATGCCTAAACAGATGTACGAATTCAAATGCCATCTTAAATCTCTCTCTCTCTTTTGCTCGAGGCTGGGCCGGAAGCGCTCGAGAACAGTAATCTTTAAGGGGCGCTATATAAATCCTCAAAATGACTGAATGAATGAATGACTGAATAATCATGTATCAATGATTGAACAGATGAGTGAGATTTCTGAGGCCTACAAGAAGGTCGGTCTGACGGTGAGGACTGCGAGTGAATGCACTTCCGGTCAGTGTCCGAACGACTACTTCTTCCTACCGGAAATGACGATTCTAAACACGAAAGTCGTCTACATCTGCGACGCTGGATACGTCCTCTACCGGAGATCCGCATGTAGTAAGAATTCCCACTCCACCATTCCACCTCCCATCCAAACGTAGATCCTCACACCTATCAGCAATACGCCCACCCATCCATTAACAAAATTTAATATTTAATCAATCATACAATTCCAACGTCCGTCTTTCATTCCATCAATCCATCCGTAAGTCTATCCATCTATGAGTGCGTTAAACCAGTCAGGTCAACATAAATCAATATATTCATTTATCATTCTTTCATTCATTAATGGATTCAGTATTTCGTCAGTCCGCTATTCATTCACTCGGCGAGTCATACAGTTGGTTAGTAATAGTAAGTCACTCGGTCAGTCATTCATTCATTCATTCATTCATTCATTCATTCATTCATTCATTCATTCATTCAGTCAGTCAGTCATTCATTCATTCAGTCAGTCAGTTAGTCAGTCAATCAGTCAACCAGTCATTAAATCAATTTTGTGTGTTTGACATGTTTCATTGCTCTTGTGTGCTGCTTAAGAGTTTGTCTTTTTAATGATTTAATGATTTCTCCTGCGCTGCGACATGTTGCTTGCACTCACTGTGTGTTTGTGTCAGTTATTATCTGTCTTTTCATTCAATGCATATGAGTTGGCAGCCATTTTGCAAGGGATTGAGGTTATAACGATATATCTATGAACAATTGAACATCAATCTTGTTTACTTCTTCAGAATAATGAAGTTATTTCAGCATTTTTTTCATTGGTAAAAAACTACCTGTCATACATGTACATGTAGATTATTGTGTAAATATGGTCCGGAGTCCAGTCAGTTAGTCAGTCGCTCGCCATTCAGTCACAATATGACCACATACTGCTTATAATTATCACACCCAGTCAGAAAATGAGCCTAGCCATCGCATGATAGAAATAGGTTGCAATAATTGTGCTTGTAGTTCCATGTTGGGCCGGTCAATACTCGCCAGTGCGTGGCTCGAACGAAGACTGCACCTTGTGTCCCTCGCTTACCTACCAACCAAATGTCGCTTCTGTGGATTGCATGTTATGCCCCAACACCACCTCCAATGACACCACCACCGGTGCCACGAGTCTCGCTGAATGCCCCGAAGGTAGGTCAAGATTATTGCAGGCTGTCTGTACAGTTCTGTAAGCAGCTCAGATTTATGTAGGCCCTATTCTGTGATCTCTGTTCTTGTGATTGTTGTGTCAGCTGCATTTATAGGCTACTAATTTATTCTGCCAGTTGAATCACCTCGTCCCATGTCATGTCCATGCATATCAGATCTACCTTGATGGTTTCGGTCCAGTTTTTCCTTGGTCTGCCTCTTCCGCGCCTTCCCTCCGGAGTCCAGTTCATCACTTGTATTGCTATCCTGGCTTCATCCATGCAGATCACATGACCAATCCATTGAAACCTTCTCTTTCTAGTGGTGTTCTCTATGATCTCCTAGCCTGCTATTTCCCTTATGGTGGTGTTTTATAGGCTACTAATTTTTTCTGCACTGTAACCGAACTGTATATTTTCAAGAGCTGTGCGAGTCTGAGTGTACAGAGGCGTCGTTCTTTACGTTCCTCTAATCAGGGCGAACCCTTCACTGCCGTCTAACCCCGATTATGCTCTTAGACAGCACCGTACTTTCTCTGTTACTGTCCCCATGGTATGGACTAAGCTCCCACTGTCTAATAATAATGTTCATAAACCTTGTATTTATGGTTTACTACCACCTGTTTATTTTGCCTTATTGTAATTATTATTATTTTACCATCATATGATGTATCTGTTATAACCATAAGGTATTTTGATGAGTCCATCTGATCTGACGGGTTTAACTGGGTTATTTTGTGATAATTAACCCCCTGGCTATATTGTAGCATAACCAATGATGATAAATTACATGTATGTCGTACTTGGTATAGTTACGATGCTGGTTTTTTCCCCGACTAGTAATAGGTCTGCTCAGTAATTATCAAATATATAGTTACCAAGATGCTTATTGTGTTTTTCCTCTGGTTCCTTTGCCTCGATATGATTACTATATACTACCTTATATGTGCTTAATGACTCAGGTTGCCATTACTGACTTATGTTTGTTGCTTATTTTTTTGGTTTTGCTTTGTTTTTTTGTTTGTATTTTTTATGTTGTTGTTTTTTTGGCTTGTTGCCAAAGGCTTTTTTTTTGATCATGTGATTTTATGCCACATTGATTTCTTTTCTGGTATTTTCTTTTTAAAAAAATTCCATTTTCTGTTTATATCTTTAACCTCACCATCTTGACTTACATTTCACGTTCAGGGGTTATCCAGGTTAGCGGGACCTGTCCCTTTCTGGATGACCCTTTCTGAGTGTTCACCGTTTATACTATCAAGGTGTCCTGCGAACATTAATTTTTATTTATGTGTAGGGCCTACTGTGTAGCCTAGTATTTTTCTTTGCAGTATACCTTGATTTTGTTTTGTTTGTCTTGTTCATTCTCAGAATAAACTGATTTGATTTGATTTGATTTGATTTGATATGGTTTGCTTGTTTGCTGTGTTTTGTCGCAGCCTTTAAACCCTCGTTTTATATCGATAGTCGGTCAAGATCGTTCCTGGCTAGTGACCTTGAAGTGACGCTATAAAAATCTTCGTAATAAATGAATGAACGCACCTACAATCACTGTCACATTCTGAATGAAACCGTTTGTAAATGACTTTCTTTAGCGTCGCAGAAGAAGAAGAAAAGCGCAATGTTTGTGTACTACATGATCGCAGTTCTGGCGCTTATTCTTCTCCTCATGTTTCTGCTGATGTAGGTAATCATTCCAAGAGTTTTATTATAGACTTAATTACCAGAAATTCTTGTAGTGTATAGGGCCTAATGATCACAAATATTCGCTTAATGCAAATGACAATATGGTAGGCCTACACCGCAATCAGGAGCGTTTGTTTATTTTCCGATTTTCTGTTCCAAATTATTACCATTCTGGGGCACGGGTAAACGGGACTGATAGCACTCCCCTTTCCAAAAAGCGTAGGGATCGGCTAGTTAGAGTACTCGACACAGAAAAATCGGGCAAGTAGGTTGGGACACGTTCACGGACTCGGACCCAGTGCAGAACTTTCAGTATGTAAGTTGGAACGTGGGCATTTAGCAGATAAGGCGCGGTGGAGAGCGTATAACACGGTCAAGGGAGGCCAGCCGCGAAATGGTAAGAAAAATATAAGGCATAGGTAATATTCGAGGCGAACTGAGACAAAATAATGAGCAAGACATACAGACATACAGACAGACAGACAAAGGCAGGGAGAAAGAGGGCAAATTTGACGCTTTCGCTGGTGATTACGGTAGGAGCGTTTGAGGTGATTGAGGCAAAGAGTGAAAGAAGTTCTTGGTTCTATTGGATGCCAATGCAGTAGTGGTGGGGGTGGTGGTGGTGGTGAATGGTGATCGTGGTGGTGCTTTTGTTCCTGTAACAGTATCTTCAATGTGTCTGTCTGTAGATTACTGTACCATTGCCGGCACAAAGTCTTCGGCATTTGCTTCAAAGATAAGTCGGTGGGAGCAATGGAGGAGGCAGTAGAGGAAAAGGTATCAATGACAACAATAATATGGCTCAAACACCTAGGCCTATATCAAAATTATACTAACATACCTCAACCTATCCATCCATATATCCATTTGCATATCCATCCATCGATCCATCTTCCAATCCATCCATCTATCCATCCATCCATCTATCCATCCATCTATCCATCCATCAATCTATCCATCCATCTATCCATCTATCCATCCATCCATCCATCGATCCATCTACCAATCCATCCACCCATCTATCCATCAATCCATCCATCCATTCATCCATCTATCCATCCATCCATCCATCCATCTATCCATCGATCCATCGATCCATCAATCTATCTCCACCAAACCATCCATCTATTCATCCACCAAACCATCCAGCCATCAATCCGCCCAGCCAGCCAGTCATTTGCTCATGTGCACGCCTGCTGACGTTTGACAATATGCATTATTGAAACTTGCCGGTGGTTCAAACATATCTAGAAGTTTGTGGCTGCCCTCGCAATAATGTTGGAGACCTTTGTAGCTATTGTATAGTATTGTATTGAATCTGTAAATTTATATACCGCCTCTCACAGAATGACTATTCAGAGGTTTTCTAAACACGAAGACTCAAATGGGAAAATAAATGCCTTTAAAAAGTGACGAACAAATGAGGGGGGAAAAGAGTCAATAGTTTAACCATTATAGTGTGAGAGGAAGGTCATCTCAACTGAAGTGGCTAACCACAGCAAACGCCCAATGTTGGGCAAGACCAGTCCGAGACCAGAGAACAAAAGACCAAGACGATCAGTTGAACGTATTGTGCGAAATGAAGATGCTACTAACAACTGTTGCATAATAGATTGAGTGGCGTTTAAGGGCATTTCCCACCTAAGCTTTTGAAACCAGAAAGCATCTTGCAGATATATTATTGTGAATGCGTAATAAAAGGTAGACAGTCACTGGAAGACTTCAGGTATTGCAAAATGATTGACAGTGATTTCTTTACTGAAAGAGAACGCGGCGATGTGGAAATTCGGAGAACGTCATTTCGGAGCGGATAGTCTCAACTTGCGGACAAATTGTTGTCCGCACCTAATTTGCCTATCGTAGGAAAATTGTCCTGCAATCACTGTTATGCGTATGGGCTTTTGCATTTTCAGCAACCGCTTCAGCCATCGAAAACAGCTTTGAGGAAGTTGTCAGGTACCTCGGTGGCTAGGAGGGCGGGCAAGGTCGCTTCAACGGGAGCAACGAAACCATCGCTTAAGGAAAAGATCCCAGACGTAGCGACTATTGTACCGGTTCAGACGCAACTCGTGAAATCCGCCCCACCCGCGGCTCGCGAAAACGAAAAAGCCACCCTTGTCCCGGTAACAGATGGACCGACGAAGTCAAAACAACGCCAAACATTATCTGGCTTCTTCGAACAGCCTGCAGGTGAAGCTCAGATTGCACCATCTCCAGCAAGACCTCTTGAAGCAGCCACGTCCGCAAAGGCCGCTCCGTCCAAAGTAGGACCCGACGCTGCAAAGACCGCGATTGCAGCAGCAGCTGACGAAACAAAGCCTTCTCGAATAGTCGCCGTCACGTCTGTCTCACCTAAAACTACCATCCCAATTGAAGCTCCGTTGGCTCCACGTACAGCAGAACCTAAGTTACCAGCACCGCAAGAACCTGTGTCCGTCATACCTGGCGAAACCTTGCCCGTAAAGGCGCCAACAAACTTACCCGTCGCAGTTCCAACGGACACGACGATTTCGGCAAAGACAGCTGCCGCCGCTCCATCCACGTCACCTACGGCCAACTTCCAGCAGGGAACGATGACACCAGCAGTTGCAGAGGATACGACCAAAGGCCCACTCCCCTCTGCGCCTTCCCGACCGCTGGCAGGATCCGTATCAACACCGTTGGCATCTTCGGCCACTCTCCCATCAACACATGATGCAACGGACGTGAATCGAAAGGTCGGTCTCTCTCGATCCAGCGTTACGCAACGATCACCATTCGCTGTTTCCGATGTGGTGGAATCAGACGTAGATCCAGCGCCGACTGCTTTATCGATGATGATTGGAGAATCGATGAACGACGATGAATTCTCGGCGGCGCTGATGGAGTTGTCTGCATCCGGAGACGCCGCCATCGGGCACACGAAGTCCGGTAACCTACAGGCAGGCACATCCCAATCCCCGATCTCCAAGCCAGGCACAACTTCACAAGTAGAAGCCCGTGCAGCACCAACCACTATGCTAATGTCTTCACTTCGTCCGGTTGAGACACCCGACGTGAAACCCCCTGCCAATGTCCCAACGCCAGCGGCCCCTGCGGTGGAAAGTGGCAACTACCATCCGCGAGTGAGTAAAACGTCACCATCGTTGGCCTCTGCGTCTTCCATTACCACGCACAGAGCCGCATCTACAGTGTCGAAAATCTCACCCACAACAGAACCCATATTGTCAAAAGCCCAACCGACGACGTTCGCTATGATTCCCTCGCCCGAGGACAAATCTTCCCCAGAGGAGAAATCTTACCCCGACTTGGAGTCTCTCATCAAAGCCAAATCTTCATCTCAATCCCCTAAACAAGCGATTGCAAAGACACCCGCTTCAGTTCGAAGCCGGACCGATCAGAAACCGCCCGAAGACGAATCAAAGCAAAAGGTTCGTCCAAAGTCCATTCTGAAGTCTGCCCCGCCTTCGAGAGCCGCATCCCAAGCCTCGGTTCCTGAGTGGGAGACCACCGCACGACCCGGCGACCGTGCAGTCTCAACAAAGCCAACCGTGTTGTCATACAAAGAACCAAACGCTCAAGAAACATTAGACACGAAACCTTCTCCAGTCAAATCAAAGCAAGACACGACACAACAAGCTTCAAAAATACCTCTAGTATCATCAGAGAAACCTCCACGGACCTTAAGTTTCGAATCGCCAAAAGACCCTCAATTAGAGACCCGATCAGTTTCAACGACTTCTCATGTGGCAACATCCGTAGCACCCGCGCAAGAGTCTTCTAAGCACAGGACTCCAAAGCCACTCCGTAATGACGCCGTTCGGCCGAGCAAGACGTCCAGATCGTTGACAACTCAGTCAGTCAGAGGAGCAAAATCGGGCCTCAACGCAATACCGAAGACTTCGGCCATTGCAGCTCTCGCACCAGTGGAGTTGCCCGAGGAGAAACCATCCCCCGAAAACCCTAAGCAGGACGCTCCGAAATCACGAATGTCTAGTGATTCTGTGGCAAGAAGAACATCAAGTTCGCGTATACCTGAACCGATTAGAACTGCTCAGGACGTTGTACGTGCTGTACGATCATCCGCATCACATCAATCAGCCCCACAACCAGCCTCTGAGCTGGTCGATGCTCAGAAACCGATCCAGTCCGATGTTCCATCGTCGATCTTCCGCACCGCGTCCCACATCTCCATATCCAACGACGCCACGCCGGCCGAGGTCATCATGAAGACGTTCGAGAAGGTTGCGCCGGACTTGAGGCTGCGCGCCATCAGAATCAAGGTCGGCGACGAGGTCGACTACATAGAAATACCGTCAAACGTTTCCATCATGAACGCCAGAAGCGACCATTCCGAAGGGAAGTTCAAGCAGGTTGGCGAACGTGCAAACGTCAACCTGAAGTTTCAGTATTCCGGACCGCAGTCACGCGCGGTGTCAGACGCCTCGCTATCCGTAACACCATGGAACGCAGGTTCCAAGAGGCAGTCCTTGCAAAGTGTAGCCGATCCGCCTCCAAGCTCCGCCTCTGGCGTTCGATCCACGCCTTGGTCAGACGCGGATATCAGCAACCCGTTTCCGGAGCCTTCTGAGAACGACATGGAGACAGAAATTCCGGAAGAGGCGACTCGAAGAGGCACCACGTTTGCGCTTACGGATACAGGGTCCATGGACCAGTTGGGGAAAAGTCTAGACGAAGATATCGGCAAAAACGCGCTGAAAGAACCTTCTGAGAACAACATGGAGTCAGAAATCCCGGAGGAGGCGCGTCGAAGCAGCACAGGGTTTGAGCGATCCGTTTCTAAAGAGGAGTCCAAAATCGACGAATGGTCCAAGGACCTCTCAGAAATCTCTTTTAATGATATTGGTATGATTCCTTCGCCTCATGACTCAGCGCCGAGTGTCAAGGCTTCTCCGGAGGCACTGGGCACAGTGGGCAGTCAGGAATCGATTGATTCTGGGACGATCTTAAACATTGAGTACGGTCCCGACGAAAACAACAGTAACGCCAACTTTAAACGAAGGCGCTGAGAGTCCTCCGTCTTGGGCGAGTTGGCGGTGGGTCAGTGCCACGGTCACAATGCCACGCAAATAGTTGGAGGCATGTGTCGTAGGCGAAAAGCAGAACCCGCAACGTCATCTCGTCTTCAGAACAATGAAACGAACATTTTAAAAAGTAGTCTTGAAACTCTGATCCTTGGTCAACAGCCTCTCAAACCGATATCCTTAATTATATAGGTTCCATTTTGATCAGCCGCCGTGGTTCTGCGCAGAAGCTCAAAAGCGATCTTGAAAAGACAGTATTACATACTAACTGACAGTATTAGGGTAACCGTCGTTAAGTCAATAATTTATTCTAAATGCAATCACACATCGCCCGATCGTATCTCGAGATGAAACTACTAAGGTTAAACACAATAGAAAATATAGAACCAACTTGTTTGATGATGTTCTTTAAAGGCTCACGAGTATAGATGAACATAGTGTAGACCTACAACAGGATTGCAGGTCTACGAGGACCAGCAAAGTAGAGTTTTCTGTAAAAGGGCGAGAATGAGAAAGGCGAAACCCAAATGGCGCAGTCAAGAGGTCGAAGAAAAAAACTTTCGTCTAAAACTGAAAAAACTATTATCAATGAATGGAAGAATGGCCCAATCTAGGCACTCTGAGGCGCTTCAGTTTTACACCACCCAGACCTCGTTTGGACTACTTTTACGGACACCCAGTTCTCGTGAAAAAGCTGTTGCCCCGAGCTGGGTATTCGAGTTGCGCTTTAGAAATTTGTAGAACAGATTAATATTACTATTATTTTTAGTCGGGCTTCAGCCGCCAGCACCTCTGACTAGTTTTCTTGGATGGGAGCTTATGAATGAATGCATAATTATCGAATTCTAAAAGAGATTTCTGTTATAAAAAAAACTCGGTTTAATTTTTTTAATTCAAGGTACATCAATCATCCACTCATGACGGTTACCGCGAAACCACGGCCTCAGACAAATCGTACGATGTCTCGAAAAGATCGCAGTCTCATTCCAGTCTCAGAAATGTACAACATTAACAGGAACCTCTACTATTTTGCATTTCCCTTCGTGTAGTTCTACGCACTAAATTTGAGCAGAATGTAACGAGATCCTGATGATAATTATTTTAGTCCGGGTGCTGATGGCTGGGTATCAGCGTTTCCGTGTTTGTTTGTTTGCTCCAAGAGTGCTTAGAGTCTGCTCCGAGACCAGCTCTTCATCCGCCCCGTCCACCAGATTGTCCTTCTCAGTAGCTTCATAACTCTTCCACAGGTCCAGACTTTCTTTCTCGCGCGAAAGCAGCGGCCAGTTCACCGTCGCGACCCGGTTAATGTAGCTGCTGGTGGCGTCTGATGAGGCAGTAACCCTCCTCTGAGATTTCAGGTTTTGACTGGTGCTATATCTTCCGCGAGACTCTGCTGGTGGTGGGGTCGTGTCGAGAACACTGGCGTACAGTGGTTCCCTGCTGGCCACGAGTGGAAACTTGAGCGGCGACGACTTGAGATTGCCGTCTGATCCCTTTGATGGTTTGCTGTCAACACTATCCGTGAAGTTCATCGAGCTTGCCACTGGGCGAGTCTTCTGGCCTTCATGTCTCGTTCGAAGAACGTGCAGCAGTATACTCGACCTTCTGTCCATGGGCTTCCGGCTGGATTCATTTGCCGGCGGGAGCTGAGCCAAGGACGGGGACCGGTCGCTGGCTGCGGTACCCACGCTCGACCTGGACGTGAAACTCGGTTGGGAGCGACTCGATTGGTTGACATTTTGAAACGTCTGCTGTGGTACTGCCGCAGTCGACATGGATGTGTCGGGCGTGGGTGCTATTGACGCTGATGCTGATGGTGTTGGTGCGGTTGTAGCTGACGGTGTAGCCGCTGCTTCTGTGCCTGAATAGGGTGGTTCGTTGGGGGCAAGAGCTGCCGATGAGGATTGGTCCGGTGCGGCATTCATCGGCAGAGGTGCCAAAGACCCGGACGGTTTCATCTCTGAGCCCACCGTAGTACTGGACTCCAGTGGTGATTTAAACGACACCCTTGAAGTAGAAGGAGGCGCACCCATAGGCACTGTCGGACCTGCTGGTGGGGCTCGAGTCAGGGATGCATACGCCTGCTGGAATGCCGTTGATAACTCGGACGGTCTTATCTCAGAGCCCGTATTCGTACTGGACTCTAATGGTGATTTAAATGACACCCTTGAAGTAGAAGTTGGTCCGCCTTTCGGTATTGTTGTACCTGCTGAAGAGATATTTGTCAGTGAGGTATTTGCCGGAAAAGATGACATTGTTTGGGGCGTCTGTCTCGAATCAGAACCTAGTGTGGTTGCAGACATTGTCGTCTTATTATACGATACTTGTGAAGATGGGTCATCCACTGGTGTGGTCGCAGCTGCGGAAGACGATTGCACTGGTGTGGTATATAGCGGTAAAGACGATGTTTCTCGGGAAGTCTGCCTTGAATTCGAGACTGTTGGTGTATTTGCTGCTGAAGAAGATAGTGCCAGTGTTCTGTATGGCGGTAAAGTCGCTGAATCTTGTGTCGTAGTTTGTCTTGAACCATACACTGTGGAAGGAATTGACGAAATCGGTGTGTCATCCAATGGCGGTCCTGTAGCTGTCGAGTAAGATGTCGCTGCTGTTGAGCTATTTGTCGGCAACGTCGCAGTCGTTTGTTCTGTCTGTCTTGAACCAGATACTGTGGTCGTAATAGTCGATAGAGGAGTTTCAAACGAAACTCTTGAAACGGCGGACTGGTCCACTGGTGGTCTTGTAGCTGTCGATGTAGATATTCCCGGTGAGCTATTTGTTGGCAACGTCGTTTGTGCTGTCTGTCTCGACTCAGACCCGACAGGCGTTGTCGATATCGCTGTTCTATACGACGTGTCTGATTTAGACGCGTCGTCCATCAGTGTGGTATCCGCTGAATCGGGAACTACGCTGAAGGCTGTTTGAGACACGAAAGTCGTTACTTCTCTAACCATCTTTGGAGAGTCCACCCTTTCCCCCGCCGATGATGGTTTGGCAGTCGCAGGAACGAGTGGCGATATCTTCGTAACCGTTCCACGTTCTGTCACCCATAGCGGTAATGGAGCCGCCTGCGTGTGTACGGATCCTCCTGCTCTTCCAGATTGCTCTGATGACTTGAAACGGGCAGTTGCGGCGGACGCTGTCCGAGATGGCTGGCCAGCGATCGAAGGTCTTGACGGGCGACGACCGATTGACGGAGCGGACTTAGTCGGCTGAGCGCGTAGTAACGACACACGTTTGGCAGAGACTGTAGAGAAAAGGTCCACAGTCCTTTTGGGACCGGCAGCTGTGCCAGATGCATTTCTGGCAGGCGTGGTAAAGGCTTTTCCGGCGACGAGCCCGGTTGAAGATTTCGGCGGTTCCTAAGAGATTTGGGAAAATGAAATAGGCTACTGTTAGAAATCCTTTAAAGAATGTTTCATTTAATTTGTTTTTAGTTTGTTAAAGAGCTTCCTATCGATATTCATGATGCGCCTAATATCCTCGATCCTCTTTAAAAAGCGTTTGCGTGCACACTTACTCAATTTAAATGTATAACTAATCCTTAGGTTCTGTTTGTTTATCTAAAATATCCTTACACTAGAGTGACTAGACTATACTAACATGTATTATTTCATTTTTTATTTAGATGACTCCCGCTGCTTAGGTTAGGCCTACCAACTTCATAGATACACTGGTGCATAGGTGGCCCTGCTAGCGGGACTTTGGTCCCTTTAGGTCCTCCTTTTGTAGCTCAACTTAGCGCTGATCTGAAACTGTATCATGTTATGTTTTTCTCTTGGGAGCAATAAAAAACCTATGTTATGTTATGTTATTTATACAGTGCTTCTTCGAGATTATCTGCTCAAGAACAATGCCAAACAAACCGCGCTTAAGAAGATGAGATGAAACTAGGCCTTCCCAGAACGCTCGTTAGTAAGCTCGGGCGCCTTCGTTTAACTTTCTGGCAATACGCTTTAAGAATGCGTCTACGATTGCTCCATCACATCTCTTGCCTCCTATGTACAGGTTATTCACCAACAACTAAAACATTCACGATCACTCACATATCCTTTCCCGGTAAGTCTTACCCACACTTCCTCGCCATGAATGTCTAAGGACATGATTGTGAATCAGGTGGATCTAGAAATTTCGTTGTAGAAACTCGAGGTAACGATTACCAAATGTTACGATAGGCACAAGAAACGAGTAAAGCTCGCGCTGTAAAGTGGAAGGCACACTTTACCTTATTGCCAATCGCGGCTGAACTCCCAGATGTTTCTCCTGGTCTCTTATTAGCCTCTTTATTCGAGGCTCCGTCGCCGCGGAGGCACATCACTATTCTGCAACCAATAAAAATATAATTATTAGCAATATTGGCAGGGGCCTCGCTCCCTATAACAGGGTTGGTGCAACTTGAACTCAGTGAATAGGCTAATTCAGAAATTAATCATAACTCGGTTGGGGGAAGGCCAGATCGAGGATGGGAATACCGACCCTAGAAAGGGAAGAAGAGGGATACTGCCGGTTGTTAAGGAAAGAGAAATCGCTGGCAATAATTAGTGTAAGAATTATTATTAATAGACTTTTTAGAGAGGAAATTCAATGAGAATCTGCTCACTATGTTTCGATTTAAAGAACAAATTAATTTTCATGAATGAAAATTATATTTCCTTTGGCATGTTCTCGAATAAAAAACCGTATTTTTTATCTCTCGGCAGGCAGCAGTATCACATGTGTGTTATAATAATAACAGCAACAACAACAACAACAGCAATAATGATTCAGCCTTAGTAATTACACTTTAATTATTGATATTAATATTGTTAATAATGTCAGTAATAATATCACTCAACTTCCTACGTATTATCGTACAATATATTTATAATAACAAATGACTTGTACAATGTCATGATAATAATATTAAAATAAGAACGCTAAAATTATAAATTCTCAAATACATCACATTGCAAAAGAAAGTAATGCTGATATAATAATGCCCACCTATTAGGAGCAGTCTTGGTTACAACTTACATGACAACAATGAGTAGCCCAAGAACGGAAAGAAGGGCGACGAGGCAGATGAACCAGATCATCGCTTTGCTAGGTTTGCTGACTATTGCAACTAAACAAACACAATAAAGATAATAACAAACATAATAGCTTTTTCTGCTATACTATTGCAGAAAAATAAAAATATTGCAGAAAAATAAAGTGAAACGCATAGACTACTACATTGGTGGTCAGTATTGAACTGCATTGTAATCAAACATTTCTAAAGCACCTCTTCTAGTGGGTTGGATCGATCCAGAGTCTAACGACAGCTGTCCATAACAACAAAGGCCATTGTCGTCGGAATTTTTTAAAAATTATCGTTAATATTAATTAATTATTTGTTTGAATCGTTCAGAGGCAATCCCAGTGCGCACACTCACGCGAGCAGAAGTATATTTTTTCGGGAGTATAAAAGGTGGACGAGGAGGATGAGAGATTACCAGCAAGAATTTGAGAGAGAGCATTCCGAAGAGAGGGACCAAAAAGTGGTGCAGAAAGCTGAGAAGGCATTCTATATTCATGACTATCCAATTCAATTATTAAAACCGCTCATGGCAGACTCATTTGCAGATCCGCCTCGATATTTTTTTGAATAAGTAAATATGGTTCTGTGACTTCTGTCTTAATCAATAATCAAAAAAATAAATAGTGCAGTTGGATCATGTCTCCCGTTTTATATACCGGAATGTCCTAGTTATGAATAACAGACCTAATCAGAGAAAGATGGATCATAATATATTTATCGTTTTATATCCACGACCTTCCGGTCAGAATTATTAATTCTAATGAGAGAAAAAAGAGACTGTTTTAATTCGTAATACTAATTAGAGAAAGAGGGAACGTGTCTTATTGGTTTATATTCAGTACCTACCTGCAGGGCAGATGTCCGCACTCGTGGACCCGGTCTTTATGGACTTTAATGTACGATTCCTGCAAGGTATGCACGAATCCGATCCTGATTCCAGTTGATAGGTGGCGACAGGGCAGCGTTTGCAGTCTTCCTCCCAGCCACGTGATGTGGAAAACTCACCAGGCAAGCAAGGAACTGCAAGGACAATGCCATACATCATTCATTGCCACTGCTATACTTTGATGGACACAGCTGATTAACTACGTGGAATGACTTACTAATGTATCCATTGATTGATTGATCGACTGATTGATTGGTGGATTGATTGATTATCTGCCTGACCTTACGTATTGAACTTTGCCTCATCTACATTGATTAATTGATCGAATCACAGAATGATTGGTTGACTCATCAACTTGCTTAGCCTACTTATAGTCTGAATGACTACGTAACTGACTGAATGACCGACCGACAGAATGAAGGTCTGACTGGTTTACTAACTGACTGACTGACTAACCAACTAACTAAATGAATGACTGACTAAGTGACCGACTGACTCACTGACCGACTCACTGAGCGACTAACTGTAATGCGGATAGTAATAAATTGGTCTATCAAAGCATAGAAGATTACCGTAGAATTAATTAGCACTGTCCAAGTATTCATGTATCTTATCCTACGCATGCATGCCGAGAGGATGACTCATTAATGAGTCATTCAGTTAGTCGCTTATTGAGTCGGTCTAACTGTCGCAAAATAGATTGGCGGTCAGCTGAATCGACAAAACTTGCCAGATTTGCCATAACAACATTGTGGTGGTTATCAATGTACTGTTGGTTTGCTTACCGCATGCGGCTATTTGGTAGATGACTTGTCCAGCGTCGCAGACATAGAAGACGGTTGATTCTGTGTACGTGTCTTGTGGAATGAAGACGTAGTCACTCGGACAAATGGACGACGTACAATGACCGAACCGTCGCACACTCTCACCCACCTCCCCAAAGACTGCCGCAAACGTCAGCGACTGCATTCGAACGCAATCAATAATTATCATCAGTGTTAGTAATTTTTATTATTATTATTGTTTCATTATTATTACAAAATTATTATTATTATTATTCGTATTATTATTGGCCAAAAAATAAAATGGACCTTATTTGTCAAGATCCAAGTTGTAAAAAGCACCCCATAATAATAGGCAACACCGTTATTATTATTAGTAGGCATATTGTTGTTATTCGTGTTATTAGTAGGCCTTATATTATAATTAGTGTAAACAATCTATCAATATTCCGCTATGTAGGCTTACATTTAGAGTTAAAAAGTTTCACTTCGATCATGACTTTAAGATTTTATTATATTTCTCTTCTGCTATAATAGACCCTGTTATTAGTAATAAGCATAATAATTTATCCATCAGAAAATTGGTGTAGGCCTACTCACAATGCCTAACTCTCCTGTATAATTAATTTTGTGTTTACTCTTTAGCCTTCTGACGACATAATAATGAGCCATATAATTATTATGAGCGCAAAAGTCTTGAATAAGAGAGTTTAGGATGAATTTTGGTAAGATTAATTTTGACGAGACCATGCATGCTTGAATGTTTGTGAGCCAATTATAGGCCTACTTGTTGTTAGGAATTTGCACAGCAGAATCGAGTTTTCTGCTCTTCTCACTTAGCAGCAGGCTAATAGAAAAATCAGAGGAAAGCGTAGGCGTCTAACCTCAGAAAGAATATTGTCCAGTTTTGCCTTCATGACGCAGCGAGTATCGCAGGTTGGAGCCTGGTAGTTTGTATTCGTGGACTTTAACACGAGCACTTGCAAAATGGCCGGCAGCGGATCGCGGTTGTTCTTCTGAAAGGTAGGAAAACTGAATCGTTATGTACAACATACTTTGTTTGAGATGCTCCCTTAGATTAAGACGAAAATACATTAATAACATATTTCACTTTAGATTGGCTCTATGGATGATGCACGTGTATTACCATGTCTGTTGACCAAAATGGGATGGTAATAAATTGGTCTATCATAGCATATAAGATTAGTATTAATTAGCATTGTCCAAGTATCAATGTATCTATCATACGCAGGCACGCCGAGAGGATGGCAAGGGTTAAAGTGACCAAAGGCATGGTGACTTTTTAAGACCCCGCGGTCCGGGATACACTAATTAAAATATTTCTCATAAGTTTATTATAATGATTTCGGTGATTTAGCCTATACCATGTAGGCCTACACATGATTAATTTTTATGCCTTTTAAAATATTTTCCAATATTTATGTGTGTTGATAGGCTACTATAGACACTATAAATGTAGCCTATATTTTAAGTTATCCATAATTATAGTATCAACTCACTTATAAATGCACGCATAAATAAGTATCTACTATTTATCTTATAATTTTAATAAGATGTGGACGAACCTGTCCGAACCAGGGTGTAACGTGACACGAAGTCGTGAAGTCGAAGGAGGAGCAGGACTGGAAGGCTGAGCAGAAGATGCTTCTGATCTGACTCTCAATCGTCAGACCCTCTTGCTTGTTGCACAGAGCAGCCTTGAACTTAAATGGAAAGCCAACGGCTATATCGGCGGGAACGAAAACTACAAAGAGAGAAGCAATAACAATAGGCTAATAATTTTAGTAATGATGACAACGATGATCATTTCATTTCATCTTTTCATTTCATTTTATTTATTGAACCCCAAAAACATTCTCAATTAATGCAGTACATCAATAAACAGTTAATATTAATTTAATTAATAAAACAAATAACAGCAAATATAAGAGAGCAACACAGGGAACAAAGAGCACACCTAAAGGGACGGGTCCCGCTGGTAGTGGCCCATAGTGATGATAGTGATGATGATTATAATTATTAGCCTACTATTGTTATTAAAATATTGATTTGCATTGCATTCTTGTTTTGAGTTGGATGCTTGTAGGGTCACCCGGGGTGTTATGGACACCCTGGGTGTTATGGCCACCCCTCTTATACAGCTTAATGTGATAATATAATAAACTCTAGTCTGTTTATAGCTCTATGCACATTCGTCCTTCACCTTTCAACTATAATCTGATGTCGTGATGGTAAAATTCAGACTTTTACACGTTGTTTTTCAAATTATCCCATTTCCTTGTAATAGCTAACCCTGATTCTGAAAATTATATAAAAATGTGCCTTTGGGAGGAAAATTTTTGAAGTTGGCAGTTTTAAATAAAGGCTATTTGGCATTGTATATATGTCTTTTATTTCACGTCATGTGCTTCCTAAACGTGAGAAAGCAACGATCCGATATACCATTGCTATTGGGGTGTTATGGACACTGAGACACCGGGGGAATATGGACACTGTCCATATCACCCCCGGCTGGGATATCCATACCTGCCAAGCTGTGTTTTTTGTACGTAAGGAATGTTTTAAACAGACTTACTGATGTTGATATTGTTTAATTGCTTTTTGTGATCAGTATTATTGGAAACAATGCCACGAGAGTCCCAGAATAGACACATTAGGGTTCAGTGGTCCTTAGACAATGCCAAATTAGCAGGTGCACCAGTGATGCGCTGGATCTATCGTATGTGCCACTCAATGTAGACCTACAGCGCAGGAAGAGATCTGGTATATCCCCAATGTTTGGGCATCTTGATGTACCAGTGATGGCACCGGTATACCAGAGGAGCCACTAGGACCATCATCTTTGTCAGTTTTGCTGAACTTACCGGATGAGGCACTGGATCCATCGTATGTGCCACTCGATGTAGGTCTACAGGAAGTGACATCTGCTAGATCCCCAATGTTTGGGCAGCGTAATGTACCGGCGATGGCATTGGATCTATTGCCCATGTCTACGCTACTCAACGAACCGGAAGATTTCCCAGGGCCAGCACCCATGTCCGTGTCTTCAGAGATGGACACAGAGTGTTGCCTTTGTTCTGGTTACCAATGTTCTCATAAAGTTAATGACTGTTTAATGTTTCTAATTAACTTTCCTATCAATCAGGTGCTTTTGGATGATATCGACATTAGTGGGGTGATATGGACACCCCATGTCCATATCCCCCCAATCCCGGGGTGATATGGACACAAAACCAAAATTATATTTTCGAATTTTCCACAAAAACCTGTTTATATTTTCCAGCTTTTAATAACGTTCCAAGTACCTCTCCTTGAGTACCTTTAAATAGAATATTCACATTATAATCTTTATTTAAAATTAAGCCGATAATAGCCAAAAGGCTTAAGGGGTCCATAACCCCCCGGTTGACCCTATATTGTACTGCACTCTTGACTTAGCCTACATTCGTGATTTGAAAGCTTGCATTGTGTTCTTGATTTGCTTTGTAGTCTTACATTCTTGCATAATCTGTTTTTACTGCATTCTTTCTTACAAATAATGTATTCTCTAACGTATTCTTCTATTGAATGTTAATCTTGCAGTGTACGCCTACATCAAACAATGCTCACCACGCAAGTAGACGAGATTCGTGTAATTAAATTGCTTTGTTCTTCTGTGGCAGTTGTATCGACCGGTATCTCCTGGATCGACCTCTGCGAAGATCAGTTCCATCTTGTCTCCTACCGTCACTCGACCTCCACGCAGCTTCATCAGTAGTTTGTTGCGGTACCAATTGAAGTCGGAGAAGGGCGACTGAAAGACCATTGCCATCGAACACGGTAGCACCAGACGAAGACTCGCCGGAACGTAGACTATTAACAGACAGAAGACAGCAGTGGCAAGTCAGTCAGACTAAAAGAAAGTCAAAGGACGATGGTAAGAGAGTTCGGCATTAGGCCTACCTGTCGACTTATGATAGAAAACCAGTCAGACAAATGACTCTTAATTTAATTTTAAAAAGCTAATGTTTTCTCGGTGACCATAGAATAACAATAATTATTTGTGAGCGACTGGAAGAAATTTAGGAACTGCATTTCCCGATGTGCAGATTTGCACGTAAAATACTGATGAAGATGATGATGATGATGATGATGAAATATCACTACCTTTCAGTCCGTCATTTACCGATAGTGTGAGTGTGAATTTGTATATGTATTAGGCCTATGTATTGTGCAAAAATTATGTTTCCCGGACAAGCGTCAATATAAAGCAATTCATCTTACCATTCCTCAGAGTGAACGTTGCGTTTTCCTTCCTCCGTTCGATGCTCGTCTCTGTTGTTGGGACGATTAAGTTAACTCCATCAGCGCTCAACGTCATTAGGTCAATGGCCGCCATCTCAATCTGTCGGCTCAACGTCATCGTATCCGCCACCAGTTCCGAGAGGTCCAGAGTTGTGTTGGTGTTGGTGGGGGAACCCCCGGGAAATTCCCCGGATGAGATCTGTGCGTTGATCTCTTTCTGAAAAGATTGTTGCTCGACGGCTTGCTCCAGAGTCTTCTGAGCCTCTACGAGCACAAGATCCGTGGCGAAATCAGTGGCGTTTTCCAGCATCGACTTCTGTGCGTTGTCACCTTCTCCATAATCATAGTCATCGTCTCCGTCTTCTAAAACTATATCTTCGAAAACAATACCACCAACTGTAGTAGTCTTCTGTACCTCACTGACTTTTACTGGTACTTTATCTGCAACTTTGTTGTCTGCTGGCAATAGTTGTTTCTGAGAGCGATCAAAAGCTTTCTGGACGTCCAGTATCGATATTTCAGGGGTGACCTCTATTGTCGTGTTGCTGTCTATTATTAAGCTCATAGTCGGTGCTGGTGTCGTCGGAGCAACTGTAGCTGTTTGTACTGTCGATGTCGGGATTTCACTGGACATCCCTAAAGTAGTAGTGTCCTTGACTTGTCCGGTAGCCTCTGTTTCAGTCTCTGTTTCAGCCTCTGTTTCAACTTCTGTTTCAGCCTCTGTTTCAACTTCTGTTTCAATAGGAATAACTACAGAGGTTTGTACGATTGATTCACTGACCGTACTTAAAGTTCTTATCGCTTTTTTCATCGTTGTTTCAACAGGAACAGCGTCAGTTATCTGTTTTCCTAATGCATCGACGTTCAATGTAGTCATATAAGTCTTTTTAGTCTTTATAGGATTAGTCTTATAGGCTCTCTTCATAATCGCTGTTGTAAATGGAACAGGCACTGCGGACTGTGTTGTTGTCGTCGTTGTCTGAATCGCAATTCTTTTCCTTGCAGCGTTGTTAGAGCGTGGATGCTTATGTTGGACTGCGTGTGCTTTGCGGCCGTGCAGTCGACTCGATCGTTCTTCGATGAGCAGCAACAGACAGAATACGACGATTAGGAGAAGTCGACTTCGCAGGACGAACGTGGATGGCTGCATGTCGACGAAAGTCTACGAAAGTCTACGATGCCAGAAACAAGGTCAGATCAAGTATGAATCAGGTCAGGTCAGGTTGGCGGATTATGTAGGTCGGTTCGGTTAATCGTGGCTACACGTAGGTAAATGGGGAGTTTGAGGGTACTGAGGGAGGAACAGTAAGAATGACTAAATGAGGCCTTTACATTAGGGCATGGACAACTGTAGTCAACTGCTACATGTATTAATGAGGGCAGAGAACGAAAGAAGAAGAGGAATTTAATCATGGGGATAAGGTTATGTGGTAATAGCGCTTACCTGAAAACGCAAGTCTACCTAACGCAGCGGCATTAGAACTGCCACGAAATCGCCGAAACTCGAAAAGCAAAGGAGCTTGCTATAAATGTCGATTACGACGCAGTTTTGCTAAAGTATTTAAATCCTTCTAAGTTGTGGATCTGTCTAAGAGATTCTCCGAACATGTTTTGCAATCCATTCGAAATCCACGCGCGTCTCGTCCGCCATAAACAAAGAATTAATTATTGTGACGTCAATGTCGTATCCATGGAGACGTTTTTGAAATTCATTTTGCTGTGCTGATCATAGTATAGGCTATTAATTATATTAGCCAAGCGCGCTGCATTGTCATGACTCTAAAGGCGTTTAGGAAATTCCCAGATACAATAGATTCACGTTGTAAGTTGTGAGTTGCAAGTTAAACTGGCAAATAACATAAAAAACGACATTTACAGCACTTTGAACCAGAATAATAATCACGCGATTCGAGTCTTTAGAAAGGTGGTTATGGCGGAGGATGGAAAGGATTAGCGGGACGGAACACATAACACATGATTAATTACCTACAATTGGAGGACAATGACTTTTTGGCTAGTTCTAACTGTACAGAAGTTTTTCTACCACTGCACATTTTGTGTAAGCTTACAACTGCACGTTAAAAAAGCCATGGGGTTAGCAATGTGCAATATAAAGCTATTTGTGCGACAAGGTGGCCGGTTGCTTCTAGATTAGGCATGTGGCGTTATGGGTTACTGTGCAAGTTCGAGCCTCAACTGGAACAGTTACTGAGTAGGGACCTTAAGGTTAAGTTAACCCTATAATGCCGAGATGGTAGTAAATAATATGAGATATCCTATACCCTCCGGCATTAAAGGGTTAAACAGGTTCTTCACTTACAATTGGTTAGCGCCATGAATGCTCTGTCGCAGCCTATGTTAATTTGTACTCTTGAGCTTTTAAAGAACAACATCAAACACGGTTGGTTCTATAATTTGTATTGTGTTTACCTTTAGTAGTTTTATTTCTCGAGATACGATCGGCCGATGTGTGATTGCATTTAGAATAAATTATTGACTTAACGATGGTTGCCCTAATACTGTCATTTAGTATGTAATTACTGTCTTTTCAAGATCGCTTTTGAGCTTCTTTGCAGGACCACGGCGGCTGATCAAAATGGAACCTAAATTAAGGATATCGGTTTGAGTGGCTGTTGACCTATAGAATCAGAGTTTCAAGACTCCTTTTTAAAATGTTCGTTTCATTGTTCTGAAGACGAGATGACGTTGTGAGTTCTGCTCTTCGCCCACGCCACATGTCACCAACTATCTGCGTGGCATTGCGACCGTGACACTGTCCCGCCGCCAACTCGCCCAAGAAGGAGGACTCTCAGCGCCTTCGTCTCCAGTTGACGTTACTGTTGTTTTCGTCGGGACCGTAGTCAGTGTTTGAACGTCCCAGAATCAACGGATTCCCGCCTGGCCAGTTTCTCCGGAGATGGCTTAACACTCGGTGCTGATTGCTGAGGCGAAGGGGTCATAGCAGCATCCTCAAAAGAGGTTTCCTTTGACCCTCCTCCTGTGAGCGCTTGGTAAGCCTTGATTTTGGACCGCGATCTAGAAACGGCTTGCGCAAACCCTGCGCCTGTTGGAGGCGTCTCCTCCGGGATTTCTGTCAACATATCCCCGTACGACGAAGGCGTAGATTTTTCGCTGGTGGCGGGGCTTGGATGAGGCGTGTCTTGACTTTGCACGGCCTGGCTTGTGGAACCTGCGCTCGAAGGAGTTGCGGATAGCGAAGCATCTGAGATCGCATGCGATAGAGGTCCGGAATACCGAAACTTCAGATTGACGTTTGCACGTTCCCCAACCTGCTGGAATTTCCCTTCCGAATGGACGCTCCTGGCGTTCATGATGGAAACGTTCGACGGTATTTCTATGTAGTCGACCTCGTCGCCGACCTTGATTCTGATGGCGCGCAGCCTCAAGTCCGGCGCAACCTTCTCGAACGTCTTCATGATGACCTCGGCCGGCGTCGCGTCGTTGGATATGGAGATATGGGACGCGGTGCGGAAGATCGACGATGGAACATCGGACTGGCTCGGTTTCTGAGCATCGACCAGCTCAGAGGCTGGTTCGGGTGGTGGTTGACGTGATTCGGAGGACCTTACAGCACGTACGAGAGCTGCCATGGCCGAAGTCTTCGGCATTGCGTTGACGTCCGATTTGGCCGATTTGACTGACTGAGTTATTAACGATCTGGACGTTTTGCTTGGCCGAACGGCGTCATTTCGGAGTGGCTTTGGAGTCCTATGCTTGGAAGCCAGCTGTATCGCGTCTTGCTTTGATTCAACTGGAGAAGGTTTCATGTCCAATGTATCTTCTACGTTTGGTTCTTCATATGGCAATACGGTTGACTTTTTTGAGACTGCGCGTTCGCCGGGAGGTGCGGTGGTCTCCTGCTCAGGAACCGAGGCTTGGGATGTTGCTCGCGGTGGCGGAACAGACTTCAAAATGGACTTTGGATGAGATTTGACTTCGGGGAGGGACTTGTCTTCGGGAGAAGATTTGTCCCCTATGGTAGATTTGTCCCCTAGGATAGATTTGTCCTCGGGCGAGGGAATCATAGCAGACATCGTTTGTGCTTTTGACAGTATGGGTTCTGTTGTGGGTGAAATTTTCGACACTGTAGATGCGGCTCTGTGTGTGGTGACGGATGACGCAGCGGCCAACGATGGGGATGTTTTACTCACTCGCGGATGGTAGTTTCCACCTTCTACCGCAGGGGCCGCCGGTGTTGGGACCTTGCCAGAGGGTTTCTTGTCGGGTGTTTCAGCCTGACCAAGAGGAGTCGATGGCATAGTCGGCGCTGAATGTACGTCTGATTTCGCATCAGCCGGTGATGGGAGACTGGCCGGAGATGCCGTTGGCGTTGATACGGGCTTTGCAGCGTCGGGTCTTGCCATAGCCGGTCCTGCTTTAGCTACTGCAGACGGAGCAGCCACTGCGGTCGCTGATGCACCAGGAGGACCTGCCTTTGCGGTTGTAATTGATCCCGCAGGTACTGCGATAGCGGACTTTGCAGCGTCTGGTCCTACCGTAGACGGTCCAATCTTTGCTGCCACAGGCGTAGCTCCCTTTGCTGCCTTAGTTGTGGTAATACTTGCGGTCATTACTTGATCAGGGGGAGCGGCTGTCGCGGGCTTTGCAGCGACTTGTCCTGTCGCTGACGGTGCGATATTTGTTCCCTCAGGCGTAGCAGCCTTTGTTGCCTGAGACGTAGCAGCCTTTGCGGTCGCCAATGTTTCATGAGGCGGTGCTGCAGTTGCGGGCTTTGCAGCGTCGGGTCCTGCCGTTGGAGGTCCGATCTTTGCCGCATCAGTCGGAGCGATCTTTGCGGTAGGTGCTGCATCAGGAGGTGATGCGATATCTGGCTTTGCAGGAACTGGACCGGTCGTGGAAGGTGCGATCTTTGCTGCTTCAGGCGTAGTGGCCTTTGCCGCTGCGAATGCATCAGGGGGTGACGACTTTGAGGGCGTGGCTGCCTCAAGAGGTCTTGGCGCAGACGGCGCAATCTTGGCTCCGTCTGCAGGCTGTTCGGGGGAGCCAGATAATGTTTGGAGTGGTTTTGCCTTGGCCGGTCCATCTGATGCCGGGACTGGGGTAACTTTTTCGTTTCCGCGAGCCGCGGGTGGGGCAGATTTCACGAGTTGCGCCTGAACCGGTACAATAGTCGCTACGTCTGGGATATTTTCCTTAGGCGATGGTTTCGTTGCTCCCGTTGAAGCGACCTTGCCCGCCTTCTTACCCACCGAAGTACCTGACAACTTCCTCAAAGCTGTTTTCGATGGACGAAGCGGTTGCTGAAAAATTCAAAGTACAGACTCATAACAGTGATTGCAGGACAATTTCCTACGAACAGTTACATAGAGATGGACAATTATTCTTCGAAGCGTGAAAGTCGGAGAGGTAAATAATAATTAGGAGCTAAGAATTCTTGCTATTTTTATCGCACGCAAATTGTGTCCATCCGCTCAGAATTGATCGTCTTCGAATTGCCATACAACTGGGTCCTTTCTCCATAACGAAATCACTACCGGGGTATTAGTTTCGCAATACTTGGAAGTCTGACATTAGTTAGTAGTTACCCATCAATACCTTTATTCACTACATGTATATCTACAAGATTTTCTTTCTGTTTTCTAAAGCACTGCTCACAAATGTCCCTAAATACATCTCAGTCTACATGTACAATTGTACATCCAAAAGTCGTTATCTGCATCTTCATCTTGCACAATGCGTTCTGCTGATCGTCTTGATCGTTTTTCTCTCAGGACAGGGACTACTCTTACCCATTACCCAACATCGGGCCTTTGCTTTGGTTGGTTCCTCCATTTAGGATGGCCCTCACATGGACTTTCCTCTCACACTAAGGGCTAAACTAATGACTCGTTTTCGCTCATCTATCTCTTGCTCCTTAAACGCATTATTTTCTCTCTCCCCCGAGTTGTTCGTGCTGAGAGCGCCTCCCAATAATCATTATGTGAGAAACGCTATGTAAATATATAGATACAATAGGCGTCGACTAACCTCCAGATATGTTTGAACCACCGGAATTTTCAATAATGCATAAACAAAAGTGAACACGATCAAATGGCTTGCAGGCATGAGTGATGGCTGGCTGGCTGGATTGATGGATTGGTGGATGGATGATGGATGGATGTATGGATGATGGATGAATGGCTGGATGGATGGCTGGATGTATGGATGGGTTGGCGTATGTGGATGTAATTTTGATGTAGGTGTAAGAACTAAATTATTGTTATCATTGATACCTTTTCCTCTGCTGCCGCCCCCATTGCTTCGATCTTCTTATCTGTTGAGCGTTTGCCACGACAATGGTATATTATTCTACAGACATACAAGACGAAAATACGATTACAGAAACAATAGCACTACGATCAACACCACCACTACCAATACCACCACCATCAGCACCACCACATTACCACCATTATCACCACCCCCCCCCCCATCACCACCACCTCTATAACCGCCGACAATACCAGAAAAAGCGACAACAGCAACTACCACAACCTTGGGCGCCCGCACATAGGGGTAAGGGGGGCACTTGCCCCCCCTGGAAAAGTGACACTTATTTTTCTAACTACTACTTTTGAGTTTTTAACAAATTTCTTCGCATTAAAACACTAATGATACCAATGATACACACAGTGAAAGTCATAAATTTATGTTTAGAAATCTCTATAGAAATCATGGACCTACTTTTTAACATCTACTTTTGGATTTTTAACAAATTTTCGCCCTGAGAAAACTATTCATATTAAAAATAATACACAAAATGAAACTGAGAAATTTGCATTAAGAAACCTCTTGGAAAAAATACCGTGTTTTTAATTTCCAGCGCTGTATTTTCATGCTCTTGCCACTGAAAAATTCAACCGTGACCATCGTAAAATTTTTGCCCCCTTTTGCAAAATTTTCTGCGGGCGCCCATGACCACAACTATTGCTACTACAACTAACCTACTACTAACACTGCTACCACAAATTACGTATGCATTTGCTACTGCTACTACTGCTACTGCTACTGCTATTATCACAACTTCTATTACTACCACTACAACAAACACTATTAATTTTGTGGGGCGTGGTGGTATAGTTGATATGTTCGTCGCCTTGCAGCCGGAGGGTTGCAGGTTTGAATCCACTTTAAGTCACCGCGTAAGGACTTTGGGCAAGTTCTTCACTCGCAATAATTATTGCTCAGCGCTACTGCGTGAAACTCCGATGCAGTGTCCGCTCTGCAGTCGGGAGGCCTCCGAGTAGAGAGATTCAAGGGGCGCCATAACAAGTGCACAAACAAGCAAACAAACTACTACTTCAAAACCACCGCTACCACGCTTACTCCTACCAGCATTACTATTGCCACTTACAATATCACTACTTCTACTACTACTACTACAGTACTACTACTTCAACTAACCCAACTGAAGTAGCCTACAATAATTGTATATAGGCCTATTTCATTATCATTATTATGGTCATTGCCAATCATTATTATTATTATTGCTGCTATAATTATTAATAATTGTTATTACATGTATATTAAAGGTTTTGCCACGTCATCTTGATCAGAAAAAGGAGTCTTTGATCATTATACGCTAAAAGAATTCTTAGTGAATAATAAAACTATTTGAAATTTGGAATGATTACCTACATCAGCAGAATGATGAGGAGAATGATCCCTGCCAGTACCGCGGTCGTGTAGTACACAAACATGGCCACTTTCTTCTTGCTCTGCAACGCTAAAGAAAGTTATTCACAAACTGTTAGGGGCCTACCATCAGAATGTGACAGTGATTGTAGGATTCATTCATTTTAAAGATTTATATAAATATAGCGTCTCTTCAAGGTTACAACCAGGAGCGCTCTTGGCCCAATGCCGACTGAAAACAAAGTCTTAAGGCTGCGATAAAACAAGCAAAAAATGGGACTGTACATGTATTATCTACTAACGCTTAAACGTGATAGTAGTGACTCGTAGCGATTATAATGCAAACCATCGCCTAAGAAAATAAACAATTTTTCAACCGACTACATAGTACATAAGAAAGAGATGCGTAAACTTTTTCCTTTCAGAAATTTAGATTGCCGTTGGAATGGGTAACTTCCACGAAGTTTCACGATGTTGAAATTACTATAAGCTTACGTTACTTAGAATACTCAAGGCTTTTGATTGTAAATTACTTACCTATATCCGTAGTTCCGTACCATACATTCGAAAATTATTTAAACTCGCCTTACCTTAGGCCGCCCTTACCTTTGAATATTATTCATACAAATTTCACTTACCTCGCTGTTCCTAGTGCTCTTTTTCTCATTTCACTACCATTCCTTACCCATTCATCATATCTTAACTCACGTTGCAAAATTTACCTTACATCTATAGCCTACCTAGCCTACTTGCATTATTTTCAGTACTACTCCTTACCCACTCATCATGCCTTACTCCACGTTTTGTAATTATTTGAAGTAACTTCCATTAAGTAGTAGTACCTAGCCTACTTACTTTATCTCGCATTGGACAATGCACTTGTATTCTTACCATACCTTAACTCACTTTACTTATGCCTATACTCTACCTTCTGCTACTTTGCGTAACGAAAAAATTTGACCTACCCTCTGGGCATTCCGCGAGACTGGTGGCACCGGTGGTGGTGTCATTGGCGGTGGTGTTGGGACATGACATGCAATCCACAGAGGCGACATTTGGTTGGTAGGTAAGCGAGGGACACAGGGTGCAGTCTTCGTTTGAGCCACGCGTTGGCGAGTATTTACCGGCCCAGCATGGAACTACAAGCACAATTATTGCTACATTATGTTGCATTGCGACGCATGAACTGACTTAATGTCTGACTGGCTATTACGACTGAATGGAAAACAACTGACTGACTGGCCGACTGATCGACTGACTAACTGAATGATTTACTGACCGACTGATTGACTGACTGACCGACTGACTGATTGGCTGACTTACTGATTGACTGATTGGCTGACTGACTGAATGACTGACTGACTGACAGACTGAATGAATGGCGGACTAACGAAGAAATGACCGACTGAATCCAAGAATTAATGAAGAAATAATATGCGAATTGATTTATTTAACTGGTTGATTATTGGCTGGTTAGCTGCCTGACTGGCTCTATGGATTGATGGATGAATTAATAGACACATAGATTGATATTAAGACTGATGGATAGATTGGTGGATAGATGAATGGATTGATGAAAGATTGATGGAGAAATTGATAGATAGATTGATGGATTGATTGAAATATTATAAACTGATGAAGAGACTGTTTGATGGATAGATTGAGGGATAGAATGATGGATGCATGAATGGATTGATGGATAGATGGATGGACCGAAGGACTGATGCACTGATGGATTGATGAATTATTTATTAATGGATTAATGGATTGCTGATAGATATATGTTAAAGTATCTACGTTTGGATGGATGGTGGAATGGAGTTCTTACTACATGCGGATCTCCGGTAGAGGATGTATCCAGCGTCGCAGATGTAAACGATCTTCGTGTTTAGAATCGTCATTTCCGGTAGAAAGAAGTAGTCGTTCGGACACTGACCGGAAGTGCATTCACTCGCAGTCCTCACCGTCAAACCGACCTTCTTGTAGGCCTCAGAAATCTCGCTCATCTGTTCAGACATTGACGCATGATTAATCACTCATTTATTCGGCCAATCTAATAAAACAATAACTGCATCTTCTTTAGATCTAATGTACATACATGCATACATACATACATACATACATACATACATACATACATACATACATACATACATACATACATACATACTGTGCTGTCCAGTCTCTGACGTTGCAGCGCGTCGTGTACTTCGCTCTTCGTCTAAAGGTGAGCTTCTGGTCCCGCGGGCTCGCTTGGCTATTAAGCAGCGCCGTGCTTTCTCGGTCATGGGGCCTACTGTCTAGAACAGTGGTTCTTAACCTTTTCAAGGGAGCCGAACCCCAAGAGAAATCCATGACCATTCACCGAACCCCTCAAGTTTGAACCATAATTTTTATTTTTTGCTCGACATACTCTGCGGTATAAATATTATAAGAAAATGGCAATATTTGCTTTTAGCGTACGTCATACGATGCTATTTCTGCAGAAAAACAACGAAAAATTACATAGGCCTATCTAATCAGTATAATACCTTATATTACTTCACAGAAAGATGCCTGCCGGTGTTAATTATCGGGAGGTGCAATGGTGCAGTAAGACAAAACTAAGGTTAGCAGGATGAGCAGCTTTAAATTTAATAAGGTTTCAAACAAAATTTATTAAATAAAAGTTGAAAAAATAGCAGATGATTTTTCAATGAATATGTATATATTTCAGAGGACCTCTGCCGAACCCCTGGCACTGGCTCACCGAACCCCAGGGGTTCGGTCGAACACTGGTTAAGAACCACTGGTCTAGAACGACCTCCCGGTTACGCTTCGCTCACTACTTGTGGTCCATCCGGCTGCGTTCTACAAGTCCCTCAAGTCTTTTTTCTTTGTTCGTGGTTGGGCTGGGAGCGCCTCTGAGTAGTTTCTTGAAGAGGCGCTATACAAATGCTCTGAATGAATGAATGAATGTAAACAAAGTCACTCCAACTATTGAAAATAGGCTAACAATCGATGGCATAATTATTAATACCCGAGGTTAAATCTTCCAAGTTTCTTTGTGTCTTCATTGATCAACATTTGAAACGGAATGTCCACCATGATTGCCAAATAATAATTTATCGCAAAAAGTCATGAAAAAAATTGTAATATTAAAGAGAATCTCCCACGTGTAGCTTTTTTCAATGAATTCGTCACTGTTCTTTAACTGACGTAAGCGTAGGCCTACCTCCGAGTAGATATTGTCGAGTTTGGCTTGCAAAACGCACTCTTCTGAGCAATTAGGCGATACGAAGTTGTCGCTCACGAACCTGACGACAAGTACCTGCACAGTGGCCGGCTGCGTCTGGGTCTACAACGTTCCAATCAGTACGGAAAATGATCTGTACATGCACGTATGTACGTATACAAGCACGTATGTACGTATACATGTATGTATGTATGTATGTATGTATGTATGTATGTATGTATGTATGTATGTATGTATGTATGTATGTATGTATGTATGTATGTATGTATGTATGTATGTATGTATGTATGTATGTATGTATGTATGTATGTATGTATGTATGTATGTATGTATGTATGTATGTATGTATGTATGTATGTATGTATGTATGTATGTATGTATGTATGTATGTATGTATGTATGTATGTATGTATGTATGTATGTATGTATGTATGTATTTATGTATGTATGTATGTATGTATGTATGTAGGCCTATGTATGTATGTATGTATGTATGTATGTATGTATGTATGTATGTATGTTTGTTTTGTTTGTTTGTTTGTATGTGCACTTGTTACAGCGCCCTTAAAAGCTGTCTCTTTCTACTCAGAGACGCTCCCGAATGCAGCGCGGACACTGGATCGGAGTTACACGCCGAAGTGCTGAGGAATTGCGAGTGAAGGACTTTCCCAAGGTCCCTACGGGGCGACTTGAGGTGGATTCGAACCTGCAGCCCTCCGGCTGCAAGGCAACGAACATACCCACTACACCACCGCACCCCACATGTATGCATGCCTGTGTGTATGCAACTCTACATGACAGTATTCATTTATCTGCTCGTGAAGTTTCTACCGCGACGGTTTTGTTTATTCACTGTGTTTAGTTTTATTTTTATTTTCATCTATCGATTTACTTTCGTAATAATAATTTGTTCTGTGTGTGTCCCTACCAGTGGGATTGATATCCCAATTGGGCCTTCCCTTTGTAGCCAGCCAATGTCTCATCATTTTATTATGGTGTTGTTTGTAGCCTATGTGAAATCAGTTGTAATTAGACAACATCCCTGACTTGGTTCTTGTCTACTTGATAATAAAAAACACATAGTCAGTCAGGTACGCACCTGTTTGTACCAGGGCGTCGAGCGGCAAACGGTTGAAAAACGATAAACGCATGACGACCCAGGACTAGCACAGAAGATTTTCTGGAACTGATCCTTGAGTCCGGTCTCCATCTCTTCATTGCATCTGGACGTCATGAACCAGAACGGGAAGACTCCGGCAATATCGGCAGGAGTGTAAACTAAACGTAAACATTCATTCATTCGAGTATTTATAATGTTAGAACCTCTTCAAGGAGACTACACAGAGGTGCTCCCGACACCTGATAGTCTGGTTCATCGTTCATAATAAGTAATTATGCTAGGCTAATCCAACTTCTAATATTATCTTGTTAGCATTATATTTTATTAGCTGTTTTCATCGCTCATCTAACGTTTTCTTCTACTGTGTCATAATAATATATTCATAAAGAGAGTAAATGTTTACCTCAAGAGCCAAAAAAGTATGGACAGAAAATTCAGGTCAGGACATGAGTATTTTCATGGGCGTTTTCAAAATGCAAATTTCTCAGTTTGTGGGTCATTGGTAGCTTTAATGATTAAATTTTAGTCTAAAGAAATTGGTTAAAAACCAAATAGCCTAGTTGTTGTCAAAATGTGACAATTTTCACATTTAGACAAGTGCTCATCTTGCCTCTACATGTATTTGCTGGCGCTCATGATCGTACCAGTGACAGAGGGGGCATGCGTTTGATTTTAAATACACAAATACTGAATTGCACGGTATGTTGTGGCATGCACTGTAGTGCGTTAGATTGTAGAACATGAAGCTTGCCATTCACATCGACGACATTCATGTAGTGTACTCCGTCCCTCGTTGCCTCGCACGAATACTCGCCGGAGTCGGCGGAGTCTATATCGTCGAAGGTCAATTCGTTCGCCGGTCCAGTTTGAAGGCGAGAATCTGTCTGCGATCTTTCGATTGTCTGATTTTCAAAGAACCAGTGAAAGTCTTGGAATGGCGACAGTTCCAACATTCCGGTTGAACAGACGAGCGTCAGACGAGAATATTCCGGAACATAAGCTAACAGATAGGATGACGATTAGTTGGTGAAATAAACAAAGCAATGAATGAATAAATGAATAAAAATAATGATTCATTAATTCAATGTCATGGAATTAAATGAGCTAGCAATCATTTAATTAACTTCTGGAGACTATTCAATCGTCAAATTGTCGATCGAGCAAACACAATGAAACATTCCGCCTGTAAAGACTACTGGGCCTATGGCTGCCAATTTTCTTATCCCCCAATTTATCTTCTTCTATTACCTTTTTTCTTTACAACGTTAGGAAGTAGAGTAAAAAGAAAATTAGAAGAAGCACCTACTTAGCTATTTTCGGCTCACAATTTCACTTTTAACTCCAAGGAATGGGCATTTAGCCTACTATAACTAGGAAGAAGAATAAAAAGATTAGAAGAAGCACCTACTTAGCTATTTTCGGCTCACAATTTCATTTTAACTCCAAGGAATGTAGCCTACATTTACAATTGCTTCACTGATTGAAGCTCGCCTTCTGAAATATCAGCTTTATTCATTATGATTTATTTATTCATCACTAAGAATTATAATTATCTACCCATTTTTACTATAATAGCTCTGCTGTTGTTCTAGATTTGTTAGAACTGGCGTAGCTCACCAAATCGCTTGCTGTAAGTTCCGTTTTCAATTTCCTTCTCGATGCTGATGTCATCGGGAGCGATAGACATGTTGAAACTGTCTGGCCTTAGATTCAACAGACGCAGGGCCACATCCTCTATCTTTGCGGACAAATCCGGTGACACTGTCAAAGCATTCTCATCAATTTTATAACCAGCAGCGGCAATAGCAGCAGCAGGGTCATCATCACCAGGTTTTAAGTTTCCCAACGTATCCGCATTGCCATCGGCATTCAAAGCAACTCCAACAACGTCATCGTAAGTATCATATTCCTGCAGCGTCTCGTTACGGTTGACGGAACCGTTGGCGTTCGTTCCAAGCTCCTCTTCCCAAGTGAGCGGCTCCTCTTCCCAATTTGGCAGATCTGTGTCGTTGTCATTGGTAACCAGGGACGTCTTTATGGGTAAGTGCGTAGCTGTGGCCATCTGTTCAGTACCGTTTGGTAGATCCGATTTCAATTCAATTGGAAGTTTTGTCGGGGCTATTACCGTCGTCGTTAGGTTATTTGTTTTAGTGGCCGGTGGTGTGGCGTTGCTTGGCAGACCTGGGATTGGCGTGACGTGGTGGGTGCGATTCCTTCTCCTGCTCAGAACGCCTTTGGATTGTAGTAGGATGCAGAAGACGGCAAGGAGGGAGGCCAGTGGGCCAGCGATGTTGCATTTCATATCGGTGTTCTACCGTAACAGTATCAATACAATACAATTGTGCAATACAATACAAAGTTCAGATACAATTATGCATTACATTACAATACAACATTAATTGATAATGCCCTCCTTACCAAGCTCAGAAGTGCACATTGAAGTTCGGTGGACTAGTAAGAACTACAGAGGCAGAGGAATAATGTCATCATAGATACAAGTCCCATGGCTGTTTTAAAGGAATTTTTAGAACTGCACAACCCCTTATTTTCTTTTCCATCCTCCATGGTAAAATTCCTCCAATCAGAGAACAATTACCTTTTTGTTAGTTTTAACTTAACGGAAGAGCTTCTAAAACTGCACAAATCTATTTTGAACTGCACATTTTTTGTAAAATTGCACGTTAAAAAAAGCCCTGGCAAATCCTTCACTCGCGATTGCTCAGCGCTTCGGCGTGAAACTCTTATTCAGTGTCCGTGCTGTAGCCTAGTCGGGAGCACTTCTGAGTGAATCTCTTGAAGGGGCGTTGTAATAACTACACATGCAAATAAACGATAGCTTAGCTGTTTAGCATATTTTCGTAGACTATCTGCATTGAAGCTTTACAAAGACCTTCGGCTTAGACTAAAACCTAAAGGGATACAGACACGTTAAACTTCCCAACATAGAAGGGACGCCAAATCTTCGTGAGAGACAAAAATACCAATAAATGCTTAAGCTTACTCGTTTACAGTTGAGTCGGTTTGTCGACGTGAGCTACGTCGTTTCGTATGAACCTTAATTATTAGATTAGTCTCAACTCTCAAGTGTCTTTAGAAAATATGGTTCGACGGATTTCGTGTTTCAAACCAGCGGAAGTACATCCGTATCGTGATCCGTGTTGTAAACAAGAAACAATTAGTGACGTCATTGGCGTTGCCAAGGAGATAATATAGGAAGACAGAATCTTCTATCGCTTGGTCAGAGTGGAGCGCGTCTAATCTGTAAGCAGCTGAATGGACGTTAGCAGCATGTATTCATCAGTATCATGGTAATGATTTCAGTAGAGACAATAGGCCTATCTAGCCTAATAGGCCTACCGTAGACCCGCACTTTTTGAATTTCAACATTAGCATTTTAATTGACATCAACAGTTTTTAAAATACCTTTTCAGTGTTGATAAGAGCGGTAAAAACTTCAATAATTTCCTATCTAACAGTTTATAATAAAAAAATAACTATTATTTCTTTTCAAGTTTCAAATTTATTAATTGTGATGTCATTGTCGTTGCTGCTAGGTAGCATCTATTCGCTGGTCTGATCATAATAAAGTCTATTCATTGGTATAACGGTAATGATTTAACTTTTGAGTCAATTTTTAACGCAGTAGCACAGCCCCTGCGGTTACAATTGGGCTTTCACCACCATCAGCTAAGTAAAAGTAAGTTATAGATAATTATGCCAGTGTCACGAGGCTTGTGATCATTGTGAAAGGATTATTGTTATTACGATTAGTAGGCTATCAATGCAGTGGCATTGGTACCATTATGTGCCTACATTACCTAATGGATTATAAGACAAACCTGCATGCTGTAGCGCTAGTGTCGCGGGATATTCTATATCCCCATAAAACTATCCAGGATGATGGAATATACCAGGTAAAATCCGAGAATAATAGAGAATCCGTGGAATAATATATTCTATCCCAGTCAGTGAAAAATGCGTAAGCTTATAATTGATTAATTTATACTGTATTTGAAAATTTGAAGTAGATGTCTATCTCTAATCGTTTTAAGTGTCCTATGCAATGTTCAAGCAAGTCAATTGGAATTTTGCTAATGATTTTCTCTATGTTTTTAAATGTTAAGTGTTCTGAATGTTCCAAATGTTCTAAAAGCAAAGCAAGAAGTTATCTAGTGGGAATAAACAGGCATGTTAGTGGCAATGTTCAAAACAAAGAAAGTGAAATTTTATTTGCAAAAATAAACACACGCGGAAGAGACTTTTTCGACTTATCTTTATCTGGTGGGACGATTATTATGGGGGTTATTTGAGGATATTTCATGTCGTAACACCGGCAATTATTGGGTCGAGAGCGCTTCGGAGTCTCAAGTCTTGAAAAGCCGCTTTAGAAATGATCTCAATAAAACACTAAGTTTATCGATTCGACGAACACTATTACACGGTTTTAATGGTTAGAACAATTACACTAGTCTTAGCAAATAAAACTCAACATAGTAATTAATCTGCTGTTAGAATATAAATCAAGAAGTTTTGTAACGTTCCTGGCCTACTACCACCTATGGAAATAAGGCGACATTAACGGTTTCCCATTATTAGTTTAATAATTATTAATTGCTGCTAGATAGTTCAACGCGGATGTCGATGTCCTTATGCATGAATTAACCACATGTATAATAATAAATATACGAGTGGGTCTGCATGCTAATAATAACTACATGAATAATTAACTTCATGCATAATAATAATAAATATACGAATGTGTCTGCATGCTAATAATATGTTTGCAGGTAATCCTTGAGTTATTTCTTCGCCTTCTGGTCCGTATCTTTTTTCGTAGTCGTCAGGGTAACAACCGTCTTGGTTGCACCGTGCTAAAGCAGACACCAATGATATTGCAGTTAGAATGATTCAGGCAAACCGGGTAAGCGTAACAAGAAAAGTAACGTTCTGAACGCCATAACATTAGGATATAATTATTATACACGTTAGAGGTTTTCATTTGTTTACAAAGCCGCTGCCTACACCGTTATCTTTCATCTATTATAATAGGCTACTATCCAAGTTATCCATGTCTGAAGATTGACACTTTACCACTAGACAACGGCACGTACGAGACAACGACACGTAATCAATGCGCAAACACAAATATGATGATGACGATGACGATTTTGATGATGATGATGATGATCATAATAATAATAATTTTTAAATAATAATAATAATAATAATAATAATAAGAACAATAGTCGTAACAGCAATAGCAATATAAATAACATTAATAACAGCAATAGTACTACAACAATAACGATAACGAATTATACTAATAACACGAGCAGTCGAGCAACAACAATAATAATAATAACAACAACAATGATAATAACAGCAACAATAACAATAGTAATAATAACAATAATTTGTATATTGATTGAAATCATAATCAACATTTTTATTATTTAAAGTTTTTAAACACTGTATTTCTAACAAATTATTTAAATCTGTTCAACTTTAGCTACTGAAGCAGTCTTTCTTACTGGCGCTGTTGCGGTTGCCTCTGGTTTCCCATGCGCCTCTGGTGCTGCCGTTTTGTCTTTCTTTCCGAAGATACGGTCCTTACAGACAAAGAGGGTTCTAACAAAAAACAGAACGAGTTGAGAATCAAACACAGGAGACTCAAGGCCGATCTAGTGATATTTAATTCGCTAAAATAATGCAACGCTACGCTTTGGATTACATACGCGCATACAAAGTCATACATACATGTTCATGAACACGCACACACAGTTGTTATGCACACGTAGGCTAAACATGCACATAATTATAGCCTACCAGTGGTTCACGTCAGCAATTTCACGGCGAAGGGCAAAAAATAACATGCATTCAAACATGCATTTATACACACATACACAGTGTTACGCACCTACATACATAGATGAATGCGCGCATGCTTCCATGCATACATGCATGTACATTGTACAAATGTACATGCTTGCAGGTCTTTTCAAGTTCGGAGCACCTTGAACTTCTTTACAGGAATTAAAACTGCTTAACTAAGATACTGAGCCAGTCATTTTGTGAATTGCAAGCTGAGGTAACGTACACGATTATTAATTCAATGATTATTATTATTATTATTATTTATAATAATTACAACGTACACGATTATTAATTCAATGATGCTGCCGACGATGAGAGCAATCGGAAGAATGAGACTGGACGACTTCGCGGCATCTGAAAGAAAGGAAAAAAGACAAATGCTACTGCTCTCCATGCTGCTGCTGCTGGTGTTGTGGATGACGTTAAATTAAGGATACAATAAATTAAGGCTAAAGACGATGCGGTTTGATGATAGTGACTCTGTCACTGTAATAGTCGTTATAGTGTATGTACCGGTACTCGAACACAATTATTACGGTTGCGTAGAACTTGTAAGCAATGCTTCTTCAAGATAATGAGCGAGTGGAGGAGTGAGTGAGTGAGTGAGCGAGGAAGGTATACGGGAATGGGTGAATGGCCAAATGAGTGAGTGAGCAAATGAGTTAGAGATGGTGGGGATTAGCAAGACAGGTGAATGAGTGAGTGGGTATGTGAGTGAGCGAGGGAAGAGTTGATTTAACGAGTGAGCGAGTGAGTGAGTGAGCAGACAAATGATTGAGCAATTGAGCAAGGAAAGAAGGTGGTGGGGAGCGAGCTATTTAGTTTATCAATGGTCTTTTCTTACTTTCGGTAGTGCTCCCAGTGAATGCCACCGTTGTTGCTCCAGCGTCGTCAAGTGTGTCATTGGCGTTAAACTCAACTCGAACCTCTTCATCCTCGTCATCCTTTACCGCCACATCTTCATACTTGGCACCCTTATACTTGTAGATCTTAGCCGCATGATTCCTATCGTCAGGTGTGTCATCGGCATTGAATTCTACACGCGCCTCTTCGTCCACTTTGTCCTTTACCGCAACATCTTCAGACCTTGCACCTTCGTGGTTGTAAACTTTAGCCTTCTGCTTCCTATTATCGTCCGGTGTGTCGATGGCTTTGAATTCAACACGTACCTCTTTATCCTCCTCATCTTTCGCAGCCGCATCTTCAGACTTGGCACCCTCATACTTGTAGAGCTCAGCCTCCTGCTTTCTATCGTCAGATGTGTCAATGGCATTAAACTCCACACGTACCTCTTCATCCTCGTCATCCTTTTCCGCCGCATCTTCAGACCTATCATCCTCATAGTTGTAAACCTTTACTCCCTGATTCCTATTATCATCCGGTGTGTCATTTGTTTTGAATTCAACTCGAACTCCTTTATCCTCCTCATCTTCTTCATTCCTTACCGCCACATCTTTAGACTTGGCACCCTCATACTTGTAGATCTTAGCCGCCTGCTTTCTATCGTCTACTGAAGGTTCATCATCTGCATCTCTCTTCACCCGCTTCACCACGAGTCCTGGAGTCCTATCTCCCTGTCCTACAGGTTCTACCGTGATCCGTTTCAACCCGGCGGTTTCAGATGCTCCAGAACGGACATCATCATCACCATCAGAGGCCTTCTCGTCTCCAGTTGTACCGTCTACGGAACGCTGCGAATCATCGACGAGATATTCATCAATAATTATTGGCTCCACTTCGGATCTTTTCACGTTCTCGTACGCAGTCCGCGCCGGTGACGCATTCTCGAAAAACGATCTGAAACTCGGGTTCAGTCTATCCTCGTCGCCAACTCCACCGTTCCTGACCGCTCTGTAGTCAGCGATGAGTCGAGATGCTGCAGCTGCTGTAGCTTCATGTTTCTCCTTAGCGATGAGCTTCCTCAGCGTCATTCTTTCCATGAGTCTCGACCTGTAGTAGTCGCGAAGGTTTTTCTCGATGTGGTTCGGCAATTTCTTGCTTGCGTTGACGTATGCCTCCAGTAGTTTGCGGTCGTAGTGGTCCGTTGTGGCGATTCGGGTTCTCAGTTTCTCTGGAAGACCCCTAACGAGCGTGTTTCTGGAAGTGGTGTTAAGTTGAACGTGGCTACCGTCGTTGGAGCTGGAACCGGTTTCAGGATTGCTGCTATCAGTGTCGATCACACCAACGTCTGCACTGTGCGCTCCTTGGGGGTTAAGGGGACCGTCTCCGAAGCTGGAGACGGATTTGGGATTGCGGTAAGCGTGGATACCGTCTGAACTGTTCGTTCCTTGAGGACTGGGACCGTCTCCGAAGCTGAAAATGGATTCAGGATTGTGGTAAGCGTGGATAGCGTCTGAAATATTCACTCCTTGTGGACTGGGACTAAGAGGAGAGCGGAGGATGTTCATTGGTTCGTTGGGGATGCGACTTTCATTCGATTCGGGACCAATGTTGTCTTGACTTTTCGCGTCCAGTCGTTTCTCTTCCGTGTGATAGTCTTGAAGCGGAGAGGAGGAAACGGAGCTTTCTCCATCATAATAAATCTTCTCGTGTTCCGGATCTTTAGCGGACGTTTGCGGAGGAGACTTTCCGTCTCCGACTCTCAGAGGTCTGGATTTGTTGGTTTCTCGTGGTTGGTACCCAGTAGCAGAACCTTTCGAGTGACAGAGGACGATGGACAAGGTCACCAGTATTGTATGGATGAAAATGTTAAGGCGTTTCATGTTGACGTACTAAAATACAACATACACAATATTATAGTTTACTACAGAAAGGTTTTATGTATAAAATGGTATTTTTGCTATTTCTTGCATTTGCTATAGCGCCCCGTCAAGTCTTATCTTATCTTATCTTATCTGACCATTTGTAAAGCGCTTCTTGCAGCAAGAGCTTTCAGAAGCGCTCCCAGGGCGTTCAACTCCGAGAAAAAAGGCAAGTTTTTAGACGAGAGAAAGATGAGGATACACTACCAGTCAAGCTCACTACTCAGCGCGGACACTGAATCGGAGGACCACGCCGAAGCACTTGATCAATTATTGCGAGTGAAGGACTTGCTCAGGGTCCCTATGGCGTAATTGCAGTATGGTTAGACCGAAGCATACGCAATATCTTTGGATAGTACCTAATGAAGACACTGACTCTAACACTGACCCTTAAAACCCTCACGACGCTTACCTGGTCCTAACCGACCATCACGACTCCTAACCTGACCCCAACCGACACTCACGGTTCCGATACTGCACTTACGTCTGATTTAGTATAGTTTGTTATAGCATCGTATGGTTTAGGGCACAACTATAGTATTGGGGACCGACGTGTCGGTTAGGGTAAGTTTAGGCGTTGTGAGGGCCGGTTAGGTTTGGAATTCGAGTAAGCTTACGTATTGTCCTTCGTTCCCCGATACTAGTTACGCCTTATGTGAAGATATATCCCGCAAATGTACTAACCTGTTGAATGCTGCAGTAGAATTTGTCTTGTTTACTTGCGTGTTATGATTAGACTATTATTAATACCGTTGCTTGACGTCCTCACAGTTTAACACTGGCAATTGTGACGTCATAATCGCAACAGTGACGCAACGTGAAGAGTCAGTGTAACGCTCTACGAGAATATTTTGGGCAAGGTTGCATTGTGACGTCAGTTGATAATAATTTATTTACAAGCATAACGACCATTAATTCTACTGAACCAATGTGACGTCATTGATTGTTATTGTCATGGCAACGGTCAGTGACGTACTTCAGCGACTCGCTATCTATAGACTGTCTATAGCTGCAACAATAACTGACCTGCTGTAGCCTATAATAATTATTCACGAACTAAGTAAGTATGTGCATGTAGGCTCAAGCTCTCATAGGTAAGTAAGTAGGCTGCGTATACCTTCAGTGTTAAATGTCTCAATAGTTCACAGGTCTATTGCCTTCGTCAACAAATTTTCAGACTAATAAATCGAATTCATTATTATATGGAGGGAGGTAGGTAGGCAGGAGGGAAGAGAGGAAGGGAGGGAATTTGTTCTCTTCTCAAGGATCAGAGGCATGTATTGCACGGTAACCCATAACTGTTCAGTTTATAGATTCATACTTAATGATCGCAGGCGACGAGTACGAATGCGAGGAGTTAGTTGTGATTTAGGCCTAAAGTATAGTAACGTGCGATGGTGCTGGAGTATTTGCAGGTTAAGCAACAAATAAGGCAATTTAGAGCTACATAAATCAAACATGATAATTTCAATTTATTCCGAATTCAACAGGAAGCCAATGCAGTCGATATGGAGCGCGGTGGTAATTATAGTGGTGAAGTTCAGTGTTTGGAGCCACAAGGTTCCAGGTTCCATCTCAAGCATTGAATTCACTTCAAGCCGCCGCGTATAGGGATCTTGAGCATTTTGAGCAAGTCTTTCACTCGCAATAGCTCGTATGCTTCGGCGTGATATACTCCGATGCAGTGTCCGCACTGTAGTCGGGAGAGGCTCTGAGTAGCGAGCTTGAAGAGGGGCTACACTACAGCAAATGCGAGAAAAAAATCTTAGAACTAACTAACTAAATTAATAAATAAGCAAACAAATAAATAAATAAATGAGTGTAGCATCTTTTAAAAGATGGAATTGTAACGGATTGTTAACTTCTACGGAACTTCAGTGAATCAGCTGCAGAAAATTAAGTAGTGGACCTAACTGCAAATCATTTCAGACAATTAATTTAAATTTCAAGATCTGTTTCAAGTTTCACCATGTGTTTGCAACAAATGAACATTTAACGAGTTGTAATTCTCTGCAGGCTGCGTTTAAACAACAAGACAGAATATAGGCTTTGCCAAAAACATGAAAGAACACCGGAACATTAGGGCCTACTTGGTACAAATAAAACTGAATAGGGCCTTGACCGCATTTTGACATCAAACCAAATAGTGAAGAATTGTACAGTTTTTCAATCCAAATTCTAAGGAATATAATTACAATAACAAGATGACATAGACTCGAATATAATATGGCCTACACGTATAACCACCCAACGATCTGTTTACATTTATAAGCATTAGCAGGCTTAGCGATATTGTTTGCAAAAGCAAAAACACTCATGCTGCAAATGCTGCATTGGATTTTTTTTTAAAGGTCACGATTGTTTCGTAACAAAATTTCCTACAAGTTGATTACAACATTAAAAACTAGAATAGCCAAGAGGTAGCCAGCACACGGAGGCGCCATTTTGCGAGACTGTTGATAGGTATAAAGTTGACGGAATTATAAAATTATTGGTTTTTGAGTCTCCATTATTTGCCTTGTGGTTTTAATGACGAATTCAATGCTGGTACTGGTGCTACTGGTGCTGCTGGTGCTGCTGCTGATGGTGGTGGCTGTATCTTGCTTGGACTTACTGGTGCAGGGACCAGCGACCCCGGGGGTCCCGTGTTTTCATTTAGCTACTGGTGCCACTGGTGTTACTGGTGCTACTGGTGTTACTGGTGTTACTGGTGCTACTGGTGCTACTGGTGCTACTGGCGTTACTGGTGCTACTGGTGTTACTGGTGCTACTGGTGTTGCTGGTGTTGCTGGTGTCACTGGTGCTACTGGTGCTACTGGTGTTACTGGTGCTACTGGTGTTGCTGGTGTCACATCAGCTGACTGTATATGCCTTGGACTTTCCGCTCTAGGCGCCGTCTTCTGATCAGGTGGCCATGTCTGTGATGCGTGCAGCTGAATGTAGCTTTCTCTGGCCAACCGTCGTAGCATTCGTCTTTCTCGTCGTTCGTTTCGCCTATCGATGTCGTCGAGTTCTCGCTCTGCAATGAGCTCTTCGTTTGGTCGTCGGGTGAAGATTATAATTGGCTCCTGACAATAAACGGAGAAAGTTTAAAGCGATTAGACCGGCAAAGATACGCGCGAAGAGACATGTCTTCAGTTCCGAGAAAGACAGGGTCAGAGACAGGTACAGACACGTAGACAGACAGAGAGATAGAGAAAGTGAGAGAAAGAGAGAGAGAGATAGATAGAGAGAGTAGAGAGAGATAGAAAGAAAGAGACAGGCAGTGAAGAAAGAATGAAGACTTCCTCCCAATTTGTGCGCTGTCTCTGTCTCTGTCTCTCTCACTTTATATGTCTTTCTTTCTGTCTATATTATGTCTGTATATACCAGTCTTTCTCGGAACTGAAGACATGTCTCTCCTCGCATTGTCCATAAGTTTCCCACTAAATAATATAATTGATACAATAATTAATGTGTTTATCACAACTGTACATAATTATTGTTTAACCAGTAATAGTTTGTCAGTTTGAATGCCTGAGATACGAAATGGCGCAATACAACTTTTAACTTTTTTATCACAGCTGTAGGCCTACTAATTATCATCACCAGTTATAGGCTATTGAAGTATTGGTAGCATCTACCTTCGGCTCTACTTTAAATTCAGAAGACAGCTGATCTTGGCGTGCTAAATCACGGGACTAGATTATTTTGATCGTGTACAGACGATTGTGTACTTCCAGCATTAACAGTTACGGCCTTTCACATAGGCCTACAAATTAATTGTCAGTAACGCATGTGTCTAAATATTATTATGGACACGCTTTCTTACCTGTTCGTTTTTCTTTGCTGAGGATTTGTTCATGCAACATACAGTGCAGCAGATTCCGCATCTAGAAAACAACCGTCGAACCAGATTAAGAGTAATTAATAGGTTTATCTCCTACCATCAGAATGCAAGAGTAGGCCTCCTATGCTCAGATTATAATAAAATATTCGAAATGCATGTTCGCCATGCAATATTGCGATTATATTGCCTGGTTATCGAATTGGTTTCTCGCAGCCACTTAAAACAGGTGAGGACTGAAAGACGAAAAGATTTGCCACAAGAGCAGCCAAGAAGGGACGTGCTCTGACGAAACTAATAGCCTAATAGGCTATAATCTAATAATAATCTACATAGGCGTAAATCTAATGCAATCTTCTTTAATCTAAACTAATCTAATCTAATCTATTTCAATTTAATAATTATGATCTAAATCAATAATAATCTCATTATCAAATCTCTAGTCAAATCAAAGAAAACAGCGTCAACACCACCTGTTACACCGGAATTATTTTTACTTTACATCCAGCGTCAGATCGTTTAACAAAGTACATTCACTTACAGTAGTATTCCGATACAGACACCAAACGCGACCAGCAGGACGAAGGTTGCATTGTCTTCTTGAGAAGATTCCGCTGAAAGAAGAAAAATAATAATTTATCGTTGGGAAGACTTTTCTGCGTATTGTTCTGTTTCGTCGAATTAATCCAATCAACCTGACTGCCACCCACCAAACCTACATCCATGCATTCATCCATCCATCCAAACAAATGTCCGTCCATTCATCCATGTATCCATTTATTCATCCGTTCATCCATCCATTGGTTCATTCATCCATTCATTAATTCATTCATGCATCCATGCATCCCTCCATTCTACCAAGCATCCATCAATCCATCCATTCATCCAACCATCAATCCATTCATTCATGCATCAATGCATTCATTAATTCATCCATTCATTCACCCAACCATCCATCCATCCATTCATTCATCCATACCCACGCACCTCAACCCGTCCGTCTATAATTATAATTTCTTTTTATATGGTTCATCTTACTTGTTGAATTATTTCGGAAGTAGAATACGATTTTTGGTGGAGGCGGAACGAGTTTGGCCGCTGAAAACCTATTTGGTTCCGCTTCAGCCACATCCGAACCATTCGAATCCCGATGTGGTGTAATGCTGGTAGCCTCAACTTCTTCGGCTCTCGATATTTCCGATCTAAACTGATTGAACTCTTTAATTTTCACGTCCAGCGGGTCTTCCGTTTCCCCAATTAATTTCTTGTGGTGGTCGTCGTGTTTTGCGTCTTTGATATTTTCGAATAAATGGTTCACGAATGATTGCATGATATCCATATGCTTCTCGGTGGGATCTGTCGTTGTCTCATTTTCTTTCAATTCCTCTGTGTCTGTTGGTTTTGCCGGTTTCGATTGTTTTCTTGACTGCAGGTGCTGTTTCTTCTCGGTTGAATTGCCTTTCGCTTCGCCCGTTTCTACTGCTGTTGAATTGCCTTTTGCATCATCTGCTTTACTTGGCGCTTTGACGCTTCTCGATTTGGTATGGCGTTTGGATCGGCCTTGTAGTCTAACCAAGGTCCTTGTGTTGTTTTGCTTCAAGGTTTCGTGCTCTGAAATTCGATTGAGAGCCGCTCTAAGCCTTTCGTGACACTCGTTGTAGTATCGGAAAGATTCTCCTTTTCTTGATGTCCTGCACTTGGCAAACAATTTTGCAGCTGAAGACTGTACTTCGTGTGCTACCGGTTGCAACATCTTAAGTCTCAATAATCGTCCAAAAGGCAATTTGTTTCTAAGAGCTTTGCGGAGACAGGCCTCGAGTTGCTGATGTAATTGTCTGCTAATGGTTCTGTTTATTAATTTCTGGGGAATTCTTGATCTGATGGTACGAAACGTTTTAGGGCCGTTCAAGGCACTTTCTTTGAGATTAAGGATGCGTTCCTTAAAAAATAAATCTTTCGTTTTGTCCTTAAACGTTTTACTAGACTGAGGGCCCTCTTCCGAGAAGTCATCGAAAGTTTGTCCCAGTTTCACGTTATCCGCCTGCATGGGGTTTACCCCGAGAAGGGTTAAATCACTTGAAACACGTTTGGAAAATATCTTCAGGCGCTTCCGAAGCCTCTTCCTTCTCCGGTTTTTCTTTGATTCGTCAGTTCTTTGTGATTTGGTTCGTGTTACCGGAAACTGTGTTAAGGGAACGACAAACGTTGGCTTAATTACTTTCGTTCCATTTGGAACCTCGCTCCTTCTTTCAACACCGTATTTTGGGAATCGTTCTTGCGAATAAGTGTCTTTGGAGAAGTTAAATTGCAATACCATGTGAGGACGTTTTGAGTCGACATTCGTGGAAACTGAGTCGTTTAGTGTTGTATATTCTTCGGCGAAAATGCGAGATGTCATGGTAAAAATAAGAATGACTAGCACTGACATGTCTGCCAGTTGAGATTTTCTGCAAGCAAAATATGGTGCAATATTAGTAAACTGGAATGGTCATGCCGTTGAATTCATATAATTATATTTTGTAAGCATAGGCTATCCTTAGTTTGTAGTGAGCGCTATCTTAAAAGTCTTAAACTGGGTTCTTCTTGAAAATCTCTAAAGAAGTTATTCCAAATGGTAGTGCAGATATAATAGTCATTAAACCAGATAAAGGTTCACAAGAATATAACATGACTTCATACGAATATTATAATTGGTAATAGCAACGAGTAAGATGCCTCATTTTCTCTAAATTTGATGGAGACATTTAAGCCTATACAAGTACGCCTATGTAAAAGTGCATACTATGCATTCGACAATTTACAGATCGCGTTTAAGGTCTTCCAAGAGTGGTGGATTAACTACCCAATATTACGGGTAGTTAGGGCACAACTCTTGTCCTTTATTGATGATGATGATGACGATGGTTCCCTGCCCGTAGGCAAGTTCATTGGCTTTACGCCTCTGGGGATGAGATGAGTGAGGTGGTTTTTCGTTGCCTTCCCCACAGACAATGATGGGTAAGCAACTTGCCCAAGGTCGCTCCGTAGAAGCTTGTGCCCCTGCGTCCCACACGTGCTAGCCCGATATATCTAAATATCTAAATGTCAACTTCCAACCCGCGGCTTTAACCGCAGTCCGTTGCAACCAACAGACGAACGCAGCTCTCGTTTACCAGCGTAGCTAACTAGGTAGCTAACCTTTATTGTCGCACCCTTAAACGTCCGATAGGAAATGTTCAATTAAGAATTATTTGTTGTTTTCTTGTTCACCTTACATTATCTTGAATGCAGTTATGTTCAGAAAAGAGTCCACTGCGCTTAAAAATTAATTATAGACTCACCGGGCCAAGATATTTTATTACATACCGCTCCTTTGTTTACGATATATTTTACTAGATCGCTCATCAAACGCAAACGCTGTTTTACCAACATCCATTTCAAATGGCGCAATTATGACGTCATTACGGTTGCCATGACAATTCTCCAACACAAGGCAGATAGGCTACAATCATGTACGTAAACAAACGACGCTGCCAATGCTGCTTGAATAGTTTGTTTTCTTAATTTGCTATAGAAGTTTGATCATTGACGCTGTGGTTTTCTAATCATAGCTCGCGGATCCAGGTATTTCAAAAGTAAAGTTTATTTTCCAGTAGGCCTATATAAAGAAAATTATAGGCAGAGTAAAAGTTAATACATCAAGGGGTCATTTTCAATTTAATCTGAATCCAACAGGAAGCCAATGCAGTCGATGGATGAATAATATACCGTAGCGTCTCTAATGTATGAATGGATGGATGGAATTGAATGGGATTGCAGACGCTTACTACGTTCAGCGAAACAATTGCAGAGAATGAGAAATCTAGTCTCAATAACTTGAATAACTGCAAATCACTTAAGACAATTGTGGGGCGCGGTGGTGTAGTGGCGGCGTCGTTGCCTTGAAGCCGGAAGGTTCGAGGTTCGAATCCACCTCGCCGCGTAAGGACCTTGGGCAAGTCCTTCACTCACAATTGCTCGGCGCTTCGGCGTGAAACTCCCATGCAGTGTCCGCTCTGCATCGGGAGCGCCTCTGAGTTGAGTGAGCTTGAAGGGGCGCTATAACAAGTGCACATACAAATTTAATTGCAAGAACTGCTTTAATTTAACAAGGGTTTGTATCAAACGCAAATAAGATGAACTGACATTCTCTGGCCGCCTTTAAAACAATCGCTTCATGCCCAAATTGCATCGCAGAAATAAAAAGAATACAATTTATTATTTTGATGGCATCACCAAAAGTACACAAATTAAACCGTAAAGAGGAGTAAAGAATAATTATAATGTACTCTGCTATAAATTATTATACTATAATTACTACCGGAAATAGATTCCAATATACAGTATTACCTAGCGATTGTGTTTCCATAAACGATAATTATAGTTTGAGTGATATTGCATGCAATAGGAATTGCCCTCATGACATTGTCTCATCATATGGTGTATTGGAATCGTATCAGAAAGTTCCCGATTGTTTCCTGACACAAATGCCTGTAATCTGATTACAATAATTTTTTATAAAAAAAAATAAAGAGCCAAAAGGTAGCCATTATACGGAGCTCCTATTATACGAAGATTTTTGACAGTATATTATAATAGTTGACAAAATTATGCGCTATTGAGTCTCCTTTCATTGCTCTATGGTTTATTTATTTGTTTGTTTATTTATTTATTTAAGGTTTATTTGCTGGTGTTGATAGTAATTGTTGTAGTTGGCCTGGACCTACTGTCGTCTGTAGGCACCCGCCACAGCGACGATTCAGTGTTCACTGTTTATCCTATGTAATATTATGACGGTGTCGCTGATGTTGGTGATAGTGACATCACAATATTGCGAACACTTTTCGATTTAGGAACCGGTGACTCTCGACGTCTCGTATTTACGTATAACGGTGTTGCTGATGTTGATGTTTTAGCTTGATTTTGCTTCGACTTTTCGATGGGCCTATTATAGATGCTCATGATCTTGGAGGTCCTGTATTTTCATATAGCGGTATGGCTGATGTTGAGACTTGGATTTTGCTAGGAATTTCTGTTTTAGGTGCCAGTGACATTGGTGGTCCTGTATTTTCATTTAGCGGTGATGCTGATGTACTTGGGACTGCCACCTGAATTTTACTTGGACGTTCTGTTTTAAGCGCCTGTGACATTGGTGGTCCAGTAATTTCATTCAGCGGTGTTCCTGATTTTGATGCTGGTAACTGTATGTTGCTTGGACTTTTCGGTATAGATGTCGATGATTTGGGAGGCATGGTATTTTCCTTTGCAGATTTTGCCGATGTCGATGCTGGTAGCTGGGTTTTACTCCGCCCTTCCGACCTAGGTTCCGGTGACTCTGGGCGTTTCGTGTCTACACGTAGCTGTGCTACTGGTGTCGCTGTTGGTAACTGAATTCTGCCAGGACGTTCCGACACCGACATATGCGCCGGTTGCAAGTTGAGACCTGTTTGCTGATTCAGAGGCCATGTATCCGATGCGCGTAACTGAATGTATCTTGGTCGTCTTGCCAGTCTTCGTCTGCGTCTTCTTTCGCGTCGGCTGTGCTGTCCTCCTCCTCGTATGTCGTCGTAGCTCCACCGTCGCCTTGGAAGACGGTCAATGTGTCGACCGGACTCATCAACGATGACAGTGTCTTCGGTTGGTCGTCTTGTGTAGATTATCAGTGGTTCCTGAGATTAAATGCAGAAAATCGGTGAGGGTGGCAACCGTTGAAGTGGTTTAGTTCTATAATGGGCGATCACAGAGAGAAGGATGATAGCAGTGACATTTCCTCAGCCGTTAAGACACCATACGACGATGGTGATCAGCCTTAGGCGCATTACATGTAAACATCTCTGTCTGTCTGTCTGTCTGCCTGTCTTGTCTCTCTGTCTCTGTCCGTCTGTCTGTCTGTCTGCTTGTATGTCTGATTGTCTGTCTTTCTCTGTCTATGTCTCTCTCTCTTTCTCTCCCCTCTCTCTTTGTGGCGCTCTGTCTCTGTCTGTCTCTGTCTCTCTCTGTCTCTCTGTCTGTCTCTCTCTGTCTGTCTGTCTCTCTCTTTCTCTCTGTGGTGCTCTGCATGTCTGTCTGTCTCTCACTCCCAGACTCTCAGACCAGTCTGCATGTCTGTTTCTCACTCCCAGACTCTCAGACGAGTCTGTGGACTCGCGCCAACGATGAATTTATCACGAAATGGCGCAATATAATTTTTGTTCTTCACACCTGTCCCAATTATTATCATCAGTAATTGATAATTTCTATAGCGTCTGATCGCACAAAATGCGTGAGATATTCACGGACTTGATTTGATCGTATCGAGCAGCAGCTGCTGACGAGCTACTATTTACATTTTTACTGCAGGGCTGTTAAAGGAATTTTTAGAACTGCACAACCCCTTCTCTCATTTCCCATCCTCCATGGTAAATTACTTCCAATCGGAGGAAAACCACCTTTTTGCTACTTTTACCTGTACAGAAGTGCTTCTACAACTGCACAAATCCATTTAGAACTGCACATTTTGTGTACAACTGCACGTTAAAAAGCCCTGTTGTACTGACATTTACATGTACCTACAAATTGTCAGTTGCGCATGTGTCTTTAGATGATAATTATGAGCACGTTTTATTACCCTTTCATTCCACTGTGGTTCATCGTCGATAAGGCATACTGCAATGCAGATTCCGAACCTAGAAGACAACAGTAACTTGAACATACAACATACTAATTAGATCTCTTCTTGACCATCGTAACGCAAGAGTCTGACCAGATAATTAAACTAAGCTTATTCGAAATGCATATTCGCCATGCAACATTGCGATTATATTGCTTGTTTATCGAATCGGTTTCTGGGAACCAGTTAAAAGAGGTAAGGACTGAACGAGGAAAAGATTTGATAGATACCTGAGAACTAGAAAGTTAATTGCAGAGCTTTGAATCGGCCTCTGTTACAGTAGATCTCTGTCCGAGGATCATGATTGCCTCTCCAGGAGCAAGTTTAATAGGTTATTGTGGCAGTCCACACCATTGTCCTATAATACCCACCACGATATTGAACCACTCTGTTATTCATCAATGCACTCGAGGACTTGCTGTACAGATCCCATGGTAATGCCACCAGTTCCTCGGACACTCGGTAACTTCTAAGCATTTTAAGCAACCCCGGTTGCCACACTCTGTTGAATGTCTTCTCCACATCTACGAAGTTCTTATTATTTTGGAATTCTGTTCTTTTAAATATAATTATAATAAACTACTTTTAGTCTGTTAATTCCATCATCTGTCTACTCGATGCTTCTGGCAGACGAATGAAACGCACACAAGTTGGGCTACTTTTTCAGGATATTCCAAGAATACCGCTGAAGCAGTTCGTCGAAATTAATTAATACTTTTTCTCAATAAATTAGCTAATTTATTTCGTCGTGATCAATAAAATAATAGGCAGTGCAAACGAAGAACTAAAAAAGGCAGCGTGCTTTGACTACTCTAGCCTAATCTATTCTAAAAATCTAACAAAGCAGCAATGATTTTACTTTACATCCTGCATGCGTCCGATCTTTTAGTGCATGTGCACTTACAGTAGTAATCCGAAACAGATTCCGAATCCCATAACCAGGGCGAATAGCGTGTCGTCCTTTTGACATGGTTTCTCTGAAAGAAAAATAAATATGATTATTAATAATAGCATATAATATTATATATAATTATTATATTCCCCTGGGGTGTCTCATGCCGCATTGTTCTGTGTCACCACAAATTTTATCCATTGAGCAGTCCATCCTGCTACGCCATCCAACCACCCTTCCACCCATCTATTCATCTACCCATCTATCCATCCATTCTTCAATTCATCCGTCCATCCACCCATAAATTCATCCATCCATCTATTTATCCGTCCATCCACCAAACAATCCGCCGATCTGACCATACGTACATCCATCATCCACCCATCTATCCGTCCACCCATCCATTCACACATCGATTCATTAACCCATTCATCCATTCATCCGTCTCTCCATCTGTCTATCCAAACATTCTTCCATCCGTTCATCTTTCGATTCGTCCATTCATACATGATCCATCAATCAAATAAAAAAAACAAATCAACATTAATTACATCAAAAGTCATCAATTTATTGTAAATCATTATCAATCACATCAATCCACCAATTCATCCATATCTACTATCCGTCTTTCCATCAATCCATCCATCCATCAATACATTATCCATCTTTTCATCAATCCATCCATCCATCCATTATCCATCTTTCCATCAATCCATCAATCCATTCATATCTACTATCTATCTTTCCATCAATCTATCAATCCATTCATATCTACTATCTATCTTTCCATCAATCTATCAATCCATTCATATCTACTATCTGTCTTTCCATCAATCCATCCATATCTACTACATGTATCAATCTTTCCATCAATCCATCCATCAATCCATTATCAATCTTTCCATCAATCCATCCATCAATCCATTATCCATCTTTCCATCAATTCATCCATCCATCCATTATCCATCTTTCCATCAGTCCATCAATCCATTCATATCTACTATCTATCTTTCCATCAATCCATCCATCAATCCATCAATCCATCAATCTATTACCCATCGACCAATCTATATCCACGCCTACAATCGTCTCTATACATCCGAACAATAAAATTATAGTTCTTACTTGTCGTTGTTCTTCGGAAGAGAAATATAATGTCTCTTTGTTCAGGTGGAACGAGTTCGACTGCGGAAAACCTATTCGGTTCGGGATCATCCACATCCGTACCATTCAAATCCCGATGCACCACAGTACTACTGGTAGTCTTAACCTCTTCTGCCTTAGCAATATCGGACTTAGACTCTTTCCTCTTCTCGTCCAACTGTTTCTCTGTTTCCGTCTTTGTTTTTTTCGGCTGGTCCTCACCTTTTACGTTTTTTAAGTCGTTGAGTACAAAGTTTTTGAGATGTTGCACGAAATCAATTTGCTCTTCAAACGGATCAACTTTTGTACCGATTTCTTTCAATTTCTTGACGTCTTTTGGTTTTGCGGGCTTGGCTTTTTCTGTTGACAGTGATTTGTCCGCTGTTGATTTGCCTTTTGCGTCATCTGCTTTTCTTGGTGCTTTGACGCTCCTCGATTTGGTATGGCGTTTGGATCGGCTTAGTAGTCTAACCAAGGTGATTGTGTTGTTTTGCTTCAAGGTTTCGTGCTCTGAAATTCGATTTAAAATCGCTCTAAGTCTATCGTGACACTTGTTGTAGTATCGGAAAGATTTGTGACTTCTCGGTGTCTTGCACTTGGCTAACAATTTTGCAGCTAAAAAATGTACTTCTTGTGCCACCGGTTGCAACATCTTAAGTCCCAATAATCGCCCAAAAGCAAGTTTGTTTCTAAGTGATTTGCGGAGAAAAGCCTCGTATTGCGGAAGATACTGTCTGCTAATGGTTCTGTTTATGAGTTTCTGGGCAATTCTAGGCTTAATAGGACGAATCGTTTTAGAGCTGTTCAAGTTACTTTCCATGGGGTTTAAGATGCGTTCCTTAAATATTAACTCTTTCATCCTATCCTTAAACTTTCTACGAGACTGAGGGGCCTGAGGGCCCTCTTCCGAGAATTCGTCGAAAGTTTGTCCCAGTTTCACGCCCTTCAGCTCCGTGGCGTTTACCCCGAGGAGGATTAAATCATTTGAAACATGTCTGGAAAATGTCTTCATGTGCTTCCGAAACCTCTTCCTTCTCCAGTTTTTCTTTGTTTCGTCTTTTCTTAGCGTTTGTGTTTGTGCTACTGGGAACTGTTTTGAGCGAACAACAAACGTTGGTTTAATTACTTTCGTTCCATTTGGAATCTCGCTCCTTCTTTCAACACCGTATTTTGGGAATCTGTGTTGCGAATAAGTGTCCTTGGAGAAGTTAAATTGCAATACCATGTGAGGACGTTTTGAGTCAAAATTCAAGGAAACGGAGTCGTTTAGTGTTGCATATTCTCTGGCGAAAATGCGAAATGTCATGGTAAAAATAAGAATGACTAGCACTGACATGTCTGCCAGTTGAGAAACGTAATAATCGACTCGATTTTCTGCAAGCGAAATATGGTGCAATATTGGTAAACTGGAAAGGTCATGCCGTTGAATTCATATAATTATATTTTGTAAGCATATCCTTAGTTTGTAGTGAGCGCTATCTTACAAGTTTTAAATTGGGTGCTTCTCGAAAATCTTTTAAAAAGTTATTCCAAATTGTAGTGCCGATAGGCTAATATTCATTAAACCAGATAAAGGTTCACAAGAAATATAATATGACTTCATACGCATATTATAATTGGTATTGGCTACGAGTAAGATGCCCTCATTTTCCTTACATTTAATAGAGACATTAGGCCTATGTAGGTCTACATGTATGTAAAAGTGCACACCTGTCACCTGTGCATTCGACAATTTACAGATCGCGTTTAAAGCCTTCCAAGAGTGGCGGATTAACCACTCAATATTTCGGGTAGTTAGGGCACAACTCTTATCCCTTATTTAGGCCTAATTGTCGCACCCTTAAACGTCCGATAGGAAATGTTCAAACTAAGAATTATTTTGTTGTTTGCTCGTTCGCCTTACATTATCTTGACTTCAGTTATATTCAGGTAAGAGTCCACTGAGCTTGAAAATGAATTATAGACTCACCGGGCCAAGATATTGTATTATATACCGCTCCTTTGTTTACGATATGTTTTACTAGATCGCTCATCAAAAGCAAACGCTGTTTTACCAGCATCCATTTAAACTGGTGCAATTATGACGTCATTACGGTTGCCATGACGATTCTCCAACACAAGGCAGATAGGCTACGTAAGCAAACGACGCCGCCAGTGCTGCTTGAATAGTTTGTCTTCTTAAAGTTGCTATAAGCCTAGATTGAGCGAAAAACGAACGAGGAAATCTTACAGTACTGTTGGTGGAAGAAAAGAGATCACTGATGGACACTATACGTGGGCGGCAGAAGAAATGGATAGGACACATCTTAAGGAGCGACACCCTACTAAAGACATCATTGAGGGAAGAATGGAGGGGAAAAGGATGCGTGGTAGACCAAGAACAATGCTGCTGGACTGGATGCTGACAGAAGATGGATATACAGTGGATGGATACAGTGGACTGAAAAGAGAGATGCAGGACAGCGAAAAATGGCGTCATTGGACATACGAACCTGCCTGACGGCAGAGAACATAAAGAAAAAAGAAAGAAGCCTGGATGGTTGATCATGGACACTTAGGCTAATCCTTCTAGTCATAGCTCGCGGATCCAGGTAGACTATTTAAATAGTGACGTTTATTTTCTATTATATAAAGAAAATTATGGGCAGAGTAACTAGCTGAATTCGGCCACGCGTTGCTGTGGCTGAAAAGAGCCTCCCCGCCCCCTCCCCCTCTCCCCTCCCCTCCCCCTGCCCTCCCCTCCCCTGCCCTCCCCTCCCCTCGGCCTCCGCCTCCGCCTCCCTGCATCCCCCATCTCTCTCCTCCCTGTTCGTCCCACTCCCTCGTATCCATAAAACGCTTTAGCAAGAAGGCCGCAATGAAATGCGAAGGCCGCAATGAAATGCGCTAAAGAAATTTACGGAACAACTTTGCCCGAATTGGTATGCAAGGCTTATTGACGGGCGTAGGGTATGTGTTGAAAACGGTCGAATTTTCAAAGTTGTTTTTTTTGAAAAGATTGCGTTTTTTGCGAAAAATCATTCTGCAAACCCGGCCGTGTTGGAACTAAACGTTTTGGTGAAGTTCTGAAAGCAATCGGCGCAGTAAGTTCGGAGATAACTTGCAAGGAGCCAAACGCGGTTTCATTTTTATTTATAAATATAGATTATGGGCAGAGCAAACGGGTCATTTTCAATTTAATCTGAATTCAACAGGAAGCCAATGCAGTCGATGGACGAATATTATACTGTAGCGTCTCTAAAAAGATGAACTTGAATCGGCTGGCAGACGCTTACTACAGTCAGCGAAACAATTGCAGAGAGTAAGAAATCTAGGCTCAATAAATGCAAAATAATCGCTTAAGACAATTAAGTCAATGTAATTGCAAAAGCTGTTTTACTTGAAGAAGGGTTTGTATCAAACGCAAATAAGATGAACTGACATTCTCTGGCCGCCTTTAAAACAACCAGACCGTTCATGCCCAAATTGCATCGCAGAAATAAAAAGAATATAATTTATTATTTTGATGGCATCACCAAAAGTACACAAATTAAATCCTAAAGAGGAGTAAAGAATAATTATAATGTACTCTGCTATAATTATACTATAATTACTACCGGAAATAGATTCCAATATACAGTAGGCCTAATACCTAGCGATTGTGTTTCCATAAACGATAATAGTTTGAGTGATATTGCATGCAATAGGAATTGCCCTCATGACATTGTCTCATCATACGGTCCATTGGAATCGTATCAGAAAGTTCCAGATTGTTTCCGAACAAGAAATGCATATTTATAGCTGATTACAATACAACAAACTAAAGAGCCAAAAGGTAGCCATTATACGGTGCTTCTATTATACGAGGATTTTTGACAGTATAATATAATAGTTGATGAAATTATGCGCTATTGACTCATTGAGTCTCCTTTCATTGCTCTATGGTTTATTTATTTATTTAATTATTTGTTTATTTATTTAAGGTTTATTTGCTGGTGTTGATAGTAATTGCTGTAGCCTATTTGGTATTTTCTGTTAGCTGCCAGTGGCGCTTTGCTGTTGTGTTGCTTGACTCGCGTTCTGCTGAAAATAAGATAGCCCCTCCCACTTCTGGCTTGGCAGAACCAGGAATGATCCAGCACTTAGGCCAATAGTGTTAAGCCGAACCCACTCTGTAAAGTCGACCTGTGTGTCGTGCTATAGTGTGCCGTATTTCGTATGACCTGGAGTCGACTTATTGGGGTCGACTCCCAGGCATGGGCGCCCGCTGAAATTTTTTGCATTAGGGGGCAAAACTCAATGGTCACGGTTAATGTTTTTTGTAGCAAGAGTTTGAAAATGCAAAGCAGGAAATTAAAACAGACAAGGGTAGCCTATTTTAGCCTATTTTTCATAGAGGTTTCTTAATGTATATTTTTTAGAGTCGCTTTTTATAATTTTTATTATGAATATAGTTTCTTTAGTGCAAAGAATAAGCTTACAATTTCAATATCGTTCTCGTTTTTATTTCGTTCCACAATGATTCTTTTTAGTTTTTATTCAGTTTTAGTTCACAATTTCTTTCTAGTTCTCGTTTTCGTTCTCGTGAACGATTGCCTATTCTTTTTCGTTCTCGTTTAGTTTTCGTTCACGAAATTAACACTGATCTCATTCGCCGCACACATTTACACACTCTTCATATAGGTCTCGCGCGCGGTCATCTTGAGAAGCTTGCTGGAGATATTCGACAATTTTACCATTTCGCACCATACTTATCGACGTTTCAAGTTGTTCAAGGTCAAGTTTTTCTTCGGCCGTCTCGTTATCGAATCTGATTACATCGGGCCCTATATCGGTCACCATTTCATATTCTAGTATCTGACTTACATGTGGATAAAGCGCTTTCGTGATGCTTCCTCCGACGTCGTACCTGACACCATTCATATCTTCAACCCAAACATGTCTACATGCTGTTTTGAAAGAAGTCAGATAGTAACCATACGTGACGAACGCTTTGACCTTACTCCGGCGCAGTCTCTCAACCAGTATAACCGATGCAAGTAAACAACAGCCACGTTTTTCGCTCCGCAAAAAGCGCTCAGTTATGTCTTCTATATGGGCATTGACACAATCCATTTCCGCAGTCTCGTGGAAAATTGTCTCACTTCCTTTCGGCACTTCTGCTGATGGTGCAACTGATTCCTTGTCTACAGATAATGCCGCACCTCGGTAAACTGGAAAAAAGAAACACCAAACACTGAAAACACGAATAAATAAATGGCTATTTCTTATTTTATTTACGATGCAATGTGAATTTAATCGATGAACATCATGGGCCAACACTACTAACATTGCAATAGATCGATTTTAATGCTTGGCCTAACGTTTAAAAATTTTTTAAACCTATATATTCTACATACGGATCAACTCAAGGCCTAAAACACCAAAGTCGGAATGGAATTACTATGCACCTAAGGCCTACCAACCCATTACTACCTGCGTGTTTGTCTTAATAACTCTACCTGTTCCTCTCTTGGCCCGAAACACCAAAGTCGGAAAGGAAGTACTATGCTTATCTGTATTTCAAATAGCCCAAATACAGGCCCTTATCTTCATGTCGATGCACGTAAGGCCTTTGGTGTTTCGGGCCTAGAGAGAAAGAGACAGTTATTTAGGTCTATTTGATCGTATAAAGTGTCCTAGTCCGCTCCTGTGGTGTTTGTCTGGACAATTGCATGGAATTATTATGTTTACAATTTTGTACCATTTGCAAATCTACGATCATTTCCGCATCACGTCACCTGGGTCGGTAAGAATTAGAAACGATTTGTCCGGATCCGTATTTCCACGCACTTCTCCCGCAAGCAATCAGAAATGGACTATAAAGACTCTATCAACAATTCTGTTAAGTCACGACTATACTGTCTTATCGGGCTCTTTATAGCCTACATCGAATGGATAGACTTTGTAGCATCGGTGAGACCTAGGCCTACCATTTGAACTGTTGAATGGATAGACTTTGTAGCATCGGTGAGACCTACCAATTGAACTGTTGAATGGATAGACTTTGTAGCATCGGTGAGACCTACCAATTGAACTGTTGAATGGATAGACTTTGTAGCATCGGTGAGACCTACCAATTGAACTGTTGAATGGATAGACTTTGTAGCATCGGTGAGACCTACCAATTGAACTGTTGAATGGATAGACTTTGTAGCATCGGTGAGACCTACCAATTGAACTGGCGATTCTTCGAACATTTCACCATCGTGAGGCGAGCGTCAGTACTGTAGCGCTCATTTAGTAGCTGCTAATAACTGACTAAGACGGGACAGTTCCTATCTCCGCTGCGTATCTGGTCTGAGTGGTGGTCAAATCATACAAACCGTGGCGCCACGTATTGAGTGGTAGGATAGCTCCTAGCAACGATTGACGCCACATATCATTATATGCGGCAACTAAACCTACTGGATAATAATATTGAAGCCGAGGTGAAAACCAAATGAAACATTATTTTCTCAATAACTTTCGTACGTTGAACATTTTCCGGGTTGGGGTGAGGTGGGTGAGGGATGTGGTCGCGCGGGTTGTGGCCGGGGTTTGGGTAGGTGAGGGCGAATAGGGAATGGGTTTGCGGTATACATGGCCGGGTCGTCGCTAGACCTGGGAGTCGACCCCAATAAGTCGACCCCAGTCGACTTGGTCATCCCAAGTTGGGTCGGGTCGTTTCTGCTCACCGCAACTGACCCCAACTTCCCAAGTCGACTTTTGTAGAGAGAAGTCACTTGAAGTTGTTTTTACCCAAAGTCGACTTAATTAAACCAACTTGACACACAAATATAGTTAAATTTGTTACTTTAACCAATGATCGTGAGACCAGGACAACATTTGAGCAGCTTTTGTAGTGTGTTTAGGTTTACAAGAATGCATATGCAGTTGTCTGCAGACGGAAAAGCTATTGTAGGCTATACGGGCCAATTGGATAATGAAATACTTCACTGTCAGTGAGTAGGCCTAGGCTACTATTATAGTAGCAGCCTTTGCTAAACAGAGATTTAGCCTACACGGATTATTTTACCGGTAGGCTATCGTGCAGACTACATGTCGTCTGCCGATCTATTCATTATAATTTGCTATTCTATGCTAAAACTACGCTAAGGCATGCGCTTAATTAAAATAGTAAAACAAAGTGTTACTAAAATATTAATTAGCAGGTGTGCTTATTAAGATATGAACATGATAGCCTAATGAGCAAATCAGTGAACTTTTAGTGGTCAGTGAATTCGGCTCAAAGAAAGCTGGATCTAGCCTACAAGGCCTAAGCTTACAATAATAAATCGATGGTTTGGCGCTACTTTGGTACGCTGCATCTGCAGTTGTCTGCAGACGGAAAAGCTATTGTAGGCTATGCGGGCCAATTGGATAATGAAATACTTTACTGTCAGTGAGTAGGCCTAGGCTACTATTATAGTAGCAGCCTACTGCCGGATGATGCGCTTGCAATGCTATTTGCTAAGTTGGGGAGTGATGTTAGTGGCCGAATAATTATGACAACGGACTTAGGTCTACAAATTAATTATTGATACAACAGCTATTGCCATGTCAGAAGTCTTCTTCAAGTCGGAAGTCGATTGTTTTTTTGTCAAGTCGGGTCAAGCCGTTTTGACTCAAAGAAGTCGACTTCAAGTCGACCTCAAGTCACTTTAGGGCCAAGTGGGGTCAGATTAGCTGACCAAAGTCACTCCCAGGCAGTGTTATTTTAGTTCCTGAGAATAGAATAAGAATAAGAATTATTTTAATTTCGTTCCATGGAACGAAAACTGGAATAAAAAATAATTCTGGAACGAGAATAGAATAGGAATAAAAATTTCAATATTTTTCTGGAACGAGAACGGAATAGAAATAGAAACTTTAAACAAATTTAATAGTTTTTTGGACTGAAGGCATCAGAAAAGGAAATTTTTAAAAATAATATTTTCTCTCCTATTGATTATTATTTCTAATTATTACTAATCTCATAAATAGGTAAAAAGACTCGAGACACTGTTTTGTGTGTTACTGTAATCATTCATGTTAGACATAATAACTATGAGAAGTGGAATTGGAAGTGGAACTAGAACTGGAACTGGAACTGGAACTAAAATTATTTCTAAATAGGAAGTGGAACTAGAATCAGAACGAAATTTATTTATAAAGAAGAACTAAAACTAGAATAAAAATTACAACAATGGAATAGAATAAGAATAGGAATAAAAATTAATGCTGGAACTAAAATAACACTGCTCCCAGGTCTAGTCGTCGCGAAGTATTCAGACGGGTGAGGCTGTGTGGGCTGGGTGGGGTGTAGCGAGATGAAGGCGTTGATTTGGTGGTATGGGACCTTGATATGACGGGGTTAATGGGAGTAGGATGAAAACAAAGTGAGCTATTTTTTCATGAATTTCGTATTATGTTGCCGGGTTAGGGTGAGGCATGGTGGAGGATGGGGTTTAGGTGGGCCAGGGTTTGAGTAGGTCAAGGTAGGGAGGGATGGGAGGCGGTAGGGCCGGGTTGTTTGGTGGGATTGGCAGGGTTTGGTTGCGATGGGGCCAGGGTGAAAAAAGTGAAACATTATTTTTCCATTAATTTCCTATGTTGAAAATTTTAGTGCTGGGTGAGGTGGGAATGAGGTCATGTGGGATGGGGCCCGGGATTGGATGTGGAGTTGGGGTGATGCCGGGTTAGGGCGAAGTGTGAAGGTGACGCAGGACGAGAAACCAAAATTTCTTCATGTATTATAGCAGTCGATGATTTTTCCAGTTCCCATGACCTAGCTGAAATACATTATTTTCTTATGACTTGTAATTTTTTAAAGTCTGATTCTTTGACTTTACAGGATGTATGGCAACCCTGCAATTCTTTTGCTGACGCCAGGCTTGAAGCACCTCAAATGAGTTACCTTTGCAGGGCGCAATTTGAATGCTCCGAATTAATGAATACCCCACATTGTAGCTGATTGGCAAGAAGTCATGGCTTGAAATCTGGAGATAAAGTGAATCAATCAAATGAAACAAAATAATAAACTTTATTCTCTACCCATCTTCCAGCAAGAACAATTTATACAACATTATGCTGCAGAGAGCATTACTATTTCACTTAATATTTATTTTGGTTAATCTTCAGTAAAGACACAGACTAAAATCTATACCAGTGGAGTGACCTTTAGCAGCACAACAAATCATGTTTAATAATAATCTAATAGCACACTTTATAACTTAAGCTAGAGTCAATTTGTAAGTACACGCTCGATTTCATACTTTCATAACTACATCCTAGCAGCAGAGAACATTACACAGTTTTTTAATGGTGTTGCTGAAGTTGATGCTTTTAGCTTGATTTTGCTTCGACTTTTCGATGGGCCTATTATAGATGCTCATGATCTTGGAGGTCCTGTGTTTTCATTTAGCGGTGCTGCTGATGTACTTGGGGCTGCTACATGAACTTTGCTCGGAATTTCTGTTTTAGGTGCCAGTGACATTGGTGGTTCTGTATTTTCAATCAGCGGTGTTGCCGATGTCGATGCTGGTAACTGGATTTTACTACGGCCTTCCGATTTAGTCTCCGGTGACTCTGGGCGTTTCGTGTCTACATAAAGCTGTGCTACTGGTGTCGCTGTTGGTGACTGGATTCTGCCCGGACATTTCGACACCGACATATGCGTCGGTTGCAAGTTGAGACCTGTTTGCCGATGCAGGGGCCATGTATCCGATGCGCGCAACTGAATGTATCTTGGTCGTCTTGCCAGCCTTCGTTTGCGTCTTCTTTCGCGTCGGTTGTACTGGCCTCCTCCTCCTATGTCGTCGTAGCTCCACCGTCGCCTTGGAAGACGGCCAATGCATCGACCAGACTCTTCAACGATGACAGTGTCTTCGGTTGGTCGTCTTGTGTAGATTATCAGTGGTTCCTGAAATGTACATGTAAGCGCAGAAAGGCGATGGGGGCGAAAACCGTTGAAGTGGTTCAGTACTTCAGTTCTAAAGTTGGCAGTTACATGCAGAGAGGGAAGATGGCGGTGACATTTACACAGCCATTAAGACACGGTACGGCGATGCTGATGAGCCATAGGCGCAATGAACATCTCTGCTGGTCTTTGTCTCTCTGTCTGTCTGTCTTGTCTCTTTGTCTCGGTCTCTGTCTGTCTGTCTATCTGTTTTTGTCTGTCTCTCTCTTTCTCTCCCCTCTCTCTCTGTGGCGCTCTGTCTCTGTCTGTGTCTCTCTATCTCTGTCTCTGTCTGTCTCTGTCTATCTCTCCGTCTCTCTGTCTCTCTGTCTCTCTCTGTGTTGCTCTACGTGTCTGTCTTTCACTCTCAGACTCTCAGACCAGTCTGTGAAGTCGCGCCAACAATGAATTTCTCACGAAATGGCGCAATATAATTTTTTTCACACCTGTACTAATTATTATCACCAGTAATTGATAACTTCTATAGCGTCTGATTGCACAAAATGCGTGAGACAGCCATGGACTTGCTTTGGTCGTATCGAGCAGCTGACGAGCTATTATTTACATTTTTGTACTGCATGGCTGTTTTTAAGGAACTTTTAGAACTGCACAACTCCTTCTTTCATTTCCCATCATCCATCCATGGTAAATTACTTCCAATCGGAGAAAAACGACCTTTTTGTTAGTTTTAGCTGTACATAAGTGCGTCTACAACTGCACAAATCCAGTTAGAACTGCACATTTTGTGTAGGCTGCAACTGCACGTTAAAAAAGCCCTGTTGTGCTGACATTTACCTACAAATTGTCAGTTACGCATGCAAGCTTATGTGTCTTTAGATAATAAACACGAGCACGCTTTCTTACCCTTTCATTCCACGGTGGCGCATCGTCGATAAGGCATACTGCAATGCAGATTCCGAACCTAGAAGACAACAGCAACTTGAACAGACAACATAATTAAATCTTTTGACCATCGTAACGCAAGATTCTGCTCAGACTATTAAGCTATTCGACATGGTTAGGCCTATATTGCACAGGAAAAATCATGGGTGTTAAACTTTAACATTTTATTAAAGTAAGTTGCGCATATGCGAAAAATATGCTGTTTGCGGCGTTTTTTGGCAAATTGAATTGCATTCGCGAGATGGCGATAGCAGAAAATCAGATTGTTGCCCCAGATCAGCACCGTCCCACATCCCGTGAAGTTGTATTGTTGCCTAGGGTCAACAGTGTGAAATAGTAGGGTTAGGCCTATTCGGTGCACGGTCAAAAGCGCGCATGTCAAAAGCGCGCAGACAAATGCGCGCAGACAAATGCGCGCAGTAACAAAATCGCGCACGACAAATGCGCGCAGACAAATGCGCGCGCGACGAAGAACACATAGACCCAATACACAAAATATTTTTATGCATGTATGTATTTATGTATGTATGTATGTATGTATGTATGTATGTATGTATGTATGTATGTATGTATGTATGTATGTATGTATGTATGTATGTATGTATGTATGTATGTATGTATGTATGTATGTATGTATGTATGTATGTATGTATGTATGTATGTATGTATGTATACAGGCTTAGCCCTGGAGGTTATGGTTTGATGAACCTTTTTATTGGGCACCCGTATTGTTCTTCATTGTCATGGGAACTAGCTGGACGTTTCGTCTCTTTCTTCTTATTTGATTGGAACACGGTGTATTTTCTTGATATTGTTTTATTTCAGATGACAACTCTTCAAATCGGCAATCACAGACTGACTACTCTACTTCATTCAAACTAAAACATTCATTAATAGTATTATCACGTTGGACGGTCGTCACAACGCTACGACTATAAAATGTTTTGGCGCTGTAGATGTAGTTTAACAACGCGTAGATCTCGCCAAAGATGCAATTCAGAAACAACCATTCGCTTTTATAGAAATCTAAACATGCAATACAGACGTATACCTATATAAGTTTGTCTAGGAAACAACTTTTGTATTATTAATTGTTTGTCTACTTGTGTCTTAGTCTGTCTCTTGTCTGTCTATTCCTATGTGTATGGAGTGCGTGAGTCTGTCTCTCTGTCTGTGTGGGTAACTCAGTTAACCACTCCATAACCACACGCCTTAGTTATATACCAATGCCTGTGGTTTGACTAAATCCAATTAGATTTTCTCTCGTGTTGGTGTTGACATCCACGCTACCCTAACTCTTAGTCTGTCTGACTCTCCGTCTCTCTCTTCTTGTCTGTCTGTCTCTTTCTAGATTGTGATTCTATGCTCTTTCCTGTTCTCGGTTCTTGCTCTGCATTCTACGCTCTTCCGCTAATCTACCCCTTCCCTTTTACGGCTATGCCTGGGCCGTGCAAGGCAACCACGCCCGTGCTGCTCCAGGCCTCCAGTGCGACTACAGGCCGCCTGTGCGACTCCAGGCCGCCAGTGCCTCTCGCTACTCCCTTGCTCGCTCTGGCAGCTAGCCTATTCGACCTCGGGTTTTCCTCCACTGGGTTTTTCCTTACGTCATACCAATTGTACAGGCCTTGTCTGCCTGCTAGTCCTATCTCTGCTTGCCTAGCTGTGTGCCTCCCTGCCTGTCTGGTTCGTCTTTTAGCTCCTTTTAAGGAAGTATCAATTACACCTTGCTTGCGTGGTTTCTCTTTCCAGCTCCTTGTAAGGAAGTATCCATTACGCCTTGCTGTGTCTGTCTGCTAAGCCTAGCCTACTCCTTGAATGGTTTCAGCCAAGCCCTCACATATGTATGTATGTATGTATGTATGTATGTATGTATGTATGTATGTATGTATGTATGTATGAATGTATGCATGTATGAATGTATGTATGTATGGTAGGTAAATATTTATGTATATATGTATGTATGTATGTATGCATGCATGTATGTATGTATGCAATGCATGTATGTAATACTATGTATGTATGTGAGTATGTAGTATGTATGTATTGTATGTACTATATATGTATGTATCTATGTATGTATGCATGCATGTATATATTATATATATATATATATATGTATTATGTACATATGTAGACCTAAATACTATGTATGTATGTATGTATGTATGTATGACTTTTTGTATGTATGTATGTTTGATCGTTGCGCGCTTTTTTGCGCGCTTTGGTTGCGCGCTTTTGTCCGCGCTCTTTTGTCTGGGAATGTTCCTGTTGCGCGCTTTACGCGCTATTGTCTGCGCGCATTTGTCTGCGCGCATTTGTCTGCGCGCTTTTGTCATGCGCGCTTTTGTTACGGCGCCGCCTATTCACCATAGGCTAGAACAATACGGTTACATTGCCTAATTTGCCTAGTTATCGAATTAGTTTCTTGGAGTCAGTAAAGGCAGGTACGAATTGAACGAAGAAAAGATTTGATAGATTCTTGAGAACTAGAAAGTTAATTGCAGAGCTTTGAATCGGCCTCTGTTACAGTAGATCTCTGTCCGAGGATCATGATTGCCTCTCCAGGAGCAAGTTTAATAGGTTATTGTGGCAGTCCAAACCATTGTCCTATAATACCCACCACGATATTGAGCCACTCTGTTATTCATCACTGCACTCGAGGACTTGCTGTACAGATCCAATGGCAGTGCCACCAGTTCCTCGGACACTCGGTAACTTCTAAGCATTTTAAGCAACCCCAGTTGCCACACTCTGTTGAATGTCCTCTCCACATCTACGAAGTTCTTATTATTTTGGGATTCTGTTCTTTTAAAAATATAATAAACTACTTTTAGTCTGTTAATTCCATCATCTGTCTACTCGATGCTTCTGGCAGACGAATGAGACGCACAAAAGTTGGGCTACTTTTTCAGGATATTCCAAGAATACCGCTGAAGCAGTTCGTCGAAATTAATTAATACTTTTTCTCAATAAATTAGCTAATTTATTTCGTCGGGGATCAATAAAAGGGCAGTGCAAACGATCAGCTACCAGAAAGCAGCGTGCTCTGACTACTCTTGTCTAATCTAATCTAATCTAATCTAGCCTAACAAATCAACAATGATTTTACTTTACATGATGAGTCAGATCTTTTAGTGAATGTGCACTTACAGTAGTAATCCGAAACAGATTCCGAATCCCATCACCAGGGCGTATAAGGTGTCGTCCTTTTGACATGGTTCCTCTGAAAAAACATCAATATAATTATATTCCCCCGGGGAGTCTCATTCCGCATTGTTCTGTGTCTGTCACCACATTTATCCATTGATCAGTCCATCCTGCTACGCCATCCAACCACCGATCTATTCATCCATCCATCTATCCATCCATTCTTCCATTCATCCAGCCATCTATTTATCCGTTCATCGTGACTGTCATCCACCAAACAATCCGCCGATGTAACCATACATCCATCATCCACCTATCCGTCAATCCATCCAAACATTCATTCATCCATTCATCTTTCGATTCATCCGTCCATACATGATCCATCTATGAAATAAATAAGTCAACATTAATTACACCAACTCATCCATTCGTTATAAATCAATATCAATCACATCAATCCATCAATCCATCCATATCTACTATCCATCTTTCCATCAATCTATCCATCAATCCATCCATATCTACTATCCATCTTTCCATCAATCTATCCATCAATCCATCCATATCTACTATCCACATTTTCATCATCATTCCATCAATCTATCCATCAATCCATCCATCGTTCCATCATTCCAATGATTCCATCAATCTATCCATCAATCCATCCATATCTACTATCTATATTTCCATCTTTCCATCAATCCATCAATCCATCCATCAATCCATTACCCATCGACCAATCCATATCCACGCCCACAACCGTCTCTACCCATCCGAATAATAAAATCATAGTTCTTCTTACTTGTTGTTGTTCTTCGGAAGATAAATATGATGTCTCTTTGTTCAGGTGGAACGAGTTCGAACTGTTCGACTGCGGAAAACCTATTGGATTCGGGATCATCTACATCCGTGCCATTCAAATCCAGATGCACTGTACTACCGGTAGTCTTAACCTCTTCTACCTTAGCAATATCGGACTTAAACTCTTTCCTCTTCTCGTCCAACTGATTTTCTGTTTTCGTCTTTGCTTTTTTCGGCTGGTCCTCCTCTTTTACGTTTTTTAAGTCGTTGAGTACAAAGTTTTTGAGATGTTGCACGAAATCAATTTGCTCTTCAAATGGATCAACTTTTGTACCGATTTCTTTCAATTTTTTGACGCTGTTTGGTTTGACCGGTTTGGCTTTTCCTGTTATCTTTTTCTGTGGTTTCTCCTCTGTTGATTTGTCTTTTGCATCATCTGCTTTTCTTGGTGCTTTGACGCTCCTCGATTTGGTATGGCGTTTAAATCGGTTTAGTAGTCTAACCAAGGTTATTGAGTTGTTTTGCTTTAAGGCTTCGTGCTCTGAAATTCGATTTAAAATCGCTCTAAGTCTATCGTTACACTCGTTGTAGTATCGGAAAGATTTGTGACCTCTCGGTGTCTTGCACTTCGCAAACAATTCTGCAGCTAAAGACTGCACTTCTTTTGCTACCGGTTGCAATATCTTAGGCTCCACTGATCTTCTATTAACCAGCTTGTTTGTCAGTGCTTTACTGAGAGAATCCTCGTGTTGCAGAAGTAACTGTCTCGGAATTCTAGGTTTAATAGGACGAAACGTTTTAGAGCTTTTCAAGTCGCTTTCCTTGGGGTTTAGGATGGGTTCCTTAAAAAATTACACTTTCATCCTGCCATTAGACATTCTGCTAGAATAAGGGTCTTCTTCTGAGAATAATTCATCCTTCACCTGTGTGGCGCTTGTCCTGAGAAGGACTATATCATTTGAAACATGTTTGGAAAATGTCTTCACGCTCTTCTGCAATCTCTTCCTTCTCCGTTTTTTCTTTGTTTCGTCGCTTCTCAGTGGTTTGGTTCGTATTACTGGAAAAAGTGCTGAGAGAACATGAAACGTTGGTTTAATTACTTTCGTTTTGTTCAGAATCTTTCTTATTTTATTGGTTGTAGCGTTGACATCGTGTTTTGGGAATAATCTTTCTTGCGAATAAGTGTTTTCGGAGAAGTTAAATTGCAATATTATGTGAGGACGTTTTGAGTCGAAATTCAAGGACACAGAGTCGTTTAGTGTTGTATATTCTCCAGCGAAACTGTGAGATGTCACGGTAAAAATAAGAATGACTAGCACTGACATGTCTGCCAGATTAGAAACCTTATGATAGGTTCTACTCCTGAAAGCCAAATATTGTGCAAAATTGGTAAAGTGGAAAGTTATTGCAGTGCAGTTCAATTACTTTGTTGGCCTACGGACATAACTTTTTTTCATCACTAGACCTACAAGCCGAAGTTTCCAATTTGTCTAACCTGGCATTGAAATACGATGCTTCTTTGATGGATATCACTGCTTTCTATGTAGGACATATGAAGCTCACAGCTGTGTGGGTATACTAAGGCACAATCAATCAATCAATCAATTTCTTTTATTGGCCCGTAAGTATCAAGTTACAAAAAGCATTACAAGTATCACAAATTAATCAGGTAATAATAAAAGTGAGAACTAATTAGATAACGCAAATTACATAAACCCTGGGCCTATAGATTGGAAATATCTACAGAAATATATAAGAAGAGATTATTTAAAACCAATGGTTATAGGATTGAGTTATACCATTATGCAAAAAGAACTCTAAAGTACAGAATTCGGACACAAATGGAGAGTTGGAGACCCAGAAGTGAGGGTATCCCGCTAAGTAGGGCCCCAAGTAGCTATGAAAACTTTTAATCAATACACACCACAAATTGATTTTAAAAAATTAATCTGTTCTCTACATGAGTCACCGGGAGACTATTCTTATTCGTGAGTTTGTATGTATGTTTGTTTGTTTGTTTGTATGTAAACCTACATGTATATGCATAGGCGTACAGAGGGACCAATGCTCCCAATTTTCGGGAAGTCTGGTTTTTTCGGGCAAGCAGTTAATCCGATGACTAAACAAAGTCCTCAGCTCTTTTCTCTGGGAAATATAGTATTTTCCACTGCGAGATTTATTTGTCGGGCAGAAGTAAAATCTTGTCCCCCCCCCACTGCTGAAATGTGAAAGTATTGACTCACCGAACCAAGTTATTTAATTACATTCCGTTCCTTTTATCACGATATATTTTACTAGATCGCTCATTTAACGTAAAAGATGTTTAACCAACATCCATTTTGACTGCAGCAATTGTGACGTCATCACGGTTGCCATGACAAATCTCCAAGACAACGCAGATAAGTAAACAAACGACGATTGGACCGATACAATTATCTTGAGTTTCTATGAATTTACACAATGGTTCTAAAGCATTTGACCGTAACTATGTTCCTTATACTTTTCTAGTCAGCTCGAGGACCAAGGAAGCCTTTTCAAAAGATAAAATAATGTGTAAGATGTAAAGAAAATTATAAGCGGTGTAATTACATCTACACGCCACAATTATTAAATTTCTGGAATGTTCTTCATAATCCGGGTCCCCGCCACATCCAAGTTCTTAATTCTTATACGCAACAAATTAGTTTGATAATATTATTGCCAATGTGCTAAAGGTTAAAGCTTTGAGTATACCAGGTACAGAGTCTTGTACTTATAAGTCTTACATGTATATTGTATAAGCGCAGTACAACCGCCTGGTCACTTGGAATATTTAAAAAGAGGTATTAACATCATTTTAAAGGAATACTAAACTTCAACGACTAGGAGGGTATATAATATTATTAGCAGACGACATAGATTAAAATTTGAAAGTAGCAATGATCTTGTTGGCATTAACATAATGCAATATGGATTACTGTACAAAAACGTACATTTTTCAGATTGTGCAACCGAATTACCAAGTTCTAAAGTGTCTGGAATAAAATGTGGAACAGAGTAAGCAGTCACCATTCATGTGCACGGTTGAGCCGCTATTCGAATGTTTGGAGGACTCTCACGCTCACGAAATTACACGCATGAACGAGTTTCCTGTCCAGAGCCTAACGGTTCATTTGTCTATATCTTGGACTTCGTCAATCGTCGTCATCGCCGTCGCCAGAATCCTTGGAATCGTTGGATGCACTTTTTCTTTTCCGTTTCTTCTTTCTCCTCTTCCTCCTCTTTTTCCTCCTTTTTCTTTTCTTCTTTTCATCATCATCGTCGTCGTCGTCATCATCCCCATCCTCTTTCTTTTCCTCTTCCTTTTTCTTCTTTTCGGCCTCCTCTTTCTTTGCCTTTTCGGCTTTCTCTTTCTCCTGCTTTTCCTGAAACAGTCAACGGCAACTGATCTATGTTACTTGTTATAGCGTCCCTTCAGGCACTGTACTTAGAGGCGCTCCCTACTACAGCGCATCGAAGTTTCACGCCGAAGCGCTAAGCAATTGCAAGTGAAGGACTTGCCCAAGGTCCCTACGCGGCGACTTGAGATGTTGATCGCACACTCCAAATCTCTAAAGGGTTTTAAGGAGCACTGTGCTGTCTCAGAGCAAGATGTTCAGGCGTCTGGAATTGGTTGCATTTGAGAGGCGAGAGAGAGACAGACAGACAGACAGACAGACAGACAGACAGATAGAGACAGACAGGGAGAGAGACACAGTGAGACAGAGACAGATCTACAGCGAGTCTGACAGACAGACAGAGGGGGGAACACATGAGCTGCTACGACTAACTACGCTTGTGTAGGCCTATATAATAATTATAAGTGCATGGTGCACAAAATTAATGTGAACAATTCATATTTATAAAGACAGACTTTTCAAGCTTTACCTTATCTTTCTTCGTTTTGTTGTAATAAAACGCTCCAGCCGCTGCTCTAGAAAACCAAATCTCTTAACAGTTAAACAAAGTACGGAGATGATACCCTAAATTAATGTGATTAGGCCTACTTCATTTTGCAACACAACAGCATAAAATCAGTGCTATAGGCTACTATGCGTTATTAGCTTGCACAGTCTCAGAAAATGCGGACATGATGGCGCAACAAATCAGGGGTTTTTCTGCCTCACCTGCGTTTCTATGCAGCTATGGGTCTAAGTAACGCAATGGCCAAACATTATCGTATAATAATATTATAGGATCAGACAGTGAGGGGAAGTAGGGCCTATTAATTATTTTTTCCGCCGCCTTCAACTCGCAGGCTTAGCAAATGGAATCGCTAACATCACTGGCCTCTACCAATGATGATTTGTTAGAATAGAATAATAATTATGTGTGGGGCGCGGTGGTATAGTGGTGGCGTCGTTGCCTTGAAGCCGGAAGGTTCGGGGTTCGAATCCACCTCGCCGCGTAAGGACCTTGGGCAAGTTTTTCACTCGCAATTGCTCAGCGCTTCGGCGTGAAACTCCGATGCAGTGTCCGCTCTGCATCGGGAGCGCCTCTGAGTAGAAAGCTTGAAGGGGCGCTCTAACAAGTGCACATACAAACAAACAAACAAAACAAATAAATTATCTCCCATGGTTTACAGAAATGGGGATTTAACGCATTGGTCCTGCATATAAAATCTGCAGAAGGGGCAAAATACAATGGTCACCGATAATGCTCTATAATAGCTTACCAAATGCAAAGAAGAAAATTATGAACATCGATATTTTTTGATCGAGGTTTCTAAATGCAAATTTGTTTATCATCATTTCGTAGGCCTATCATTATTGTAATTATTGCGAGTGAAGGACTTACTAAAGGTCTAAAAAAACGCGGCGGCTTGAGGTGGAATTCAACTTGGAACTCTCCGGCTCCAAGGCAGCAAACCCACCACTAAACCACCGCGCCCCACAGAAAAAATGTGGCACAGCACAGGGGAGGAGCGATGATATGCTGATGATCGCGATAAACCGAGTTTTATTTACTTACCCTCCTAGTGCTAAAACCGAGACGCCAATGATCCCAATTTTCATATTTTGGGAGGAGACTGAAAATAAGCACACAGCTGCAATTGTTGAAACTGGTGATCCGTTTTCGCAGAATGAATTAATGAATTAATTAATGAATTGAATAACTAACTAATTAATTACTTGATTAATTATTTAGCAATGATTAATTGATCGAGTAATGATTGATTGATTGATTGAGTAAGTAATGATTGATTGATTGCTTGATTGATTGATTTATTTATTGAATAAATTAATTAATGATTGAATGTGTGGATTGAATGAACGAGTGAACGAACGAATGAATGAACAAACGAATGAATGAATGAATGAATGAATGAATGAACGAACGAACGAACGAATGAATGCACAGAAAGAAACATTAACATCAATGATAATAATAATTATATCGAGTTAATCTTACGAATCGATTCATCCGTTGTCGTCGAGTTTGTAGATGCAGCTGTTGTGTTCGATTCATCACCGATCTCTTCAATGAACCTGCGATTGATTTCAGATTCTGCAGCAGGGGCATCATCCGCTGGTTTCCGCATGGCTCTTTGCTGTAACGCATCACCCAACCCTTCTGCTCTTGCCTCAAGAAGTATCGCACTTAGATCCTTAATGGCCCGTTGCTCAACCTCAGGTAACTTGTTTGCTCTTGCATTTATGATTTTCGCTCTTAGTTCCACGACGGCTCGTATTCTACCCTCAAGAAAACTGTCTCCTATTGTATTTATAATTTTTTTAATTTTCGCCTCTCGATCCTGTTGTGATTTTTCAGCTTCTAGTTCGTACAGTTTCTCAGATTCTGTTGCATTCGATTTGTTAACTTTCTGGTAGATCGCTCTGGCCCATCGTTTCGATCTTCTTCTAAAGACACTAAATGTAGGGCTTAACATATCACGTTTTAGAACTTGATACTCAGGAGTTTGTCTGAAAACCGCTCCAGTTCTTTCGTCGAATCTGCGATCGTTCATTAAATTTTGCCGTTTCAGCTCGCCTTTTCTTGATGTCTTCAGCAATTCAGCTGCAGATTGAAGTCCAAGTGCGGCTACCAGTAGTAGCATTTCATACGCCTCTGCTTTGCTAAGACCCAGATATTTGCCGGAGTCTTTTGCTTGGGACAAAGGTTTAGATTCGCGACTGCTTCTTTGCTCATAAGGAGTGGTTTGTGTGACTTGACGGAGCGCGTTACCACTGTTCCAACCCCTTTCGTGTGATTTCTGGATAATATGTCGTCTGCGATATGGCATCCGAATCAGTTCCATAAATTTTGATTTAGACAGACGGTTTTCTTTCAAAATTACGTCGACTGCTTGATCAAGCCTCACGTCATCCACCAGCATGGTGTTTACACCGAGGAGGACTAAATCATTCGAAACATGTTTGGAAAATGTCTTCAGGAGCTTCCGAAGCCTCTTCCTTCTCCAGTTTTTCATTGTTTCGTCTGTTCTGTGTGTTTGTGTTTGTGTTACTGGAAACCGTTTTGAGGGAACAACAAACGTTGGTTTAATTACTTTCGTTCCTTTAGGAACCTTGTTCATTGTCTCTATTGTAGCGTTGACATCGTATTTTCTGAATATTTGTTGCGTGTTGTTGTCTCGTGAGAAGTTAAATGGCGATATTATTCTTATGTGAGGACGTTTTACGTCGACTTTTGACGAAACGGATTCGCTTGTGGTTGTGTACTTTTCAGCGTAGATGCTTGATGGCATTATGACAAGAATCAGAAAGATCAGCACTAGCATCGCTCTCGGCTGATGAACCTAACGATAGGCTCGATTGCTGCTGAAAACAAAATAATGCGCCAAAAAGGTTTTAAAAATAAACTTTATTTTGTCAGCAAACAATAATGCTCTTCAAAAGGAGTAGTAAGTCTGTATGCACATTGCACGGCTGATGGCTGTCGCAAAAGATTTTTAAAAACCTGTAAAATCGATCGCTTGCCATTAAAATATTTCCATTTCTGCTTGACTTTAAGCCTGCTTCACTGAATGAATGGGACCGTTAATTAAAGCGGTCAAATTTATCTGTCGCTCACGACGCTTAACCTGGACCTAACCGACACTCACCACACCCTAAACGAAACGCTGTCCGATACTATAGACTAGTTATGCGGATTGTGTCGCCAGAAATCACGATGGCGATGCGAGAATCGCATTCTGCGTGATAATCAATGTAACTAAACTCTCACCACTCACCGTTTTTCGACGAGACTAAATTGCATTCAAAATACATTAATTCATTTGCTACCTTATGATAATTATTAGACTACAGGATCGGTCATCAAACTAATCGATCGTTTTCTAGTAACCCAACCCATTTAAACAGAAGCAATTGTGACGTCATCACGGTTGTCATGACAACTTCCTATGGCAACACATAGAGGAAGATGAAAATGAGGCTAGAGTGCAGCTAGGACGGATATGATACCGTCTACGCTTTTGTCTTGAAAATCAATACGACTTCTGATATGTAAGAAATAAATAAATTATCTTATAAGGCGATCCATGATAATTATGATAGGGATGACTTCATTATTTATCAACACCTGACACGATTCGGTGTCCGCGCTGTAGTCGGGTGCGCTCCTGAGTAGAAATCTTCAAGGTGCGCTATAACAAGTGCACATACATACGTGCATACATTGAGCATCCTCCAATAATTGTTTACATTTAACAACGAAATTAAGATTGTGGCAGAATTTCACCTATAGCAGCTCTTTTGTGCCAGGTTTCTCCATGGTTATAGTAAGCAAGTCCATATGTTAATGAATGACTGCCATGGGCGCCCGCAGAAAATGTTTGCAGGAGGGGGCAAAAATTTTACGGTGGTCACGGTTACATTTTTCAGTGACAAAAGCATGAAAAATGCAGTGCTGGAAATTAGAAACACGGGTATTTTTTCAAAGACTTTTTAATGCAAATTTCTCGGTTTCATTTTGTGTATTATATTTGCGAAAAATTGGTTAAAAATCCAAAAGTAGATGTTAAAAAGTAGGTCCATGAAGGGCACTATTATATATAATTATATATTTATTTCTATAGAGATTTATAAACGTAAATTTATCACTCTCACGTGTGTATCATTCGTATGATTAGTGTTTTAATGCGAAGAAATTTGTTAAAAACTCAAAAGTAGTAGTTAACAAAAATAAGTTTCACTTTTCCAGGGGGGGGCAAGTGCCCCCCCTTGCCCCTATGTGCGGGCGCCCATGATGACTGCACGAGCCCAATACCTAATCCTAACCGACCCTCACGATGCCTAACCTGACCCTAACCGACCCTCACGACCTCTAAGCCGGAACCTAACCAACACGTCGGTCCCGCTTACTATAGCTACGCCCCAGGTTTCTTCAGATCAGATTTCTTCCATACAAAATTCTTGCATGTGAAAAACGTGAAAAGTATTGACACTTCGTCACTCACCTTTTTACTCGGATAAATATATCTAATCACATTCCGTTAGCTCCATCACGGCATAATTATTGTTTAACAGCATCTTTCATCCATCGCTGTTTAACTTATAATAGACTCCCATTTTAGACTATTATAGCGATTGTGACGTCATGCAAGTTGCCATGACAGATCACCATGGCAACGTAGAGAGTTGAACCACATAAGCGAAACGGGAATCTGTCCACAAATAGAATTTTCATTTGTTGTGTTCTAGGAAACTATCATCATCATATTATTCGTAATCGTAATCGAAAACTCGTGATTTATAAAGCGCCTCTAGAAGCCAAGCGCGGGGCACCGGCTTATTAATATTAATAGTTAATTACGATAATTTACATGGCGCCGTAACACAGCTCAGATTCAAATTTCGCAATAACGGAATGTTTCAAGTGCGCTTTAGCCTACAAAGCAGCTAGGATGCGGAACATGCCCTATCGAACAAGTGTGGTTTGGCATGGTCTTTAAGAGCCCAGTATAATTATAGATAGGGGTTAGAGTTAGTGTCGTCAATAGATGCTATCCATAGACAGTGCTTTTGTTTTGGTCCTCGATATTACAATCACGCTGGGCAGGCAACTCACTTTCACCTTGCCGGCCAGAACAAGGCATTTACTCGTATTCCATTCTCTTCCTTAATAATAATGACGATGACGATGACGACGACGACGACGACGATGACGATGACGATGATGATGATAATGACGATAATAATACTAACAATAACAATAATAACAATACTCCGCAAGGGTCTCTATAGGTCCTGTTAAATACCAATCTCACAGAGACTCAATAGATGCAATCTGACCTCCCCATAGGTATGGGTGGACTGGGAATACGCAGGGTGCCGTCGCTGGCGCTTCCCGCCTTTCTGGCATCGGTCGCGGGCAACCACGTTCTACAGTCAGATATCCTCAGACAACTGGAGGGCAAAACCCAGACCCACACGTGAGACTTCTGGAGGCCAGATGGAAAGAAGACGTAGGGCTTGCAAGCAACAGAGTCTTTTCCAGCTCACCAGCAGACCCAAGTGGGACCAACCACTTCTCCAAAGGACTTTCTCTGATCTATCCACACAGTTTACTGAGAGGTACGACAAAGCAAGATAGAAGGCGGTGACTACTCACCCTAGGAAAGTAGTTTTAACGACCGTGTATGGCCAAAGGGCATTTACAGTCGGAGGCAGGGAACAACCTCTCACTCCACGTTTATATTGCGACCGAGCCACCCGCAGTAAAGATCCGAGAAATTAATCTCTGACCGGGAATCGAACCCGGGCCGCCGGCGCGGCAAGCGGGCTACAACCCATTCGGCCACGCAGGATCTCATGGTGACTACTCAGCATGCTGGTGACTGGCTTCATACTCTCCCGATCACGTCATGCGGCCGGGAACTAAGCGATGAAGCAGTCAGGGTGGCGGTGGGACTGCGATTGGGAGCGAACCACATACTTGCTCTTGTGGTGCACCAGTCACCGCCAGAGGTTAGCATGGTATGGCATGCCCGCTGCGTCTCGCCTGAGTGCCACGCCACGGTGCCATCAACGAACTGGTGTGCGAAGCTCTAACGAAAGCTGGCTTCCCAACAATCAAGTAGCCGTAGGGATTGTCTCGATCTGATGGTAAAAGGCCTGATGGCTTCACCATGATTCCATGGAAAGCTGGAAAGAGCTTGGTGTGGGATGCAACTATAGTTGACACACTGCCACCGTCGTACCTGACAGCAACAGCAGCCCGCGCAAGAGCAGCGGCATGCTTGGCAGAGGAAAGAAAGACACAAAAATATCAAGCCTTCCGCGACACTAACATTCTTATCCCGTTGGCTCTGGAAACGCTTGGCCCCATTAATCCTGCAGGCCTCGATTCTGTTTCGGACCTGGGTCGCCATTTCACGCTATAGCTACGGGCGAACCAAAAGGAACAAGCTACGTTTTTCAGAGAATTTCAATCGCAATGCAGCGCCTCAACGCCGTAGCTTTTATGGGCACCTTCATCAGACCCAAGCCCGATACGGATGAGGTGTAATCGTTCCAGAATAAATACATTGCTTTTATAAATTTAAGTCCCTGAGGGAACGAAGTACCTCAGGGCAAAAAATAATAATAATTATAATATTCTTTTCTTTCATAAAACGCCTGCAAACGCACTGCGCTTTACAGTTAGGCCCTACAAGTTATGCTGTAATATTAATTAACATCAAACTTAACTACTAATCCAACAGACAGCCTGCAATACATAGCGCTAATGGCAGCCTGCAAAGCATGTCCGCCCAACTGGGGCTCGAACTCGCTATCTCTCGCACTCTACGCCAGCGTGCTATCCATTACTCCACCCCCCCCCCCATAACACAGTAGGCCCTACGTAGCTTTTATTGTCTGACAATCACACATGCAGGTGAAAAAAGGTAACAGGAAAGTTAAGATTGTGTCCATTTGTTTATTGTTTTAGGATAGTCCTGAATATTCACAAAAGTCACTTTTAAACTTCCAGCTTAGCAATGTGTACTCGACAATTAAATACGAGGCAACAGCCATAAGAAACACCTTAGTTGTCAGCACATTGGCGGTTATAGTGATAGTTGGACTGTTAATTAATTTAAACTGCACAACTCCTTTTCTTTCCCATCCTCCGTGGTAAATTACTTCCAATCGGAGGACAACAACCATTTATTGCTAGTTTTATCTGTAGAGAAATGCTTCTACAACTGCACATTTTAGTGTAGGCTACAACTGCACGTTAAAAAACCTGATTGTATCCATTTATTTTGTTTATTGTTTTAGGATAGTCATGAATATTCGCAAAGGTCACTTTTAAACTTCTCATGAATATTCACAAAGGTCACTTTTAAGCTTCCAGCTTAGCAATGTGTACTCGAGAATTAAATACGAGGCAACGGCCATAAGAAACACTTTAGATGTCAGCACAGTGATAGATGGACTGTTAGAAGCTGGACGAAAAGTAGTCAACTTATCTTGTCTCTGATCCAGATTTTTCAATTTACGGGGGAGGGTAACGTTCCGCAGGCGCTGGACCAAGGTCTTCTTGGTCGTAAGCAAGGGAACACCTGCAGTTGGCCTAAGCTTAGTCTTTTGAATTTTAGGCCTATCATGTAAGGATGACGCCATAAGCTCACTTGAATTTTGTTTTCGCTTCGAGACCGTATCACAAAGACAAGTTGTTATGTTTTTGGGATTCACACAATCTTTGTCTAGTGTTTTGCAAGGTGGAGAGGAACGACACAGCTTATCTTCACATGTTTTGTATCCGTCGGGGCAAGCAGAACATGGTTCACCAGCTTCGTATATTTTCTGAATCTCTGGCACCAAGATATTTCCCTTTCTTTCATATTTGACTTTGAAACCCGACGGATAATAATCGCAGACGGTGTTGTACGCATCTTCTTTGACAATTCTGCTGCCAATATACTGCGGACAATAGACAATTGCGCAGCCAACGTGGGTGATACCGGCGGATGCGAGCTGAAGGTAATGTCCACACTTTGCTCCATCAGCACAAGTCTCATTTTCATAGTCGTAGTCCTTGCGTTCTCTGAACCAACTGTAGACGGTATTCTCAATGTTATAGCCACCAATTCTTGCAGCAATATTTTGTCCTATGCCGGTAGATTGCTGTAGCTGATGACGTTTAAAGTTAAAATTGCCGTGACTAAAGTTGCACTGAGCGGCCCAGTCCAACGCCGCGAGCTCCAGCTCTCTGTGATAAAGCAAGTAGATCATGTCAGCGGCTGTCGGATCTTCGACCTGTTTTCGAAAGAAGTTATGCCAGTACAGAAACTCCGCTCGCTCGGACTGATTTATATTCCTTTTGGAAGTATCGTGTTGTAGATCGAGTCTTCTCGGCTGTTCCTCTTGTGCCTTACAGCATAAGTCCATGATAAGAAATACCAAGAAGGCAGCCAACGTCTCGCTTTCCATAGCGAAGAAATTATTGGATTAGCCTCAAAAATAACTAACTCAATAAATAGTAAGAACTCAACCGGTGAGTATATTATTTACATTTTCAAGATCAATAATAATTTATTAAAGCCACAAGCGTTTACTCGCAACCATGGAAACTGAAGCGGTTGCTGTGACGTCATCGCGATTGTTTTGGCAACTCCCTGCGGCAAATAATTATAAGGAGCGTGGAAGATAAAACTACAATCTGTTATTATAATTGTCTAGCCTATATACCTTCCGGTATAATATATAATTCTGATCTTCTGCGTCGGCCTTATCATGTGATACCATACTTTTTAGGGCGAGACCGGTTGTTAGCAACAGTGAATTGAAGCCGAAGCTTAATTACATACGGCCTACTAACTATGACTAAGCATTATGCACTGCAGCTATAGTGACATGGGCGAGATGCATTGAGCGGTTCACTTTCGAGAATAGCTAAGCCTACAGTATCGGGAAACGACGTGTCGGTTAGGGTCAGGTAGGCGTCGTGATGGTCGGTTAGGTATCTATCTATCTATCTATCTATCTATCTATCTATCTATCTATCTATCTATCTATCTATCTATCTATCTATCTATCTATCTATCTATCTATCTATCTATCTATCTATCTATCTATCTATCTATCTATCTATTTATCTATCTATCTATCTATCTATCTATCTATCTATCTATCTATCTATCTATCTATCTATCTATCTATCTATCTATCTATCTATCTATCTATCTATTTATCTGTCTGTCTGTCTGTCTGTCTGTCTATCTGTCTGTCTGTCTGTCTGTCTGTCTGTCTGTCTGTCTGTCTATCTATCTATCTATCTATCTATCTATCTATCTATCTATCTATCTATCTATCTATCCCATGAGTCACAAGTAGATACTCTAACGACAGTAACCAGTGGCGTAACCAGGAATTTCTTATGAGGTTTATGGCGGATGCTTGTTTTTCTTATAATTATGGTCTAATTGGACAAAGTAACCTTTAAAAACTTTTTTCCTAGGCCAATGGGTTTTTTATTCCCCAACCCACCCCTTTGGCTACGCCACTGACAGTAACCCTTAGCGAATCGCTGAAGATCTGATTATAGACGATGTTAATTTGAATATTGTAATTAGCGATCCTGCTATTACATAATTATATAGCACAGCATGACGATTCCGTAGTGTACAGTAACCTAAAACCTGCACATTAGTACGCAATCGATTCAGACGTCACGATAATCATCTAAGAAATTTATCGAGTTTCTAAGAAGAAATGCCTCTGAGACTGTTCCACTTGCAAGCCGTCGCCATTCAAGCGACTGAGTCGATATTGGTGCGATTGGACGGCTATCAGATTCACACAAACTAAACCCATGATCGCCGAGTTTCCTGTCCAGTATTTCGCGATTCATCTGGCAATCTTTTTAGCAGCAGCTGCTGTCAATTTTCTGGACTTCACCAGTAGTAGGGGGGAGGCCCTGGAGGACCGAGAGGCCCGGGTGGCCCGAAAGACCCGGGAGGCATAACGTTATAACTTTTGTGTTGCCTCTTTTTGGACTTCTTCTTTTTCTTCCTTCTCTTCTTTTCCTTCTTCTTTTCTTTCGCCTTCTTCTTCTCTTTTTTCTCTTTCTTTTCTTCCTTTCTGTCATTTGCGTTTCGCAACGTCTCCTGAAACGTAAACGACGAAAATGACCAGACTTGCAACATTGGAGTGTGACAAATGTGGTATTCAAAACTATTCATTGTTATTCAATATCAATATTTGCCATTCTTCCCTTCTTTGTTTGTTTGTTTTATATGCACTTGTCATAGCGCCCCATCAAGCTCTATACTCAGAGGCGCTCCCGAAAGCTGCAGCGCAGACACCGCATCAAAGTTTCACACCGAAGCGCTGAGCAATTGCGAGTGAAGGACTTGCCCAAGGTCTATATATGCCGCGAACTTGAGGTGGATTTCGAACCTGCAACTTTCTGGCTACAAGGCAACGAACATACCCGCTACGCTTCTCTTTTTTCTATTTATCAATTATCTTTATCCTCATTCTCTCTCACTTCCCTGCATGTATCCACTGTATCTGGATATCATTTATAGAGATTTTTCAATCGGATGACAAGTTAATTGCTCGAACACCGGACAAAAAACTTCACCATGTAGGACTCTCTTTTAGGCCCATTGTGGCAACCTGTATTTATTTATGTCTTTCTATTTATTTGTTTATTTCCCACATTTGCAATAGCGCCCCTTCAAGAAATCTATTCAGAGGCGCTCCCGACAACAGCGCGGTCACTGAACCGGAGTTTTACACCGATGCACATGAGCAATTGCGAGTGAAACACTTAATCAAGGTCCCTAAGTGGCGGCTTGATTGAGAGCGCCTATGTGTAGGTAATGATATCTACTCAGAGTCGCTCTCGACTCAGGTGACAGGTGTTGATTGACTGATTGCAGGGGTGGATCCAGGGGGCCAATCCGGTCATACCCCCTCATTTAAAAATGCCATGGGACGTGGCCCCCATTCGGTTTGAAATTATCAATATGAATAGAAGTGTCATGGATTTCCCCCCCCCCCCATTGAAAAAAATTGCATGAGATGTGCCCCCCGCCATCTGGGTTTTGGCCGGAGGACTAAAAAACGTTATCAGCTTTTTGGGCGGATGAAAAGGTACCTTTTTTCTCAGCCAAAGACCGATGACTAAAAACAACAGGTTCAATGACGAAAATTGTTCCTGTCCCTCTCCAGGACCAAAGATTTTGCCCCCCCCCCCTCGAACAGTTTCGGATCCGCCACTGACTGATTGAATTATATAATGCAAGCAGAAATAATCCTCTCACCTCCTCCTCGGCGTTATGTGATTTCATAACGCAGCAAACTAGAACCACGACTCTACAGAAAACAGACAGAGGTAAAATAAATATTAATTCTTCCAGTCGTCGCAAGATGTAGCCTAAGATAGTGATTCTCAACCTGTGTGCCGCGGCACACTGTAATTGTGCCGCGAGGACTTTGCAAGTGTGCCGCTCGAAAAATTATAAAATATGTTATTAATTAATAAATAGGCAAAAAATCCAGCTGTAAAGGAATAGCCAAAAGAATAGCAAAAGAATATTTTGAGAATCTTGTGGCACACCGAGATAAGTAGATCTAATCAAACAAACTCACGAAGTACACGATAGGCTATTGCCAGAAAAGTGATTGACTGCAAGTTATAAAGTCGCTTAATTGTTGGCAAAACGCACAGATAGATACAGAAAATTTGTAATTAAGCATATAATTTATTCATTCATTCATTCATTCATTCATTCATTCATTCATTCTGACATTTAAATATAGGTTAAAGTATGACATAAAGAATGAATGAATGAATGAATGAATGAAGTATAATTGCTGAGTAGACCAAGGGCGGATACAGAAACTTTGGACGGGGGGGGGGGGCCAAAAATTTCTTGACACCTTGGTTGTGGGGGGAAAAATCGCATCCGCCAAAAAAGTTGATGACCTTTTTTTTAGTCATCCGGCCAATTGGGAAAATCATACCATTTCATCCACGATACATGGGCATTTCTAAATGGGGGGCCATGGCCGGATTGGCCCCCCTGGATCCGCCCTTGGAGTAAACTATGCCGCGAAAATGCATTAAGTAAACCCATTGCGAACGATGTATCATCAAAGAAGAGCTCTATAACAACAAATGAAGCCAATAAACTCTAAGTTCCTTACTTACATAAGTGACAATAAAATCGCGCCTCCTGTGCACCCAATGATAATCCATGCTGAAAATAAACACAATAAAAATCAAAAACAATTACGCCACTTATCTGAATACAAATAGACAGGCGTAAAAACAGAAAGGTATTGGTTGGCGATTTTATTTTTCTTGGACGTTGAATTGTTGATAATTATCATCGATTAATGGTGAATAAATGGATAATGATGTTTCAACAACAGCGCTTAGCATAATTTGTAGACTCCTGAAAGAATAACAACAACAACAACAACTACGATTTATAATCATAAGCCTCGAGTCAATAGTAAAAAAAATAACGACAGAAATAATTACATGTATACATGTAGGCCTATACATTGTATTGTATTGTATTGTAATGTTTTGTATTGTATTGTATTGTATTGTATTGTATTGCATTGTATCTGACAACTTGTAAAGCGCTTCTTGCAGCAGGAACCTTTCAGAAGCGCTCCCAGTGCGTGCAACCCCGAGAGAAAAGGCAGGCTTTGAGACAAGATAATGATGACGAAATACTGCCAGAACGAACTGATGGAGGAAGTCCATTCCATAGGGAGGGACCAATGCAAGCAAATGATCTGATACATGATAATGATAAACGGCGCCATACCTCACCCACACCGTTACAAGGACGACTCACAAATATGCGCAATCTAAAAAGGTTGCCACACTGACGCAGAATAGTAGACAATTCTAAGGGGTCAGCAATATAAGGAGCCAGCCACAAAAATTATTGGATAAAGTTCAATTCTCTTGTCAATCTTACTTGTCTTCGTGAATTTCCCCGCCACTGCCGACGCGTTCACCGTGGTAGTATCCGCGATCACCATGGTAGTATTCGCGTTCTCCGCTAACACCGTGGTAGTCTCCTCGATCACCGTGGTAGCCTCCTCCTCTCTTTTCACCAATGACACCACTTCTTCGTCGGTCAGCAACTTTTCTTCTCTCCGTTTCTCAGCCTCTCGTGCATTTATAATTTCGACTTCTCTGTCTCGTTTCGATTTCCCATCTTCTAGTGCCGTAAGTTTTGCGACTTCTATTGATTTTAATCTTCCGACCTCTGTATTTTGTAATTTCTCGACTTCCCTTGCCTCCAATTTTGCAAGTGTTTCGTACACCGCTTTAGCTCTGCGTTTTGATCGCACCCTTGAGCTAGGCCTACCTGTGGACCGTGACAAATCAAGTTTCAGGTATTGATACTTAAAACTTTGATTGAAAGTGGTTCTGTTTGTGTCGATAAATTTGAGATGTTTTCTAAGGAAAGCGTGTTTTAGTGGAGACGATTCGTTGTCCTCGGTCCTCATTCTCGATTTTTGCTGAGTCACCGGTGTGTTTTGCCGCAACTCGTCACTTTTCCAATTTGTGTCTGGCTTCAACGTATTTTGTCTAAGAAATAACGACTTTGTCAAGCCCGTAAACTTTATTTTCGACTTCTGAAGACTTTCTCTCGAAACTTTGTCGAGTTTCACGTCATCTACCAACGTAGTTTTTATCCCGTGGAGGACTAAATCATTTGAAATACGTTTGGAAAATATCTTCAGTCGTGTCCTTTTTCTTTTCCAGTTTTTATATGATTCGTCGGTTCTCAGCGTTTGTGTTCGTGTTACTGGAAACTGTGTTGAGGGAACAACAAACGTTGATTTAATTACTTTCGTTCTGTTCAGAATCTCCTTCAGTTTATTGACTGCAACATTGACATCGTATTTTGGAAGTCTTTGTTGTGTGTTGTTGTCTCGTGAGAAGCTAAATGGCGATATTATTCTTATGTCAGGACGTCTTAGGTCGACTTTTGACGACACGGATTCGTTTGCGGTTGTATACTTTCCAGCGGAGATGCGTGAAGGCATTATGACAAAAATCAGAAAGACCAGCATTAGCATCGCCCTCGGCGAGTAAACCTAATGACAGGTTCGATTCCTGAAAAAAAACAGGACGAACATGATAAACAAACATTGCCATCTACGTTGAACGTACAGGTATAAGTTAATTATAATAGACAAGGACGATGTTGCAGCCCGTAATCTTGATTCAAGGATAATGGCCGGAAATATCATTGTTACTTTGTCTGCATGCTTCATTCGCTATGTATTCACTTGTTTGTACATGCATGGCAAGATTAGCTGCAGTCGGAAAGTTTTTACTCTTGCCCGTCCGGAATCAGTAGGCCTACTTTACGTTTTCAGAAAGGTATTTTAAGAGAGTTGTAACAGAGCCTCTAAAATCTAAATCACCATGCGGGCCATGTTTTATCGGATCAAACTTCGGGCGTAATTGCAATATCGGAGACCGTGTGTCGGTAAGGGTCATGTTAGGCGTCGTGAGGGTCGGTTAGGGTTTGTATTAGAGTTAGTGTCGTAGTTAGATACTATCCAAAGCCATAGCATAATATGCTTTGGTCCCATCATCAAGTTATCGGATAATACATTCTTCGAGCATCTATTGAACATGATAATGCTGTATAGTATATACTATACAGTATATAACATGACTCACCGTTTTATCAGGGTAAAGATATTGCATTGCATTCCGTCCGGTTGCTTACGGCGTCCCTATATTTCACAAGATCGCTATTCTAAAATTCAGCGCTGTTTTTTTATAGCCAGCATCCTTTTTGACTAGAATAATTGTGACGTCATCGCGGTTGCCATGACAAATATCTCCATGACGACGCGAGCAGATGAAAACTGAGACAAGGAGCATGTTATTATTAACACTAACGTTTTCTCTCGTGTTTCTACGAAGCTGGCGTAAAACGTGTTAGAAATTAAACTTATATTTGGAACAAACCGTTGTAGGGGGTCTGATGACGACATCAAAGTGTAAGTGACTTTCTCTTACTGTGGCATCGTTAGCGATGTGGCATCGGGCTTAGTTATAGTAAGCGGGTCCCTATGTTGGTTAGGGTTCAGGTTTAGGGGTCGTGAGGGTCGGTTAGGGTCGGGATAGGCATCGTGAGGGTCGGTTAGGGTCAGGTTAGGCATCGTGATGGTCGGTTAGGGTTAGGGATAGGGTTAGTGCAGTCATTCATTAACACAGGGACCCGCTTACTATAACTATGCCTGGCATCGCATGGCGCGGTGGTGTAGTGGTGTGTTCGGTGCCTTGAAGCCGGTGGGCCCCAAATTCGAATCCATGCACATCAAGTCGTCGCGTAAGAACCTTGGGCAAGTCCTTCACTTGCAATTGCTCGTGAGAGCTTCGTCGTGAAACTCCGATGGAGTGTCCACGCTGTAGTCGGGAGCGCCTCTGAGTAGAGCGCTTGAAGGGTCGCTATAGAAATGGAGAAATAAGCAATTGAGGTGACTTAAAGTTAGCTAAAGTTGGCGAATTTATAGCTTATAAATCAACCCAAAATAGACAGTTGAGTTTTAGTTTTAGATGCAAAGTGTGCCATTGTGAAATTTATTTAGTTATTTATCCCTCGCATTATTTTGCTATAGTCTAGTGCCCTCTAAGCTCGCTACTCAGAGGCGCTCCAGATTACAGCGCGCGCACTGCATAGGAGTTTCACGCCGAAGTGTATGAGCAATTGCGAGTGAAGGACTGTTACAGATGAAAGAACAAATTAGGTAAATGACTTCCAAAGTTTAGGACTAGTAATTATTATTTTGATGTGAGATACAACTGGAATGACGTCTTTGAGGCTGACTATTCCGTCTTCCGTTTATTGCTGACTGCATTGAGTGTCAATGAATAAGCTGAATAATTTCCACACGACTGATGATGTCCATTGCAGAAGGAAAGTCAGAAGATCAACATTGCATTTATATTTATTTCACGGTTATTTATTTAATTTGTAATAATATAACCATTAATAATAATCAAAATAAATCGAAGCAAAACAAACGAAAATCATCGACATGCTACTCAGCATAACAGACAGACCCGACGGTAAACAAGCTCACGTTCAAAAACTGGTGGCGGTTGGACCTGAGCCAAAAGCAAAAGCGATTAAATTCCATAGACTTTTGCATCGGTTACAGCGGACCCACAAAGCTAGAAATATAAAATAATGTTATCGCTGCATTTCAACACCGAAGAAACGACGGTTAAAAATTCACATTGATAGCAATAGAAATGTTTTATATAGCGACTGTCTTTTGGGCATTTCTTGTTTCGTGGTAATTAGGTTAAAATGGGTTACAAAGAACACGCCTGTTAATTACTTCTTTCATTACAAAACCTTTCTTTGAATTATTCACCATGACTTTTTAGGCTCCACTTGGTCACTGCATAAGGTGTTAAGCTTTCCTATTTCATTCGTGGCAACACCAATTCACAGTGCCTTGACTTAAGTCATTAAGGATTATTTTACGAACCGTGGACAGCTAAAGATGTGGTTTTCAGGAGTGACTACTGCGGGATTGGATGAGGTAGGTTCTGCGTGATGTGGGAAACTGAGGCAGTCGTGGGAAGATGGGAAGTTTGGATAGAAGGAGAAATGACTGAACTATTTTCAAAGACGAGAGGTAATGGGAGTTTGGTGAGAACTTCTGCTAAAAGTGTGAGAACTTTTGCTAAAGGATGCTGACCTAAGCTGGCTGCAGTCTTGTAGAGGAGTGTGCAGTTTGGGTTTGTGGTTGAGTGTGATTGAAAGGCTGTTGAGTTTGAGGTGGTTGTGCTTTTAATAAGAACGGAACTGCTGGATTTTGCGGTTGTGTTTGATTGGAAGAATGCTGAGTTTGGAATGGCTGCAATCCTGAAAAGGAGAGACCAGTTGGAGTTTGGGGTTGTGGCTGATTTAAAGGTTGTGGGATTGTGATGGCTGCATACTGTGTGTGGACTCAGCTGTTTGAGTATGTGTTCCCTGAACAATTGGCAAAGACGGTGCAGGGTCAGTTTGATTCTGACGGGAGGGAGTCACTTCTTTTAAGGACGCTGAAGCCTGCATTTGGGAATCCGCCTGCGTTGAAGGCATTTGAAGAGACTGCGCGATTCTCAGAGGCGGAGTAATAACTGGAGGTTTGTCCTGAGCTGCAGGCAACAGAATGATGCGGTAGCGTATTGATATGCGGCGTCTTTCCTGGTAAATTTTGAGTGTGGGCTTGCGGCTGTGTTACTGGCAGCGGATTTTGTGCTGTTTGGAAAGATGGCTCAGTGAAGTCTGACTGAGCTCTTGCCACTGACATGCCCCTTGAAAGTCCTGGAGCAGCCCGTGTCAAGGGCGGATGCTTTGAAGATGAGGGGACGCTTGATGATGTTGTTTTAAGTTGCGGAAGAGATTGAAGTGGAGATGACTGACCAGAGGACGAATTCGATTTTGTTAAGAGTGGAGTCGCTGGAATTTGTTTTGATGGTGGCTGAATAGGGGATGACTGATTATGGGATGGCTGAAAAGGAGACGGCTGAAGAGGAGAAGGTTGAATATGGGATGGCTGAATAGGGGATGGCTGAAAAGTAGACGGATCAATAGGAGATGGATGAACAGGGGAAGGCTGAAAAGAAGACGGCTGAAAAGGGGGCGGCTGAATAGAAGATGGCTGAATAGGGGATGGCTGGAAAGAAGACGGCTGAAAAGAAGATCGCTGAATAGGGGATGGCTGAAAAGAAGATCGCTGAATAGGAGATGGCTGAATAGGAGACGGCTGAAAAGGGGGCCGCTGAATAGGAGACGGCTGAATAGAGGATAACTGAAAAGTGGATGGCGTCGTTATTGGCAAGAATGGATCTTTGCGAGGTTGTAGAACAGCTTGGGTCAATAATGGCTGGAAAGCAGATGGCAGCAGTAATGGGACGGGAGGTGCTTGTGACTGTTTAGAAGCTGCTTGTGTTATCGGGGTCTGTACGAGAGGTGCGAAGTGCGGGGCGGCAATCGGTCGCAGCATAACGGAGGAGTAGGAGTTAGGTGTGTCGGTCTGCGCAGAAAAAGCTGGCGAAGGGGATATGACCAAGTACGTTTCCTGGGTAGCTCCTGTGGTCAGTCGCACGTACACTGACGGATGATAATAATTATGGTTCGGGATTTGATTATAAGTTTCAACCCATCTTTTGGGCAAACGGAGCGGGGCATAGGTTACCGGGGGTGAAGCTGTTGCAGGATTGGGACCGATTGACATGGCAGTTGTTGATCCATCATGCCGCCCAGTAGGGGCATACAGCAACCCCGGCGCTGATGCACGGTTGGTTCTGAACAACTGGTCAAACGTTTCATCGCTAACGTGAGTCATTGGCGACGCAGATTTTGTGAGATTTTGGGGTTGTGGTTGATTGAAAGGTTGTTGGGCTTGTGATGGCTGCATACTGTGTGTGGACGCAGCTGTTGGAGTATGTGGAGCCAGAACCTTTGGTAAAGACAGCATGTCAGCATGTAGCATGCCATCGGGGACGGTGTGCGACTCGCGGTTGCGATTCTGACCAACTACAACAACCGTAGAGAATTTCCTCGACACAGAACCACCAGCAACCTTCGAAGACGACATTTCGAAAGCCGGGTTGCGACCGGTAGTTGCTCGTCCAGCGTTGTTGTTGTTGCCTGTGTTTGTCCGGACGACCTCTGCCTGTGTAGCGGTCGTATCCTGTCGGGTAGTCGCCAACGCAGACCCCAATGCTTTCTCGTTCAACTCTTTGTGCTCTGTTGCTGCAGGACTCGCAGTTCTGTTTGAGATTGCAGGCTGTGACACGGGAGATGCGGATGAGGCCGTAGTATAGTTCGCGGAAGGGGATGGTCGGTGTGATGCGGTCTGATGTGTTTCCTCCATCTTTATCGAAACGTATCCAGTCGCCGTTGTTTGGCTTCTCTTTGGTCTCAGAGGTTGCTGGTGATAGAATACCAGAACGAAAGTGCTTTAAAACTATTGTATTTTTAAAAGCTATTGTATTATTTAAGGCTATTGTATTATTACCGTAGGTTACGCCTACATGCATCAATCACATAGTCATTAAATTGCTCGAAATGACAAGCAAGTTCTTCTGTAAGTCAACGTGTCGTAAATCAGTCAGTGAGTTCACCAGTCACGTCAGTCAGTCAATCAGTCAGTCAGTCAGTCAGTCAGACAGACAGACAGTCAATCAGTCAGTCAAATTAGTCATTCAGTCTTGAGCATGTCCTTCACTCACAATTGTTCAGCGCTTCGGCGTGAAACTCCGATGCAGTGTCCGCTCTGCATTCGGGAGCGCCTCTGAGTAGTGGGACCCTGAAGGGACGCTATAACAAGTGCACATACAAACAAACAAACATACACGTAGTATGAGACTATAGCCTACCTACCATTTCTTCGCGACCTTTGACTCCTCCGCTTGGAATTGTCACTTTCGACATTTTCCGGCGATTTCGACACCACATGAAGTAAGCGCTGAAATTCAATTCAATTCAAACTCAATTCAAACTTATTCAGTCAAAAAGATCAATGCCCAAGTAAAAAACGAGGAAAATTATGAAAAAATAACAATGCGCTAAGCGGCTCGGAGAACAAGAAGCTATGCTAACTCGCAGGTAAGTGAGAAAATAACGAAATCCTACTTAAGCCTACTACAGAGCTGAATCGCTTTCCCACGTTTAGATTCGTACATTCTGACACTCTAAATGTTTCGCACATTCTAGCGTTCTAAACGTTTTGTACATTCTAACGTCCTAAACGTTTCGCATAATATTATTATTCTAGAATTCTAAATGTCTCGTACATTCAAACGTTCTAAATGCTCAGTGCATACGAGAGTTTGCAACTTGGCAACGAATGTGTCGATGCTGTATGACACTGTGACATAATCGGTAATGCGATTGGGCGTCATGTATGCATGCATCTATGTGGGCATTTATATAGTGCACTACAGCAACCTCACGGAGGCGCCTAACGTACATGTAGTTACCCGACAGTTATACAACAACTCCTGTTTTCAGTCCAGTAGTGAGCAACTGCATGTGCATTTCGAGAGAAAGTAACATTAATTTTAAGACAATGCCTTAAGGTGATGGAGAGCGTTACAGTGATCCTTACATGATGGATGTGATAACAATACCGACGACTACAACAACAAGTAGGATGATGACAGCCGAAAGAACATCCTTCACATCCTTCGCGTAGCTGCTGACAAACCCTCCTGCAACATACATGTAGAACAAACACTTAGAACTGAGCGAGTGAGCGTGTAACTGCAACGCACTGCAATACAGAACAAGTTACTGTCTATGATAGGCGCCATTGTTACTACATCCATGACCGTGTTGTGGCGCCATATAGGCTGCATTGCCGCCATTATATTCTACCCCCTAGATATCCGTGGGAATAGATTAATCTATCCCCGGATGGGATATACCGAAAATAGGGTATCCGGGGGATAAAGCATTCTATTCCCAAGCATATAGCCTAAATATTGAGAAGTGCGTATGATTGATAAATTTATGCTGTAGTCAAAATTTAAAAAACGACTAAAATGAATGTTTTAAGTGTCTAAGCAATGTTCAAAGCAAGTCCCAAAGCCGTTCCAAGTACATGTGCAGTACTGTTGTACAGTGTACACCCATGACTAGATTGAAGATCAACAAACTATTTATCAACCTAGAAAAAAGATGGCGTACTCACGTGACCTGCATACGTATGTATCGTCTGCTCCGGTGACGACCAATGAGGCGCGAGACATGTTGAAGCATGGCACACAGCTGACGGCTCCAGCCTCGCGTTGGTAGTGGCGGGAAGGGCATTCGGTGCAGACCTCGTTTGGACCGTCATGGGAAGAGTACGTGCCGGGAAAGCAGGGCTCTGTAACAATAGAAAAACCATGAAATTGACGATTTTATGGATGGATGGAGGGATGGATAGAATGTGGGTTGGTGGGTGGATGGATGGATGATAGTGGGTGGGTGGATAAATGGATACATGGATACATGTATAGATGGATGTATTGACGATGGATAAATGGATAGACGGATGTATGGATGTATGGGTGTATGAATAGATGAACGAATAGATGAATAGATTGATAAATAGCTGGATGGATAGATGGATAAATGGATACATGGATCATACATGTATCGATGTATGTATTACGGATGGATGGATAAATATATGGATAAATGAATGTATGGATGTATGGTTGTATGGATGAATAGATGAATAGACTGATAAATAGATGGATTGATAGATAGACGAGAAAAAGGTAACGATGGTATACGACTCTTCTTCCTCATTATTACCGCAAGCGGAAGTTCCGTAGAGGATTTGCCCGGCGTCACAAACGTAGACGACCCTTACTTCGGTCACAGTTTCGTTCGGTTGAAAGACGTAGGTGGCGCCACAATCTTCCGTCAGACAGTTTTCATCCACCCCGACACGGAGTCCCACCTCCACCAAACTGTAGGCGATCTCAACAATCTGTGGTGAGAAAATATTAGCACTGTTCTCAATGTTCTTTGTGTTCTCATTGTTCTTATTGCTCTCATAGTCAAGAATCCTCTATGCGCCGTTATCATCTTTGTCATTGTCACCATTAACGACGTGGTCGTCATCACCATGCAACTTGGAATGAGCTCCCTGTTATCCTTCGTCAAAAATTACCTATTGGCCTTTCTACTTCATTTCTTTCTCTCCTTAAGACTGTCTTATTTGACCGGGGTTGAACTGGGAGCGCTCCTGAGTAGAGTAGTAACCTCAAAGGAGCGCTATATCAAATTCTCAGTAAATAACTAAATCCTAACCATCAGCGGTGTCATCATCATCATCGGCAGCAGCAGCAACAGCAGCGTGCCTGCAGCCTTAACATCATCTAATGGATTCTTTACCCCACCTTACTCCTTTCGGCCTAATCTCACACTTTACGTCCCACCACATTCCGCCTAAGATCGCGTTACAAGACCAATCACCATAAAAAATTATCATTCTCGGTTAATTGCTACAGAAATTTCTTCTTTTAATAATCACGACTGCAGGGCTTTTCTAACGTGCAGTTGCACACAAAATGTGCAGTTCTGAAGGGATTTGTGCAGTTGAAAAAGCACTTTTGTACAGTTAAAGCTAGAAAAAGGTCATTGTCCTCCGATTGGAAGTAATTTACCATGAAGGATGGGAAGGAAAAGAAGGAGTTGTGCAGTTCTAAAAATGCCTTAAAAACAGCCCTGCACGACTGGCTTAGACCTACTTACGTCCGATAAGATATCCTTGAGTTTACTTCGCATGACGCAACGCATGTCGCACTTCGGAGCGTTGAACTTCACTTTCGTTCGCTTCACGGCCACCATCCGCACCAGCGAAGGATATTTCTCGTCCGGTTTCTGTCGCAAAATCAACCACCAATGGCTGTATTTTCACGTGAATGAAACTCCTTACAATCTGACGTCATGCGACTAGTCTGAAAGCGGCCCTCTTGCGGGCAGGGAGGTAGTGCTTCGCGTCCACCATTTCATCCTCCATTCACCATCCAACCATCCAACCACAGATACATCCATCCACCTATCCATAAATGCTGGGCTGGGAGCGCCTCTGTGTAGATTTCTTCAAAAGGCGCTATATCAATTCTCTTTCACCTCCTTTCTATTCATTCTAATTCTCTTCAACCTAGCCATCCTCCATCTGTTATTATTCTTCGTCTCTTCCTTCTCTTCTCCTTCTTCTCGCAAAAGGCGCTATATACAATAACTTCCGACGGCATGCAGATGATAATTAATTATTAGTAGGCTACCTGGTTGCACCACGAAATGATTGCACAAGACTTGAACTGACGTAGTTCTATCAAGGAATAATGGCGTGTGCCTTTAACTGACCTAGTTGCATCAAGAAATAAAATCACATGACTTGAACTAACCCAGTTGCATCCAGGGTTGTTTTTAAGAAATTTTTAGAACTGCACAAACCTTTCTTTCCTTTCCCATAAACTCCATGGTAAATTACTCCCAATCGGAGGAAAATGGCCTTTTTCAACTAGTTTTAGCTGCATAGAAGTGCTTCTACAACTGCACAAATTCATTTAGAACTGCACATTTTGTGTAAAAACTGCACGTTAAAAAGTCATGGTTGCATCAAGCAATTAATTACTGCCCGTGACTTGAACTGACCTAGTTGCATCAATAAATAAAAGCACATGATTTGAACTGACCCAGTTGTATCAAGCAATCAATTACTGCACGTGACTTGAACTGACCTGATTGTACCAAGGATCAGTCGAACATGACTCAGATAGGATGAACGTGTAGAGACCGAATCGTCTGATAAGAACATCGCTGACCTGATTCAACATCAGAGACGATTCTGTTTTGCTGCAGTGAGCCGCTCGATAGACGAACGGGATCTCGAGAGCCAAGTCAGCCACAGAGAAAACTGAAGATGGTAACAATAGAACAACGGAGGCTTTTTATTGGGCGATAACGATAGGTGTATTCCCATGCTTGGGCGTTACCTTGGTCTGCTTAGTGCAGTGATATAACTTTTTAAGGCCTAGTACTGTAACACTGATGGAAATAATTATTTGTTATTAGAATTTTCAAGTCATTTGCCTTTTTTCTACCACTCTTCTCTGCTGTTTTGCCTTCACGACTGAAAACCGAACTTTTAAAGCTATTCTATTCTATATAGGCCTAATCCACTTCTACCGCACGACCACCATTAGCCTATCACCGACTAGCCCACTATCACCGTAGCATCACGCTGTCTCTTCGGCCTGACCAGCCGGAATTTCATAACATCACAGCTGAAATAACGGCAAGATCAGATTTCAAAATAATTACAGTAAGATTACCGACCGTGCGTATTCATGATGATATAACGGTACGATACGATCATAGTTCAAAATTACAGTAAGATTACCAACCGTGGATATCAATCTTATTCTGGAAAGTTGTGCGATTGACGAGTTCCACGCAGAAGTAGATTCCAGCGTCTGTCTTCTTCACACGATCGATGATCAGCTCTCTCTGCTTCCCATGGCTGATCCGCTCCGAGAACTTGACTCGCCTCGAGCCACGCTTTCCACGCGTCCAGTTGAACCGGAAAAGTCCGTCTTCAGCGAACATTTCCACGGAACACGAGATCACCAACCGAGTTCCAACCGGAGCGTGAACTGTCACCGAAAACAGAAATTAGAACAGATCGTCGGATGTGATTGTAATAATTATTGTTAAAAAAGTACAACTAGTTTCTATTACTAAGCTTATTACTTGTAACCTTTGAGCGAAATTAATATGTTGCGTTAGCCTTGATGTCTAGAATTGAATGTAGTATAGGCTACATGTAGACCTAGATCTATTAGTTTTGAAATCATAAAGTAAAGTGGTGTGTATCAAACTGTATCATTCTTATAATCCTGGAATGATTGTTGTTTGTATTAATCTTATAGGCCTAGACGTTGACTAGAGACAAGTCTTTGAGTGAAAGTAGTGCGTATTAGTCTTGTTATTTTGGAGTATAATTAGGCCTACTATCTTTTAACCTTTTAGCGAAAGTAGTATGCCTTAATAGCATGCATCAGGGCTTTTTTAACGTGCAGCTGTACACAAAATGTGCACCTCCAAATGGATTTGTGCACTTGTAGAAGCACTTCTGAACAGTTAAAACTAGCAAAAATGGTCATTGTTTTCCGATTGGAAGTAATTTACCATGGAGTATGGGAAGGAAAAGAAGGAGTTGTGCAGTTCTAAAAATTCCTTTAAAACAGCCCTAGCATGCATTAGTCTAGAAATCTGTGCGCGAAAGTAATGCATACCGTACCTATACCTATTACTTTCCCAATCTTCGCGTGAAAAGCCCCGATTCTTACCGATTCGTTCTGTGTACGTGCTGTTAATCAATCCAGCCTCAACATTCGTTGAGTCCGTTGGTACAACCATCGCAAAGTTCTTCTCATTTAGACGACGAATTCGCGACGCAGCGAGATTCAGAGCTCGATGGAAATCGGGCTCAACATTCTGAGGAATCTGAACTGCTGTGAATGATTGCTTCATCGTAGGAACCGTTTTCAGTCTAGTTTCAACAATCGTGTTCTCCGTTGAGAACCGAGCTCGAGATTGTTCCGTAGTGCTCTCAGTATTCACTGTCTCTGTCGCTAAATCGCCCTCCTGCATTTCCGTCTTATAGTCTTGAGCTTTAGGGGCAATCGGGCGAGTGCGACGAGCCCCTTTTCGGTGATAATCAATCGTAGGCTTGCCAGTTAGTGGTGCGTTTTGAATAGATGAATTATTTAGCAATGGGATTTCCTGATCACCTTTCATTACTTGGTCGGTTGAGGTGGAAGGTATGCTGAAACTCTCCAGGGATGACGTCATTTCGATTGTCGAAATATTGAGGTTGAAATGTTGGGTGGAAACATCGTGTTCCGTCTTCCTTAATAATTTCGAGGTTTTGCGGTGCGCAGTCGACATGGTCACCGCGTGATGGGCAAAATATAGGCTGAAGATCTTGAGGCGAGTAGGGTCTGTAGACAGCCGAATACCAGCTGCTGATGAGGGAAGAAACACGGTCAGCGTAAACAGAACGGCTGCAGCTGTGAAAATCATCGCCGAATAATCTGAAAATAAACAGAGTAGGATAGTCAGTGTACGTTGAATCGGAGATGACGAGGGCGAGAAAGTGGAGCTGCAAACGCTTAGAATACCAAAGGCATTTGCTAAGGTTATTTTGAAAGACTCTTCCTCATCCTTTTCCTCCCTGTCCTCCTCCTCCTCTCCCTTCCCCGATACCATAGTTACGGCTACGTCCTGACCCTAACCGACACGTCAGTCCCCCCGATAGTATAGTTATGCTTAGAGACGGAACAGGCAAACAGACAGAGAGCAAGACAGGCAGCAGACAGACGTACAGAGTCTTTTAGTTAAAAATGGGGTGAAGAAGTTCCTAAGTATAAACCAAGGACAATTTATACACAGGACCGGCAGGTTCTTATGCGATCGCCTTTACCACGAAAATGGCGTCCGACGTGTGATTATCTATGGTCCGACGCCGTCCGCGTAATGTGGCGCTCCAAGCGAAGAAGGCGTAAAAGCGCGTGTTTCCTTAACGAATGCATTGCGGATGCTATGTGTAGAATCGATGAATAATTATCTTTAAAACAATAAATAATCGCATATATAAAGTAAAACATCGTGTTAGATATACGCTGTAATGTATGGTACCATTTATATGGCGTGTTACGTAGTTTTAGGGCTAATTTTGTACTTTTTACGATACGTCCCAAGCCGGAGCCTAGCGGCCCTAGCCCACTGTATCGACGAATTGTTTGCGTCTGATACGATGAGATCGGGAAGAGTTAAGGTTTTAAATAGTGCGTATGAGCAGAGCTTAAAGTGTGGCTGGACGGTCATGGACGGCATCCATGCACCGATTTAAAATATGAACGCCGCGTCGTCCTGCCACTTATTGACCAGCGCAGCCTGAAAAAGTAAGAGCGTCCAGGCACTTGTTTTGGAAAGGTAAGGGGCGTCCAGCACTTGGTTTCCCACACTTTAATCACTACTTATGAGCAGCTGTAGGCTATATGAACCAACAAACTCAATCCAGGCTGCAGCGCTTAAAACGGCTTAATGTTCTTTACTGTCACTTTCTGATGCCAAGTGTCCCGACTGTTAGCGTATAGGCTAATAGGCATGTGTCGGTCTTTAGCTGCTGTAAGTTAGCAGCGCATCTCACGATTGATGGTCTTGTCAGAGTTACTGTGGTCTTACTAGTGCATTGCGTTAATAGTTGAGAACTTTCTGCCACTTTGGCTGTCATAGTATACGGCATTAAATGGCTTTTGCATTAACAGACTACGGATATCCCAGACTAACATTAACTTCATGCCTTTATGATTGTAGATTGCACCTCAGAAAACTTGAGGCAAGAATATTAACCCCTGGACAACTCCTACCATTTAACCTAGGACATTAACCCCTGGACAATAACCCCCTTCGCTGTGCAAATAGCCTGTTTCTGTAGGTATAATTTGGTCAAACTTAAGCTAATTGTCCAGTTCGCGGTGCTGTATTAACTAGTTAGTGTCATAATTATGTGTTAACACCTGTCACTCCGATATAAAGCTCAGACCTGCTGGTGTTATTTAGAACACCATGAATCCTTGTCATCAATCCAGCTTCCAGTTAGGCCGTTGATCTGGAATGAGCTTTCTTCAAAGCTTCATTTACTACATCTGACCGGTCAAACTTTAATTCATAAATCTCTCGCCTTTTTTCTTTAACCGTGGCTGGGAGCGCCTGTGAGTAGCTTCTTATATAAATACAGGTCTTTGTGCTTAGTTACTTCATTTTTCATCAACTAAGAACATTTTAATAGAATAAGAAAATTGAACACAATACTTATAACCATTTAAGTTCATATAGCAACTCGCACATACAAATCATTAGGAACAACAAAGTCTTATAATTTTATATAGGTTCTCATTGGCCAAGTTATTAATATTCATAGAATGATGCTAAAAGCCAAAGCGTACATGTGCAGATATGTGCAAATACATAAAATGTTCCTCTATTTTAAAACTGTATAATGTAATGTTCCAGTAAGAGAATGTAAAATGTGTGACAGTCACAAACGACGAGAACAACATGATGATGGTGATGACAAAATTATGTAGAAATCCTTGCCGAATTGATGCAAAATAGATTTCAAGGGAGTTCTGATTTAATCTACGAAGCATCATAAAATTCAAGTCTGGTTTGACTGCTTTCCATAAATGCAGCAGAGCGGAAAGAGATAGTCTCCAGTCATCTATGCAATAAATTTTAGTTTTTGATCATATATATAAATTTCCGTTGAGAAAACCAAGTTATGCAGTCTTGTCAGAATTTTATGTGGAAAGAAGTTGCTGTCACTGGACATCGACTAATTTTTACATCCTTGAAATCAACACATTTGCAGAGATCAAATAATTTGTCCATGCGTTCCAAAGTTCAGCTTAATTCCTATTTTTTAAAGCCCCCTAATTTTATGTGCCTCAGCTAGGCAGCAAGATGAACTTTATGTTTACTAACTCTAAAAAAATTCTGAGACGCGATTCCAATGTGCCACATTACCATTGATTTCAATAGGATAGCACTTGAAATTGTTTCAAATGCACTATTTTTAGATGATGGGATCATTGGTGTAGTGGGTATATCTGTTGCCTTGCAGCCGGAGGGTTGCAGGTTCAAATCCACCTCAAGTACCCGTGTAGGGACCTTGGGCAAGTCCTTCACTCGCAATTGCTCAGGGCTTCGGTGTGAAACTCCGTTGCAGTGTCCGCTTTGTATTCGGAAATGCCTCTGAGTAGGCAGCTTGAAGGGGTGCTATAACAAGTACACAAACAAACAAACATAAACATGATTCCATCTCCATTAACTTCAATCAAAGTCTTTTCAACTTTCACATTAAAATTAGCAAATTCCTTGAAGCCATAACCGTAACGATCGTTCTTTTAGGCAAATGAAAGTACTGAGACAGAAATCTGTAGGCAGCAGGACACATATGATGGGTAGATAGCCTTGCCAGAACACCTTAGCTGGCACTGAAGAAACTGTAAAGCGGGTCCACTTAGATAGGCCTACTCAGATGCAGCCTCGATAATTTTGTTTACTGAAATGGAATTGTCTTCTTTGTGCGTAGTTTTCGAACTTGTCGGATGTAATACGAGAGGCGATGATGAGTTCGTCTGTACTGTAGATCATGCTTCCCAGAATGAACTGATTGTCCTGCAAAAGCAAACATATGTAAAAATTATTTTATGCATTTACTCTCTAGTGTTCTTTATTACTGTCAAAAGAATCACATGTGTAACTATCCGTATGTAATTGCACAAGCATTTTTAAAGACACTCTGCTTACATTTTACAAGCAAGGGGTAAAAAGTGAAAGTAGAAATATTGTAGAAATATGAGTAAAAAATTAATAATAATAATCTTCTCTTTAATGAAGTCCCTGCAAGACGCACTGCGCTTTACATTTACAAGTTTTACAGTAATCTTAATCAAACTTAACTACGACCTGGTGGCGGACCGGTAACGCGTCGGCCAACGGAGCGGGAGGTTGCGGGTTCGACTCCGGGTAAAGACCTTGGGCAAGTTGTTTACGTACACGTGCCACTGTCAACAAGCTGTATAATTTGGTACCGGCGCAAGCTGGGAAGTAAACAGCAACTCCTGCGATACGCTGGCCTCGTGTCCAGGACTTTACTTTTACTTACAAACAAAACAGACAGCTTTGCAATTACACGGCGCTAATAGCAGCCTACAAAGCATGTCCACCAAACGGGGGTTCAAACTCGCTACCTCTCGAACTCTACGCATTGTAGAAAACATTGTGTTAACAGTCGTCAAAGCTGTTCATAATAATAACTGTTCATTCGTTGGCAGCCATATTGTTTGGAGTACGGGTAGCCAGTAGGTAAACACGCACACTGAGTGCACGCATACTCCAAACAATATAGCTGCCAAGGAATGCGATAAAATTAGAGCGCGACCTATAGACGACATTGTTCATCAATTCAGCTTCAATTTCAGCAGAATGACTGGGTACTTATGGGTTATCTACCCCGATTTATTTTTTTATTTTTTCAGCGTTGTCATTCCATGTCTTTTCCGTGAGGGTCGGTTAGGGCTCAGGTTAGGCATCGTGAGGGTCGGTTAGGGTTAGTGTTAGTTTAGTCATTAGAAACTGGTCGATTCATGGCAAAAGACACTGTGTCAAAATAAATCGGGGTAGATAACCCATAAGTACCGAATGATTGCACTAACCCTAAAACTAACCCTAACCGACCCTCACGGCGCCTAACCTGAGCCCTAACCGACCCTCACGCTTTGCATGTTGAGATGCATGTTGCGATGTCGTCGATCGGCCGCGTTCTAATTTTACGGCATTCGTTGGCAGCCATATTGTTTGGAGTACGGGCACTCAGTGTGCGTGTTTACCAGCCAGTCTTCGGAATTACCCCCCACATCATTCTGATCTGTTGACTTACAAGATTTCTTTTAAAAAATGCATAGACCTAGATATAAGATTTTAGATTTTAAATTGTAAAACAAATTGCAAATAAGTCCTACAAAACTGTGTTTCTACCTGGTGGTGTTGAAACGTCTGCAGGTGGCTTGTGAGGTAGAAATGGCTTTCGAGGCAGAGGTAGCTTGCAACACGACTGAAGTCTTTTGGGTGGATTTGACACATTGAACAGTGTTGGCACTGCATTCCACACCAAGTTGTCTCGCTTTTTATCTATTCATGAACTGACTCTCCTCAGAGTGGTCTGCACACAGTCCACAGCTTTCAGATAAGTTCGCTGCAGAGCGTTTCACTAGATCCTGACGTTGACATAATTGTACCCATCACCTGCATCTACCAAACACATATAGCAATGCAAATTGTTATTTCTGAATTACTTGTGTATTATTGCAATTTATTATTCGGAAAATTTGAGGAAACACAAAACAGACGTCTGACTTTTCGATTCAATGTCAGATGCAATTTACCGAACGTTCACACAGATTTACCGGTGAATTCGTTCGCAATGCCGCCGCATGTTTACGCATTTTAGATTACCTAATTCAAACAAATTTAAAGCAATATCTAAAAACATAGCATCATTTACCTTTCCTCGTTTTTTGGAAATCGAAAGAAAGACAATCCGGGATTCTTCTTCCTCGAATTCTTAAAATTAATCGATGAACAACACATTTCGACCGCCAAGTTTGTTTTTACCGTCAGAAGCTTTTACGCCTTTTTCGCCGAGTGGCGCTACGCTCGCTCACTAAAACCAAAGAACTCATATACAAAACGGATATACATGCTTTTTATTTAAGTCACCTATCCTTTAATATAGAATCCTTGGTATAAACGAACCAACCTGGTTCATTAGGCTATCCAAACTCTTTGATTCAGAAACGTTTCCCTTTTTGTCTAGTTCAACTTTGAGGCAAACCTCAAACCGCAGGTACTAACTAGTTCCTAGAACTATTATTGGCAAGATACTATTACTGCCAAATATCGGAATCGCTGTCCTATACTTCACCAAACTTTGACTTAAATAATTATATTCCCTCGAAATAATTCACTATTTACAAGTCATTTGACTAACAGTTCTGCAGAATCGATTGTGACGCAATAATCATGGATATGACGCAATGAATACTTCATAATCCATCATGACGTATTAGGTCTATGGACATGTGCTGCATGTACATGTAGTATAATATTCAACACTCCCAGGTCGATTGTTACGTAATAATTATGGTTATCAAAGTGTATTATACTTTGTATGGTTATAACGCTATAAATACTTTCTTATCGATTATGACGTAATCTGTTCACGAGGCATTAATTATAATTGCTTTTGTTAGCGTTGCTATGAGCAACAGAATGATGCGTATGTGAGTTCGTTTTATTTGCTGATTGGATTGTGTTTAAGGTTTACGTGTAAGTAAGTAAGTAAGTAAGTAAGTAGGTAAGTAGGCAAGTAGGTAAGTAAGTAAGTAAGTAAGTAAGTAAGTAAGTAAGTTTGTTCCAAAACCAGGAACATGACGATTTGGAGACGTCTTGTTAAAGCCTCGTATGCCTGATGGGGAGATGAACGAAAAAAATATTCCTTAGGGTACGGTGTCAGGTCTGTCAGGAGCAAGAACACAGAGAGAGACCGAGTATGGGACCGATCGCCATCACTGGATGGAAATGTCATTCGATCGGATGCTGACAGACTCTGAGACTGAGGACCGGAAAAGCTGGAGAACGTTTGTCTATAATTATATGAAGCGATCATCCCTCGGACCGATGAGGGTTGAAGACAAGACAAAGACACAACTCCTTACTGGAGCACACTTTGATGCTGTGCCTTTAGATCCTTCATCACATTCGTCATCCATGTTTTTGTCTGTCTTTCTATACGTCTTGTTCACCCTTTTCTGTCTGTCTGTCTGTCTGTCTGTCTGTCTGTCTGTCTGTCTGTCTGTCTGTCTGTCTGTCTCTCTCCTCCATCAGACCGTGGCCGACGATGAGACCTCAACTTGGCGTCTCCAGTTTTTCCTACTCCCGGTTTTCTCCGTTTCCTCTCTCTCATATCCATATTCATTTTCTCGAGGTCTTCTCGTGTCTTGTCCAATGTTCATCCATGTTTTTTGCTCTCTTCCTCGATTCTCTCTACCTGGCAATAATAGTCCCATGACCAGCAGTCTGTTATCTCCCATCCTTGTTACGTGTCCAAACCATGTGAGTCTGTCGATAATTTTTGTCTCACATTCCTGAGGGGGTGTGCAGTTATAGAACTCCCTAAAAAGATGCCTGGTCACTAAGGGTCATTCACGAGGCTTGAAGAGAATAACTTTCGCCATTGGGAAAATTTAGGGGATTCAGCATAATATGTGGAACTAAGGAAAATTTTCTTGATTAGCTCAAAGTTGCACATGCATGCAGCCTACATTTGTAACAATGGCTGTATACCAAATTGCAGATAGCAAGTAGTTAATTAAGGTATATTCTTATAATTATTATGTTATTGTGAAAACGCCATCCAGGGATGCCTTGAAATTTGGTTCAATGAAATTTAATAAATAGGACGTCTTGGAATATATTTGTTTAACTCTAACTTTCGAGACAGAAACTAAGCCTCACCGACCTTGAACTTTAAAACCAGAAAATTTAGCAATTTAATACTATTTCGGCAATAAATTCATATCTGTTAAAAATATTTTTACTTGCAGCATTTCAGACAAGATTTGACAGTAAACAGAGTGATCGAAAATATTAGATATAATTATAAATCGGTATATTATGTGCTGTAACGAAATTATCGTTAGAGACCAACAGTGTCATAATTATGTCGGCATTTTCTGGCCTAGCAACAGGGTCAATCAACCTAGGTCGATAGAATAGAAATAAATAGAGATAACACTCATCTATAACGAGTAAATAAATTACACGGTTTGACCTTGACGATATTCCGAATGACTGGACATAAACAATACACTATCATCCGTGGCGAGCGCCATTCTGGCTACTTCTTAGTGACGCTATTCAAGTCACTTTCACTTGCGTTCGACGGAATGCCCTCTTCTGGTCACCGGCGAACTACTGGACGGTCTTTGCGTCGTCATCATATTATCCCCATGGTAATGTCCGGCTTCAATAGGTGAGCCTGAACGGACGCTAAATACGCTTAGGGTAATGTTAGACGTAGATCTAACGTTGATTTCCGGTTTCTGGTTAACGCCACTTGCCGTCGGTTTGGTAGGGACCTGGAGAGACGACAGCGGAGACTTTTGCGAGTAGCCCGATACGATAATTGATGACATGACCGAGTCCCCGATAGTAACGTTCGACTTTCTGGAGGATTGGTTTGCGTTAGTGACACCCGATGTGACCCTGACGTCAGATGTCGGCTCGCTGATACCTTGGTCGTTGGCTGGAGTGACATCTCTGGAACGAGATGGCGACGATTTGGAAGCTTCGTCTGTAAGAGAGACAGCGGATTTGCTTGGTGCAGTAGGTTCCCCCGGCTGTCTAGAAGTTCCGCCTTTAGAAGCGGCAGGTGGCATGGGGTTGGTAGTGGGTTGCAACGTTTTGGAAGATTCTTGAAGGGACTCAACGGCTGATTTGCTTCGAATAGTAGCTTCTAACGGTTTGTAGGAATCGATTCTAGGAAGGCTGATTGAAGTACTTGACCGGGTAGATTCTGAAGGTTTGGAGGTTTCGGTTACAGGTGGAGCAGTTGATGCTCCTGGTAGAATAGGTTTGGAAGGTTTGGAACCTTCGGCTGCATGGGGAACAATTGGTTTGTCTGGAAGGATAGGTTTTGAAAGTTTGGAACCTTCGGCTACAGGCGGAGCAGATAATGCAGCTAGAAGGATAAAGTTTGATAGCTTGGAAGCATCGGTTATAGGCGGAACAATTGATGCACCTTTAAGATTTGTTTTGGGTGGTTTAGAAGATTCGGCTACAGACTTAGCAGGTAATGCACCTTGAAGGTTAGGTGTTGAAGATTTGGAAACATCGGTAACAGGTGGAACACTAGATCCCACTGGAAGATTTGTTTTGAATGGTTTTGAATCATCGGTTGCAGGCGTAGCAGATACTGTGCCCAGTAAAATAGGTTTTGATGGTTTTGAGCCTGCGATAGTAGACTTTTTCCGCGCATTGCTTGTGACGCTGTTTGCATTGTCCATGATAGAAGTTTTAGAAAGTTGTGAAGCCACAAGTTTAGCTTTAGTCGCCGTCGTCGCGACGGTAGCTCTCCTTTCTCCATTCAATGGTTCCTTCAATAATGACAACAAAAGAATTCCGAAGTAAAACCTGCCATTTAACCAGATCGTAATCGTAAACTTTAAACTTATGAAGCGCATGGCTTCTTAACGTGCAGTTGTACACAACATGTGCAGTTCTCAATGGATTTGCGCAGTTGTGGAAGCATTTCTGCACAGCTAAAACTATAGCAAAAAGGTCATTGTCCTCCGATTGGAAGTAATTTACCATGGAGGATGGGAAAGAAAAGAAGGGGTTGTGCAGTTCTAAAAATTTCTTTAAAACAGATGAAGCGTTATTCTAAAGCTGATGGTTTAAGAAGATTTGAGGCTTCCTTTATAATTATGCGATTAGGCGCAGAATGGAAATAGACCTTTTGAAATCACGAATCGAATGAAGAAATTCTGCCGATGGTGGGAGGAATAGGTAAATGCTTGGGACAATTATAGGCTACGAATGGATTATCATGAGACGCGACACCATAGTAAGAGACATTCCTTCCTAATAGCCTACCATCTGCAGAATTTCGTCATGTTTTCTTTTTCTTTTTGTAATATTTGTGCACTAGAATTTTATATAATCTTCCAGCACTGATTGCTGACCTCCCAACATTTTATCTGGTAATCTTGAAGCTGAAAGTAGGGCCCCTACCTAGCGGGATTTTTTTCCCTTCTGGGATACCCTTTGTATTCCAAAAACTGTAAATTGCATTGATTTGACTATGTTCTGTTATCACATTAATTTGTTGTCTAAGTTTACTGTTAAAAAAACAGAACTGTATATGATTGATTTGGGAGCAATAAAGAGTTATATATAGTTATAAAAATTATATATAATCGAAGTAATAAAGAATGGAAAAAGACACGAACAATTATTGGTAATAAATAATAGCATTCTTCTCATTGTCTTATCAATAATACTTTCTCATGACGCTTCAATTATCAATACAAAGCATCTGCAGCACATTCCTTGATGAGTGCTTCTACCAAAGTGGCGCTATATAAATGTCAATGACAACGATCAAGAATCACTCGATTTCCACCTTCTCTGGTTCTCTGCATGGTGGACATTCGGTTTTCGTCGTTTCTCTCTCGGTTCTTTGCATACGATAGCAGCACAGAATTCTACAGAAACAGAACAATTTTCGTTGGCAATCAGCTACATGTACCTTCATGTAAGCCTTTCTACATTAAAATGCAAAGCAATGTTAGGTCACTTTTGAAATCGACTAGCGCTCGTGAATAATTATTAATTAGTTATTTCGTGGCTATTTAGTAGCGTTTCCATTACCAGAACACCGAGAAAAAATAGGTCTCTCTCTGTCTATCTGACTGTCTCTGTCTGTCTTTCTATCTCTGTATGTCTCTTCGTGTCTCTCTCTCTGTTATACTTACAAGATGAATAGGACGAACTGTGACACGAGAGAGATGAGGATGACGTATCCGAACACCTTCTGACTAACGTCTGCGGCATCTGTAAAACAACCAACATTCATTCATACATTCATTCCGAAAAGCTATAATGATAGGACATATTCATTCATTTATTTGCTAGCCATTTGATGTAGGGTCCCTTCAAAGTTAGCTACTCAGGAGCGCATCCAGTTCAGCCCCGGTCGAATAAAACATTCTTATACATTTAGCCTACATGTACATGTATTGCCTCTCGCAGAACGACTAATCAGAGGCGCTCACAGCACGAAAAACTCCGTGGAAAATGTATGTTTAAAAAAAGAGAGACTGATGAAGAAAAACGAGTCATTAATTTAGCCCGTAGTGATGGAGGAAGTAACGTTTACCAGTGGTTTTAAGTTGCCCCGGTGGTATGGTTGGAGTCGTGACACGCGTGTGATGACGATGCTTTGGTATCCGATGACTGGTTCGCCTTTCCCTGAATCCAACTACTGACTCAGTCAGCTGTTCCGCTACTTCCGGTGGCAGTGTGTTCCGCCCGACCGACTTCCGGTTCCGCCTTCGCCCAACTCGTCTTCTCCTCTTCCACTTCTTTGCACCTCTGTACTTCTTCTTTGGATTCCCGGCAACGGCGGCGAGAACACCGTCGATGACCGGCAGCTCCTCCTTCTTCAGCGCCTCGTACTCGGTCCGCGCCGCCGAAGGACTCCGGAAGAACCCCGCGTGCGCTTGATCGTCCTGCACGAACTTCCACGCGACGCCCTTCCTCAGAGCCTTGTAGGTCTCCGCCAGACTGGTTCTGTTCAACGGGGGTAGAGACTCGATGGACTTCAGCAGCGCTTCCTTCTCGTCGTTTCGCGCCTTCCTGTAGGCGTCCAGCACGTCCTTAAGGACCGGTTCCGACTTGGCGTAGTGGTCCAGCATCTCTTCCTCGACTTGATCCGTTTCCAGGACGCGTTCCTGGAGTGCTGCTGGGAGGGACTGCAACAGTCGAGCGTAGGTCTTTCTGCCATCATCCTCAAGTCCCGTTCCGTTTGTCCCAGCCGCCTGGACGCTGGCACTTCCGTTCGAAGCCTCGGTCTTATCTCCAGCTCTGTTCGTTCCATCTTCCTGGACGCTGGCACTTCCGTTCGAAGCCTCGGTCTTATCTCCGGCTCTGTTCGTTCCATCTTCCTGGACGCTGGCACTTCCGTTCGAAGCCTGGGTCTTATCTCCAGCTCTGTTCGTTCCATCTTCCTGGACGCTGGCACTTCCGTTCGAAGCCTGGGTTTTATCTCCAGCTCTGTTCGTTCCAACTTCCTGGCCGCCAATGGTGGCTTTGGACGCCTGGGTCTTGTCCTCTTCTCCACCCGTCGAATTGAGTTTGAGGAAGCGATCGATGGAGGTCAGCTCGTCCATCTTCAGGGTCTCGAACTCCAGCAGTGCGGCGGAGAATCGCCGGAAGAAGACCTTGAAGCGGTCCTGGAGACGGATGTAGTTCCAGGCGCGACCCTTCCTCAGCATCTTGTAGTTGTCGATGAGCTCCTGGGCGGCAGCAGGTGCCAACTCGGAGGCCAACTCTCTCATTAGCTCGCGCTCCGCTTTCTTCAACCAATCAATCAATCAATCAGTCAGTCAGTAAGTCAGTCAGTCAGTAAGTCAATCAATTAATTAACGAGCCAGTCAGTCACTCAGTCAATCAATCAATCAATTAACCAGTCAGTAAGTCAAACAATTAACCAGTCAATCAATCAATCAACCAATCAATCAATCAATCATTTATTTGTGTAACCAATCATGTTACAGTTTATGATGATGGAGCTTGCTTGACATATTGAGGGATATTACACCAGAAAGGACCAGTAGCTTTCTTCAATCGATCAATCAATCAGTAAATGAATCAATAAATCAATCGACCAATCAATAATTCAGTAAATCAAACAATCAATCGTTAGATCAATCAACCAGTCAATTCATCAATCAATCAATTAATCAATCAACCAATTAATAATTCAATCAATCAAAACAACCAGTTAATGAATCAATCAGCCAATGAACCAACCAATCAATCAACCAATCAATCTATTAACCAACCAATCATCCAATCAACAATCAATCAACCAATCAACCAATCAATCAATAAATAAATCACTTAAAGAATCTCTTGTATACAAAAGTAATCAAACCTTCGCCGCGTAGTAATCAGCGAGCAGTTTCGTCGACGCCACCTGAGTCTTCGCGTAGCTATCAACGAGCTCCTCCTCTACAACATTCGTCACCTCGATCAACTTCTGCAGTTCCTCAGGCAACCGTCTCCTCACAGCGCGCATCGCTTCGTAACTCTCACTCAGCGACCTTGTCGTATCCGCATCCTTCACTCTCATCAGCTCCTCCTCTTCCTCCTCAGCCTTCCTCACCTCAGCTGCTGCAGCCCCATCCGACGTATTAACGGCGTTTTCATCGTCAATCTTACATGTCACCGTGCCGTCCATGTAACCGTCGATTGTATCGAGCTCGTCCCTCTTCAGGACGTCATATTCGGTGAGAAAGGCGGAAGGCGTGACGAAAAACGTCTTCAGGTTGTTGTCGAGCTTCACGTACAGCCAGGAGACGCCTTTTCGCAGCAGCTTGTAGTTCGCCACCAGCTCCTTGCCGACGGCGGGGCCCTGCTTCGACGCAATCTCCTTCAGCGTCCTCCTCTCGCGGCACTTGGCCTGGATGTACTCGGCCAGCAGCATGTCGATCTCGTCGCGCTTGCCAGTCGACGTCGCATACCCCAGAAGCAAACCATCTTCGAAGTGGTTCGTGGCGGCGATTGAGTATTGTAGCGCCAGCGGTAGTTTCCTGAATACATCGATGAATTCGTTGAGACTAGCGAAAAATGGATTGTTTACTTCATAGTCCCTTTTGCGTCGTAGAGCATGACGCCCATCAGAGCGCCCCTCAGAGCCCCCCTCAGAGCGCCCATCGGTCCCAGCGGCGGCTCTCCTAAGCCCCAACGTGACCGAGTGCAAGCGTCCCAGATACCCAGGTGCCCGTGCGTATTTCTTTCTGTAGACTTCGGCGCTTGCGTTGGTCAAAGGAGAAGTGCGCAGACGTTTCGCGAGTAATTCCCTAAACCTCTTCTTCGTGCTGTTCAAATCACCGTTCGGGAACAATCGGGTCTTTTCCTCGTCTTTTCGCTCAACCGGTTTCGCAGACTTTCCGCCAGCAACATCCTGATCATCGAGCGTACGTTTCCACGCGTCACTGACTCGCAGCTGTAGGTCGTCAGGGGTGATGATTCTGGTGCCAGTGTCGCCGACCCTCTCTCTGAGTCGTTCGCCGACTCTTGAAGTCTCAGAGCAGGAGACGTTTGCTTCTCGTTCATCGGTTCGATCCGTAAAGACGCTTTTCGACGCGGCGAGGACGAAGAGAAATGTGGCGAACACCTCCATGCGTCGTTGTGGGGACAATTTCCAGGCCCTGTAAAAACGGAAAGGTTAACCATCTGAACGCATGGAACAACTCCGCCACTGCTCGCACTTTGACAGTGCCAGTCCCAAGCCTAGATAAAGAGGAGGGGGACGCTAATGATCTTTGTTAATACCCAAGCTTCCGGTTGTGGAGTGTTCTCGCTTAAGAAGGGCATATTCAATTATTACCAGTTACAGGCACCGTTTCCTATCAGCAGCACCTATTCCTATTAGCAGGCACTTTTTCTAACTGACGCCTCGTTTCTATCAACAGGCATCTATCTATGTCAACAGCATCCACATGCATATCTATCAATAGAAATCTATCTATATAAAAGGAATCTATTTCAGGGTACATTTTCATCGACAAGCACCTATTTCTATCAGAAGGCACCTATTTCTATCAGAAGGCACCTATTTTTATTGGGAGGCACCTATTTCTATCAAAGAGTTAGGCCCTATCTATTTCTTTCAACAGACACCTATTTTATGAAAAAAGCCTTTTATATCAAAATGTATCTATTCATGTCAACTGACAGTTCTTTCTATCAACAAGAATCTATTTCTATTGCCAGGCACCTAATTATATCAAAAGGAATTCATTTCTTTCAGTAGGCACCTATTTCTAACAGCAAACGACTATTTCTATGTCAAAAGGCATCGATTTCTACCAACAAGAATCTATTTCTATCAATTGGCTACTATCTCTACCAGAAAACAATTCCGCGGACTGATAGGGGCATAGTAACTGTTATAGTAAGCGGGACCGAATGGCGGCACTAACCCTATACCTAACCCTAACCGACCCTCACGACGCCTAACCTGAGCCCTTACCGACCCTCACGGCGCCTAACCTAACCCTAACCGACGATCACGACGCCTAAACCTGAACCTAACCAACACGTCGGTCCGCTTACTATCAGGGACTTCTATCCCATGTTTAGGCGGGCGCGACTTGCGCCCAGCGAAAAACAGGAGGGGACAGAAGAAAGCCAAAACTCACGTCGATAGGGGGGGAAGGCCGGCCATGGAGGCAGTGTTTAATCTAGTCATCTCTAGGAAGAAATTTCCCCCAGAAATTACTCTCCCCCCCATAAACATTTTGAGCATTGTATTAGTTATTAGTTATAATAGTAGGCTATTACTATCTACATTATTTTATCACATGAACTGTTTTAATACGCCACGATAAAATTTATTATTACCTAATTATAATAATATTATTTACGGCCTACTATTTTAATAAATGGATACAATCATATTATAAAGATTTTATTTAGTGTTAATACTTGTACAAATAGTATATTTGTACAACTAAATGCAGTGTTTAATCTAGACATCTTTGGGAGGGAGTTCCCCAGGAATGAAAATTTTCCAGAAAAATCGATAGGCTAGGTGTTGTGAACATGTATATAAAATAATTTTCCCCTCCATAAAAAGTATATAATGCAACATTGACCCCCTATATAAATTTGACAAGTTTATACAAGTGCATTTATCCCGTCAGTAGAATAATTTGACTGCAAAGCATCGAAGTAGGCCCACTAAGAAGAAGGTCATGCATCAGCATTTTGGGGGAAGTAAACGTACGTTTCAAGGAGGAAAATTAGGTGAAAGACTAACAAATGTTGTCAGAAAATTTCTATCTGAGCGGTTTCCGTTCGCCCAAAACAGCCATTTACCCCTCCCCAAAACCTAAATTTCCCAAAGCAGTGTGACTAGGTAACACACTGATTAAACACTGTTACTAGATGTCTTATCTCCAGTGTTATCTATCAAATTTCAGACTGTCAAATTTCAAAATATTTTGTTCCTTGAACACTTAGAAAAACAACATCATTATTATGTAGGCCCACATTGTATTTTATTGTATTGCAGAAATTGCAATGCGGAAATTGCAAAAATTTCTAATGGGGAGGGAAGCATATCACACCCGAAACCCCTCTCCGTCTTGGGCTTCCTGTTTCGGTGATCGTCTGCTGGACGCTGGTTTGTCTCTCCCCCCAGAAACCTTCATTCCTTATAGTTAGGGGACAAGGTTACATATATTGCCGGGAGAGTAGGTCGGTCCAATAAGGGGGGGGAGAATATGTATTGTGCCCGGCTGCTTAGGGGGGATAGAAGCTCCTGCTTACTATAACTGAGCCCCGATAGAAATATCTCGACCGCTAACTTGTCAACAAAATTTGATAAAAATAATTAAAAATTGATAAATCAAAACTGTTATAATAGGCCTATGATAATAATTACTGGGTCTTATGGCTTACCACGGATCCTGCCGCCAGTGAGGCGTCCAGGACGATCCTCCAAAAGGGTCTTTTGTCTCAGCCACTTACGGCTGTTCAATGAATCAAATAACGACGAGAGAGAAACGACGAAGTATCATTCTTAACAAACACGTTCTCTATTCATTACATTGCGAATCCATTTCAAACGTTTGCTTGAGTCGTGTGTATTTATTATAGCTGAGAGAATTGTTGCATACGGAAACTAAAGAGTGATTGTGACGTAACCGGTGCGGTTGTCATGGGAACAGATTTATAATGAATACTTGAAATAATAATAATAATGCGTTGTCATACTATTAATGCCATGATGATTCAGTTTGTATAGCGTACGATGGAATTTAAAATAATAAATTTCCTTTATTCAGCCCTGTTTAGCCTACAGACCACAACCGGTTACAGTAGACCTACAATATATTATATTCAGTTATACAGTACGATCAATTATTTATGCAATTGAAACAATTCAGAAGAACGCAAATCACAGATTGCATAAATTAAAAATCTGCAGCTATGCCAGACTCTATGTAGAGTCTAATTTGCTTTTGTTTGTTTGTATGTGCACTTGTTATAGCTCCCTACTCAAAGGCGCTCCCGACTGCATAGCCGACATTGAATCGGAGTTTCACGCCGAAGAGCTAAGCAGTTGCGAGTGAAGGACTTATCCAAGGTCCTTACTCGGCGACTTGAAGTGAATTCGAACCTGCAACCTTCGGCTTTAGCTGCCACCTAGGGGATGAATGAAGAGTTAAACCTAGGTACCCTTGAGGTTTTGAATCGTGTACCGTAAGCACTTCAAGACAGTGTTGTCTATTATAATAAACCCTCTGCAAATTGCGATGTTACTGGAGTCTGCATGCTTTCGTATGGGTCGGCTAGGGGAGTCCATATATAGCAGAAACAGAACGCAGTACATGATTATAAAAAAAATACGCTTGAGCTTTCTCTGCGCGTATAGGCATGTACGCCGCAATGGTTTTTTCAGAGAAAATAGATCTCTTCATTCCTCAACATAGGCGTAGGGGACATTTCAACGTTTGGGGGGGGGGGGGCAAAAATTAGACTTTTGCCCGAAAAAAATTTTTCATCCGGCCGAAATCTTAAGAAAAATTCCCGTTGCGTTTGCCCGAAAATTCTGACGACCTCTTTTTAGTCATCCGGGCAAAACCTTCTGAAATTTCACGTTACTTTTTGCTCGAAAGGTTTGACGACCATTTTTGTTCGGGCAAGTCTGATTTTTTCGGGCAAGAAGACCCGGAAAAATTTAAAAAAGTAAATATTTTCTAATTTTAAAAAAATATTTTCCGGGTCTGTTTGCCCGAAAAATCAGACTTGCCCGAAATTTGGGGGGAGGGGCATTTGCCCCCCCCCCTGGACCCCCGTCTCCTACGCCTATGTTCCTCAAAGCTTCCTTCCAACCGATTTTCCTGTTTTGACGAGTCGTTCTAGAATCGACTCTGTTCTGTCACGTTTAACCCTTTAATACCGGAGGCCGGTATAGGATTTCCCATACCATTTACTAACATCTCGGCATTAAAGGGTTAATCCTCTTAATTTGAACTCTTGTTACATCCTTCACCCCTCCAGTAGGCCTACTCGACCCAGGCTACACGATTTAATCCTCCATATATAGAGTTGAAGACTTCGACAAAACAAGTTGCAATGATAACTATTTGGAGCATGGATTTGGATAAATGTTTCCATTACATATTTCTACTGTAAACCATCGTGCGTTTTCTGGAAGTCTACTAAAGATCATTCTTACTTACATGTAGTCACAAAATGATTCATACTTGCATATAATGTCTGTGTAGTTAGTCACTGTGCATGTGTGTACGAATGCACAGGTCTTTATCTGTATCGATGGGAAGGCAGAGAAACAGAGACAGAGTGGCAGAGACAGAAGCAGAAACAAAGTCGAAGACAGGAAGAGACAGAGAGATATACACAGAAAGACAGAGGCAAAGAGATAGAGACAGAGTGACAGAGTACCCGTTGTTTTAGTTATTCAGATGATACAGTGATGCTTCGGGTGTATTGAAACTATCCGAACTACAGGCAATTGGAAATTTGCGCATCAGCTTTTCTTGGTATTAGACAAGATAATATCTTGTCTAATGTGATATTATCACTGTCAACTAAATCGGAAAACGCTAATGAACATGAAGCAAGGTGGAAATGTTTAATCATTGCACAGAAAATGTATCTTGACCACTCACAGTAAAGTTAGCTGCTTCGTGGCTGAACACAGCGCTCCAATGTAAACTAAGTAAATATCAAATGCGAGTAGCAAATGGTTACTGATTTTCCCAGTTAAAATCCTAATGATAAGACATGCTTTTTTTCTAAGATCTCGGAAGTTTGCCTTAAATTATGTTGCGCGTGATTGATCGTCGATAAAGTCCGGAGAAAGTCTTCTCCATGAGATCCATTGCGTCGGCTATATCTTCGGTATCCTTGGGCCGGTATATGGCTTGACAGGGGGTGCCTTTGCGCCGGTTTCTGGCTTGACAGGGGTTGCCTTTGCACCGGTATCTGGCTTGACAGGGGGTGCCTTTGCACCGGTTTCTGGCTTGACAGGGGGTGCCTTTGCACCGGTATCTGGCTTGACAGGGGGTGCCTTTGCACCGGTATCTGGCTTGACAGGGGGTGCCTTTGCACCGGTATCTGGCTTGTCAGGATGTGTCTGTGCACCGGTATCTGGCTTGACCTGGGGTGTATTTGCACCGGCAGTTGCTGGTTGGATTAATGGTGTCTTGAAAAAACAGAACAGCATTTTATTTTCATACATTTGCTATAGCGCCCATACTCGGATGCGCTCCCGATTACAGTGCGGACACTGCACCGGAGTTTCACGCCGAGGCGCCCGAGCAATATAGGCTAATTGCAAGTGAAGGACCTATTCAAGGTCCTTACGCGGCGACTTGATGTGGATTCGAACCTGGAATCCCGTTCGTTAGTACAACACAAGAAGGGCTGAGGATTTTGACGATTAATTATTAGATTCATTTTCGATCAATATTTCTGATTATTTCAATGTGTCAAGCGACAATAATCGGAGTAAAACAACATGGTCAACAATGATTGAGTGGGTAATTTTTTATCACCAAAGGTAACTGCTGATGGAAAATTAAAAAAGACGGGGGACAAAATTAAAAAGCAGTTCGAATTTCTTGTGCTGTATGAAAAGAAGTAGTATCTAACTCAATGACTACGCTACATTTTTTATATTTTTAATAATTCCACAGAAAATGGATAGCCTCGTTTATAAGCAACGACTAGTCAACCGCGTGGACACTGCATCGGAGTTTCACGCCGAAGCGCCAGAGCAATAATATTATTGCAAGTGAAGGACTTGCTCAAGATACCTAAGCAGCGGCTTGAGGTGGATTCGAACCTGAAACCCTGCGGCTTCAAGGCACCGAACTCACAACTACACCACCGCGCCCCATGTATATAATTATAATGTAAATATAACATTATAGTGCATATAATGTGTATAATTGTCCATGCTTGTATCTTACCTTTTCAGTTAGTTCTCGTTTCTTTTTTGGTTCTGGACTCAACTGCTTCTTGAATTTGAGCAGAATCCTTTGCGAAATAGAAAAAAAATAATCAGTTCTTAATTATTCAGCCAAATATTGAAAGCTTAATAATTGTTCGGATATTAGTCATGCGTCAATTATTAAACATGATTGTTTCAGGCATCTTTACAAACAACTTTACAACTTTACAAACCTTTGTTCCAAACCATTTTTATTTGAGCTAGTGCTTTCATATCCTATTCCATCCTTTCTTATTCAAACATGTAGTATCCTATCTCATCCCATCCAGTCCTAGTCGGTAATATCCCATGCAATCCAATCCTATTTTTTGCGTATTCTTTGCCGTCCAATCTTAGGATTAGATGTCATTTGCTGTTGATAACAAGACCTGTCCCAAATGTACATTTATGTTATCTGCAATTTTATCAGAAATATTCTATACTGCAATTAACATAAATTAGTCTACATCAATCGGTTTTAAGAATACCTATACAAAATATACATTATGGTTTTATATAGATCAGTTCTAAGAATGATTAAACTTTAATGTTTTCTTACATAGAGTTCAGAGTTGGCATGTCTGAAGTATGTGCGGAGCGAAGGCTATCATGTATTTTCGAGAGCCTAGCAATGAGGTTCGAACCCTATTGCGTTCTAATAATCTGAAACTTTTTACAGACTTGGCGTTTTTGACAGTTTAGGTAGCGCCTCGGGGTAGAGAGCGTAAAAGGGCGCTATAAAAAGTGCACACAAAAACATACAAACATACGTGGTGATAGTTTGCAAATTTTCTATTTGCTCACATGGTAACAACCACCACTTGCACGATAACTGTGAAACCTATCGCGACCTGAAGCAGAGCACTTCGACCTTCATCTTCCTCATCAGCTTCTGAAAAGATCAAGCAAGGTAATTATTACTATCTAGAAATTAAAGTGGGAAATACATTACAAGTTATTCAGTGTCTATTCGGCAGACCTGAAATATAAAATAGGATAAAGATCCCGCATATGCTAACTGTATGCCTACTACTCTAATTCACCAACTCAAAACATTGCCAACTGTTCTCTTATACATGTAAGTACATGTATTTTGTTGCAAAATTCGTATAGATTAGGACGGCGATGATCATGGTCATGATAATGATGATCATGATGATAATGGATGTTGTTTTTGATTTGTGGGGCGAGGTGGTGTAGTGGGTATGTTTGCTGCCTTGCAGCCGGAGGGTTGCAGGTTCGAATCTACCTTAAGTCGCCGTGTAGGGACCTTGGACAAATCCTTCACTTGCAATTACTCAGCGCTTCGGCGTGAAACTCCGATGCAGTGTCCGCGCTATAGACGGAAGCGCCTCTGAGTATGGATCTTGAAGGGTCGCTATAACAAGTGCACATACAAGCAAATACATGTACGCACACACATATACAACCGCTATATGAACATTGAACAGGCAGGTACAAACAGGCAAATTTCATGTGTTCACCTCCATGTTAGCTAACGATAATTATTCGAGACTGGTGATGCTGTGATGCAATCCCACTGATGCCACTGTTAATTAATTTAAAAAACTTAGACAAGACCGAGAAACAAACCTAGATCTAGGTGGAAAAAGCTATGAGTGACATCCCTGGCAATCGCTAACTATATCTAGACCAGCGGTTCCCAACCCTTGGCCCCAAAAGTGGCACGCCAGGCCTCAAAATATGGCCCTTGTCCCACAAAGAATCAATAACAATATATGACAAAATTTGACAATTTGGACAGTAAAGATACTAAAGAACACATTATTATATCCCATTACAAATTATTTTATTTTGACGTCTATAATAACTAACATCAAACATTCCATTTTGATTCAAATATAACAATTTTACATGCTTTTAGTTACATGTAATTAAAAGTTTGATCTTGTGGCCCCTAATGTCCTTCAAAAAAGAAAAAGTGGCCCTCGTGTCCTCCAACTTAGAAAAAGTGGCGCTAAAGTCAGAAATGGCAATTGGTAAGAAAAAAGAGAAGATAACCATCACCTTGGAGGGAGAGGAGCTGGAGCAGGTGGCGGAATTTGTGTACTTGGGTGGCCTAATTACGGATGATGCAGAGTCGACAAGGGACATAAGGAAAAGAATTGGGCTGGCATCAGCAATGTTTGGGAAGCTGAGGAAACTATGGAGATCAAGCAACATCTCAACAAGAACAAAAATCAAGCTATATGAATCACTGTTGATACCGGTCCCCATGTATGGAGCAGAGTCTTGGTGCGTAAAAAAGTAGGATGAGAGAAGACTGCTGGTGGCGGAGATGGGATGGCTACAAGGTCTACTGAATAGATCACGAAGAGAAAAGATACGGAATGAGGTGACACGAGAAGAACTAGACCAGAAGGAAACAGTAGTGGAAAGAATAAAGAAAAGAAGACTAACATGGTATGGACATGTGATCAGGATGGAGAGCGGAAGAATGCCGGCAAAAGCGCTGCACGGAGAAGTGGAGGGAACGAGGAGCAGAGGACGACCGAAGAAGAAATGGATAGACAACGTACTGGAGGACATAGAAGACAGAGGAATGGAGCTGGGAAAGGCAATAGAACTCGCAAGAGACCGACCGAAATGGAGAAGTTTTGTTAGAGCCTCATCGTCGGCGAATACCTGACGGAGGAGAAAGAAAGGTCAGAAAAGGTTGGAAACCACTGATCTAGACCGTTGTCATCACAGAAGCCATACCTGCTGTGTTGCGAGTGCTAATGTCAGGCGTCGGCATTTCCGTTAAAGCAATTCCAACATCGCCCATCTGATCCTTTCCCTCACCGTTGGTTTCATTGTCATGCAACTGTTCGTTCCTAGGTCCAGAGGACGTCGCAATGGGAGTCGATTCAGTCGGTTCCATATCAGCCTTGTTCCTCAAATCGCTTTCCTTTAAAAGATCCTCTAAATAGTTCGCGTGTGTGGTGGAGCGCTTCCTGTGTTTCTTTTTTGTGGTAACGACTAACTCCTCCTCATATTTACCGTCAATTCCCTCTTTGGTTGTCAATTGTGCTTCTACACCTAACTCATTTGTTTTCTCTTCTGGAGCTACCACTGTCGAATCGTTAGACACTTCCTTGATTCCATGCACTTTGTTTGTCATTTGCATATCGTTATCTGTCTCGTTAATTTTCTCTTTTTGGGTTACCGGTACCACTGATGGTTCATTAGACACTTCCTCAATTTTCTGTAAGCCTACTTTGGTTGCCACTGGTGTTTCGTTATTTGTCTCGTTAATGTTCTCGTTTTGAGCTACCACTGACGTATCATTAGACACTTCCTCAGTTTTCTGTAGGCCTACTTCGTTTGTCACTGGTGTTTCGTTATTTGTCTCGTTAATGTTCTCGTTTTGAGCTACCACTGACGTATCATTAGACACTTCCTCAATTTTCTGTAGGCCTACTTTGGTTGCCACTGGTGTTTCGTTATTTGTCTCGTTAATGTTCTCGTTTTGAGCTACCACTGACGTATCATTAGACACTTCCTCAATTTTCTGTAGGCCTACTTCGTTTGTCACTGGTGTTTCGTTATTTGTCTCGTTAATGTTCTCGTTTTGAGTTACCACTGACGTATCATTAGACACTTCCTCAATTTTCTGTAGGCCTACTTTGGTTGCCACTGGTGTTTCGTTATTTGTCTCGTTTATGTTCTCGTTTTGAGCTACCACTGACGTATCATTAGACACTTCCTCAATTTTCTGTAGGCCTACTTCGTTTGTCACTGGTGTTTCGTTATTTGTCTCGTTAATTTTCTCGTTTTGAGTTACCACTGACGTATCATTAGACACTTCCTCAATTTTCTGTAGGCCTACTTTGGTTGCCACTGGTGTTTCGTTATTTGTCTCGTTTATGTTCTCGTTTTGAGCTACCACTGACGTATCATTAGACACTTCCTCAATTTTCTGTAGGCCTACTTTGGTTGCCACTGGTGTTTCGTTATTTGTCTCGTTTTTGTTCTCGTTTTGAGCTACCACTGACGTATCATTAGACACTTCCTCAGTTTTCTGTAGGCCTACTTCGTTTGTCACTGGTGTTTCGTTATTTGTCTCGTTAATTTTCTCGTTTTGAGTTACCACTGACGTATCATTAGACACTTCCTCAATTTTCTGTAGGCCTACTTTGGTTGCCACTGGTGTTTCGTTATTTGTCTCGTTAATGTTCTCGTTTTGAGTTACCACTGACGTATCATTAGACACTTCCTCAATTTTCTGTAGGCCTACTTTGGTTGCCACTGGTGTTTCGTTATTTGTCTCGTTAATGTTCTCGTTTTGAGCTACCACTGACGTATCATTAGACACTTCCTCAATTTTCTGTAGGCCTACTTCGTTTGTCACTGGTGTTTCGTTATTTGTCTCGTTAATGTTCTCGTTTTGAGCTACCACTGACGTATCATTAGACACTTCCTCAATTTTCTGTAGGCCTACTTTGGTTGCCACTGGTGTTTCGTTATTTGTCTCGTTAATGTTCTCGTTTTGAGCTACCACTGACGTATCATTAGACACTTCCTCAATTTTCTGTAGGCCTACTTCGTTTGTCACTGGTGTTTCGTTATGTGTCTCGTTAATGTTCTCGTTTTGAGCTACCACTGACGTATCATTAGACACTTCCTCAATTTTCTGTAGGCCTACTTTGGTTGCCACTGGTGTTTCGTTATTTGTCTCGTTAATGTTCTCGTTTTGAGCTACCACTGACGTATCATTAGACACTTCCTCAATTTTCTGTAAGCCTACTTCGTTTGTCATTGGTGTTTCATTATTTGTCTCGTTAATGTTCTCGTTTTGAGCTACCACTGACGTATCATTAGACACTTCCTCAATTTTCTGTAGGCCTACTTCGTTTGTCACTGGTGTTTCGTTATTTGTCTCGTTAATTTTCTCGTTTTGAGCTACCACTGACGTATCATTAGACACTTCCTCAATTTTCTGTAGGCCTACTTCGTTTGTCACTGGTGTTTCGTTATTTGTCTCGTTAATGTTCTCGTTTTGAGCTACCACTGACGTATCATTAGACACTTCCTCAATTTTCTGTAGGCCTACTTCGTTTGTCACTGGTGTTTCGTTATTTGTCTCGTTAATTTTCTCGTTTTGAGCTACCACTGACGTATCACTAGACTCTTCCTCAATTTTCTGTAGGCCTACTTCGTTTGTCACTGGTGTTTCGTTATTTGTCTCGTTAATGTTCTCGTTTTGAGCTACCACTGACGTATCATTAGACACTTCCTCAATTTTCTCTACTTTGGCTGTCACTGGCGTATCGTCATAATCCTCACCAGCGTTTTCAATTTCCGGTTTTAGAGTCGTGGTAGACGTGGTTTTCTCCGCAATTTCAATTTTCTGTCCTGTGGTCTCTTCGAACGTAACGTTATCTGTCCTGTGGTTCTCAACAACTGGCTCTGCTGCTTTCTTTAACCTTCGACGGGCGGCGGCAGAGTGACTTGGTCTACCGAGGATACTGTTTACGGATAATAATTCATGTCGCTTCAAAGGCCTTTGTTGGTCGATGTCTGTTGAGGGCAGTTGTCTGAATGAAATCTCCCTGGCCGATGTTGAGGAATTTACGGATCTCCACGGACTACCCTTTCTCACAGTCCTGTCATAAGTTAGTTGATACGATTCTCCAACTTTGACTATTCTATTTTTCAAAGTCGTCTCTTTCATTTCTTTGTCTTCCTCGCCAAGATCGCCAGAAGAACTCTGGGCATTTACAGATCTACTGGTACCAGATAATGTCTTCTCGGATCGACCCGCCGTCACGATTCGAATCTTTTGACCCGGAAAGAATCTGGATGCAAGACTTGAATAGACTTCTCGACCTGCCTGAAGAAACGAAATTTCATCCACCTTCATCGTGCTTGCTGGGTTAGATGTCTCACGTCTCTTTCTTCTTGACTTATTTCGCCTCTGAAAACCATCGACCATTGCGTCACCTCTGGCTTTATGTTTTCCTAATGACGGATCAGTAGAATATGGTACGTCAGTAATAATTGCTTCTTTATTCATCCCTACGACGGTGGCATTGGAAAATGTTTCAGTCGAATTGAAGTCTCTTTTTTCAAGGATTTTGTTCTCGGTTGGATATTTCTTCATTTCATACCTTGACAGAAAACTTGAAGGCGTTCTGAAAAACTGTTCGATTCGGTTGTCCACCTGTTGACTAGTACGCGTTTCATCTCGACTTATACTCGATGATTTATAATTTTTAGCGATGAGTTCTGAAGATTTAGATCCTGCCTCAAGCACTAATTGCTTCAACAAGTTTCTGTGTTTAGGTATCGTCTCATTGTGTCGGACCACAAAGACATTTACTATGGTATCTGTTAGGTTGATAATAGGCCTATTTGCTTTTCGTAAAACGTAATGGTTACGGCCCGTACCCTTTGTGATGCCGAGGTGTAACTGTTTCGGCATATGCTTGAACATTTCGCCTTCATCGCTAAGATTAGCCAAATCAAGATTGGGGTTGATTTTTGAATAATTTCTCAGTTTCCTTCTAAACAACTTCAGTGTCCTGTTTGCAAAATTTCTTTCCGAGTTTCGGATCTGGTCCCACCCACTTCGCTCTCTCCGCGCCACTTTTGCCGGAACATTGCCCGTTGTTTCAGTCCCTGCTATGTATCTGCGATTGCTTTTAGATAATGACCAGAAAACGTTTTCCTCTCTTCCTGCAAAGGTCCTCTGCCGATTTTTCCTTCTACGATTGGGTCCTAACGTACCTGTCAACGGCGTTGCCACCAGCAATGATCTCGCATAGTTTAAAACTTTCTCCGCTTTCGCAGGCATGTCGTGAGCGCTGAAGCGAGCACCTTTTAACCGGACATACTGTCTTTGAATAGGTGTTCGCTTGGGCTGACGAAAGACGACTTTATCTGCGAATTCGAAGGCTTCCTTGGACTGTAGCGTATCACCGAGTGCGTGGACGATGACAATGCAGAAGCAGATCGCTAACATCGCCATATGCTAGAAAAGACAGCACCCTGTTTTATTCGATTACAATCGGAGTGGCAATCCGAATCCCCTTAATTAATAATAAAAGCACTTCTATGAGAAACGACACCTGAGCAGTTAGACGAATACACTGTAAGTTTACTATTATTAGTTTTATTACTATAGTTGTCCTATAGGCCTACATGTAGTATCAAGGCATGTTCAACATGTTTGACCGAATAACGCCCCGCAGTTTAAAGGCTACGCCCACTCAAAAACAGTAGCGTAACTAGGATTTTTCGTTTATGCATGTGGGTTTAAGTCTTTGAGCATGACAATCTTTAGCCGTAAATATAGCCTACAACGGCTTGATTTTGGTGGTTTTTTTGGGGGGGGGAGGGGTTCAGCTTCGTTTGGGGGCCTAAACCCCACAAGCCCAACGCTAGTTACGTCCCTGCTCAAAAGAATAGAATTTCAATGTAGGCTAAGTATAATAGTCTTTTCAGATTTTTCTGATGACATTTTAAAGTTTCCTCGTGACCCGTTCCGTAGACGATGTCTCTTCTAATCCTTCTTTGTATGATTATAAATTATGATGTTTATTCTTCCTATGAAAATCGAGTAATGTCAATGATAATTATAACGAATATGACAATGACCTTTTGGGGTCACAATGCTTTACTTTTTAAACCATTTTTGGCTGCACATAAGGGCTTTTACAACTGCACAAATCCATTTAGAACTGCGCTGTATTCATTAACCCCTTTACGGTGGAGCCCGGAATAACTCGGGCTCCGCTAACTCTCCCCAACTGTGCAGCCCGGGATATCTCGGGTTGCACCTTGGCCTATCCCCAACTGCATAATATAGCTGCCTTTCGCTTACTGTGGTGCCCGAGATAACTAGGGCTAATGGTAATAGCTGCAGACATTCGGAGGGGTGATGTTAGAACAGCAGAACAGCCTAACAGCGAACTAGACGACCTCGATTCAAGCCGTTGTCTGGTTGTCTGTAACCTTGACACAAATAGTGAAAGTACGCTAGTCGTAGAAAAAATGTCGCGTAAACGTGGTTTATCTGATGCGGAAATACAGCGTTTGATAGCAGAAAGTGACGATAGTTCATCATACTTTGATAGTGATGTTGATGCAGATTCAAGTAGCGATGATAATGACGATGATGCTGATAGTGATGATAGCCAACAAACTGTAGACTACGATTCTACTTCAGCGTTTGGCTGGTCGGAGAAGGATGTGCATCACCTTGTTTTGAGATGTATCACACTAAATATAACTATTGAGGGTACACCATACTCCTCTTGACAGTCCACAGAACTGGCTTCTTACTGTACTCTAATGACTAGTTTATATCGGAATAATACAATGAACATGCATGCCAGAAAATCGTTTTTTCCTCATAATCGTAGGAAACTGGTAAAAAATGTGAAAAAAATAAAAGTAAAATACAAGTAAAATAACGCAGTACATTATGCTTATAATAATTATAGAAACTCAAAAAAGGCTTTAACTCAATTTTTAAAAAAAAAAAAAATTCCACCGTTGGTGAAAGTTTTCAAAAATTTTATTCCACCGTAAAGGGGTTAAAGATTTTGAAAGAAAATTAAATGATTCTTTTATGTTATGTTTACGAATTCTGTTTGAACTTTCTATTTGTCACAAACTATATATTATGCCTACTGCCGCCTACAACATTATTATGTAAATAGTGATGGGACACTCAAGTTAACAAACAATAAAGAACAAAGATATGAATTGAATTATTATAGTGAATAGACCTACTGCCTAGACCTCGTCCAATGCCTGACTCCAGGCCCGCCGACATTTCCTCCCCCCTTGAACTCCCTTTTCGGCGGGCCTCCCTGATTTCACTCACCTCATCCAGCCTTCATAGTGAAGCCAACGATTGCGTAATTCAATCATCAGGTATGTTTCTACTTTGCGAGGAAAATCAGATTTTACTGTCTATTATAATTATAGAAATACTTGAAGCGGTTGCGTTTGGCGGAAGTAAATCTACCGCGCTTAAAATTATCAAGATGACCAATACAGAAGAAGATATTCCAGTAGAATTTACCCCTATCTATTTTACAAAGAACGCTAACATGAATACAAAAAAGGAAAGTAGGCCATAGGCTTCGTGACGTCATGGTTGCCAAGTGAGCTGATAACGCTGAGACAGACAATTAATAAATTGTATTCCTTTAGCGCTATTTCTCCGGAGCAAGTAATAAAGTTTGTTCGAAATAATTGTAGTTTTATGTTACGGTGGTCGTTTGAAACATCTTATTCTGATATCTTGAATTCCTATTGGTAGTATTTATGAATGTATATCTTGGTCGACTGGGTGATTGTCGAAGCCTAAATCGTACTTCTCCCCGTGCGTTAACGACTTGCGCTGGTTCCTGTTGCACGGCTTCGAAGTATATAAATATCTTGCCTGTTGTAAGATGTACTCCAATCATAAACATGAAGTCACAACTCCACATTAATTTTTTTCGGCGCCATCTTCTTCGTTGTTACTATTATGATGTGCGTGAATCATACGCTAAGGATGCACATTTTTATCTGTGTATTTGTTTTACCTGTATCGATTGAACTACAGATAAACAAAGACACATTTGTTTTGAACATCTCTCGATCTATATGTCCCTATGTCTGCCTGTCTGTTTGTCTATCGGTTTATCTGTATGTCCAGTATTCCACCGGTTTATCTGTATTTCCGTCTGTCCGTCCGTGTAGGCTATCCATCCATCCACCCACCCAACCACCCGTCCGCCCACCCATCCATCCATACATCCTTACGTCCGTCCATCCGTCTATCCATCCATCTTTCTATCCATCCATCCATCCATTCATCTATAATTATATTGCCTATTGCATAGCAGTTCTTTCTTCGTACTAAGTAAGATATTACCGTCAACAATTAGGAAAACGCTATTGAAACTGAAGCAAGTTTGAAGCATTAAATTTTAATAATCGCACAGAAAACGTATAACCACTCAGAGTAAAGTAAGCTACGACGCGGCTGAAGAGAGCGTCCCAATGTAAAGTAAGCAAAAATATCATTATATCATTATATACGATTAGCAAATGGTTACAGAGTTTCCCAGTAAAATATCCTAATTACAAGAAATGGCTTTTCTCTCTCGAACATCTCGGAAGTTCCTTTGAATTACGTTGAGTATGATTGTCGATGAAGGCCGGAGAAGTCTTTTCTTCGTGAGAATCATTGCATCGGCTATTTCGCTGTTGTCTTGGTCCCTTTTGTCTTTGTTGGTTGGATTAATGGTGTCTTGAAGTAAACAGAAAATCCATTAATAATAAATTATAATCATTATTTCTGCTTAATTCGCGATGTCAGACTTCCATTTTCGTTAGTAGACAATATTAAATATGCACGGTTGCATTATTCTAGTAGCAAAAAGTATAACAATATGTATTCTGTACAATTTTTTTACAGAATTCTGTATTCTGTACAATTATTTTACAGAATACATATTGTAGGCCTAACTGTTATACTTTTTATATAGCGCACCTTCGAGGTAATCTAGTCAGAAGCGCTCCCAGTCCAACAACGGCTAAATAAGGCAGTTTTTAAGTGAGAAAGAAACATAGTGGTGTGACCTCTAGGCACAAGACGGAGTGCAACAGGGAGCCCATTCCAGGTTCTAGGGCCAGCCACTGAGAAAGAGCGCCGCTGTATTATAGCAGTTCGAGAAAGAGGGGATGCATACATCTCTATGTATAGCATAGGACTGTATATCCATGTGTGTGTGTATACACTAATTATAATAATTATGCATTGCAGATAATATACATAGGATTACGTTTGTCTCTCACCTTTTCATTTGGTACTGACTTCGTCTTTTGTCTATCACGTTGGTCCAGCTTGTATTTCACAATCCTTCAAGAAGTAGAAATAAAAATTGGTTTTTAATTCACCCAAAATTTCAAAGTTTAATTTGCTCGGATTTTAGTCTCGCATTATTCGAACCTGATTGTTTCAGATATCGGCGTCACGAGGAAATGCTATTCCGAACCGATATTTTTGTAATCAAATACAGTCATATATTAAACTATCATTTCCTATTCAACCCATCCAATCTTAGGGCCTACATGCTGCTCAGTCCTATCCTATACTATCCAATCGTGCCCCAGTGATATCCAATCTCATGCTATCCAATTATAACTTTTGCTGTTGAACTCCGTCTTGTGCCTATAAGTAACACCACTATGTTTGACAGCTAATTATGTGTCGTCCAGTCCAAGAATAGATAGATCACTAGACATGTTTTAAAAATGTACCTACACTTTTCTGACAGTACCAGTCCCAAGTCTGGAAAAGGGGGAGGGCGACACTAATCAACTTTGTTATAACACAGTGGTCGTTATACAGCAACAAGCTAATTGTAAATCCAGTTGGACTAAAAAGTCTTGGAGCCAAAGACAACTCAAGTCGTTCTGTAAGATATCACATGTGGTGGTAGTTTACACATTGTCTATTATACTTACATGGCGATTACGGTTATCTGCACGGAAACTGTGATCCCGATCGCGATTTGAAGCAAAAGACTTGGACCTTCGTGTTCCTTACCAGCCTCTGAAAAATCATGGAAAATATCAGCTAGAAATCAAAGAAATACATTACGTGTACGGTGTACGTTATTATTCAATGTCTCATGGAGCACTTAAAATAAAATACTAAGATGAAATTGAAGACGACGACGACGATGATGCTTAATAGGGTTGGTCCATCGAAGATGACAATTTCTGGGACCACCCAAATTAGGTTGGCCGAAAAATCAAGGAGGATATTATATTAAAGGAAATACATCACGTGTAAGTCATTAAAAGTTCTTTGTGCACTCAAAATTTAAGACAAAATTAACTTAAAGACGACGATTATATTATTGTACCTCTGTATCGTATCGTACCTCTCCAGTGTCTCCACTTCACCAACCCAAAGCATTTCTAACTGCCCTCTAAAGCGTTTAATTGCACAGTTAATGTAGGTAATGGTCTTAGATTTGAGATTACTAAGGGTCAATTGTATGCGTTTCTAATAATAGGAATGGCATCTTTGCGACTCTCCATTCGCTTCCCCAAGACTCTGCTGGCTTTTCCTGCCGTCTTCTCAAGACTTTTTTCCTTGACAAGGCCTGGGTTGGGAGCGCCTCTGGGTAGATATATGTTGAAAGGGCGCTGTATGTGATTGATAGATTCAGTAGGACTTTTTAATTTTTAAACATTTGTCGAAGAAAACAACAATTGAACAGTCTATGTTATAAATATACGGTAACCTGTTATAACCGTGGGGAGCGATGCTGTAGTGGTGGCGTCGTTGCCTTGGAGCCGGAATGTTCGAGGTTCGAATCTACCTTAAGTCGCCGCGTAAGGACCTTGGGCAAGTCCTTCACTCACAATTGCTCAGCGCTTCGGCGTGAAATTCCGATGCAGTGTCCGCTCTGTATTCAGGAGCGTCTCTGAGTAGCGGGAGATTGAAGGGACGCTATAACAAGTGCAAATACAAACAAACAAACAAATAAACTAAAGATATTAGAGAATGCTAATTATTAATGCTGTTATACTATCCATAATTTGTTTATGGTCTCAGTTATCACAGAAGCATTACCTGCTGCGTTTCCAGTGCTCGCGGAAGGAGTCGTATTAGCTGGTGAAGCGGTTGGGACATCACTGAGCTCATCCTTTCCCTTTTCATCACCAGACCAATTTCCGTTCGTAGGGCCAGCGAAGGACACCAATGAGTGATTGCCAATTTCCTCTTTCGGGGTTGCCACTGGTTCATCTTCATATTCATCCTCAATTTCCTGCTTTTTGGTCACTTCAAATTTCGGTTCGTTAGTCGCAGAAGATGGGAAATTATCTGTGGAATTATCTGTCTCCTCAACCCTCGGTTCTACAGTCACAGAAGCTGTGAAATTATCTGTGGAATTATCAGTCTCATCAACCTTCGGTTCTATAGTCAATGATGATGTGGAACTATCTGTGGAAATATCTGTCTCCTCAACATTCGGTTCTATAGTCACAGAAGATGTGGAATTATCTGTGGAATTATCTGTCTCCTCAACCTTCGGTTCTATAGTCACAGATGATGTGGAATTATCTGTGGAATTATCTGTCTCCTCAACCTTCGGTTCTATAGTCACAGATGATGTGGAATTATCTGTGGAATTATCTGTCTCCTCAACCTTCGGTTCTATAGTCACAGATGATGTGGAATTATCTGTGGAACTATCTGTCTCCTCAACCTTCGGTTCTATAGTAACAGAAGATATGGAGTTCTTTGTGGAATTATCTGTCTCCTCAACCTTCGGTTCTATAGTAACAGAAGATGTGGAATTATCTGTGGAATTATCTGTCTCCTCAACCTTTGGTTCTATAGTCACAGAAGATGCGGAATTATCTGTGGAATTTTCGATCTTTTCAACATTCATTTCGTTAGTCACAGAAGTTGTGGAATTATCTGTGGAATTACCTGTCTCCTCAACCTTCGGTTCTATAGTCACAGAAGATGTGGAATTATTTGTGGAATTACCTGTCTTTCGAGCTTTCTGTTCCCTAGTCATAAAAGATGTGGAATTATTTGTGGAATTATCTGTCTCTTCAACCTTCAGTTCTTTAATCACAAAAGATGTGGAATTATTTGTGGAATTACCTGTCTTTCGAGCTTTCTGTTCTTTAGTCACAAAAGATGTAGAATTGGCTGTCTTTTCAACTTTCCGTTTTTTACTCACAATAGATGTAGAATTATTTGTGGAATTATCTGTCTGTTCAACCTTCCGTTCTTTAGTCACAAAAGATGTTGAATTATCTGTCTTTTCAACTTTCGGTTCTTTAATCACAAAAGATGTGGAATTATCTGTCTTTTCAACTTTCGGTTCTTTAATCACAAACGATGTGGAATTATTTGTGGAATTATCTGTCTTTTCAACCTTCCGTTCTTTAGTCACAAAAGATGTGGAATTATTTGTGGAATTACCTGTTTTTCGAGCTTTCTGTTCCCTAGTCATAAAAGATGTGGAATTATTTGTGGAATTATCTGTCTTTTCAACCTTCCGTTCTTTAGTCACAAAAGATGTGGAAATATTTGTAGAATTACCTGTCTTTCGAGCTTTCTGTTCTTTAGTCACAAAAGATGTAGAATTGGCTGTCTTTTCAACTTTCCGTTTTTTACTCACAATAGATGTGGAATTATTTGTGGGATTATCTGTCTTTTCAACCTTCCGTTCTTTAGTCACAAAAGATGTGGAATTATCTGTCTTTTCAACCTTCGCTTCTTTAGTCACAAAAGATGTGGAATTATTTGTGGAATTACCTGTTTTTCGAGCTTTCTGTTCTTTAGTCACAAAAGATGTAGAATTGGCTGTCTTTTCAATTTTCGGTTTTTTAGTCACAAAAGATGTGGAATTATCTGTCTTTTCAACCTTCGGTTTTTTAGCCACAAAAGATGTGGAATTATTTGTAGAATTACCTGTCTTTCGAGCTTTCTGTTCTTTAGTCACAAAAGATGTAGAATTGGCTGTCTTTTCAACTTTCCGTTTTTTACTCACAATAGATGTGGAATAATTTGTGGAATTATCTGTCTTTTCAACCTTCCGTTCTTTAGTCACAAACGATGTTGAATTATCTGTCTTTTCAACTTTCGGTTCTTTAGTCACAAAAGATGTGGAATTATCTGTCTTTTCAACTTTCGGTTCTTTAATCACAAAAGATGTGGAATTATTTGTGGAATTATCTGTCTCCTCAACCTTCGGTTCTATAGTCACAGAAGATGTGGAATTATCTGTGGAATTATCTGTCTCCTCAACCTTCGGTTCTATAGTCACAGATGATGTGGAATTATCTGTGGAATTATCTGTCTCCTCAACCTTCGGTTCTATAGTCACAGATGATGTGGAATTATCTGTGGAATTATCTGTCTCCTCAACCTTCGGTTCTATAGTCACAGATGATGTGGAATTATCTGTGGAATTATCTGTCTCCTCAACCTTCGGTTCTATAGTCACAGATGATGTGGAATTATCTGTGGAACTATCTGTCTCCTCAACCTTCGGTTCTATAGTAACAGAAGATATGGAGTTCTTTGTGGAATTATCTGTCTCCTCAACCTTCGGTTCTATAGTAACAGAAGATGTGGAATTATCTGTGGAATTATCTGTCTCCTCAACCTTTGGTTCTATAGTCACAGAAGATGCGGAATTATCTGTGGAATTTTCGATCTTTTCAACATTCATTTCGTTAGTCACAGAAGTTGTGGAATTATCTGTGGAATTACCTGTCTCCTCAACCTTCGGTTCTATAGTCACAGAAGATGTGGAATTATTTGTGGAATTACCTGTCTTTCGAGCTTTCTGTTCCCTAGTCATAAAAGATGTGGAATTATTTGTGGAATTATCTGTCTCTTCAACCTTCAGTTCTTTAATCACAAAAGATGTGGAATTATTTGTGGAATTACCTGTCTTTCGAGCTTTCTGTTCTTTAGTCACAAAAGATGTAGAATTGGCTGTCTTTTCAACTTTCCGTTTTTTACTCACAATAGATGTAGAATTATTTGTGGAATTATCTGTCTGTTCAACCTTCCGTTCTTTAGTCACAAAAGATGTTGAATTATCTGTCTTTTCAACTTTCGGTTCTTTAATCACAAAAGATGTGGAATTATCTGTCTTTTCAACTTTCGGTTCTTTAATCACAAACGATGTGGAATTATTTGTGGAATTATCTGTCTTTTCAACCTTCCGTTCTTTAGTCACAAAAGATGTGGAATTATTTGTGGAATTACCTGTTTTTCGAGCTTTCTGTTCCCTAGTCATAAAAGATGTGGAATTATTTGTGGAATTATCTGTCTTTTCAACCTTCCGTTCTTTAGTCACAAAAGATGTGGAAATATTTGTAGAATTACCTGTCTTTCGAGCTTTCTGTTCTTTAGTCACAAAAGATGTAGAATTGGCTGTCTTTTCAACTTTCCGTTTTTTACTCACAATAGATGTGGAATTATTTGTGGGATTATCTGTCTTTTCAACCTTCCGTTCTTTAGTCACAAAAGATGTGGAATTATCTGTCTTTTCAACCTTCGCTTCTTTAGTCACAAAAGATGTGGAATTATTTGTGGAATTACCTGTTTTTCGAGCTTTCTGTTCTTTAGTCACAAAAGATGTAGAATTGGCTGTCTTTTCAATTTTCGGTTTTTTAGTCACAAAAGATGTGGAATTATCTGTCTTTTCAACCTTCGGTTTTTTAGCCACAAAAGATGTGGAATTATTTGTAGAATTACCTGTCTTTCGAGCTTTCTGTTCTTTAGTCACAAAAGATGTAGAATTGGCTGTCTTTTCAACTTTCCGTTTTTTACTCACAATAGATGTGGAATAATTTGTGGAATTATCTGTCTTTTCAACCTTCCGTTCTTTAGTCACAAACGATGTTGAATTATCTGTCTTTTCAACTTTCGGTTCTTTAGTCACAAAAGATGTGGAATTATCTGTCTTTTCAACTTTCGGTTCTTTAATCACAAAAGATGTGGAATTATTTGTGGAATTATCTGTCTCCTCAACCTTCGGTTCTATAGTCACAGAAGATGTGGAATTATCTGTGGAATTATCTGTCTCCTCAACCTTCGGTTCTATAGTCACAGATGATGTGGAATTATCTGTGGAATTATCTGTCTCCTCAACCTTCGGTTCTATAGTCACAGATGATGTGGAATTATCTGTGGAATTATCTGTCTCCTCAACCTTCGGTTCTATAGTAACAGAAGATATGGTGTTCTTTGTGGAATTTTCTGTCTCCTCAACCTTCAGTTCTATAGCCACAGACGATGTGGAACTATTTGTGGAATTACCTGTCTTTCGAGCTTTCTGTTCTTTAGTCACAAAAGATGTGGAATTATTTGTGGAATTACCTGTCTTTCTAGCTTTCTGTTCCTTAGTTACAAAAGATGTGGAATTATTTGTGGAATTACCTGTCTTTCGAGCTTTCTGTTCTTTAGTCACAAAAGATGTAGAATTGGCTGTCTTTTCAACTTTCGGTTCTTTAATCACAAAAGATGTGGAATTATTTGTGGAATTATCTGTCTTTTCAATTTTCGGTTCTTTAGTCACAAAAGATGTGGAATTATCTGTCTTTTCAACCTTTGGTTCTTTAGCCACAAAAGATGTGGAATTATTTGTAGAATTACCTGTCTTTCGAGCTTTCTGTTCTTTAGTCACAAAAGATGTAGAATTGGCTGTCTTTTCAACTTTCCGTTTTTTACTCACAATAGATGTGGTATTATTTGTGGAATTATCTGTCTTTTCAACCTTCCGTTCTTTAGTCACAAAAGATGTTGAATTAACTGTCTTTTCAACTTTCGGTTCTTTAGTCACAAAAGATGTGGAATCATCTGTCTTTTCAACTTTCGGTTCTTTAATCACAAAAGATGTGGAAATATTTGTGGAATTATCTGTCTCCTCAACCTTCGGTTCTATAGTCACAGAAGATGTGAAAAAATCTGTGGAATTATCTGTCTCCTCAACCTTCGGTTCTATAGTCACAGATGATGTGGAATTATCTGTGGAATTATCTGTCTCCTCAACCTTCGGTTCTATAGTCACAGATGATGTGGAATTATCTGTGGAATTATCTGTCTCCTCAACCTTCGGTTCTATAGTAACAGAAGATATGGTGTTCTTTGTGGAATTTTCTGTCTCCTCAACCTTCAGTTCTATAGTAACAGACGATGTGGAATTATTTGTGGAATTGCCTGTCTTTCGAGCTTTCTGTTCTTTAGTCACAAAAGATGCGGAATTATTTGTGGAATTACCTGTCTTTCGAGCTTTCTGTTCCTTAGTTACAAAAGATGTGGAATTATTTGTGGAATTACCTGTCTTTCGAGCTTTCTGTTCTTTAGTCACAAAAGATGTAGAATTGGCTGTCTTTTCAACTTTCCGTTTTTTACTCACAATAGATGTGGAATTATTTGTGGAATTAACTGTCTTTTCAACCTTCCGTTCTTTAGTCACAAAAGATGTGGAATTATCTGTCTTTTCAACCTTCGGTTCTTTAGTCACAAAAGATGTGGAATTATTTGTGGAATTACCTGTTTTTCGAGCTTTCTGTTCTTTAGTCACAAAAGATGTAGAATTGGCTGTCTTTTCAACTTTCGGTTCTTTAATCACAAAAGATGTGGAATTATTTGTGGAATTATCTGTCGTTTCAATTTTCGGTTCTTTAGTCACAAAAGATGTGGAATTATCTGTCTTTTCAACCTTCGGTTCTTTAGCCACAAAAGATGTGGAAGTATTTGTAGAATTACCTGTCTTTCGAGCTTTCTGTTCTTTAGTCACAAAAGATGTAGAATTGGCTGTCTTTTCAACTTTCCGTTTTTTACTCATAATAGATGTGGAATTATTTGTGGAATTATCTGTCTTTTCAACCTTCCGTTCTTTAGTCACAAAAGATGTTGAATTATCTGTCTTTTCAACTTTCGGTTCTTTAGTCACAAAAGATGTTGAATTATCTGTCTTTTCAACGTTCGGTTCTTTCATCACAAAAGATGTGGAATTATCTGTCTTTTCAACTTTCGGTTCTTTAATCACAAAAGATGTGGAATTATTTGTGGAATTACCTGTCTTTCGAGCTTTTTGTTCTTTAGTCACAAAAGATGTGGAATTATTTGTGGAATTATCTGTCTTTTTACCCTTCCGTTCTTTAGTCACAAAAGATGTGGAATTATTTGTGGAATTACCTGTCTTTCGAGCTTTCTGTTCTTTAGTCACAAAAGATGTGGAATTATTTGTGGAATTATCTGTCTTTTCAACCTTCCGTTCTTTAGTCACAAAAGATGTGGAATTATTTGTGGAATTACCTGTCTTTCGAGCTTTCTGTTCTTTAGTCACAAAAGATGTGGAATTATTTGTGGAATTACCTGTCTTTCGAGCTTTCTGTTCTTTAGTCACAAAAGATGTAGAATTGGCTGTCTTTTCAACTTTCCGTTTTTTACTCCCAATAGATGTGGAATTATTTGTGGAATTATCTGTCTTTTCAACCTTCCGTTCTTTAGTCACAAAAGATGTGGAATTATCTGTCTTTTCAACTTTCGGTTCTTTAATCACAAAAGATGTGGAGTTATCTGTCTTTTCAACTTTCGGTTGTTTAATCACAAAAGATGTGGAATTATTTGTGGAATTATCTGTCTTTTCAACCTTCCGTTCTTTAGTCACAAAAGATGTGGAATTATTTGTGGAATTACCTGTCTTTCGAGCTTCCTGTTCTTCAGTCACAGAAGATGTAGAATTGGCTGTCTTTTCAACTTTCCGTTTTTTACTCACAATAGATGTGGAATTATTTGTGGAACTATCTGGCTTTTCAACCTTCGGTTCTTTAGTCACAAAAGATGTGGAATTATTTGTGGAATTACCTGTCTTTCGAGCTTTCTGTTCTTTAGTCACAAAAGATGTAGAATTGGCTGTCTTTTCAACCTTCAGTTCTTTAGTCAGAACAGATGTAGAATATGGCCTTTCTGTCTTTTCAACTTTCAGTTCTTTATTTACAAAAGATGTGGAATTATCTGTCTTTTCAATTTTCGGTTCTGTAGTCAGAAAAGACGTGGAGTTATCTGTCTTTTCAATTTTCTGTTCTTGAGTTACAGAATACGTGGTTTTATTCGTCGTTTCAATTTTCTCTTGTTTCGCTCCAGGTGACTTTGGATTTTCTGTCTGTTCAAATTTGGTGTTTTGAGTACTGGTAAGAAAAGACGTTAGTTCATTCGCGTTTCCTATTTTCGATTCTTGTGCCACAGAAGACGTCTTTTTAGTTGTCTGTGGCGTAGTCACAGAAGACATTTTCTTTTCTGAATTTTGAATTTTCAGTTCAAAAGTGACAGAAGATTCTTGAGACACAAAAGACGTGGGTTTATCTGTGACTCCTGCTTTCAGCTCTTGAATCACAACAGAGGTGGGTTCATCTGTCTTTTCAGTTTTTGATTCCTGAGTCACAAGTGCACCCTTTTTCCAGTCGAATAATGGAACCAACTCGAACGTGGCATTTTCCGCCCCTTCATTTGTCCATTCCTGAGTCACAAAAGAATTAGGTCCTTTCACCGTTTTAAAATTCAGAAGCGGAACCAAAACAAATGTTGTTTTATCCGGCATCTCAACTGTCTCAAAAATCCAGGATTTTTGTGTCTTACCAGTTTTCTGTTCTTGAGTCGTAAAAGAAGTGGCTTTATCCGTGATTCCAATATTCTGTTTTCCTGTACCAGAAAACGTAGGTTCATCCGCTTTTAAAATTTTCGATTCTTGAGTCAAAGAAGAGTTTGTCTTACTCGCGTTTTTAATTTTCTGTTCTTCAGCCAACATTGACGTCGGCTTATCGGTATTTTCAGTTGTCGGTTCTTGACTAACAGAAAACGTGGATTTATCAACCTGTTCAATCTTCGGTTCTTTAGTCACAAAAGATGTGGGTTTATCTGTCTTTTCAATTTTCTGTTCTTTAGTCGAAAGAGATGTTGGTTTATCTGTCTTTTCAACTTTCTGTTCTTTAGTCGAAAGAGATGTGGGTTTATCTGTCTTTTCAACTTTCTGTTCTTTAGTCGAAAGAGATGTGGGTTTATCTGTCTTTTCAATTTTCGGTTCTTTAGTCGAAAGAGATGTGGGTTTATCTGTCTTTTCAACTTTCTGTTCTTTAGTCGAAAGAGATGTGGGTTTATCTGTCTTTTCAACCTTCTGTTCTTTAGTCGAAAGAGATGTGGGTTTATCTGTCTTTTCAATTTTCTGTTCTTTAGTCGAAAGAGATGTGGGTTTATCTGTCTTTTCAACTTTCTGTTCTTTAGCCGAAAGAGATGTGGGTTTATCTGTCTTTTCAGTTTTCTGTTCTTTAGTCGAAAGAGATGTGGGTTTATCTGTCTTTTCAATTTTCGGTTCTTTAGTCGAAAGAGATGTGGGTTTATCAGTCTTTTCAACCTTCTGTTCTTTAGTCGAAAGAGATGTGGGTTTATCTGTCTTTTCAATTTTCGGTTCTTTAGTCGAAAAAGATGTGGGTTTATATGTATTTTCAGTTTTCTGTTCTTTAGTCGAAAGAGATGTTGGTTTATCTGTCTTTTCAATTTTCTGTTCTTTAGTCGAAAGAGATGTGGGTTTATCTGTCTTTTCAACCTTCTGTTCTTTAGTCGAAAGAGATGTGGGTTTATCTGTCTTTTCAATTTTCGGTTCTTTAGTCGAAAGAGATGTGGGTTTATCTGCATTTTCAACTTTCTGTTCTTTAGTCGAAAGAGATGTGGGTTTATCTATCTTTTCAACTTTCTGTTCTTTAGTCGAAAGAGATGTGGGTTTATCTGTCTTTTCAAATATCTGTTCTTTAGTCGAAAGAGATGTGGGTTTATCTGTCTTTTCAATTTTCGGTTCTTTAGTCGAAAGAGATGTGGGTTTATCTGTATTTTCAGTTTTCTGTTCTTTAGTCGAAAGAGATGTGGGTTTATCTGTCTTTTCGACCTTCTGTTCTTTAGTCGAAAGAGATGTGGGTTTATCTGTCTTTTCAATTTTCTGTTCTTTAGTCCAAAGAGATGTGGGTTTTTCTGTCTTTTCAATTTTCTGTTCTTTAGTCGAAAGAGATGTGGGTTTATCTGTCTTTTCAATTTTCTGTTCTTTAGTCGAAAGAGATGTGGGTTTATCTGTTTTTTCAATTTTCGGTTCTTTAGTCGAAAGAGATGTGGGTTGATCTGTCTTTTCAATTTTTTGTTCTTTAGTCGAAAGAGATGTGGGTTTATCTATCTTTTCAACTTTCTGTTCTTTAGTCGAAAGAGATGTGGGTTTATCTGTCTTTTCAACTTTCTGTTCTTTAGTCGAAAGAGATGTGGGTTTATCTGTCTTTTCGACCTTCTGTTCTTTAGTCGAAAGAGATGTGGGTTTATCTGTCTTTTCAATTTTCTGTTCTTTAGTCGAAAGAGATGTGGGTTTATCTGTCTTTTCAATTTTCTGTTCTTTAGTCGAAAGAGATGTGGGTTTATCTGTCTTTTCAATTTTCTGTTCTTTAGTCGAAAGAGATGTGGGTTTATCTGTCCTTTCAACTTTCTGTTCTTTAGTCGAAAGAGATGTTGGTTTATCTGTCTTTTCAATTTTCGGTTCTTTAGTCGAAAGAGATGTGGGTTTATCTGTCTTTTCAACCTTCTGTTCTTTAGTCGAAAGAGATGTGGGTTTATCTGTCTTTTCAATTTTCGGTTCTTTAGTCGAAAGAGATGTGGGTTTATCTGTCTTTTCAATTTTCTGTTCTTTAGTCGAAAGAGATGTGGGTTTATCTGTCTTTTCAACTTTCTGTTCTTTAGTCGAAAGAGATGTGGGTTTATCTGTCTTTTCAACTTTCTGTTCTTTAGTCGAAAGAGATGTGGGTTTATCTGTCTTTTCAACCTTCTGTTCTTTAGTCGAAAGAGATGTGGGTTTATCTGTCTTTTCAATTTTCTGTTCTTCAGTCGAAAGAGATGTGGGTTTATCTGTCTTTTCAATTTTCTGTTCTTTAGTCGAAAGAGATGTGGGTTTATCTGTCTTTTCAATTTTCTGTTCTTTAGTCGAAAGAGATGTGGGTTTATCTGTCTTTTCATTTTTCGGTTCTTTAGTCGAAAGAGATGTGGATTTATCTGTCTTTTCAACTTTCTGTTCTTTAGTCGAAAGAGATGTGGGTTTATCTGTCTTTTCAATTTTCTGTTCTTTAGTCGAAAGAGATGTGGGTTTATCTGTCTTTTCAGTTTTCGGTTCTTTAGTCGAAAGAGATGTGGGTTTATATGTCTTTTCAATTTTCTGTTCTTTAGTCGAAAGAGATGTGGGTTTATCTGTCTTTTCAACATTCTGTTCTTTAGTCGAAAGAGATGTGGGTTTATCTGTCTTTTCAATTTTTTGTTCTTCCTCAGTCACAAACGACATGTGTCCATTCACATTTTCAAATTTCCTTAACGGTGGAAGCAAAACAAATGGTTTTTTATACTCTATTTCAGTTTCCAACTTTTGTGTCGTAAAAGAACTGGTTTCATGTGTCTTTCCAAATACCTGTTCTTGAGTGTTAAAAGAAGTCGCTTTATTCGTGTTTTCACTGTTCTGTTCTCGAGTCCCAGAAAACGTGGGTTCATCCGTTTTACCATTTTTTGATTCCTGAGTCAGAAAAGACGTTGGTTTATCCGTCTTTTCATTGTTCGGTTTTAGAGTCGTAGAAGACGTAGAGTTCTGTATCGTTTCAATTTTCCCTCTTTTGGTGTCCTGTGACGTATCGTTATCTTTCTGGTTATTCCTAACTGTTCCGGCCGCCTTCTTGATTCTTCGACGGGCTGGGTAAGATGTCTCACGTCTCTTTCTCCTTGACTTATTTCGCCTCTCAAAACCAGCCACCATTGCGACTCCTCCTCCTACTTCATCTTTTCCTAATGACGGATCACTGAAATTTGTTACTTCAGCAATTGCTTTTTTATCCGTCCCTACGACGGTGACATTGGAAAATGTCACAGTCGAATTATTGTGCTCATCCTTTCCAAAGCTGTTGTTCTTGGTTGGATATTTCTTCATTTCATACCTCGTCAGAAAACTTGAAAGCGTTCTGAAAAACTGTTCGATCCGGTTGTCCCCCTTTTGATTGGTTCGCGTCTCACCTCTACTCAATGATTTATAATCTTCAGCGATGAATTCTGGAGGTTTTGTCGCAGTCTCCTGCACTAATTGCCTCAACAAGTTTCGGTGTCTATGTGTCATATGATTGTGTCGGACAACAGAGACATCTATTTTGTTTTCTCTGCCGTTGATGATAATTTTTCTTAATGAAACATTCGGGTTACGATCCTTGGCGTGGAGGTTTAGCTGCGTCGACAATTCGACTTCATCGTTGGGATTAGCAAGATCAAGATTGGAGTCGTTTTTCGGATCATTTCTCAGTTTCCGTCTCATAAACTTCAGTGTCCTGTCTGCAAAATCTCTCTCAGTATTGCTGATCCGGGCGACATTTGCGGGAACGTTACTCGATGTTTCAGTCTTTGTAATGTATCTGAGATTACTTTTAGATAATGACGAGAGAACGTTTTCCTCTCGTCCTGCATGAATTTTCCTTCTACGGTTGGGTCCTAACGTTCCTGTCAACGGCGCTGCCACCAGCAATGATCTCGCATAGTTTAAACCTTCCTCCGCTTTCTCTGGCATGTCGTGAGCGCTGCTGCGAGCACCTTTTAACCGGACATACTGTCTGTGAATTGGCATTCGCTTGGGGTGACGAAAAACGACTTTATCTGCGAATTCGAAGGCTTCCTTGGACTGTAGCGTATCACCGAGTGCGTGGACGATGACAATGCAGAAACAGATCGCTAACATCGCCATATGCTAGAAAAGACAGCACCCGATTTTTTCAATTGCTATCTAAGTGGTTTTGATCAAACCAAAAGTGGTGCACAACAGTCAGAAATTCAGAATAACACAATAGTTATTTGAGGGTCAGTTAGCGAATTGTTTAGCATCGGGTGGACTGAACGACCACACTAACTCTAATTCTAACCCTTATCGACCTTCACAACGCCTATTCTGAACTATACCCAGCCCTCACTGCGCCTAACCTGACCCTAACCGAAACATTGGTACGCCGATACTATTATAGTTATGCTTACCATATGCCTACAATACAATACAATAAAGGATTGAAATGAATAGGCCCTAATCACCTCTACTTCCACCTCATCATTGCCAGCTTCTACTCACCTCGGCATGCCCTCACCTCATCCAACCTTCACAGTGAAGCCGATGACTGCGTAATTCATTCATCCGTTATGTTTCTACGTTGCGAGGAAAATCAGATTTCACCGTCTATAATTATAATTATAGAAATACTTGAAGCGGTTGCGTTTGTCGGAAGTAAAACTACCGCGCTTAAAATTATCCGAATGGCCAAGTCAGAAGAATATATTCCAGTGGAAATTACTCCTCTCTATTTTACAAGGAACTCTAATAACATGATGCAAAAAAGTAAAGCATGCGTGACGTCACGGTTGCCATGTGAACTGAAAACGTTGAGACAGACTATTAATTGAACGCCTTTAGTGCTATTTCTCCGAGATAATAATAATTTGTTTAAAATGATTTCAGTTGTATGTTACGACGGTCATTCGAAACATAATACTATTATTCCAATAATTTGGATTCTCTATAATTGGCGGTTTGTAATACTGTGTATGTCTTTCTTGGTGGACTGGGTGATTTTTCGAAACCGAAATCGTACTTCTCCCCGTGCGTTGACGACTTGTATTGGTTCCTGTTGCACGGCTTCGAAGCATAATATGCTTTGAAGCAATGCAACAAGAACGACGGACAAGTAGCTCTGCATAAATGCGTTGTTTATGATTGGAATTCCTCCTACAAGTTACAACTGTCGAAATCATCTGGTCACCTAGTGCCGTCAGCTCTTGGAGTTCTGGCGATAGTTACGATGTATCCTCTCCAGTGTTTCCTCTCTCTTGTCGCATTTCTTAGCGCCTCCAAGCTCATACCAGACTTCTCGTGTAGGCCTATTTTAACCATCCATTTCTTCAAATAGTATTATAGAATATAATAATGAGGAATTCCAATCATGAAATACACATTTGTCGTCGTCATCATCTTCATCAGGACTTTTTTAAACGTGCTCCAAAGCAACGACGCCGTGCACCCCTACACCACCGCGCCCCACATTGCCTTGGCAATACTAAGTCTTGCTTCCATAGCAGACACGTGCAGTAAGACCCACTATACATTGTAATGGGCATTGACATATCAAGTTGGAAGAACGGTCCGTTTTTACGAATGCCGTGACTCCAGGGTGTACTGGATTAGGCTACATGCAACAGCCAACAGAAGATGCTTTGCAATCTCTAACGACCACGTTTTTGTTTGTTTCTTTTCGTGTGCACTTGTTATAGCGCCCCTTGTAGATTACTACTCAGAGGCGCTGCCGAGTGCAGAAATGAACATACCCACTACATCACCGCGCCCCACGTCCTCACATTTGCAAGGCTAACAATACATGTTACATGTTACTACAGTAGTAATCATGTGCCTTCATTCTACAGCCAACTCCGGATGATGCTTTTCAGCCCCTCAGACAGTAAAGACTTATCTCATGTCAATCATGATTTACCGTGACAGGTGCTTGTAAAAATTCCCCAAATACAGTATATTAAGTAAAGATTATATATCATGGGATACGATCTTTAGGGAACGAGTTTACTTGTCTGCAATCAGCACCACCTTGCGCATGCGCGTTGTTTCTTTTCTTATGTGCCGACCACCATCATCAGTCAAAACTTTTAAAATCAATAACAAAACTAAAAAACAAAACAGATGAACGTCGCAAAAACAAAAATAACGGATGCAAACGCAATCATAATTATATCGAACACAGTATTTGCACGGTGTATAATATAATTATTATAAACGAATGGGTTAATTGATTGATCTGGAGCGGAGGGGGCGAACGGCTGACGTTACACTACTCGAGCATCGGTTCACACAAACACAATCACTCACACAAACACGTCCATGCCTCTTACGAGTTTGGATACATCCAGAACATAATTATTAATCCTTCTCGAAGCTACTGAATAAAAATTAAGGCCTATAATTACACAGCCCGATCCCACGCGGATTACATTCGTTCGTCCACTCCAGTAGGAATAGTTAGTTGCGCGGCGAAGTAGAATAAAAAGAGGAAGACCCTGATTTTACTGTCGCCCAAAAGTTCGCGGCGGCACGGCTTCTCTTATCATCACTTTGCTGAGGACATGCTAGAGGCGGCGCTCGACGCAGAACCTGAAATGCCCGACTGTGCGCTAGACGCCGCGGACGTCGCTGAAGTTGCAGGGCCCGTCGTAGCCAAGGACGGCGCCGCCGTGCTTGCCGGTACTGCCGGATTAGCGCCTATCGGAGTCCCGTCCGGCTTCAAAGCGTGGGAAGGTGCAGCGCCGGCTGCTCCCATCGGCGCAGATGGTGCGATACCCGCTTTCGTCGGGGCGCCGAACGCCGATAACGGGATAGGGGCTCCTGCTGCTCCGGGTGCTGCTCCGGGTGCTGCTCCGGGTGGTGCTACGGGTGCTGCTGCGCCACCGGGTGGAACTGGACCGGTTCCTGGCATCGGCGGCGGGCCTCCTGGTGTATTGGGAGGCGCTCCTGGTCCCGGTGGGGCTCCTGGCTTCGCCGCGTTATTCGTTAGAACCATTCCTACGTTCGCTGCGACTTCCTTTGTCTTTTTTAATCCCTTGTCGGACGGCTTCTTGTCCGTCTTCAGAGGAGCCTGGATTGGAAAACAGGCATCGATAATAATGCTGGTGCTGGTGGTGGTGGTAGTGGTGATGGTTGTGGTGGTGGTGGTGGGGGTGGTGGTGGTTGTGGCGGTGGTGGTGGGGGTGCTGGTGGTGGTGGTGGTAGTGGTGATGGTTGTGGTGGTGGTGGTGGTGGGGGTGGTCGTGGTGGTGGTGGTCGTCGTGATGGTGTTGGTGGTGGTGGTGATGGTGGTGGTCGGGGTGGGGGTGGCGGTGGGGGCGACGGCGACGGTGAGGGTGACGACTACGATGACGATGACGATGACGATGATGATGATGATGATGACGTTGATGATGATGATGATGACGATGACGATGATGATGATGACGATGATGATGATGATGATTCAATTGCTTACATGTTTACCAAAAAACCGCCATTGCATCTTGTTTTTTCTTAACTATTACTACATTGCATGTTATAATAATGAATTTGTTTTCGGTAAATAGTCAATTAGCCATCCCATAACCCCGATTGCTCCCTTTTGGTAGCCGATTGCTCCATAATATACTCAGTGATGTACGGTACTGTAACAGTGTATCGTCGCAAGATATAAACTACAATTTGTTAATCACCGCATGCAACTTAAGCTTACTAATTATTGCAGATGTATTATTGCCAGTCTATTTTTGTTTATGGGTCAATAAACAAACTGAATTGAATTGAAAATTTCAATTCAATTCAGTGGCGCTGTAACAAGTACACATACATTTGTGCATGTATGTGTACTTGTTACAGCGCCACTTCCAAATTTATACTCAGAACTACTCCCGACTACAGCGCGGACACTGTATCGGAGTTTCAAGCCGAAGCTCTGAGCAATATTGCAAGTGAAAGACTTTCTATAAGGTCAATACGAGGCGGTTTCAGGTGGATTCGAACCTGCAACCCTCTGGCTACAAGGCAACAAACATAACCACAACACCACCGCGCTCAGCAAAAAATAACCTAACCCAGCATCTGCCATATGATTCAGATTACCATTCATTGAAAATATGTTTTCGGGGAAGGGGTGCATCTCCTACCGTTTCTGTCGGTGGCTTCGGTGCCTCCTTTTTCTTGCCGAATATTTCAGCCCTGTACCGATACAACACCCTACAACGCATAGACAAACAATGTCAAACAATGACAAACATTGACAAACAATGACAAACAACGATAAACAATGACAAACAATGACAAACAATGACAAACAATGATAAACAATGACAAACAATGGCCAACAATGACAAACAATAATAAACAATGACAAACAATGATAAACAATGACAAACAATGACAAACAATGACAAACAATGACAAACAATGACAAACAATGATAAACAATTACAAACAATGACAAACAATGACAATGACAAACAATGACAAACTATGACAATACCACTGGTCAATAATTTTCATCAACGCTTGAAGAGTAGCGTTCACTAAGTGATGATTACAAACTTAATTTAACTACATTTCAACCACTACACCATTGTGGAACCAGCTTCCTCCTTCAACGCGTTCCTCCATATTAACTGGTGAGCCAAATTCCTCTTTTCGGTGTCTCAAGACAATTTTTCTCTCTTGGTCTAACGTAGCGGGAGCGCCTCTGATTGGTGTGCACTGTGAGAGGCGCTTTATAAATTTATAGATACAATACAATACAATACACCTACTGCTTCTACTACACGCTAAAATTACTACTAGTGCGACTGCAGACAACTGCAGCAGTGCAGCAACAAAGACAACAACAACAACTGGAACTACTGAATGAATGAATGAACGAATGAATGAGTGAATGAATGAATTCAGTTGCATACTTACATTCCGATTACCAAAATCGCCACGACACCAACCAGTGAGACTACGACTGCAGCTACGATTAGAAGGGTTGGGCTTTTAGGTTCATGGGTTGTCGTCTGCACTAAAAGAAAAAGAAGCAACGAGTACTGTTGTCAATGTAGATTGTAGAACGCCATCAATGGAGATAGGACAATAAGCTTACACCAGAGAAATCCTTCTGATTAGGTACTTTGAGCTATTAGATTAAATTCCCATCTTGTAGTAAACTACGCTAAGCTACTGAAAAATCCAGCGCTTCTATTTTAACATACATGTACTTTCAGCTACTAAACAAAATCCATCCATTCTAGTAACATACTTTCCGCCACTAAACAAAATCCATCCATTCTAGTAACATACTTTCAGCTACTAAACAAAAGCCACCCACTCTAGTAACATACATTTCGCTACTAAACAAAATACACTTATCCTAGTAACATACTTTTCGCTTCTAAAAAAATCCACCCGCTCTAGAAACATACTTTTCGCTACTAAACAAAATCCACTCATTACTTTCACCTACATGTATTAAACATGCTTTAACTTATTACGCAAAATACAATTATTCCAGTAACAACCTGTAGGCCACAAACAAAACTGCACCGCTTCCAGTAACTTACATGTACGGCATAGAGCCGCTGCGTGCATGATCATAATTATCATTATTATTATTATTAAAATTACCATCATCTCTATTTTATATATATTATTATTTTTATTATTATCAGTCGGCTGAGACAGGCAGACAGCTCCCAGAGATTAGTGATAGACAAAAGGATAAATTCAAACATGTAAAAGACTGCAATAATAATAATTATTACGATTGATCTGTAACGCTTACGATGTAGAGCGGACTCATTAGTCTCAACGCCCATCGGTGTCCCTGAAATGAAACACACATCAACACTCAATGTTTAATATCCGCTATCTTCTTGGAGTAAGCATAGCTTACAGCCTTTCTAAGTTGAATTAACTCATTGACACAAATCACCAATCAGCATTTCACTTAATGCACTTTATTCTGCATTATTAAGTTGCATGGTTTTCTAATAATATCGCATGTCCAATAAATTGACAAATAGACGTAAGGAACATTATGCACTAATATCACAATTATGTGATTAATTATGTAGGCCTAATTATTGAAGTATCGGTACAGGTAAGTGGGTTTCATGTCCAACACTTAGTTGTTGTTTGGTCATTATATCAGCACGTGCATGGGTAGTTGGGGTATTTTCACCCGGATGATAGCATTAATTAATTCTAATTATTTTTTTCCATTCTATCCCATTCCATTACATTACATTCCATTCTATTCAATTCCTCTGCAAAAGTCTGCATCCCATTCCATCCCATTCCATCCCATTTCATTCTATTTCATCTATCGAGATAGATTTTTCATGCTTACCAAATTGTGGCATTTGAATCGGCCCGGTTGTGTTTTCTAAAATGCAAAAAACATTGCATGTAGAGATAGACGCGTTTTTCTCTAAAAACGACATATTCATTATTTCGCAATCTTCAAAAGAAAATTGTAAGTATTTAAGAAAACTATTTAAAAAAGCGAGTTGTTGAATCAGAAAGACTTACAAATATTTCCACTAAGCATTGTCAATCGTTTGGCATTGCAAATTGTTCGTTCCCAGCGGTTATGGAGGCATTCGTGTTCATTAATTCATGAAATCATTCGCTCATCTATCCATTCAACTATCGATTCATTCAACCATTCATTTATTCACTCATCCATTCATCTATCCATTCACCCATCCAATCATACATCCATTCATCCATTCATACAACCATTCATTCACCAATTCATCCATCTATCCATTCATTCTTTTTTCTTTCGTCCATTCATCCAATCATCCATTCACCTTTTCATCTATCCATTCATTCAATCATCCATTCCCAGAATTAATCCGTCCATCTATAATTGATCCATTCATTTATTCATGCACTCGTCAAAATTAAACTCCTTGCGGTAGCCTTTGTGACGCTTACTTTGATCCTCAAAAACTCCGTTCACTGGTATATCTTCTATCGGGAAACCAAACGAGTTGGTTTTTTGGTGAGAAGGTTTTTCTGGAAAGTCAGATAACATGCGAACAGTCAAGAAGTGCTTACGCATCTCAATTCCGGTCTCAATGTTTCACGACTTTACCATTATATTGAATTATTTGCCAGAGGAATTAGCTATTATCATTTAAACAATTTAACCCATTTCCCGGTTCACTCGGTATTATCCAAGTGTCCCGTGTCCGGTTTGGTAAAAATTTCTCTAACGGCAGGATTAAGCTTATAGGACTCCTATAGCCTAATAATTATTGGTGTTCATTGTTATCAGTTTTTACCCGAGGTATTCGTGATTTCTCGGGTGTTTCACATTTGCATCAGGTCGTGTGAATTGTGTTACTCTAGAACGGATGTTGCGTCCTTCAGATGTCGCTAGGGAAAGGTTTCAAGTTCCATATTCATATTCATATTAACCCATTCCCGCCGGAATTGTTCCGATACCTATTGGGTTAATCGGGTCACCCTCGACTCAATCCGGCGGGAAAGAGTTAATGAATGAACAAAGGTTTCGCTGATTGCAAGTGCTGAATGGGGTTTGAGAGGCGCTGCAAGAGGTAGCAAGTATCCTTAGGGTCTCTACCGCCATTTACGTCTGCTTTCTGATCTATTATCATGTTATAGCAACGAATATTTTTGGTAAATAGGCCCCTTCTAGCGGGATCACCCCTTCGGGTAGCTTATTACTCCCTACAGTAATTATTGTGCACTAGGCTTTGTGTACTATTGTGAATTCATGGTGACCCTTCAAAAGGGTGATCAAAATTATTCAAATTCAAAATACAATTATGTAATATGCAATGTTTTAATTTATGCTCACCAGTGGCAAACGCTATTTCATCGTTTTCTGCCTCTGAAATAAAATCAACTCTCCATGCATCATGTAACTGACGCAATATGTTCATTCGTGCTTTTTTTATCTGCATGTTTAACAAATAAATCAATCTACCAAATTCAGAGTTCAATGTAACAGTGGTTTAACAAACAGAAAGAAAAGTTGACGAAAAAATCAGTTTTTGTTTTACACGGCTTTTCATCTATTAATGCACTGTGGTGAAAGAAAATTGCTTATCCGGAGGTAGAGAGCAGGTCTTTAAAAATCAAAAACTTAAGCTTGTCTGGCGAATCCACGCAATGAAAAGTAACACTAAACAGGGTGAGCCATAAAAAGACCACCCTAAGGTTTTCCGTCGATACCTTGGCAAGAAGTATCAAATTTTACAGTCTTAAAGGCAATTCACATTTAAACATGATGGCCATATTTCATCAAGATATTATTTCAACCTGAACAAAAGTTATATCACTTTTAGTGAGACCACCCATTCGTTTTTTTACAATGCCAAGTGCAGTTATACCACGCTCTGATAATAGTAAGTCCTACACCAACGACGCGTTGCAACGTTGGAGCCAATCATGAAACTGAGAGATGAGATGAGTGACTTTAACTGAGGATGATCATTCTTCTGGTAAAGAGTTCCATCCAGCCGGAAGTTCAAGCCTTCTGATTTCAAATTGTAAAACCTGGACCATGTGGCCTCTAAGGTCAGAGTTTTTGACAAGACTAGCTTCAATTTCAATCATAGAGATAAGCAGGGCGGTTTTAACCCATTAGTGCCCAAAGTGGTAAAACCCAACAAATTAAGTTGTGGTTTCAGTAATCTCAACAACTTGGTGCAGTAACATGGCTGATAACTTATTTATTGATTCGTGCTACATTATCAGTACTTTCCATATTGTCCTTTATAACGGACGTCGGGCACTAGCCCAGTGCTTAGGTTGCCATTGAGAATTAAGCCTTCTTCTTATTTCATACAATGCTTGGTGAATGTTTTTGATGATTTGCAAAATCTATTTACTTCATTAGCTAATTATCTTCATTTACCTAATGTCAAGTGCAGGGCACCAGCTTATTTGCGAGCGTTTCATGTATTGTGATAGTGCTTGTGGCTCTAAGGATAAAGGTTTCCATCACATTTCTCAAGCCTTGCAATGGCAGTTTGTGTTTCCTAGTACAATCCAATTATTGTTACCATCGCATTGTACATCAGGCTTACAGGACTGCAGCAGCACGTTGACCTTGGGTGGATGGTACGCCAAGCACTTGAGTACTGGATGGTACGCCATAGCGACCCATGACACTTGTGTACACTTACATCTGTTGCCTTGAGTCAAACTTCTGCTGCCTTAGTCAACTTTGTAAGAGATACCAAGCTATGTCATACAGGTAGACTGATTGGACATCACAATTTCCGTTGCTTGATTCATATCATGTTAGCATCGCGCCGATCTTACTTATCAAAACCGCCCATGCCTTGATTGTAGAGCAGGAACATGGAAGTTTGAAAAACAGACATGGCCCTCTTCTAGCTGTGTGACTATCCCTGCACACGACCCTCGTCTACCATCCTAAAAGTTCATGCACTGAAGATTAACTATAGGCCTACTAGGGATTATGTTCTATACAGGGTGGGCGCATCTTGAACCAAGTGCAAAACAGGGGAAATCAGAAATGAGCCAAAGCCTACGTCGTCGGGAGGGGATGGTCGGCCGGGGAGAGGACGGACAAGGATTGAGTCCGGTCTCCTCTCGGGGGGGGGGGGGTAAAAGTTTCTTACAACACAGCGATCACGCCAACAAATAATCAGTAGGCTATAGTGAGGCGTGATACTAGTTCTTTGCACCTGACTGCTATGGGTTTCAAGGTAAATTGACCTGTGTACAGGTTCCTCAAGTACAGGCTCCTTCATTACATGCCCCACCGTACCCAGACTCATGTCAGAAGTGCAAAAGTCTGCAATATTCATGTCAAAATAGTGAGTCGCCAGTCTGAATAAACTGTAGGCTGATGCTTACTTCATATATTACAAGTAATGCAACGACGGTGGTAATTGCTGGAACAATGGCGCATAGAGACTTACTGTAGGAAACGTCATCTCTGGGCTAGTGCCCGACGTCCGTTATAAAGGACGCTTACATTGCAATCGAAATTTCCTTAGGAAAACTTGCGGCAATTGGGATAATATTTTGTCAGGATATTGACCAATATGGCTACTACAAACAACATTTACAGTTTCTCTAAATTCCTCCTCGTTCAATGCCAAACATAAATATAATATCTATGGGTAGCGAGGATTTTAGACATGCTGCAATAGACACACTAGCACAAGCAATAAAATATTTATAATCCACATAATCCGGCAATCAAAATAGTGGAATCTGTAGCCAATTGACCCACCAATTTAAAAAAAATAGTGATGACTATATTATACAGTTAGCTCTAATTTTGGCAACGTGTTTTCCGAGCGTCCTTTATAACGGACGTCGGGCACTAATGGGTTAAGGAATTTTTTTAACTGCACAACTCCTTCTTTGCTTTTCCATCGTCCATTGTAAATTACTTCCAATCGGAGGACAATGAACTTTTTGCTAGTTTTAACTGTACAGAAGTGCTTCTACAACTGCACGCTTTGTGTAGAACTGCACGTTAAAAAAGCTCTGGAGATAGGCATTGCAACTGTGGACTTTGGCGGACCAGAGTGGATCGATTTATCAATAATGTAGTGCATGAAAGTTTAGTTGGGAGTCATCAGCGTAGATATAATATATAAGAGCTTACCGATAGCAATACAGAAACTCCACAAAGTGATGCATTTTTGGAAATAATTATTAGGTATAGGCTAATGTAGCCTATATTACATGGAAGACTGGTCCAAGAATGGGGTCCTTGAAGACACAAGAAATTAGCAGTTTTATAACATTTTAGTACCATTCAGAGGTAGGCCTGGGTTTTTTGTGAATTCCGGAAATAAGAGAACTTCTATTAACGTGCCTGGGTTTCGCAATGCTTACCTCCCGCTGACTCGCCCTCCAGTCGACCAGAACTGACTGTAGTTGAGACGTGTCCAGCTTTTCCCTCTAAAACGTGTAATTGTACAATTTACATGTATATTATATTTATTATTATTATTATTATTATTATTATTATTATTATTATTATTATTTTATAACACCATCTTTTATTTCCGTTTCAAGCAGTGCAAACACCAACTGGCTGTGCCTGATAAACACTGAACCGCTGTCAAAACACTGGCATAATGTGCAACAAAATGTATATGCATTAATAAGTAGTATTATTATTTTTTATATATTATTATTATTGTTATTATTATTATTATTACTATTTTTATTATTATCATTATTATTTAGTATTATTATTACTATTACTATTATTATTATTACTATTATAATTTTTGCGCCCGAGGTATATATGATCCCTCAGGCTTTAAAAACACTAATAAAACCTTTGTTGTCCTGGAGTCAACGGCCATCCGCATCGGTCAACTGGGCAAACGTGCTTCGAAATGCAACAGCATTAAACTTTTGCGTTCAAATTGAAAGTCGCTGAAACAAACATTATTTATTATTTTTATAATTTTTTTGCCCCGAGGTATTTAGGATCCGTCAGGGATTTTATTACTAACTAGCAGTGTTATTTTAGTTCCAGCATTAATTTTTATTCCTATTCTTATTCTATTCCATTGTTGTAATTTTTATTCTAGTTTTAGTTTTTCTTCATAATTGAATTTCGTTCTTATTCTAGTTCCACTTCCTATTTAGAAATAATTTTAGTTCCAGTTCCAGTTCCAGTTCCAATTCCACTTCTCATAGTTATGTCTAACATGAATGATTACAGTAACACACAAAACCTATTTATAAGATTAGTAATAATTAGAAATAATAATCAATTAGAGAGAAAATATTATTTTTTTTAAATTTTCTTTTCTGATGCCTTCAGTCCGAAAAACTATTAATTTTTTTTAAAAGTTTCTATTTCTATTCCGTTCTCGTTCCAGAAAAATATTGAAATTTTTATTCCTATTCTATTCTCGTTCCAGAATTATTTTTTATTCCAGTTTTCGTTCCATGGAACGAAATTAAAATAATTATTATTCTTATTCTATTCTCAGGAACTAAAATAACACTGCTAACTAGTTGTTTAAAAACCAGTCCAGAATGGCCTTAATCGTCGATTTGACCATTATTATTAGTTATTATTATTTTTATTTTTTTATATTGTCATTAAGCTTAGTATTATCATTAGGCCTATGTGAGGTGGCAGTTATTATAGCCGCACGTATAAATACCACATAATAATTAGCCTATGCGGCCATTATTTCGTCGGTATTTGCTTAGTTATCTGATAATGTTGCACTTCCATCAACGTGTCTGGTTGTGAAATACTTACTTTTCTTTTTGCCTTTCGCTGATTTCGTTTCGACTGCAGTTACGTTAGCACCAGCAGCTACCACATGCAAAACATATAAATACATCATCAACATCTTCATCAACATCGTCATTATCGGTAGCCGCATCCACATCTTCTTCCATCTCCTCATCATCATCGTAGTCGTTATTATCATCATCACCATCGTCGTCATCATCATCATCATCATCATCATCATCATCATCATCATCATCATCATCATCATCATCATCTTATTCTCCTTCTCCTTCTTCTTCTTCTTCAACAACAACAACAACATCGTCATCATCGCTATCGTCATGGTCATCATTATCATCGTCATCATCGTCGTCTTCGTCATCATCATCAGCAGCAGAAGCAGCATCAGCATCGCCATCATCATCGTCATGATTATATAAAAGTCAGTCATGCCTGTTATTAGCTAAATGTATTGCACACAGTTATGCTCCTTTGCGTAGCCTAGTCATCTGGCCTAAGCTAGACTTCCTTGGAGTGGTATAAAGGGGGTTCGCAATGCTAACCTGTTTCGTTTCCTTCACCTGGTCCGATAGCGGGCTCACCTTCGCCGACGCCAACTTCTGATGCAAGTGTCTCTGTAAATGATCAATTACATAAGTTGAACAAGACCTAACTGGCATCTCTGTACGAAGAACGTGATATTGCAATGTATGTACGCACGTATGCACCTATGCTGCTATGCAGGCATGTATAGGCCTATATGACATTGTATGAATGGATGTATGTATGGGCGCCCGCACATAGGGAAAAGGGGGGAAAGTGAAACTTTTTTAGCTACTACTTTTGAGTTTTTAACAAATTTCTTCGCATTAAAACACTAATCATACGAATGATACACATGTGAAAGTGATAAATTTACGTTTAGAAATCTCTATAGAAACAAATATATAATTATATATAATAGTGCCTTTCGTGGACCTACTTTTTAACATCTACTTTTGGATTTTTAACCAGTTTTTTGCAAAAATAATACACAAAATGAAACTGAGAAATTTGCATTAAAAATCTCTTTGAAAAAATACCTGTGTTTCTAATTTCCAGCGCTGTATTTAGCATGCTTTTGTCACTGAAAAATGTAACCGTGACCACCGTAAAATTTTTGCCCCCTCCTGCAAAGTTTTCTGCGGGCGCCCATGGATGTATGTACAAGAAATAACACATTATTTTATTGCAGGTTTTCAATTTATATTACAATTTAACAAAATACTAAAAGTAATTCTTCAATTTTTGCTCACCATTGGAAGAAGTAGACTCATTCGATTGTTTATCTGAAATACAATCAACTCTCTATGTATTTATATTTAATGGACTCAAGCTGTTCCATTTTACATGGCACCTGATATCATTTGAATTGACCTTCCTCCCGCACTAAGGGCTAAACTAACGACTCGATTTTTCCTCATCTGTCTTTCTCTCTGTAGGCCTAACGACAATTATTTTTCCCCTGACATTTTCGTGCTGAGAGCGTTTCTGAATGGTCAATCTGTGAGAGCCGCTATATAAATTTGTAGATACAATGCAATACAATACAATTTCTAGTATTTTATTTACATCTTTCAGAAAGAAACCGACCTGCACAAATTTTGAGTTCCATTGTAGGTAGTCCGGGTAAAAATTATGGTGCGTACCGACTTTTTGGAGCAATAAATAAATGTTATGTTAACGCAATGCAGCACAACGTTCGACCATAACATGCCTTGATAGAATGAAGTCTTTCACAGCGTGGTAACCAATCACTAGTCGCTGTAATGTTTACAGAAGAGATGAGCTTTCGGTTTGGATTCTAAAACATTATCTAAATTAGATAGGCTAATTAATCGAATTGGTTCCGCTCAACTGAACCAGTCAGTCCTATTCCAAACATTCTAAATGCATACATGTACTTACAATAATTGTAATTATTGCTCCAGTTATGTACCCTTATTTGAACCATTCAATGACCTCAAAACTTCGCCTTTAGCATCGTTTTGCAACACTTACTTGCTCGTTGCTTTCCATTTGAGACAATTGTCTCATTACCGAGAAGTTCGCCTGAAATAAGGTAAATAAGTCTCGTATCAGCTATACGTGGGCTTTTCACGAAAGCCTTCAATAGGTTCCTCTATTATCGCCGAAACATGAAAAATTATGCCATTGGTGCAAGCTGTGAAAGTTATATTATCTACATGTATCTAATTCGTGTATTCAACGAAGAATAGTAATTATTGTGAACTTACAGCGAGTTTGAGTCTGAGTCGACTAAGAGCTTAAATTAAATATTGTATCTGAATTTTAATGATTGCTCAGTGGCTTAGAAAAATGCAATAAAACTTGGTAATAGTCTTGCTTATCACATGATGCATAACAGAATAAAAGGGCACCATCATGAAATTTTAAAAAAATCATTTTTCCCATGGCTTCGAGAACCACCCGAGTTATTATAAATAATTTTAATTAACTGATAGCAGTTAAAATTATTATTACTGCAATTATTATAAGTTTTCCCGATGTATTTATAATCCCTCAGGCTTTTAAAACTTGAATTATTATCATTTTTTGAAAATTATGGAAATAACATTGACAGCAACATAAAAAAAACAACGACAACGACAGCAAAATATTATTATTATTATCATCATTATATTATTATTATTATTATCCCTACCTGCTTGTGCGACCGTTGAAGCATTAGACTCTGTCTCTTTCGTTGTCGCCGATGCGACCAGTAGAGCTGAAAAGTTATTAACTCCCTTGTAAACGACGATCAGTCTCCAATCTAATCCCCTGCTTGGTGGGGAGGGGTGATTTCAGGTTTCTGGGGGGGGGGGGGGTAGCCGAGACACCGGCGACACCTTTGACCTTACATTTGATCTTACTATCCTTGAAAATAATCTGACGACTTATTCAGTACATCTATGCAACGCTGTCGAGTTATTCTTCTGACGCGGAAATATTTCGCATGAGGCTACCCACATTTTCTGAGGGGTGGGGTTGACCGTTGCATGTTACATGTAGCAGTTTTCTGAGGGAGGGGAATTTTACATAATTATATACATGTGAACGACAGGTCAAGATTTCTTCTGGAGGAGGGAAATGTCATTCGAGGGAATTACCAGAATGAGAAAGTCGGGTTGATAAATTCCGAATGACAAATTCAGAATGAGAAATTGAGCTGTTAAAACGTCGGAGCGATAAAAGTCAGATTGAGAAAATCAGAATAAAAAGCCAGATTGAGAAATATTGTTATTATTAAATTATTACCAAATGAATTTTGTAACGCGCGAAATGTCACATATTAATAACAATAATGACAATTTATTTAGCGCCGTGACACAGTCCACGCCGCTACAAGGACGCCTCACATGTAACTGACATCAGGATAGACCACACCCAAAACATAACCAACTCAAACGCGCACGACCGCATACACACTAAGCGCTGGCCCACATAATCAATAATCACATTATTTCATTTTTTTATGTTGTCTCTTTATTCCTACATTCTATAGCACCTCTTCAAGGTCACTACACAGAGGCGCTCCCGACTACAGCGCAGACACTGAACCGGACTTTCACGCCGAAGCGCACGAGCAATTTCAAGTTAAGGACTTGCTCAAGCTCCCTACGAGGCGGCTTGAGGTGGATTCGAACCTGCAATCCTCCCGCTGCAGGGCAACGAACATACCCACTACGCCACCGCATACCACAATTTATTTTAAACATATACGAGTAAGTAAGGAAGAGCCTACGTGTCGTCACCCCATCCTCTGCTTCCTCCGCTGCTCCACTTGCCGCGACGGTGGCCGTTATGACTGGAGTGGGCGGTAGCTGTAGGCCTAACTCCTTCTTCTTCGCATCGAATTTTACCCGGCGATGCCGTTTCATCCGCCTGGATCGGGGGTAACCCGGCAGCAGCGCCGAGTTGGACGGAGTCTCATTTATTCCCCTTGATGGTACGCTCCAGTGAAGTGCACCGAGGTTCACCGGTTCGTTCCTTCTCGTTACCCGGTGGTGTCGTTTCATCCGTCTGGATCGTAGTGAACCCACCCGCACCGAGTTGGATGGAGCCTCATCGGGTCCCCAGTGAAGTGCAACGAGGTTTATCGACTCGTTCTGTCTCGTTACGTGTTTATTCTTAACGGTCTCGCTTGAATGGATTGGTACCGGTAGTAGCTCGTCGTGGATTGGGTAGCGACGGTGGTGGTGGGCTCGGTCGCTGGAGTGCAACGCTTTGGATTGGGAAGAGAGTTGGTGGCGTGCGGCGTAGAATTGGCCGATCAGGACGCAGAGAATTGTTGTCGTTGCCAACAGCATATCTCTGGTTCGACGTTTGGAGGAAGGAAGACAGCAAGAGGGTCGTCCTGGAAGAAGCAGGGGAAAATTATATATTGTCTATGTACCTGGTTGTACCATATGCGTTTGTGAAAATAATACGAAAGATACGCAGTAATGTACAATTTATGTTCAGGTTAAGGGGTATGAGGGCCGTTTAGATTCAGGTTAGGCGTCGTGAGGGTCGGCTAGGGTCAGGTTAGGCGTCGTGAGGGTCGGTTAGGTGTAGGATTAGGGTTAGTGTCATCATTCGTGGCCAGATGCGTTTGTGAAAATAGTACGAATGATACGCAGTAATGTACAATTTATGTGAGCGTGACGAAGAAGGAAAAAGAAGATGAAGAAGAAGATGAAAAAGATGAAGAAGTGTCGGTTAAGGTCAGGTAAGCGTCGTGAGGGTCGGTTAAGGTCAGGTAAGCGTCGTGAGGGACGGTTAAGGTCAGTGCTAGGGTTAGTGGCATCATTAGATACTTCTGAAGACAACGAAATACGCTGCGGTCCCCGATACTGAAACTACGCCTATAGATCGATACAGAGCGAGTATATAATAAATAGTTCTTAATGCGTTCTAGTAATAATTATTATTATTACTGATATCAGCGGTATGAAAGCAAGAAACGCAACGTACCTTATAAATTCCTCAACATACAAAATATTCCAACTTGGTCAAGTCGTTTGATCTGCGTGCTATTATATTCAAATCGTTGCTATTATCGTCCGCCCTCATAGTCATGAGATTCGTTATCATATTATGCAGACGACCTACATTAGTTGTGACGTCACGTCATTATGAAAGGAATTATAACCATAATAAAAAATTATAGTTATGCAGCGTGAACAATTATTTTTAGAACGTGGTGCAGATTTCTGTGTTTCAGTGTTTTTTATTGTATCTATGCATTATTGTTGAGTGGAGATAAAAAAAATTAATGGGTGTAAACTTAATTAACTGAAAATTGAAAGCATAAAAATGTCTTTAAAGTGTTACAGAGAAATTAAAAAGGGCTGTTGCGATAGGCTCATGCTTTAGAAATCTATTAAAAAGTCGTGTACATTGTTATCATTATTATATTCCGTGTGCTTCCCTGTCCCTAGGGGTCGCTCCGATTCAATTCTATGCAAGATACTAGAGACCAGATTCTACACCAGAAACGAAATGGAAACTGGATTTATGATGTAGCACAAGGCATACGAGCTGAATGACGAAATTATTAGACCTACTTGAGGGTTTAGCTGACTAGATAAAACATTTTGTTGTGTTGCTTGACACGGGTTCTGCTGAAAATAAGATAGCTCTTCCCACTTCTGGCTTAGCCGAACCAGGAGTGATCCAGCACTTAGGCCCTTTTTGAAACCCTATGCTTGCTTGCATGTGCATTTGTTATAGCGACCCTCCAAGCTTTCTACTCAGAGACCTCCGGATTACAGCGCGGACACTCCGTACAGTCTCGGACACTGCATCGGAGTTTCACGCCGAAGCGGTGAGCATGCAATAATTGCGAGTGCATGAAGGACTTTCCCAAGGTCCCTACGCGGTGACTTGCGGTGGATTCGAACCTGCCACCCTCCGGCTGCAAGTCAACGAGCATACCCACTACACCACTGCGCTCCACATAATAGCCACTGTAGTATATAACATAATGTTTGAAATACTTCCGATTTGTTTCAAGTCGTTTTCAAACACAGCAGGCCCAGCATTGAACAAGAGCAATGGCGGTGCGCTTACCTTTCGTCTAGTATAAAAAGATAATATTGATTGATTGATTGATTGATTGATTGATTGATTGATTGATTGATTGAATTCAATTATAGTATGTCGAATTTAATCGTCAAAGAACGACATTTCCCAATTTAAAAATAGTTTATTGTTTTACTTGCGCTGCCGTAAAAATAAATTTGTGGGGGAGTTTGTTGGCAATCAAAAATCGAATGTTTCAATGTCCACGTTGGCATATTACATAACCAACACCTCTCAAAAGACTAAATGGCAGAACGATCAAGAATATCTAACAAATAAAAAAGTGGTCCATTATCGGTAGCTAATCATCATTACCGGATAATAATAAGAATTACAGTAACCAGATTAGCGACGGTTTTGTTTGCGCTACAACAATTATAGGGTGCCGTTGCGTTTTGTCCATGCTTCCTTGCGACCTTTGTTGAGAATCTCTTCTGAAGCATTTTCGACTAGAGTTACGAATAGCTAGAGTCTCGCATTGTTTACGATATCTCTAGATGTAGACCCGTAGACGTCTTCGCTACTGAATAGTCTATACTTCTGTGGTCTGTTTATTTTTTGGGTGGTGCATTGTGCGCAGAACGTTTCGCGCCGCCGGGATCTTTGCCGGCATCCTTTGCTTTCGACGGCGTCTTCTTGAGGGCAGCTTGCGATGCCGTTGCGGCTATGTCCTTTGCTGCTTTGTCCCCTGCGCCTGGTGCCGCGCCTGGCTTCAGAGGCTCCTGGAACAGACAAAAGCAATCGAACTCACGGGAAAGGTAAATGACTGGTGAATGACTGGTGGATGGGTGGATGGATGGATTGATGGATCGATGGATGGATAGATGAATGGGTAGGGTCATGGATGGATAGATGGATGGTGAGTAGAATGCTTGATGGATAGATGAGCAGAAGGATAGATGGATAGATGGATGGGTGAGTAGATGAATAGATGGGGTCATGGATGGATGGATGGATGGATGGATGGATGGATGGATGGATGGATGGATGGATGGATGGATGGATGGATGGATGGATGGATGGATGGATGGATGGATGGATGGATGGATGGATGAATGGATGGATGGATGGATGGATGGATAGATGGATGGATGAGCACATGGATAGATGGATGGATGGATAGATGGATAGATGGATGGTGAGAGGAGTGATAGATGAATAGATGAGCAGATGGATAGATGGATGGATGGCTGGATGGAGTTTGTGACTGATGACAGACTCATTGTCTCATCTGAGTGTCAAGTACACGACTATATCTCTATCTCTCTCCTACCTTTTCTGTCTTTTTCGATGATTTGAGGTAGACACAGATTCTAAAAAGTACCGAAATGTACAATGAGAAAATTACAATAAAATTGTCATTAATTTATTGTTATTACTAAGCTTATTATCGGTTTTAGCAAGAATATTTAAGTTTCGCTTTCAGTTACTGTACGTTATTCTACTGGATTCTATTAATGTTAGTCAGACATTAAATATATTGCATGTGTTGTTGAACAGTGCATACATTCGCATGATTATCATATCACGTTGTTATTTTCACCACATCATCATCATCATCATCATCATCATCATTAATTAGTAATAATAATTAAGACGAATAATTCACATGGCGTCGTGACCGAGGGTTGGGAAGCTCAGATGGTTAGGAAGAGACTGAAACCGATCACTTTCATGATTAATACGTCATTCCAATGCTGTACACCAGAGGGATTGAACAATGAACATCCTTCCTCCAGTACTCGTCCTCATTTTCCTGCGCCATATTCTTCTTCTTCTCCTCCCCCTTCTACTCTCCTCTTTCACATTCTTCTCCTCCTACAAATTTATCCTTCTCCTCTTCCTTCTTTTCCTGATCCTCTTTCTCCTCCTCATCCTCCACCACCATCTCCTCCTCCACCACCTTCTCTTCAACGACTGCATAGTAAGCTTATATGCAATCTTTCTGTGCTCCAGTCTGTAAACAAACACAGGACTGGTTACTAGTGTAACAGTGCCAACTGGTCACTTCTTCTTATTATTATAGAATTAAATACTTACATAATTGTCGCTAAGACGGCGCCCAGCACCATCCCTCCTAACAACCCAAGGACGACGGGCATCTTCGAAGGCGGCCCAGCTGCAATGACACCGACAAATTTCTTACACCTACAACTGCTAAAGTCACTGCTACTACTACTATGCTACTACTACTGCTGCTGCAGCTACTACTACTATACTGCTGCTGCTACTACTACTACGACTACTACTACTACTATTACTACTACTACTACTACCACTACTACTACTACCACTACTACTATTACTACCACTAGCCCAGGGCCGTAGCAACAATGAACGTGGCCCCCCCCCCGAGCATAATGCCAGGGCCGGCGGGCCCATTACAATGCAGACACCAGGATCGGCGGGATGCGGCATTTATTTTATGCAACATACAGGGTCAGGGCTGTACTTGTAAATTTTGAGGTGAGTAAACGCTGGCCGGGAGGAAATGCAACCTTTTTGGGCCCCCAATTTCTGACGACCTTTTTTTAGTCATCCGGCCAAAATCTCGGAAAAATTTCATCAATTCGCTGCCCAAAAAAGTTGATGACCTTTTTTAGTCATTTCATTAATTTTTGGCACTTTTAGGGGCCCCTTCCTTTCCGGGGGCCCCCTTCGGTCGGAGGGTACGTAGGGCGGTCGCTACGCCTCTGTACTAGCCTACTACTACAAATGCTGCTGCTATGTAGGCCTATATTCGTTTAATGAGCACCAGAGCTGAAAGTGGTTTTGAAAAGTTGCCGGGTCTCACCGTCGTCCGAAAAAATTGATGACATTTTACCGTCCGAAAAACAGGGACGTAACAAGGATTTTTCGTTTTGCGGGGCTTAAGCCTTAAGTATGATCAGTGCTTAAAGTGTAAAAAAAGTGCCAGACGCTGTATTGTAATTGGTCGTGAGCGGCCGCGCCGAAGGCGCGAAGTTGCGAGTGCCGAAGAGACGAAGCCCGCCCCGACCAGGGAGTCTGGGGGAGCGTAGTAAGCTCCCCCAGCGGGGTCTGGGGCGGAGCCCCAGCGACCAGCGCATTTTTGGCTGTGTTGACCTCAAATGGAGCCATTTTAGGCTCTTGTTTGCCAGCTATTTGTGAACGGTAAAGTCGCGAAAACTTTAAGAATAAGTGGTTTTTCAGTGTCGCAAGCTACCAGGATAACAATAAAAATCAAACTGATAATTGTAAAAGAGAAAGGGTTTGTCTTTACTGTAAGCTTCCCAGCGGGGTCTGGGGCGGAGCCCCAGCGACCAGCGCATTTTTGGCTGTGTCGACCTCAAATGGAGCCATTTTTAGGCAGTCATGGCCGGTCGCGGTCCATGCAGTCATGGACGACCATCCTGGCAGTGCTGGCCAAATAAGTCATAGGACGGCGTCCTGCCTTGAAAATAAGTGCTAGGACGCCGTCCATGACCATGGCACACTTTAAGCCCTGAGTATGACGAGTGCGGTAGTCTATTTAGCCGTAAGCATATAACGGCTTGTTTCATTTGGGGGGGGGGCTTCAACTTCGTTTGGGGGGGTCTTAAGCCCCCCCGGCCCAACGTTAGTTACGTCACTGCCGAAAAAATTGACCTTTTTTTTAGTCATTCACTTCGAAATACGCCTCAATAAACGCATGCACTCTCATTCCCTCGCGTGTACCCCGTATAACCTGCCTTTTACAAGCGTATACCCTGCCCAAACTTATCCAAAATTCTACCATTTTTACCTACTTTTGGCACCTGGCGACCTTGTCTGCGACCCGGCTGAGACCCGGCAACAGCAGGTCTCGAAAATCGATGCCGGGTCGCAGACCCGGACAGACCCGGCTCACTTTCAACCCTGATGAGCACAAACAGGTTGGCAAACCGCAACCTTTTACATTGAGACCGACAGAAATTACATTGAAATAATAATATTAAAGTGAACAATCAGTTATTTTAATTGAATTGAATCGATAGTTAGACTGTGCTATTATAGTAATAATTTATGTTTGAAAAAAACTCTAGAGATAAAGTTCCGGTCATTTTTTCACTCGGAAGTTCAAAATTGCGCATACGGGCCATGAGACTCAGTAGAGACTTTACATCTGGAATGGGTTCCATGTTGCACTGCGCCTTGTGCCTGGAGGTCACACCGCTATGTTTCTTTCTCACTTAAAAACTGTTTTATTTAGCCGTTGTTGGACTGGGAGCGCTTCTGAGTAGCTAACTTTGAAGGTGCGCTATATAAAAGGTCAATAATAATAATTATAATCGTGACAATGGCCTAATTTTGGGCCAAGGCCGTTGTTGGTTGCAGGACAAAAAGTTCTTCTACCCAAAAGCTAAGACTATAAGAGCAGTTGCCAGCTTATTCTCGTGCTTTGCTTTACTTCATAGCTAGTCGCAACGCATTTTCCTATAAGCTATAAACTATTATAATTTATAAGCTACTTGTTATTAGAGCGTATAATCAATAAATTATTAGTCTTACCTGTTGTTACCACCATCGCACGTTGTTCTCCTGAAATGTAAAAAAATTGCTTACAGTAACAGAACCGACTTTGGCATCTTACACAAATTTGAGTCAAGAAAATAAATTACTCGTAGACCTATATTACTATCTTTCGTTTAAATCTAAAGAGAGCTGCATGCGTGTTACTGAATGGCCTCGGCTATATGAGTGTCGCTATAGCCTAGAAATTACTAATTACACTACATTGCATTGCATTAGAGAATTTAAAAAAATATGAGTTCGACTATTATAGGCTACAGGCAATTCATTTATTAACTCAAATTTGCATATTATACAAAGTAATATCGTAGTATATAGGCTAATTATAATAGTGTTGCAGATTAGAGCATTACATAACATTACATTAAAGAATGTACAAAATTATGAGTTCGACTATTATAGGCTACATGCAATTCTTTTATTAACTCAAATTTGCGAACATACAAAGTAATATCGCAGAATATAGTACCGGTAGCATAGCAGATTATAACCAGTTTTAACAAGTGTCGGATTTAACTATTTGACAGACTGCAAGGCGCCCATCCGTCGCTCCGAATGGAGTTGAAGACCGGGTCAACCCTATCAATGGGGCTGGAGAGTATTGAATCCCATCTTTTTCGCGCCACCCTTCAACTATCTCCCGTGTTAGGCGCTGCTTACGAACCGGTGCAAGTAAATAAATGATTATTTTAATAACTGACAAGCTGAAAATCAAAATCGACTAGAGAGCAAAGTTGAAAGCGGTTTGAAAAACTAGCTTGTTCTTCTAAGATATGCATAGTATGGGATATATGAAAATACATACATACACATTCAAACGAACTAGCACACTCGGGTACAGACGGCATCCTTAATAATAACAGACTATTGATGTCCTTGAAGTAGTTACCTGCAGGGGGTTCGGTTCCGACGAGTCCTGGCTCACTCGCCGGGTCTTCCACGACGCCCGCCGGGGCTGTAGTTGCTGCTCCTCCAGGTTTACTCGGCACATCCGCCGCGCCGCGCCTCACTCTTCTAAACTTCCCATCGGCTTCAACTGCCTCCATCCCACTCACCAACCACCCGTCGAAGCTACCACCCGGGTACGAGTCACTTCCGTCCTGCCTCAGCTCATCGTACTCGTCCTGGTAGGCCCCAGGTGGTTCGAGCTGGTCCTGGTAGGCCACAGGTGGTCCGCCCTTATCCTGGTAGACCACATGTGGTCCGTCTTTGTCCTCATTGGCCACAGGTGGTCCGAGCTGATCCTGATAGGCAACAGGTGGTCCGTCCTTGGCCTGGTAGGCCGAAGATGGTCCTTTCTCGTCCTCATAGGACGAAGGTGGTCCTTTCTTGTCCTTATTTCGTGGATACGGTGGCATTTGGTATTCCAACGCCTCACCCTTTCTTGCGGCTTCACGGTCAGCAGCGATCCGAGAGGAACGAGCTCTCCTGGCTTTTTGCACAATCCTCCTCAGTTCCCTTCTCGCAATATCGTCAAATCGAGCCACCGTTGCTTCGAAAATACGTCTAGAGTACCTTCTCAGAAATGCTGATATTATTGCGTCTTCAGGGTGACCGGTGGCCGGGTGAACGCGTCGAAATTCAGCCTGAACATTTTCTTTGAGTCCGGTACTTTTCATGTGGCTCTCAACGCGAGAATGAACCGTATCCGAGCCGCTTTTATTCCGTGAATACCTCTCCGTATTGTCGGCGGCGCTGTTTTCTTGCGCTTGACTCGACGATGGGACGAATTTGGAAGCGAGCTCCCTCTCTAGTTTTGTTCCCATCAGAAGTCGACGAAGGAAATTCTTCAACGCCCGGTAAGGGCTGAGTTTTGTCTCCAGCTTCTTTGAAGAAGTTTTCGGCTTATCTTGGGAAGTCTCAAGTATCTTTCGATCGCTGGTTGAGCTCACGCGTCCTAATGGAGCCGTGTCTGTGTCGTATTCGGCGATCTGTTTGTTGAAATCGTCGGTAGGATGACGGTTGAGTCGCGTTGAGTCGTTCGTTTTGGTGATTTTGTCGAATGAGTTTTTTTGAGAGTTGAGATTCGTTTTGATGTTGGAGACGACTTCTGTTGTGCAACGTGTCTGCGGTCGTCGTTCGAGCACATTCGCCAGAAGTCCGTGCACGCCAACGAGAAGGCAGAACAAAATGATGTACCCCATCCCTAGGATAAAACGACAACGACAATATCCGGAATTAGCCGAAGACCGAACCTTCCCTTCGTTGTTAGGCCTACATGTTTAACGACACTGTCATTTCAAAGATGATTAGTGTCGCCACGCCATTTAGGTTCCCGTGGACGCACCGTGCTAGACCGAAATTTGGAATCTCTGAAATAGCCACATTTGGGAAGCGAACAGCTGCCCGCACACTCTCTTTCACAGAGTCGCGTACAGACGCGCGGCCAGCGCTCTTACCGATGTAGCTTAGCGAGCCAGTACACTTTCCGGCATAGTTATAGTACGCGGGTTCCTATGTTAATGAATGACCGCACTAATTCTATCTCTAACCCTAACCGACCCTCACGATGCCTAACCTGACCCTAACCGACCCTCACGATACCTAACCTGACCATAACCGACCATCACGACCTCTAAACCTGAACCTAACCATACGTCGGTCCCGCTTACTATCACTAAGCCGGTCTTTTGCACTGGGAGCGCCTCTGATAAGTGCGTACTATGATATGCGCTTTATAAATTCATAGATTGCAATATAGATGCAGTACGAACGCGACCATTTGGGAATGATCCAAAAATCCCGCATTTTCACAGTTGAATTAATCCTCTTAAAGCGAACCTACCCGATTTAGTTTCGTAATGGATATCGTCAGATGCGATAGCTCTTCTGTATAATTTCTCTACGATACACGCTTTGCCCTAAGAGATGTGTATTATAATATTCGGCAACAGTTATGAAGGCCATCTCGGTTGTCATAGCAACATATGTATGATTATTGCAATGGACATACATACGCTGAGGCGTCGTACTTTGCAACGTCACGCAAATCAAAGACCATAAAGTGTATTTAGACAAAATTATATTGTGGCGTGCTGCGGCGTAAAGCTTACCCCGGATGGACGTCGAGGGTAATTTTGCACGGCGTAGAGTAATGTCTTGCCGAGAACTCGTGGAGCACAGTTTCAGTAAGGGAAGTTGAACATGTTGGCCTGATTCATATCTCCATTTATAGACTTACAATGTATTTACTAATATAAAGTGTAACTTTTGTTGGATATGCTCGTACAGGATCGTTAACTTATATAACTTTATACATACATACAACAACTACTACTCCGACAACTACTACTGCTACTGCTGCTGCTACTGCTGCTGCTGCTACTGTCACAATTGTTGTTATTGCTGTTGTCGTTGCTATTGTTGCTGTTGTCGTTGCTATTGTTGCTGTTGCTATTGTTGTTGTTATTGCTGTCGTTGTTGTTGTTGTTGTTGTGGTTTTGGTTTTGGTTGTTGTTGTTGTTGCTGTTGTTGTTGTTGTTGTTGTTGTTGTTGTATTGGTATCAGCGCAAACATCAGCATCAGAAGGGCCTATTGGTATTCGATGACTAGTGTTTTGTCAGATTTCGCATTATCAAAGACTATGGAAAACACGATTTAGAAATTTCGTTTTTCACATTCCGGCCACTGTAAATACATGTAGGTCTACATGAAATTGTGACCTTACATGTAGGTTGGTCACAGAATCAGAACAATGTTGTTTCGTTTAACACAACACGTTCGTCGAGCTCAATTCTAAGAAGAGCGTTGTTTCCTGCAACCTATAAACTATAGCCTACTCAATTGAAACAAACGTGGTTCTGTTATAAATGATTTTCGCCGTTTAAACATGATTGTTCCACTGTCATCGCTCTACTAGCAAAATACAGACGCCGATTTTAAACAAAATAAATTAATATTTTAACAACGTTTACCGACGATTTCGATATCATTTGACTTAAGAGTTCAACATCGAGGTTCTACCGACCAATAATTAATTCCTCTCACGTCTAAACATTTATGGAGACACAATCTTTCTTCTATGCTCCTTGCTCCTTTGCTCATTTCGAAGTGGTTAGTCCTGAGTAGCTCCATATACACGGCTGTCTATTTTGTCTGTGTCCTTGATTGATATCCTCAATGGCGTTACCGTTCCTCTTTCAATTGCCGAATGTTGATTGCGCGGCCGAAGAGGCTCCTGTAAAATGTTTTAATGAATGTCATGTCAGAAAGAGGTGGTCATATTGGCAATTTCGGTGTAGGCCTATGCACTGAATACAGTAGCGGAGATAATTTTTTATCTAAGGTGCAAGAAATCATAATGATGGTTTGGACATTCGCGTCCACATTGCCGGTTGATCACTGACATAGTTCTGTCCAACATGATTGCTTTCATTTCAATGCGCTTTAACATGAAACTGATTTGTCTCTCTTTACAGGGTTTATCATAGACTAAAAGATCTATCTATTGTGAGCTAGTGCCACTAACTTATTGGATGATCCAGTTGAAAAGATTTTTGTATAAGTAGGCCCACTGCTCGACAAGTGTTGTACAATAACAGTAGGCCCTACTGTCTCTCGCGTGTTCAGTGAAGGCTTCAAAATATCTAAACTTGAATCAAGGGTAAACCCTTCAAAAACTCTATTCACAAACTCCGTAAAACTTGCAAATAGAAACCGTTTAGAACCTTCAACACCTGGAAATGCAGACCCCTCAAGATCTCTAATGACAAACCCTTAGAAATCGCAAAGGCAGCCCCAGTTCAGTTGATTCGTTTAAGATGGAGGGGAGTAAACTTGTGAGTTAAGCCTATAAGCTTACTGTTTAAGATGGGGCCTTAGTCGATGTACATGTAAGAGAGAAAGACAAGTTTACTGTTTCCGATGCGGTTCCTTTTCTGCAGTACCACTCGGCAATGTTTGCCCTGTAGGCCACCAAGAATCTACACAATCCGAAAAATTAATATAAACCTAGAATAAAATACATGTTTATTGCATGCAAGCATAATCTTACTGAACATTGTGTATCTAGCCTATGCATGGCTTTGTACATGTATGAATGCATGTATGTGTGCTTACAGCAGGCTATGTACGATTGTTGGCTAATCCACTTAGATGGAACTTTCGTTGGAGATGTTCCTACTCGTTAGAAATATTGCCACTTCTTTTTATAAACTGCTAAAATCTAAAATATATTGCCTGGGTAGGGCTGAGAGGCGGGAGCGCCTCTGATTGGATTTCTTGAAGCGTTAGAAAAAGTTGCAATGAATGAATGAATGAATGAATGAATAAATGAGTGAATGAATGAATGCATACATGTTGATCGATACAGATAAAAAGATGAATGCTATGCGATAGGCTACATGTAGTGGTGGTGGTGTAGTGGTTATGTTCGTTGCCTTGCAGCCGAGGGTTCCAGGTTCGAATCCACCTCAAGTCACCGATGCAGTGTCCCCGCTGTAGTCTTGAAGGGGAGCTATAGCGAGTGCACATACAACCAAACAATGTATGTTTCCACTTACGTCGTGATGACAACCAATTCCACGACCAGTGAATATAACATCGCAATCTTCAACAAACTGTTGCTGTCTTCGGACATTTCGCCTTCTGATTCCGTCAATAAAGAAATAGAACAGATCTTTATTTAGCTTCGTTGAAGGCAATTTACGGAAACATCCAGCGTGAGAATTGTGGAAAAATAACTGAGGGTTGGACTTTGATAGGCTACACTTGGAATTGGGAAGTGAAAAACATACTTTACTATGAAGCTGTAAGAAAGTTGGGGGTGGGGGGGGTAAAAAACTCAACCCCTGCAATGCTCACCGTGGATAAATCAATCTATTAATAAATCAATTAATTAATTAATTAATTAATTCGTTCAGGTTTATTAGGAGTAATTAGGCTGACAAAAACAGACACGCAACTTAGGCATGCAACATTGTTCAGTGTGTTTACGGAAACAAACCATCGTGGAAAATCTCTCAGCATACTGAAGATAAATAAGTAAGATCGGGTAATTCATGAAGTGAGACTTTGAATAAAAAAATAAAGGAGCAGAAGCAATCATGTCGTAAGTACAATGTCCCACCATCTGTCATGACATGAGAAGGGGAATCCATACTTTAACCTTGGGACATGGGCGCGCCTATGAGGAGTTCTCTTGAAGTGGCGCTATGTAAATGTTCGTTTACAATTACAAAATTACAATTACATTTGCAATTAAACGACAGCTTATGACGACAGAAGAGAGTGCATTGATAACAGTAAGAAACGAGGCAGGGAGTTTATTCATTCATTCATTCATTCATTTCAGACATTTATATAGAGCCTCTTCAAGAGTATCTACTCAGAAGCGCTCCCGACCCAACCACGACTAAAGAGAACAGTCTTAAGAGAAGAGAGTTGTAATAGTAGTGGTTACATTTGATTCAATTATTTCATTAGTCTTCTTGACAAATAAACGGATCACTGTTTCGAGTTAGTCTTACTTGCACTGGCTACAGAAGAATTGTCGACTTCAGAAGAAATCGCCGCCTCATCAGCATCGCTACCATTGTCCGCATCTTTCACTTCTTCTAAGCCCACGACCTCCCCATCTCTCTGTTTGACAGCCGCGGCTCGTGCTCTGGCTCCCCGTCTAAACCAGAAATCGGTTCCTTCGGTAAAATCTTGGTCATCATCGTCATCGTCACTTTGTCCGTTTAGGAAACTGTCAAGCGAGAGGAACTCGTCCTTTTTTAAACTTTCGTAGTCCTTTAACGCTTGCGAGGGTCGCTCGAAGAAAGCCTTGAATTGGTCGCCTAGTTTTACATGCACCCAAGCCTCTCCTCGTCGCAGTGACTTATAGTTGTCGATTATCAACGAAGCTGACAATCCCGCTTCTGGTATCATCAGTTTCAGTGTTTCCCTCTCGTCCCTCTTGGCCGCGTTGTAGGCAGCGATCGCCTTCGAGGGACCCGTGTTGCCGACGGCGAAGTTCTCCAGCACCTTCTTCTCGGCTTCGTCGGTTTTTATGAGTTGGGCTTTGAGTACACCAGGGAGTCGATTTCGAAGTTCATCCATGAGGCGCTGACTGTCCGATATAAATTTTCCTTCGTCCTGTGCTGTTGATATATCGGCGCTGCTGCTGGCATTTGCCTCCGAAGGTTGTAAGGGATTTGATCCTGCGGGTAGTGAAGGGTTTGCCTGAGCAGGTGCTAAGGGATTTGGCGCTGAAGGCTGTGAGAGGTTTGCCTTTGAAGGTTCTACGGGGTTTTGGTTTGCATTTGCAGGTGCTGAGGGGTTTGGGTTTGCATTTGCAGGTGCTGAGGGGTTTGCATTTACCGGTTCTGAGGGGTTTTGGTTTGCATTTGCAGGTGCTGAGGAATTTGCATTAGCAAGTTCTAAGGGGTTTTGGTTTGCATTTACAGGTGCTGAGGAATTTGCAAGTGCAGGTTCTAAGGGGTTTTGGTTTGCATTTACAGGTGCTGAGGAATTTGCATTAGCAGGTTCTAAGGGGTTTTGGTTTGCATTTACAGGTGCTGAGGAATTTGCATTAGCAAGTTCTAAGGGGTTTTGGTTTGCATTTACAGGTGCTGAGGAATTTGCATTAGCAGGTTCTAAGGGGTTTTGGTTTGCATTTACAGGTGCTGAGGAATTTGCAAGTGCAGGTTCTAAGGGGTTTTGGTTTGCATTTACAGGTGCTGAGGAATTTGCATTAGCAGGTTCTAAGGGGTTTTGGTTGGCATTTACAGGTGCTGAGGCGTTTGTATTAGCAGGTTCTAATGGGTTTTGGTTTGCATTTACAGGTGCTGAGGCGTTTGTATTAGCAGGTTCTAATGGGTTTGCTTTCACAGGTTCTGTTACGTTTGTCTTTGAAGGTTCATCGGGGTCTGCATTTCCGGATGCCGATTGGTTCGCATTTTCCAATAATTCTGGAGGTCTTGCCGTTGCCAACTGTAAGGAGTTTAGTCCTAAAGTTGTTGTTGTTGTGGTATTTGCCTCTGTCGTTTCGAGTGTCGTGGCGTTTTCGAATTGAGGTTCTTGGGAAGTTACCAGTCCAGGTTGCGAGGGTGTAATCGATTCAGGTACTGAAGGTACTGAGGGCACTGAAGGTTGTACAGCTTCAGGTACTGAAGGTACTGAGGACTGTACCGCTTCCGGTACTGCGGGTACCAAGGCTTGTACCGTTTCAGATGCTGATGTTGTCACCGGTGGTGGTGGTGGTAGTGCTGGTACCCCTTCAGGTACTAGTGTTGCTACCGGTCCAGTTTCTGGGGGCTGTGCCGGTCCAGGGAATGGGGGTGTCAACGGTTCAGATTCCTTGGGTTGTTCCCGTTCGTATTCTTGGGTTTGATCCTCGTCAGAATCCTCATTTTCATCCGAGTCCACGTCAGATTTCTCCTCCGCCTGCTCCGCTTCCGCCTGTTCCTCAACCTTTTCGTCCTCGGCTTTCTTTGCTGCATTGGCATCCTGGTTGAACAAATCCACGTCCTCTTCATAGATTTGTCTCCGCCGAACCACATGTCCCAGACCAGCCCCTTCTACGCCCCTTCTAACTCCCCTGGTTTCTTCACCTAACGCTTTTTCGTCCAGTTCTTGAACCCGAGCGTCCTCGGCTTCCCGTGCTGCATTGGGGTTGAGCAGTTCCTCGCCTACTCCAGGCACATCCTCCTCTTCCTCGGCTGCTCTCCGCCGAACCCCAGCCGCTTCGCCCCTTCTAATAACTCTCCTGGTTTCACCACCTAACGCCTGTTCCTGAATCCGGGCATCCTGGGCTTCTCTTGTCGCATTGGCGTCCTGATTGAACATGTCCACGTCCTCTTTATAGACTTGTCTCCGCCGAACCTCATGTCCCAGAGCAGCCCCTTCTACGCCCCTTCTAATAACTCCCCTGGTTTCTTCACCTAACGCTCTGTCCGTTTCGGGGCTACCCCGTACACTGTTCTCTGTAGCAGAGACAACTAGGGTCAACAGAAAGACTGCGTTAATCCAATCCGACCGTAGAGAGCGGCGAGTACGGTCGCGAGGTTCCGTCATCGATTGGGATTGACGCCAGGGGAAACTTGGAGAGGGGGAGGAACAACTTTACTGGGTTTCAATTTTTCATATTAGGTTACGTGCGCTAAAATCGTTCTCTTGGTCGGCGTCGATTCTTTGTAAATCTGTAAACAAAGTGTAACGCGAAGCATAAATCAAAGTATGTATGTATGTATGTATGTATGTATGTATGTATGTATGTATGTATGTATGTATGTATGTATGTATGTATGTATGTATGTATGTATGTATGTATGTATGTATGTATGTATGTATGTATGTATGTATGTATGTATGTATGTATGTATGTATGTATGTATGTATGTATGTATGTATGTATGTATGTACATGTATGTATGTATGTATGTATGTATGTATGTATGTATGTATGTATGTATGTATGTATGTATGTATGTATGTATGTATGTATGTATGTATGTATGTATGTATGTATGTACATGTATGTATGTATGTATGTATGTATGTATGTATGTATGTATGTATGTATGCATGTATGTATGTATGTATGTATGTATGTATGTATGTATGTATGTATGTGTGTATGTATGTATAATATGAACATTTATATAGCGCCTTGCAATAACTTCAAGAAGGCACGTAACGCAGCTACCCGACAGTTTCAAACAAATGCGACATAATGATCAAAGTAAGTAGCCTATAAGTAAGAATGGGGCCTAACAGCATACCCCATTAGCAAACGCAAGATGCAATTCGGCGTGAAACTCCGATGCAGTGTCCGCGCTGTAGTCGGGAGCGCTTCTGGGTAGCGAGCTTGAAAGGGCGCTGTAGCAAATGCGAGAAATAAATAAAGAAATCGCTCACAATATTATTGCCCTGAAATATAATGGCATTTGCTCCGCCGAGGCGTGTGCACTGTGCACGGCTGAACTGTGTATATATTCTGTACACAGAAGGGCGATATCAAAACAAGTTAAAAGTATCGTAGGCTATATTCCACACCGGTGGACGGCGTAACGATAGCTAGTCTCTCCCGATACAAAGTCTCCCTCGAAATAGAGTCCCCCTCCTGGCTGTAACTCTGTATTTGAAGAATTTTTCAGAAGTAAAGTATAGGTCTATATATTTTCTTGTTAAATATTTTAGCAATGTAAATCAACAATAATTCTACCTGCCATAAATTTCATGCGACTGTAGCCCATTTCACGCTGAACTGGGGAAACTTTATTTCGTAGAGGGAGCCAGGGAGAAAATATTATCTCCCTCCCCCGTAGACTTTATAATCAGAATGTACTCTCCGGGGGCGATTTTATTCTGGAACAGATCCTCCGGGGGGCAGAATCTGTTTCGAGGGGAAACATTTAGAGGGGAGACTCTGTCATACGACACCGGCTTCATAGTTTGACCTCACCTTGCGTATAATGCTGTGGAGTTCTTAATTAACTTCTAAAACGGTCCTAATCATTATAATGGCTCGTCTTTTATTTACATCCTGAAATTGAAACTTTTGTGACGTCAGCACGGTTGCCACTGGTAAAATAACATCATGACTCAATGGTGAAAGCTTCCGGAAAATTATTAACAACTCTGTAAAACCAACTGTAAGCGTGAAATTGTAATTTCAGTATTGTCTTGTAGTTTGGATGAAAGTTCCTGTTAATATTGTACAAAGTCGAAATTTTTAAGAGTTGTCCTGAATTAGTTCCTGGCACACTGGAGGGAGGGGAGGGACACACGGTGCGTGTTCGCAACAGAGTAACTTACTTACTTTCTTACTTACTTGCCTGTTCAGCAACGTGCTGACTTACCGTTGGACATAATTATCTAAGTAGGGCCTAAGTAATTAAGTCAGTAACTAAGTAAGTAAGTAATAGGAGTTAATAAGTATGGACTTCAATTCTCAGTTGCCGACGGCATTTTCAATTTTACTAACACATTATGCAGTTAGCATGAACATCTGAAAATACTCGTCATAATCATCGAGCTATAGGTTTAATGACCTAGGTACTGTAAAGCCCGGTTTCCACATTAACAATACGGAGATTGTTTCGGAATCTAGCACCTGATATCTAGTTGCTCAAAGTTTTGGAAGTCGGAATGTTATGAGCACCACTACAATTTGCAAAATATTACAATGATCTACTTAGATACAATGACCTGTAGGCTATAATAGGCCTACTCAGTTAGCCTACCACTGTTTTTTCCATCTTTCTCTTGACTCAAACCCTGACTCTTCTCTCGGGGTCGCACGCATTGGAAGCAACTCCGCCACTTAGTGCACTCTGATAGTGCCAGTCCCCAGCCTGGATAAAGGAGGAGGGCGACGCTAATGAGCCTTGTTGTCACATAGTGTCGTTAAACTGAAACTATACCACTTCATTTTTACTCCCCTGTTGATCTCACTTTGGAAGTGCCAGTCCCTAGCCTGAATAAAGGGGGAAGGGCGACGCTAATATTCTGGAGAAATCAGCTGTATCAGATCTATGAAGAAGTGTTGGGAATGAATGAAGAAGGTGCTCTGATAAACGCAATAATGGAGAGACAAAAGAAGTGGATGGGACACACGCACGCTGAGAGGAGATTCACTACTGAGAACGTTCATCAGAGGAAAAAAATGAAGGGGAAGCAAACAAAAGGAAGAGTGTACGACAGAATATGACGCTATAGACTGGATGATGACAAGATATGGGAAGCCCAAGAAAGAGAGGCCAAACATCGAGTTGAATGGCAACGTCCGACATAATTTTTTAGCATGCCAAATATTATTGTATGTGCACTTGATATAGCGCCCCTTCAAGATTTCTACTCAGAAGCGCTCCCGATTACAGCGCGGACACTCAATTTGAGTTTCACGCCGAAGCGCTGAGCAATTGCGAGCGAAGGACTTGCACAAGGGTACTACACGGCGGCTTGAGGTGGATTCGAACCTGCAACCCTCGGTTGCAAGGGAACTACATGTAACATACCCACTACACCACCGCGCCCCACAATAGGGGCAGCGAACCAGAGGAAGATAATAATAGCCTAAGATAAGAACACACTTTCGGGACATGATTATTTTGTGTTGCTGAAATTCTGAATGCGTCAGAAATATTTCTTTAAACATTATTTCCGCAAAAAATTCGAAATTATTTACGTCGTTGAAAACAATCATTGGTTATCCATGATTTAACATCAGCTACCGCTTTATCTAGGCTACATATCTTCAGCAGCTACAGAGGAGGCTGTTCAAAGAGGCGACCTCTCTCTCTTTCGCTCGAATTAGCTACATATACGTATGGGAAACGACTTCACGTTTTCACGTTTTCACGTTTTCACGGCTGGTTATGATCCGCCCCGCCAACAGTCGTCACCGATATGGAAAAGTTCGCAGATTCTTCCTTTGTATCCGTCTCGTCGTCGTCCTCTATTCGACTGTATCCATGCGAAGGTTCCTGGATAAACAAGCGATAAACAGTTGAGAAATAACGGCGTCGCTTCATTTAATATCATGAGGCTCGGTAGCGCAATGGATAACACGCTGGCATAAAGAGCGAGAGGTAACGAGTTCGAGCCCCGTCTGGCGGACGTGCTTTGTAGGCTGCTATAATTAGCGCCGTGTATTGCAGGATGTTTGTTCTGTTAGTAGTTAAGATTCCGTAATTTGCATTCTTGTGAATTGTTTAAATTGCATAAAATTCAATGTATCTGGTTGCAGTCTGTCAACTGGATTGTTTCAAAAAAGAAAACAGCTTTATTAATTTAATTATTAGCGATTAACGGCTGCAAAATTTGTAGCCGTTAATCGTTAATAATTACATTTAATGTAATCGAATCCAATTCGCTCGTTTAATTAATTATTGAAAATTATTAAATAATTATCGATAACTTGCTATCAAGTAATAGCCTAAGTACTAGTAAGTAGTCTACCTAAATTTTAGGTAAGCTACTTATTACTTGATGACCAAGCGGCCAGTTCCGAAGTAAAACAAAATCTGCATTTTATCTATTAGTTTCGATCAAATTTTGGATCGACATCGCAGATCATGTACAGATTGAATTGTCTCCGTCCTACCGTGTCTTTGTCATGATGAGTTTTTTTCTGCTTTTCGCTCCACTTCACGACTTCTATCCTGCATGCTATCGCGACTCTGCATATAAAACACAAAATATAAATTATTGGCACGGTTCAATAGTTTCGATGATAATAACCTTGCAAATTATTTATTAATTACTTAGAAAGCAAAGGAAGAGGAGGAGGAGGAGTAGGATCAGTAGGAGGAGGAGGAAGAGGAAAAAGACGAGGACGAGGAAGAGATGGAGGAGGAGAACGAGGAGGAAAGAGCGAGGACGAGAAGAAGGAGGAGGAGGAGAAAGAGGAATAAGAGGAGGAAGCGGCAGAGGAAGAGAAATATGAAGATGATGATTAGGCCTCAAGGCTCTTCCATCCAAATCATTAACGAGGTGATGCTCATTAAAAGGCCAATCATGGAAAGTGCGCCTCTGAGGGATGGCGATAGAGAAATCTGACAATTCCTAATTAACTTAGCTTTATGAACCCCTAAAAATTTCTTCTGTCTGTACCAATTTAAATTTCCTAAAAAACACACTTAAAACTGTAAGAGAATGCTATCGTACTTACATGAATACTACGATCATCTGGGCGATCACTGAGAAGAGAATCAAACATTTCACAAGATTGCTTTTGAAGTTAATTGTCTGTTTGTCTGTTTAAGAAACAAAAACAAGAATTGTCTGAACTAAGTTATTGTTATTCAATTGAACGACATAGATATAAATTTAATCGCGTCAACTTCATCAACGATTCTTCGATTAATAACAATTTAATTAAATAAACAATTACGACTTGTACATCGCCTGTTCCGAAAAGAAAGATGAAATTTAAGAGACACTACACAATGCACATTCAGCATTAGTCCCTACCATTTTGTCCTAATACCAATTTATTCGCTACCATTTTGTCCATACCTTTTTGTCCGTACCATTTTGTCCAATACCATTTTGTCCCAATACCACTTTGTCCATACCACTTTGTCCATACCATTTTGTCCGTACCATTTTGTCCGCTACCATTTTGTCCGGTCACCGGGCAAACGCTTTTACCCTGTCATATCCTGGCGTAGCGCCGCCCCTGAATTGCTTACTTATTATTTTTATTTGCTATACGTTATCTCAGTGTGATGCTGAAAGCGATTTTTAAAAATGTTGGTCGTGATCATCATTAGCCTATACCTGAAAATTTGGTTGTAGCTTCTTCGGACGAACTTTCATCGTCAAGTTCAGGAACCTGAATCGCTTTTTCGCTCGTATCGTATCTACCCTTCGCTCCGTCCATTACTCCGCTATCGCCCATCGACTCAACCCCAGTGGCTGATATCCCCCGATGTAGTACCTCGCCCGATCTTTCTCGCTTAGCCGAGGCGGCGGCGGCATCGCTGTCCCCGGCAAACGACCTCTTCTTGAGGTCTACCGTCTGGACCTCACTTGCATTACCGGTAACAGACTGGGTGTCGTTAAAAGTTTGAGCCGATGTGAGAAATCTGTCCAGGGTGTTGTTCTCGTCAGCCTTCAGCGTCCGGTAGAGCGTCAGAGCCGTCGAAGGTTTCCTGAAGAACTCCTTATATCTCTGGTCGTGCGCCACGTAATTCCATGCGATGCCCTTTCGCAGGGCTCTGTACGCGGCGAGAACGCCGTCCGCCTCTGGACCCAGCTCCGGTAGAAGCTCCTTTAGGAAGGTTCGCTCAGCCACCTTCGCCGTTTGGTAGCCGTGGATGATTTTGAAAGGGACCTGTTCAGATGTGACGTAGCTGGACAGGACCAGGTCCTCCGCATCGTTTGTTTCCTGGATCTTCTCTCTGAGCTCTTGCGGAAGGTCGTTCATGATGCATTGGCTGACGCTTCTACTCTCCGTCGAAATCGTTCGATCGTCTTCTGCGGATGGCGTCTCCACTGCCCCAGTCTTTCCCGTCTTCGACTTTGAAGCTGATGTCTTCGGGGTGTGTTCCTTGGACTCCTTCGTCTTTGCTTCTACGACTTCTGCTGCTTTGTGCTTATTCTTCGCACCTGGTTTTGCCTCATGAATTTTATCCGCAGGTGCTTTCTTCTCGCGCTTGGCTCGTTCGCCTTCCTCCATGAACGCATTTTCCATTTCTAACTCATCCCGATCCGTGTCCTGATCGCTTTGAAAGGTTTCTGCTTTCTGATCATCCTTGCCCGACTCAAATTTCCCAAAATTTCCTTTTTCCATATCTCTAAAAGACGAGCCTTCGTTTTGCGACTCGACCTTTCCCCTTTCCTGCACATTTCGACCGAATTGCGATTTATCGTCCCCTCTGCTCGACTCGGATTTACCTAAACTTGGTTTGTCCTCGTCTTTAGGAGACGTTTTCTCCCCTTTCGGGCTATCCCCAGATTTTTCTGACTCCTCCTTCTCCTCTTTTTCAGGCTTAGATTTATCAGGAACTTCCTTCTTATCTGTATCTTTCTCAACCTTTTTCTCCTCTTTCGAAAAATCCACAGCGGGTTCCGGGTTCTTTTCCCGATCCTCTTCCGTCTCTGCGAGCTCCTTACCTCGCTCTCTTGCCGATTGTTCCATTACCTCTTTCTCCATCTCACCGTTGTTCTGTTCCTCCTCGGGGCTCATGGTAGTCTTTGCATCCGCCGCCTCTTTCGCCGCTGCTGCCCTATCAGCCTCTTTTTCCTCAGCCTTCTTTTTAGCCTTCTCCGCTGCTTCTTCGGGTGTCATCCCATTTGGGCCAGCGTTCTCTTGATTCACCATATCTGGGTTCCGTTCGCTTTCCGTTTGCTCAAGCTCCTCACCTCTTACTCGCGACGCTTCCTCGTGTATCATATTTTCGACGTCGGGACTGGCCGTGCCCGGCTTTCGGTGCGGAGCTTTTTGAGGGGCATGCTTCTGGCCCGCTTTGCCCTTGTCGGGTTTGTCAGCTCCTTCGCCCTTTCCTCCATCGGCTTCTTTACCTGCAGACGATTTCTCGTTTTTCGATTCGGGTTTCTTCTCGTCGAGGCCTTCCTTCTTCTCGGCAGCATCTTCATTCTCTCCGCTGCCCTTCTTCGCCGAACCTTTCTCCTTTTCTTCCGATTCACCTTCGAATTTCTTTCCTAGTTCATTTTTGGACTCGGATTTGCTTTTCCCGCCTGGGTCGAGTCCTTTTTTTGATTCCCCATCCGACGTTTCATCGGTTTCTGAGTCGCTTTGAACTCCTGTGATTCCATGACTAAGAATAAGACAAGTTAAAATGAAGGCGACGAACTTTCCCATCTCCTTCTTCAAGCGAAAACGACAAGATTCTGAAAATGTTTTTTAACACATCAACGAAGGCTCAACGAGAACATAAAACCCCATAAGGTTTGATTCAAACTATAAGATGTGAGTAACTGCACATGCATTCAAATACTACTTAGCATATGGACGCAGGGGCGGTTCATGGGGGCAAATCCGGCCATGCCCCTCATTGAGAAATGCCCATAGAACGTGCTCCCCCCATTAGGTTTCCGCAAGCTTTCAACAGTAGGCTAGGTTTCAATAGTATATTTTCCAGACAATTCGGCCAAATGAATAAAGAGGTCATCGGTTTCTTTGGCAGAGAAAATGGTTATATTATTATTTTTCAAGGCAGGTTAGACGAATAATTTACTAGCGATACATGAATTTACATAATCTTAAAAGTTCTAATCGGAGTAAGTTAGGAATCCATTTATCGCATAGCCTATCGAAGTGTGCCACGACCCGGGACATGAGGTGACTGAATCACAGAAGGACCGGTATGATGAGGGTGAGAACTGCCGTGGTTGGAGTTTCGGAAAAACTATACTATCGGGGACCGAATGACGACACTCTAAACCTAACCCTAAAATACCCCACGACGCCTAATCTTACCCTAACCGACACGTCGGTCCTCGATACTATGGTTATGTCAGGGTTTCAACCCAAGTCTTTCCTACGGCTCCAAAGTAAAGTCTGCCTTTTACGCACCCAACTCCACGCTGATCATAAACCCACCGCATCCACAAGTTATTTTCCTCCCATTCTCATACTGAGCAGAGCCGTCTAGATAGCTATAATAATAATTGTATGTGTAGTATAACAATGTGTTTCAGTTGAGACAATAGAACAATTACCTGTGCAATAGAAATTCGCAGTATAATTATAATTGTCCAGTTCCTTTGTTGCCTTACCGCAAACTAAGTCTGCCCATTATACCTACTTCGAAAGAAGCGAAGAACGGAAGTTATTGTGACGTCACGCCGGTTGCCATGGCGGTTACCACGGCGCTACCTATATTGGACATTGCATAGAGTTGAATTCACTTCATTTCAAGAATTTACATAGCGCCCATACAAGAAATCCACTCAAAAGCGCTCCCAGTCTAACCACAGTGATAGCAGAATATAATTCCGAAAAAGAAATGAAACAAAACAAAATGTCCACAACATGGCAAAAGGGACGCTTAAACAGTCTCATGACCAACATAGAGGGATCGTTCAATAACTAATAGCCTACTGTCGTTTTTCCAACACCCCACTCGACAGTACCCCCATCTAATATTAGTTTCTAGTTAAATATTATTGTGGTTTTTTAATCCTCGTTTTCTTCTTACGAAAGAAATCTTTTAGGGCTTTGTAATTGAATGGATGTTACAAAATTTTGAGAACCTCTGTTGCTCTCATAATTATGACTTTTCATAATCCGATATTAAAATCACATAACTCTTAAATCATCCAATCCTTCTGCAAATTCACGAAGGAAATAGCTTTACAGATGTATGTAATGTATGTATAGTTGTATATAAGCATAGTTAGCATACATGCATACAAACATATCCATAGATCCATACCTCCCTCCTCCTCCCTCCTTCCCTCCTTCCCTCCCTCCCTCCCTCTCTCCCTACCTCCCTCCCTCCCTCGCTCCCTCCCTCATCCCCCTCCCTCCTTCCATCCCTCCATCATTACATCCATCCATTATCTATCCAATGATCTTTTCATTCATTCATTCATTCATTCATTCATCCATCTATCCATCCATCCATGCACACAAACGTAGGCCCTACATCCATACATGCACACATACGTACGCCCATACACTCGTCCATTATCCATCCATTCACTTATTCATAAATACAAACTTTTTGGCCGTAATACTATGTCTCTCCTTAGAACACAAAGCGTACGAGTTCGATTCTCTGCGATGGTCAATGTAAGCCTGAGTCGTACACGCCCAGCTAATCAACGCCATCGAGAGAAACTTGGTCCATGGATATTGGATAATAGTATCACTTAGTAGCTGCACAGTAATTGAAAAATAATAGCAGTTTAATAATTAACCCTATGAAAATCCTTACAGGGATTCGTTTCACGTTACTGAATAATGATGCTGCTTCAGAAATATTTTTTCTTAAACATTAGGCTACGTCCGCAAACAATTCGAAATTATTCGTTTCACGTTGTTGTGTTGCTTGACTCGGTTTCTGCTGAAAATAAGATAGCCCCTCACACTTCTGGTTTGATCCAACACTTAGGCCATTAGTGTTAAGCTACCGAACCCACTGCTGTAGAGCCGACCTGCGTGTCGTGCTATGGTGGACCGTATTTCGTATAACCTGTAGGCCTACCTGTAATCATTCTGCGGTTTGTCAGATTGAATGTTATAAACAAATATTATTATACTGCATAATGCGTGAGAAATATATTTTCGTAAACATCATTTCCGCGAAAACAATTCGAAATTATTTACGTCGTTCAAAACAAGTGACTATCCATGATTTAACATCAGCTACCGCTTTATCTAGGCCTACAGCTACATGTAGGCCTATATGTTCAGCAGCTATAGAGGAGGCTGTTCAAAGAAGTTATCTCTCTTCCGTTCGAATTAGCTATGTATGGGAAACGACTTCACGTTTAGCTACGTATGTGAAACGACTTCACGTTTAGCTACGTATGGGAAACGACTTCACGCTTTCCCGCCATGGACGATCCACCCCACCAACATTCGCCACCGAGATCATGGAAAAGTTTGCTGATTCTTCTCTCGCATCCGTCTCGTTGCCCTCTATTCGACTGTACTCTTCGTCGTTCGTGTGTAAATGCTCCTAGAAAAACAGGCAGGAAGTAGTTGAAATAATAAAAATAATAATAATTGCAGTAGTAGTAGGCTAGTAGTAGCAGCAGCAGCGGCAGTAGTGTAGTGGTAGTAGTAGTAGTAGTAGTAGTAGTAGTAGTAGTAGTAGCAGCAGCAGCAGTAGTACCGTAGTTGTTGACATTTTTGGTGCTGTAGTAATGATAATGAAACAATAGGAATGAATCTGGAACAACTAAGTGAAGCGACATCAGAAAGAAAGCAATGGAAAAGGCTGGCCTTGTCGATCGCTAGAGTTCAACGAACTGACGGCACAAGGTGACAAGGTGAGTATTGATATCAATATTGATGATATTAATAATAATAATTAGTAGCTAGTAGTAGTAGCACCGGCATCGTTGAAGTATTATTATAATTATTGTCATTATTATTGTTATTGCAGTTTAATGATCGCAAAAATAGTCATGCCAATATTTATTGCATTTCAATATCGATAGTAGTATTATCAATAGCAAAGATGCTGGTGTCAATGAAACTTTTACTGATGCAAAAAATTAGGACGACATTTATTATAATAGACGTCTTACCATGTCTGTCTCAGAATGCATTGCCTTACGATCCGCTCTCCACTTGTCTACTCGCTTCCTACACGCTATCACGCTTCTGCATTGAAAACAAAAAAATTATAGATGCATGTATAGTAGCCTATGTATGAGCATTTGCAGGGTTTTTTAACGTGCAGTTGTACACAAAATGTGCAGTTCTAAATGGATTTGTGCAGTTGTAGAAGCAATTAATTTTTGTAGAGTTAAAACTAGCAAAAATGGTCATTGTTTTCCGATTGGAAGTAATTTACCATGGATGATTAGAAGGGAAAGAAGGAGTTGTGCAGTTCTAAAAATTTCTTTAAAACAGCCCTGAGCATTTGCTGTAACGCCACTCTTCATGATTGCTGCTCACTGTGCTCGCGACTACAGCGCGTACACTGAGGCGAAGTTTCACACTGAGGCGCACGAGCAATTGCGAGTGAAGGATTTGCACAAGGTCCCTTCGCGGTGGTTTGAGCTGGATTCGAACCCACTGCCTTCTGGTTCCAAGTCACCGAACATACCATACACCACCGAGTAGACAGGTACAGTATATAATTATACAAGAGCAATGCATGAAATAACCTTGAAAACATTAACAATCGACGACTGGATTATTTAGAGATGAGATGGCTGAATTGTCTTTTTGTCCACCATTCCTCTCTCAATTATGGTTCTTAAAAGAAAGTCTCTCCTCGTGATGGGGTCCAATCAGTTTTTATGCCTGCTTTATCGCTTGTATGATACGTAAAGTTGAATGATTCTAAGTATGATAACTGCCGTATGTATTATGTATAACCTACTTACACGAAAGCCGCGCTCAACACCCCAATCACAGAGCAGATAATGGCGAATTTTACAAAGATGCTTCTGTAGTTCACACTCCTGAGATCTGGTTAAAACAACAACAACAACCATTTTTAGAGTTATCATTTAGACATCGGTCCAAATATAAAAGTTTATATTCAGCCATGTCAACATTTGCTTAACTGTCTGTCTTAACGGGCAAGATGGAAATAACCTTAACCCTACCTTGACCATTGGTCCTTAACCTAAACCTTTAAGGACCAATAACCCTAACCCCTACCTTAACCCATAACGACCAATAACCTAATCAGACTATCAGACCCTTAAAGGGAGAGTCCACCTTCCATTCCACCTCCGCTTTCATAACATAACCCTACCTTATAACCAATGTTCCTAACACTAACCCTACCTTAACTTTTAACTTTTAAGGACCACTAATTCTAATCAAAACCCTAGCCTTTACTTTAATCATTATAGATCAATTACCTCAACCCCAACACTTGTACTATCTCACCTGCAGTTTTGGTTGCAGCTTCTTCGGACGCGGCTACCCCAGAATCACCTCCTAAAATCTCACCAGCTTTGGCAGTTCTACTTTCTCCCACGTTTCCTCTAACTGTAGTTGCTCTGCGGACAAATTTATCGACTCCAGCTGCTCTCGCTATTCGCTCAATCACCTCCACCTCATTTTCCGATGCCACCTCATCGGTTAGCGCTCCAGCCTCACCCTCGGCATCTCGGGTCTTCGGCGAGGAGCTAAGATAACTGTCCAGATAGTTCAGCTCGTCGGCCTTGAGCGCTTCGAACTGCGTCCGCGCGTTGGACTGATGCTCGAAGAAGCTTTTGACTTGCGGATCGAGCTTCTCGTAGTTCCATGCGTCTCCCTTACGCAGGGCTTTGTAGGCGGCCAGAATGTTGTCGCCGTCGATACCCAACTCTGATAGAAGATCCTTTAGTAATCGTCTCTCCTCTTCCTTTGCTGTTTTGTAGTCGCGAAGGATATCGGCGGAAACGGTCTGTGATGCGGCGTGGCTGTCCAGGAGCTTTACTTCCGCCTCGTCTGTGGCGACGATCTTGATTCGTAGCTCTTGTGGAAGTTCGTTCAGGATGCAGTTCCAGACGCTCTTGCTCTCTGCGGAAGTTTCCTCGTCGATCAACGCTGGTGTTTGGGTCGCATTGTGAGCCTCCGCCGCCTCTTCTGCTGCTGCCTGGTGGGGCTTGTCTGTGCTGCCAAGCTCCACAGGAATGGAGCTTTCAACTGGTTCGTTCGTCTGTGGCTCTGTTGGTATGGCAAGCTGCTGTTGTTGTTGTTGTTGTTGTTGTTCTTGTTGTTGTTCGTGTTGTTGTTCAGCAGTTTTGTTCTCTGATTGCTCGATTACCGATTCAACTTTCGTCTTGTCTTTCTCGGTCACGTTAGACTTGTAGTTTTCTTTCTCCAGAGATTTTTCTCGCTCTGTCCCGGACGGAACGGGTTCGGAGTTTTCAGTCTCATTCGCTGGGTGCTTTTTCTTTTGCTCAGTCCCAATTTTTTCAGCCTCCTCGTCGGCCTTTGTTTTCTCTGCCTCTTTACTCGCCAGGGATTCGGCTTTCTTTTCCTCTTTTTTGCCCTCTTTAGCTAATTGTTCCAATCGCGCCGGATTTTTCTTCTCTTTATCTTCGACCGAGTTTGCTTTGTCATTTTCGCCAGCCTTCAGAAGGTCGCCTGCTTTTACTTTATCAGCATCTTTGTTCTCAGCATCAGCTCCATCTGCTCTTGCGATTCCGCTGCTAAGAATGAGACTGCAGGCAAGAAGGACTACGACTAGATCCATCTTTCTCTCTCTTCGAAATGACAATGGCTATGTCCTGAAAGTAAAAGGCGCATTGCTCTGACTACATCCTTTAATTGAAAAACTATTATGCTAAAAATTACGGGGGGTGGGGGGTTCAGCATTCAGTATGTCTTAGAGCCCATGTTAAAGTGTTTCTCCCCCCCCCAATTCTAAGTGGATCATAGTCCAAGCCTCCCTCCTCCCGTTATTTCTCACACTTGGTGAAGGATCTTTCCCGATCAATTCATTGAAAAATGACCAGGCTCGAGGCCTTAAAATGATTATGGTGTCGGTATTTATAAACATGTGCACGTGTAAACATTACTTTTTACTAATATTATTATATTCACTCACCGTGAAGGTCGGTGCTCAGAAATTGAATATATCCGTGTAAAACGACGTTTCGTTTAAGTTATATAGATCAAGACCGCGTGTACAATAATAATTATTCTAGATATTCGAAACATTGTCATTAGTGATTTTTCGCAGTCAGTATTATTATATCCATCTGTTCGTTTATCAGCCTTACTCCACAAAAGCGAAGAGGCGGAAGTAATATTGTGACGTCACAGCGGTTGCCAGGGGATACCATGACGATGGGAAATTACCGAGCTGCTCGGAGATAATTATAGCATATAATTCTGCTCATAGAAAAGCACAAAATAACAAAATAATGCATCATGATGCTTGATTTTATGAAAACCAAAGTTCGACCATGCAGCTTGATAGATAAAGAATATAAGGGTCTACTTACTGACTTGCTTACTTGCTCACTCACATGTTACTTACTCACTTACATGTTACTTACTTGCTTGTTACTTACTTACTTGTCACTTAGCCTACTTACCTACTTACTTACTTGCTACTTACTTACTTACTCTGTCACGTACTTAATTACTTCGTCACTTACCTGTTACCTGCTTGCTTGCCTGTTAGGCTACTTACATGCTACTTACCTACATATTTTGTCGCGTTCTTAGTTACTTTGCTACCGATCTGTTACTTACTTGTTACTTACTTACTTATTTGCTTATTTCGTGTTCGTGATCTAATGGCCACTGTACAGTCGAAAAAGGACCACTAAGTGATTGATTCAGGGTCGCTGAGGGCTGTTTTTAAGAAATTTTTAGAACTGCACAACTGCTTCGATCTTTCCTTTCCCATCCTCCATGGTAAATTACTTCCAATCGAACGAAAATGACCTTTTTGCTAGTTTTAACTGTACAGAAGTGCCTCTACAACTGCACATTTTGTGTACAACTGCTTGTTAAAATAGCCATGTGGTCGCTCCCATGCAGTCCCGCCACGGTTAAGGCGAAAGGTCTTGAGCTAGGTGATTCTACTCCTGCGTCACCACACGACCACCGTTATCACCTACTGCCACCATAACACCACACTGTCTCCTCGGCTTGACCTACGACGAATTTTACCTAAACACCAGAGCCTAAGGAAAGAAGTCTGGCTGGAATTGCAGAACTGACTTGGTATTATAGCGCCGGTATATAAATTGCTCTCTCTCTGACTTAGCTTTTGCGTGACGCTCAGGAATTAGAAGCATTACATTACATTACTTATACTCCTATCATTGGGACACGATTACAGCACTTCAGGTTTATTATAGCCTATCTGAACACTTTCTATGTTTTATTTCGTTACAAAAAACTTTATTAGACAAATTCGTCGTATATAGAGCATAAAACTGTATTTATATAGCGCCGGTAAATACATTGCTCTCTATGTGGTGTGACGCTGAGAAAATGCGAAGACTTTACATTACATTACCTATAGGCAACTCCTTGCAAAGAGACATAGTGGAGGGCAAAAGAAGAAGAAGGCCTACTATAATAATTGTCATTGGGACACGATTACAACACTTTGGGATAAGCCTATATCCTACCTGAACACTTTCTACGCTTTATTTCGTTACAACAACTTTTATTCGACAAATCCGTCGCATATAGAGCATAAAATCGTATTTAAATGCCACAATTAAAAAGTTAGAACGTGGGAGGTTGAAATCTTCCAGAAATTAATGCTTAAAATTCGTGCGCTTAAAACGAAGATCATACCGACCACGCGGTTTCTATTATTGTGTGGGCTATGTAGGAGGAGAATTATTATTTACCGTTATTAAAATGCTGCGATTAAATTTAAAAAACTAATTGAGGATTTGAATCGAACTATATAGTTCTTGCAACTAATTGTCCATAACACAGGAGAATTATGATCGGAGGGAGGGAAGGGGTAGAAAATGATAGGTAACTGTTTAATTTTGAAGAGTTATCAACATAATTTTCTTAAAAAATCGAAGCTGCTCATCTCGAGTACAATGAACATTGTGGTCTAATTATGAGAGGCGCCAAACGCGATTCTATCTAATCCTCGGCTTTTGTCTTTGACGGAAGGTGACCTCCATGGCTTTCCTGATTCCAGTCCATCGACGTGAAATTGTTGACGATACAAAGGTTCCTACAAAAACACAAGACAAGATTCATTCAGAACAAAAGCAAAAGTTCTCTCAAAGACACAAGATAATAGTTCTCCATATACACAAGACAATGCCTACTTTAAAACGCAAAACAATGGCTTCTTGAACAACACAAGAATTAAGTTCCTGCAGACACAACTAGACAAAAGATTCCTTGAAAAGCACAAGACAAAGGCTTCTTCAAACAGAAGCTGTCGCCCGCACACAAAATATTATACAGCATTTAATTTTTTTAAACTCACAGTTAGAATTTCCAATCGTATACATGTAGACGCTATAATTATTTCAAGCAGAGTGTAGGCTACAAATCAGTTTGAAATAAATTGAGGTGGGGCACTTTATTTCATTATTTTCATTATTTTCATTATTGTTATTATTATTTTTATAGAATAAATTAGGCCTAACGTGTCGTAATTATTATACATCGGACGTAAAAATAGTAATAATTGTTATCATTTATTTTATTATTTTTATTGTTATTAATATTATTTTTATAGAACAGATTTACGTCAATCACATCGTATACCGTTTCTGTTCCGTGATCGTCTGTCTTGCACATTTGACACAGCTTCCTCCTGTACGTCACCACGAGTCTACAACACACGGAAATTCATCATTTACGTCACACAAGAATTATTATTATTATTATTATTATTATTATTATTATTATTATTATTATTACATGTAGATCTGGGGGTTCAGAGAGGTCAAAGATGTCAGACGGAAGCGAGATAAGTGAGAACCTCAGATGCACACACATTGTCAAGAGGTCTCAAGTAGTCACAGCAAGATGACGACGACGACAACGACGACGACGATGATACGACGACGACTACGATGATGATGATGATCATGATGATGACGACGACGACGACGACAACGATGACCATGACGATGACGATGACGACGATGATGATGATGATGATGATGATGACGACGACGATGATGATGACGATGACGACGACGACGACGACGATGATGATGATGATAAAACAATAATACTACAATCATAGAGATGGGAGTTGATGGCGTTTACTGGATAAAATTTTAAAAAATATTCGTATACGTACATTGTCGCTAAAATCAGTTCCACGATCAGTGAATAGAGAATCGCGAATTTCAATAGTCGTGCGTCGTCGAAAAGTTCGACTTCTATGTTTAAGAAAAAGAAGAGATGCATTTAGATTAGAAAGACAAGTGTTTGGAAGCAGTCTAGACTTCTGTATGAATCAATCAGTCAATCAATCAGTTAATCAATCGATCAGTCAACCAGATCAGTCAGTCAGTCAGTCAATCAATCAATAAATATATAAATCAATCAGTTATTCAATCAATCAATCAACCAACCAATCAATATGTAAATCAGTCAATCAGTAATAGATCAATTATTCAATCAATCGGTCAACCAATCAATCTGTAAGTCAATCAATCACTGAATCAATCAATATAAAAATAATTCAATCACTCAATCAATCAATCAGTAAATCAATCAGTAAATCAACCAATCAGTCAATCAATCAGTCAGTAAGTCAATCAATCACTGATCAATCAATACAGAAATTAATCAAATCTGTCGCTAGTTCGACTTACTCGTATCAGCGTCCGTCACTGCTGAAGGCCGTCCGCCGTTGACTCCCGAACCAAGCGACTCACCACCGCCACCAGCCTCCCAACCATTGATCATCGCTTCCACTTCCTCTATGGCCTTGGCGAGTTCGTCGTCGCTCTGGCCGCCGCTGTCCTCGGTCCGCACCTTCCGTTCGATCGCCTTGTCCGTGTCCGCCAGCTGTTTGTTCACTTCAAGTTCGTGGATGTATTCAGCCAGCGTCTTCTTGACGACCGCCGAAGAATCCGCTTCCACTTCCTGGAACTCGTTGGTCTTTCTCGCCTCGGCCAGTTTAGCTCGTTCTTTGGCCAACATTTCTTTCATTTTCGCTACGTCGTTAACTTCATCTTCCTGAAACTCGTTGGTCTTTCTCGCCTCGGCCAGTTTAGCCCGTTCTTTGGCCAACGTTTCTTTCATTTTCGCTACGTTGTTAACTTCATCTTCGTCTGCGACTTTTCTCTCGTCTTCGGCCAACTCCTTCTCCAGTTCTGCTTCGCCCTCCTCCTCACTTGGCTGATCCTCCCCTCCTTCGAGACGCTTTGCCCCTTCTTCTGCAATCATTCTGTCCAGCTCTGGGTCTTCTTCGTCTTTATTTTCACCGCCACCGCCCCCGCCAGATGTTTCTTTACTAGGCTCTCCTCCTCCTCCTCCTCCTCCCTCATCCTTTGACGCCTCTTCGGCCATAGCCTTCTCCAAGTCATCCTCACTTTCGCCTCCTCCTCCTTCTCCGCCTCCTCCTCCTCCGCCTCCTCCACCTCCTTCTCCGCCTCCCTCGCTTTTCGACGCCTCTTCGTCGAAAGCTTTCTCCATGTCCGACTCGTCCTTGTCGTTTTGTGCGGCCTCGTCGGTCATCGCCTTCTCCATATCTTCTTCACTTTCTTCTGCTTTCTGACCACCACCCTCGCTGCCTCCCTTTGGCGCCTCCGAACCCCCTCCACCTCCTCCTCCTTCTCCTCCTCCTCCTCCTCCTTCGCTTGGCTTTTCCCCTTCCTCGGAAATCATCTTCTCCAGATCAGCATCATCATTACTTTCGGCTGCTTTCTCTCCACCACCCTCACTGCCTCCCTTTGGCGTCTCCGATCCCCCTCCTCCTCCTCCTCCTCCTTCTCCTCCTTCCTCAGCCATCATCTTGTCCAGTTCATCCTCGTCCCCCTCACGCTTCGATCTCCTGAACTCCTCTTCCTGCTTCTCCTGCTGAGCTAGCGCAAGATCTGCAACCTTTTCAATCGCAGCGTCCGATCTTTGAACAACCATTCTGTCGCCATCGTCGAAGCCAACAGCTCTCGTCTGATGGAACAAGACGAAGACCAAGAGAAGAAGAAGAAGAATAGGAAACATCTGCGCAGAAATGTTTGGATGGATTCTTCGATGCAGCGAGAGCATCATCGTCGTCGTCGTCGTGGTAGTGTAGCAAAGACCTCAGGAACTGCGACTGCAAATGAAACCGTCGTCATGCGGTACCAATCCTTGCCGTCCAGCTTTCCTTCTTCTCTCTACGTTCGAATCACTTTCAGTTGTTCTCCATTGATTCTTAACGTTTCCCCGCGGGTTAACTGTCGAAAAACAGATAGATAGACAGCCATTTAGGTATAGTCCAGGGCTTTTTAACGTGCAGTTGTAGCCTACACAAAATGTGCAGTTCTAAATGGCTTTGTGCAGTTGTAGAAGCACTTCTGTACATTTAAAACTTTCAAAAAGGTCATTATCCTCCGATTGGATGTAATTTACCATGGAGGATAGTAAAGAAAAGAAGGGGGTTGTGCAGTTCTAAAAATGCTTTTAAAACAGCCATGTTATAGTCGTAAGACCTTAAGCTGCTTAAAATGGAGAAAGAAGACAGTGTAAACAGAAACACGAGTGGAGGAGAAGGATCCGAGTGGCTGACCCCCCTCGCCAGAGGAAATATAATTCTAGCCGGAAGGGAAAGAAGAAGCCTTAGGAGTAAGAGCAACACAGTGCTTGTCTCGGCGCTAACGTATTGTATTGTATTGTTTTCTATGGTATTGTATTGTAGTCCTATTGTATTGTATTGTATTGTATTGTATTGTATTGTACTGTACTGTACTGTACTGTATTGTATTGTATTGTATTGTAGCCTATTGTATTTTATTGTAGGCCTATAGTATGACAATGTTTAAAGCGACCCTCACGACGACGCCTAATCTGACCTAACTGACCCTCACGACGCCTAATCTGACGTTAACCGACACGTCGGTCCCCGATACTATAGTTATGCCTTGAATTTTATACGGGCGGTGAGCGGGTGCCAACGAAGTCGTTGAGTCATGGCTGCAGAGAAGTGGGAGAAGTACGATGCGAATTGCGGAGGTGTAGTGAGTATGTTCGTTGCCTTACAGCCGGAGGGTTGCAGGTTCGAATCCACTTCAAGCCGGTTCGTACGGACCTTGGGCAAGTCCTTCACTCACAATTGCTCAGCGCTTCGGCATGAAACTCCAATTCAGTGTCCCCGCTGTAATCGGGAGCGCTTCTGAGTAGTATTCTTGAAGGGGGGTTATAACAAGTGCACATACAAACGATGCTAACACGCCATGTCGAAGCAACTACAGTCTGGCTATTAGTCTATTATACCGGTAGGCCTATGCTATATCATCAACATCCTTTCGAGTACCGGTATTTATCTTGACGGGGCGCTACATAAATTTAGTTCATAGATGGATTTGCAGTACAGTAACTGTAGATACCTTGTGTACATGTATCGGAGACGATGGTTTCAGGTCACCGAATAGTTTTCACTCAAAACGTTCCTAATGAAAAAGAAGAAGAAGGGCCTTGTTTACAAAAATGTGACTAATAAATATTGAAGCTCCTATGACGTCATTGCAGTTACCATGGGAACGGAATTATACGACTCTGACCATAGACTTAACTAATTAATTAATTAATAGCTCCTTCAATCGTTACGATAATGACGATATTGGTAAGTAAGTAATTTTCGTTTATTCAATAATCAACTTCAGCCTAGCGTCAGAGTAATGCCTGCCATGAGTTGTAAATGCAATGCATTATCTTGCGTGTGTGTGTGTGTGTGTGTGTGTGTGTGTGTGTGTGTGTGTGTGTGTGTGTGTGTGTGTGTGTGTGTGTGGGCGTGGGTGTGACTATTGCTATGTACAGTGTAAGAATTGTGTAAAAATAACTGGGGGGCTGGACCATTATCCACTTGGAATCGGGGTGTGAACACAAACTTTAACATGGGGTTCTAAGAAAGACTGGGGAAGTTGAAACCCAACCCCCCACACACCCCGGCAATTCTCACCCTGGCTATGTACAGACACACACGGACAGACAGACACAAACATACATTGGCAGACATAGACAAACATAGACGGACATAGACAGAGAGACAGAAAGACAGACACACATAGAAGAACGTACAGATATGGGAGACAAATTGACAGACAGACCTAGACACAGACACATACAGACAGACAGACAGAGACAGACACATACAGACAGACAGAGACAGACAGAGACAGACACGTGCAGACAGACAGAGACAGACTGCTGAAAATAAGATAGCCCCTCCCGCTTCTGGCTTGGCCGAACCAGGAGTGATCCAGCACTTAGGCTATAGTGTTAATTAAGCTACCGAACCCACTGCTGTAAATCCGACCTGCGTGTCGTGCTATAGGCCTATAGTGGGCCGTATTTCGTATAACCTGTACCTGTAATCATTCTGCGGTTTGTCAGATTGAATATGAATAAACGAAGATTATGATTAAGATTAATTCAGATAGGCTACCATAGAGTGCTGTATCATCAGCATGTAGGCCTATAATAGGCTATAGGCCTATGTGTGACTTGCCAGTTGTCTGACGCTAATATTTGTGCAATTTTATTCAGCTTGTGATTTAATTACTAAGTTCTATTACCAATTATTACTTCGATCAAGTTCGATGTAGGCCTACTCTATTGATATTCTATTGTTCTATACCCCATTAACTTGTGCGTTTGCAACGGGAGTGACAAAAATGTTTGCCTACTTACTCACTTACAATTTCAACCGTACGTGACACGTAGGATGTGAAATATAAAACGAAGCTGCACATCCCGGCGAAATAATGTGCGCGAAGGAGGAAGTTGTATAAAACTTTATAAAAAGATGACAGCCGTACAAAATTCCCGATTGATTCGGGAGTTTCCGACTCGTATGTGGTACAGTGAGAGGCGAATAGTGGTCCAGAAAGTTATGTATGCGATGTAGGATTCTCGTACAGAATCGAACCATGCATACAGGACAGAGGGATGAGCGGCGTTTTGCTGATGCCGGGGTCCAAGTCGACCCGGGATCGCTGGACCCCATGCGAGAGACTACACAGTCCCGTCTTCACCGTTGGATACTTCCGAGTCTGGGGGTGCTGATCCTGTGCATTTTCATTCAGACGACGGGTTGGTGGGAAGGATATGCGTTTAGGTATGCGTTGGGGCATTTGAGAAAGAATGGGTGGAACCCCTACCCCGTAGATAATCGTGGGGGTAGTGGCGTTGCCGTCTTCGATCTGCACGACATCGATGATGATGGATTTCTGTCGCCGGAAGAATTCGAACCCTTGGCGCAGCGACTGGTGGTGCCTTTCAACGTACGAATTCGATTGATTTTTATCTGGGGGACTTCTGTAGCGCCGAAATGGCGCTCATGAGTGTGAAGGAGCGCAACCAAGAAGGTACCGCCAAACAGGCACAGCAACTTGGTGAGAGATGTACTGAGGAATAGGGGTGCTAGAGAACGTCAGGCATACGGACGTCATGCGCCTGAAATCCACTTTGTTTGTGCTAGGGAATGGACCGTATAGGGCTAGCACGTGACCATCTCAAGCTCGTTTATACAGTTGTGCCTTGGGAATGGAAGGCTAAGTTAGCCTCGGGACTTTTCTTAACGTGCAGTTGTACACAAAATGTGCAGTTGTAAATGAATTTGTGCAGTTGTAAAAGCAATCTTGTGCAGTGAAAATCACTAAGAAAAGCTAACTGCGGCCAATTTACCACGGAAGAGCGTAATGGAACGAAGGAATCGTGCAGAGGCAAAATTTCTGGTGAATGACTAAAAAAAGGTCATCAAGTTTTTTCACCGGCCACTTGCAACATTTTTGGGGGAGGGGAAATTTCAGGGGAACGACTAAAAAAGGTCAGCAGAAATTTTTTTCGCCGAAGGGCACGCCACATTCGAATAAATTTCTTGAAAAAAGCATTGGTTAACCTCATGGGGCTAGCAGGGATCAAGCCCATGTCCTTCTGATCTCATGCCAGCATGCTGTCATTGAGCCGTTTTACTGTTCCTTAAAATGACAGATGATTTTTTTGGTGAACTGTAAGTGATGATATTTTTGTTGAACTGTAAGTGATGATAATTTTTGGTGCACTGTAAATAACGTAGCAATGCTTTTTACGACTGTTCAACTTTTCTCAGGATACGACGATCAGCTACGACCGCAACATCTCATCCAGTGATGAGATTGTGACGCTGGACGTGAAGTTTCAGCCTCTGAAGCTTGAAACGCTAACAAAAGATCTTTCAGTTAAGGTCAGGAACAATTAATATTGAATTCTATTGTATCAGAACATTTATAAAGTGCCTCCGCTAGGGTGAATCGTTCATAGGTGCTCCCAGTGTGCATGGCCACGAGAGAAGAAAACTGGGTTTTGTGGAAAGAAAATGGGGCACCCAGGAGGGATTACCACAAGCTAGAATTTGAGATCAAGTACCCGGTAGGTGGAGACAGTTTATTGAACCGAGTAGTACTACCTCTATCATGCGGCATAATTTGAATTACTCAACTTTCATACACTGCAACGTAAGAAATCTTTCATTCACTCACTGTTGAAATATGATATAATATATGTCCTTTTTGCCCTGCTAGATTTGGGAGCGTTTCTGAGTAGTCCCCCTTGAAGAAGCGCTATATAAATTCTTGAATGAATGAATATAGGGGTGATGCTAGTTTTAATGTTTTTTAAAATCTTTTTATTCTCCTCTGTGACAGTACCGGTACTTCCGATTTCATTGAGTACCACTGTTCTTGATTAGTCACCAAACAAATGATTTGATTTGATTGTTTAACTATTGTTCCCTGTTCTATTGTCTCCCAGACGGATGGACTCAACTCGCTGAGCGGTCTCAGACAATGGACGGACCCAGTGAAGCGGTGGCAGAACTTTGGCGCCAGCGACTTCCATTCGTTCCTTCCACGGGTGGAGGCGGACCGCGGGTCCGTGGGTCGGGTCTACCGGATCTTCGAGAGCAGCAGGGAACGGGGACCCAGTCTGTCGAGCGAGCGTTACCTGCCTCCGAAGCTGGATACGGAGGCTGAGAAGATGGTGCATCGATTGCTGGCGCTCTTCCATCCGCTTCCGTTCGTTCATACGAGGTTTGCGCCGAAGGGAAGCACGGCAGTTGTGCGAGCGTACAATGATGTTTACATTGATATTGTCTTCAGGTTGGTGTTGGTGCTTTCCTGCTCGGTCTCTTTGGTGGGTTGGTTGGCAGTGTGTGGGTGTACGTGTGTTGAATATGTTTGTGGATGTTTGTATATGAGTGTGTGGGTGTACGTGTGTCAAATATGTGTGTTGAGTGTGTTTGAGTGTGTGTGTGTTTGGATGTTTGTGTAGGTGTGTGTGTTTGTGTGTGTGTGTGTGTGTGTGTGTGTGTATTTGTGTGCGTGTGTGTGCATGCACGCGTGTGTGTGTGCAGGGGTGGGTGTATGTGTTTGAATATATGTGTCGGTTTTTTTTTATGTGTGTCTGTGTGGTTCTATGTGTGTTTGAATGTGTGCGTGTGTTTGGGTGTTTTGGTGTATGTGTTTAAATATGTGTGGTGTGTTTTATTGGTGTACTTTGGGTGTGGCTGTGTGTATGTGTTTGCGTGCTTGTGGTTGTTTGTGTGTTTAAATGTCTGTGTGTGTATGCATGTTTGGATGGGTGTTTGAATGTGTTTGTTTATGTTTGTCTTTGTTTTGTAGCTCTGTGTGATTAATTAATTTCATGAAAACAGTTTCTGTGAAGGTTTCTGTTTTCTTGATTTCTGTACTCGCAGGATACACGCAGAGTTCCAGTTGAATCGTCCGCCGTTCTACCCATGCTGGTTCACCCCCGCGCAGTTCAAAGGTCACGTGACGATGTCGAGAGACGCAAGTCGCGTTCTCGACTTTCATCTCTACGTTCCGAACGACAAGCGACTTAACGTCGGTTCGTCATCAATTTACGACTTGACTTATGTCGTCAGCGACTTGATTGCGACTCTTGAGTCGAATGATTTACGAGTGTTGATGAGTTCTTGTATTGATGACTGTTGGGTATGGATTGTATGTTTGTATGTGCACTTGTTATAGCACCTCCTTCAAGCTCTCACTACTCAGAGGCGCTCCCGAATGCAGAGCGGACACTGCATCGGAGTTTCACGCCGAAGCGCTGAGCAATTGTGGGTGAAGGACTTGCCCAAGGTCCTTACGCGGAGGCTTGAGGTGGATTCGAACTTGCAACCCTTTGGCTGCAAGGTCACGAACATACTCACTACACCACCGCGCCCCACGTATATGGCATATATGAGATGGTGAATTGCTTTGATTTGAGAGATTGACCTGGCTGGACCATGTTACTGATGATACAATCGGGACGAGGCTGGTACAGTGTACACTTAGTTTGGAACCTGTAAACTCAGGCTGGAAACTGTACACTCAGGCTGGAGCTTCAGCCAAACAGCCACCGTGTCCCGCAATTGGCTGCAAAAGATAAAATTTCCCGTTTATATTACCCGAGGAACACTGAGTCCCTCTGATTAGCGTACACTGGAAGAGGTTCTCTATAAATTTATCGATACATTACAATACAAGATAATTTTGTCTGGAGCAGAGTATTAGGTTGCAATTAGCCATATTTTACCGTGCTATTTTTATTAGTATTCCTTCAACGTCAATTCTGATACTAGAATCCATGTCGTAATCTTTCAATCTTCAAGTGGTCTCTGCTCAGTGACTTTATCTTAGCTAATATTGGCAGTAAATCAAGTCTGAGACTTTTACAAGGCAATGATTATCAAATCAGATCTTCACGTAAGTAATGAAGCAATCTGATGCTTATACCAAGCCAATAAATCTTGAACTTAAGTAAACGTTACTGAAAGTGAGTTTAATTGCTAAAAAAATAATAGAAGTAGCTATTTGTTTATTGTCTTGTCTCTGATCGCCCTTGAACCGCTTCAAGGTCAGTCTTAACTACTCTGTCCCGTTCTTTAGAACTATCAAAAACTAATTTGAATGATGGTTAATTATAAGAGTTTAAGAGTTATTTATTATTATTATTATAATATTTATTAATTATGACAGTCTAAGAGTTATTTATTATTTTAATATTTATTAATTATGACAGTTTAAGAGTTGTTTATTATTATAATATTTATTAAAATAGCTGGGGTACTCGACGTTGCTTGGGAAATTTAGATTTTTATGATGGTTAATTATGACAGTTTAAGAGTTATTTATTATTATAATATTTATTAATTATGACAGTTTAAGAGTTATTTATTATTATAATATTTATTAATTATGATAGCATTGATCTGCAGGAGTGGTTAAGGGTTGCAAAGTTCTTTGATCAAAGCTAAAACGATGATGATGGTTATGATGATGATCATGATAATAACTTTGCCGTGGCATTCAGTGTCACTTTTTATGCACTGGACCTCAATGGTAAATCGGCATTGTTCCAGACATTTTTCTGCTTTTGTTAATCAATGTTTAAGTCCCATAGGGAACATATGTACCTTGGGGCATTTAAAAAAAAGTAATAATATAATATATTATTACTTTTTATATGTATATTATGTATATTATGTATATTATTTTATGTATATAATATACTATATTATATACATGATATATATATATATTCATAAAATAATAATTAATTTTAATAATCTTTTCAATAATCTTTTCTTTATTGAATGCTAATTTTAATCGAATAAAGACCATTGTTCTTTTCGTACACAGACATGGAATGGCTGACTGGATCCCAGGAATCTGGAAACATGGAGGTGGACATTGGATACATGCCTCAGATGGAACTCCAGTCCACTGCGGAATCTATTCCAGGTGTCCTGGACGGAGTCGACTGGAGAGACGGTTACGTTCCGACGCGTCCGGAGGAAGAGTCGAGGACAAACGTCGTCTGGACGGAAGAGATGTCTGTTGCGGAGGCGGAGAGATTGCTGGAAGTGGAGATGTATCCGTTCAAGCAGGTTGATGTTTTATGTTTATTATTTGTTTTAATATTTTATTGTGTCGGTTCAGTGCATTGGTTGAAAACAGAAAGCAAAAATTTTTGCTTTCTGTTTGCATCTAGTAATAGATATCTTGGCATCAATTAGAGCCAAGAACCTTTGAATTCTCTTGAGAACATTTTATATCCTGAAGCACCATTTCATATAATTATACACCGTGGTTAAAAACACTAAGCCAAATTGTTTTGCATATATCTCTAATACCTGATGACATATCAAGCTAACAGAAAATTGCTTGTAAACTGAAATTTCGGCATATGAAGTTGAAAGATTCATATCTTTTTTCCATTCAACTTTATCTCATGAAATATTCTTGGTCTAATTCTCTAAATGTTTAGAAATGTTTAACATGATATGTTTTCAGGCATTGGAGATAATTGAAAAACAATTTCGCTTCTAAGTTTTTTTAACAACGGTGTAGGTGGCAAAGTTCCATTGCATAAGTTAATTAATAGTTGCATTGAAAATCTTCAGGTGACGTACCACAACTTCACGGACGCGATGCGCGAGGCAACCCGTGTCAACCGTCCGATCCATTCGATCCTCCTGTGGGGTTGCCTTGACGACCAGTCATGCTGAGGGTCAGCGCGGACCCTACGAGAGACGACTCTCGAGGGTCCGCGCGTTCTCGCCATGCTCACCGACAACTTCGTCAGCAGTTGGTACCTTGTGGCCGACCTCAAGGTCAGCGATTGTAATCGTTTTTCGTATTGTTGTGAATTTATATAGCGCCTCTACATCTTAGTTGCTCTCGACGAATTGGTGAAGAAATGGACAGAACCTGTAATGGAATAACTGGTAAGAGTTTATGACGGAAAACCACTCGGACCTAATGATGAAGAGCCAAGTTAGGCATTCCGGCAGAAAACCAGTAAGGCCTAATGGTAGAAAAACAGTAAGACTGGTAGAAAACCATTAAGACCTAATAGTAGAAAACCAGTAAGACCTAATGGTAGAAAACCAGTGAGACCTAATGTCATGTATGATGGAAAGCCTGTCAGACATGAGGATGGAAAACACGAGTTGGATATAACGACGGAAAACCAGTTAGACTTAACGATGGAGAACCAGAAACACCTATTAGGACGTAAAACCACTCGGACCTAACAGCAAACAAGTAAGACTCAATGATGGAAGACCACTAAGACCTAAAGATGTGTAACCTAATGACAAAAACTATAATGGTTTATAATTATAATGGTTCACCCTACTAGAGGCGCTTTATAAATGTTTAAATACAATATACAATACAAAACAAAAACTAGTAAAACCTAACAGCAGAAAACCATTCTCTCTTATCGTTGTTTGGTCGGGATCGCCTTTGAGGAGTTCCTCTAAAGTGGCGCTATATAAATTCACAATTACTCTGTTATCTAAGTAGATCTTTACCTTCTTCTTTCCAGTTCTTGATGAGCGACGAGACGCAACCGGAGTTGGCTCTCGTGGCGAAGCATCAGATGGACGGCTATCGCTTTCCTGTGATGCTGATGGTGACGTTGCCGAATGGAACGATCGTACACAGCGTCAACGCCAACGAATTCATGGAATCGGAACGAGAGGAAGAGTCATCGTTCCTTGAAAACATCGGGTCTGAAAAAGAGAGCTGTTTATTTTATCGTATTGTATTGTATTGTATTGTATTGTTTCTGTTAATTTATTTAGCGCCTCGTGCAACGCACACCAATCAGATAGGCTGATGTGGTCAAGGGCGGATCCAGGGGGGGGGGGGCGAATCCGTCCATGGCCCCATTTAAAAATGCCCATGTATCGTGGCCCCTCCCATTTGGTTTCGATATGGTATGTTTTGAGGACATTTGGACTGGACGACTAAAAATAAAAAAATGTCATCAGGTTTTTTGGCGGACAGGAAAGAAAAATTTTCATGACCCAAATGTCAAGAATTCCCCCCCCCCTCCGTCCAAAGTTTCTGTATCCTCCCTGAATGTAGTTTGTGTGTCTGCCTGAGGAGTTTAGAAAGCGTCCCTTCTAGATGACTATTCAGAGGCGCTCCCAATCCAGGCACGGCCATAAAGGAAAGTCTTGAGTGGTTTATAGAAAGAGTTTGACATTTCATGCGGAAGAAAATGCAGGGAAGTCTATTCCAAACAGTGGAACCACAAAGTCACCTCTAGAGGCAGCAAAATTAAAGTGGGGAAGTACCGAAGATAGACAGACGATGATGACAATGATGGTGATGGTGATTATGATGACGATGATGATCATTTTGATAATGAATGGAATAAACTTCCGGACTTCATTCACAAATCATCTTCTTTATCGCTCTTCAAGAAAACCTGAAGACTTATTTGTTTAAGATTTATTACAGTTATACTCTTTCCTGTTATGTGCTTTCGTGCAAGATTCTTTTTTGTTTAGACATGTTAAAAATGACAGTTTAACAATAGTAATAATAATAATAACAATAATAATGATGATAATTAATTATAATATTAATAATAATGATGATGATAATGACAAAATTAATAATAGGTAAATTAATTTTTTCCTTCAGCATCACCGATTCATCGAATACCGCTTACATCAGTTTCCTTACGACGGGACTCAAGAAAGCGAAAGCCGCAATGATGCAGTCGACCGACGCAAGCCAAGTCTCGTCCGATGAAGCTCCAACAGAATCGAAATCGTAAACATCGACGACTACCGCAATACGACATTGCCTTTTTTTGTTGGGGATCCACCGATTATTATATACGTGAATTATTATATTAATCAAGATTTACTAGAGTATTATTAACTGTTTTTTGTAATGGAGGGGATTATCGTGGATTAACCTAGCACCTATGAGTCTCTGTTTTTGTTAGTGGCGCTATATAAATTATTATTATAGGCACACACCCAAGACTTGCAGCCTTGTGACATGTGATTTATTTTCTGTTGAAGACTTACAATTTACTTGCGTGATGTGGCCACTGGCGTATTTAATGAAGGGAGTTTTTGGGCTCAAACCCCTGAGATGTGATTTTTGATATTTTTACAACTAATTTCGTTGATTTTGTGACCAAACCCCTCAAAATTTTCCCCCTTTCTACTCCCTGGTTACAGACTTAAACCCCTTCATATGACTAAAAGTGGTGCTTCTTGAAAAGTAATGCGGTGGTGCATTTGTTAAGCTTATCATGTTTATTCTGACTGAGCCTTCTGTTGGGTTGAACATTTTAGTTGTTGCGCTCAATTCAATCAAATTCAAAACAGATTGAAACCAGAATCCGTTTCCTTTTATTGAAATCCATTTTCTTTAATTATCTCGTCTGTAGAATCCTAACTGTCTCATCTCGCTTTCAACATCTAACAGCGTCTTTCAATTAAAACTTCACACTAGACCCATGGGCGCCCACACATATGGCACGAGGGAGCACTTGCCCCTCCCCTGGAAAGTTGACTTTTTTTTTTACCTGCCACTTAACAAATTTCTTTGCCCTATAGCACTAATGTATCCAAATGTTGATCCAAATGATGGATAAAGTGAAACGGATAATTTTGAAACCTCTGTGAAAAATGCCTCTGTTCTTAATTTCCTGATTTGCATTTTCAACCCCTTGCTAAAATAATTAACCATTGTGTTTTGCCCCCTCCTGCAAATATATCTGTGGGCGCCCATGGTTTGACGTGACAATTAAGCAACTTCAGTGGCCTTGAGAGCCTCTCATCAGTGCATAAGAGACTTTTTGAATGGCAATATATAAACTTTATTGTATGCTTCAAATTCAAACCCAGCGCACAAAAATTCACTCGGATTGTTCATTATTGGAAGGTGCTCTAGATAAAATTATGTAAACAGTGTTCAGAATTAAAGGAACCCTTGGTTAATGACAAAACAAGTATGTATGTTTAAATTCCTTATGCATTTTCTTAAAAATCTCTGTAGGAAAATTGTGAGTGGTAACTGTCATTGATTCTTATATCGCTACAAAACTTTTGCAATGTAATTTCTTTGGAAATATTTGTGAAATATTCTCTTTTACTTTAAGTCAATATGTGAAAGAAAGTGATTTTATTACATTATAATGTGACATTATTTTATATAGAGCACTTCGTAAATTATAATTATCATTCAGGATTCGCATTTCTGTTTGATTTTCTTGAGTGTTAAAAACTGTTTGCAGCAATAACAACAGTGTATACCGCCTGTTAGCTGCCTTGTATGGCGCCCTTGTAACTGCATGGCCATGTTACGGCACCATGTAAATTGTCGTAATTATTATTTGTAATAATAGTAATATGTAATTATCAATTGAAAACAAAATATTTCAGTTTATGCATAATATATTTTTGCTCAAGCTATTCAAGCTTGCAGAGAGTAAATTCTTTGCTGGACATGGTGTAAAATTTCTGTGGTGGACATGGTGTAATCTTTTTTAGTGGACATAGTGTAATCTTTTTTGGTGCTCGCGTGGTGTTCACAATGTGGCTAAATGGTGCTAAGATTCTGGTTTCTTATCTGCTTTTTGACTATGCCATTGGAAATTGCCTACAGCAACATTTGGCGTATGATGTGTGCAGATTCAGAAATCGATATCTATTAATTAACCATTTATCCACATTATTATAAATTATTGTGTCCAGTATATGTGACATCGGCCAAGAAAATGGAACACTTGTCACATTTAGTCTGGAAACTCTGGATGCCAGAGAGAGATAGTGTAACATAGCAAACATTTATGTAGCCCCTTTAAGGGCATTTTTTAGATATATGGGTTGTGTGTATGAATTTAACCTGCACAGACTTTTGACTGAGATTTGAAGTCTTTCAAATTTTACAAAACTCTGCTGTTTGTTGGCTTGTTTATTCATCCAATGCCGTTGTGGCTGCCTTATAAGTTTTTGGACGTTCAAAGACTTATCTTTTACCAGGTGCAAAAAGATAATGAAATGTTGTAATTATTAGATGCATTTTAAAATATCATATTAATGACTATTATGAAAGGATAGTGTTTTTTGTTTGTTAGCCATTTTGAGAAGGATGTGTTGATGATGATTTTGTTTCGTGGTTCTTTTTGTGTTGTGGTCATTTTGTTTTTAATGATCATTTTGTTTTGTGGTCATTTTGTTTTTATGGTCATTTTAATGGCCATTTTGGTTCTTTTATGGCCATTTTGGTTCTTTTATGGTCTTTTTGTTTTTATGGTCATTTTGTTCCTTGTGTGGTCATTTTGTTCTTATGGTGTTGTGGTTATTCTGCTTTTACGGTCATTTTGTTTTCGTGGTTATTTTATTTCTCTGGTAATTTTAATGGTCATTTTGTTCCTTTTGTGGTCATTTCGTTTTTAATTGTTATTTTGTTTCTATGGTCATTTCGTTCTGCTTTATTTTGTTTCGAGGCATATTTGTTTTCCCAATCATTCGGTTTAGCTCAAATTTTGTTTAATTGACTTGTTTTAGCAGCTATTTTGTTTAGCTCAAGTTTTTTTAACCGGGTAATTTATTTTTCCAGCAATTTCGGGTTTAGCTCAATTTTCGTGTAATTTATTTGTTTTTCCAGCCGTTTGGTTTAGCTCAATTTTATGTGATTGATTTGATTTGATTTATCAGCCATTTATTGTTGGCCATTTTGTTATGCTGCCTGTTTTTATTCAGCAACTCTATGCAAACATCTGTTCTACCTAGCACCACTTACAGAACAAACGTGTTTCGTTCTCTTATGCTCGTTATATTTTCTCTGGTGGTTTAATTTTTGTTTTGCAGTGTCTGTGATGGTTTGACCATCATTTGTTTTGCAATGATCATGGTTACAATATTGCATCTGTCTTGCAGAGTACTCCACTTCAGCATTGCTACTTGTTTTTAATAGTGCTCATTACTTTCTTGGTGTTGTTTATGCTATATTTTTTATGAGCAGCGCATTAATAAAATATTGAAATTATGACTGTGTTTTGTGAAAATCAAATTGAATGCATGTGTATTTTGGCATCGTAGATTATTGCACGAGCTTCAGTGTTGGTTGAACACAAGTCGGATTGACGAAAATAATTCTGGTTAAGTAGAAGTCGGATTGCTGAAAATATTTTTTGGGGGATTGTGGAAGTTGGATTTATGAAAACAATCTCGCTTAAATCAAAGTTCGATTGATGAAAAATAATTTTTAATTAAATAGAAGTTGTATTAATGAAAAATAACTGCTGAAGCAGGTTTGTTTAACCCTTGGGTCATTCCATGTCAAATCAACCAATGGTCCCCACCACACCATCTCAGAATTTGATGAAATTTTGCCAGTTTGTAAACCAACATATCTTAGGAAGCTATGCAAAATATTAGCTCAAAATGTTGCACGGTCTTCGAGATATGACCATTTTTATAGTGGGGGGGTAGCAACAGCTCGCGAACGACTTAATTCTGAGGCGTTTTTGATCACTAATATCTCAGGAAGTATGATAGATACTTGTATAAAATTTTCACAACATTAGTAGTCTTATGAGTAGACTCTGACCATTGTAAAATTTTACAGTTTGAACCATTACTTGTAAGCCCAGCTCAGCCTGAAAATGGCATTTTGTTAATTTCGACAGTATGAAAATCGATTTTTGAACAACCATTACTCTGTTAGTATTAAATATAAAGTCCCAGAACCTTTTGGGTTTGTAATAGGCCTTGTGATGAATGATCTGGCAAATTCTGAGGTATTTTAAATGCTAACTTGATGTGTTAGACCTACTTGAAAACTGCACGAAGTGAAAAGTAGGTCATCTGCCGATTGAAATATGGCCATGTGGGATAGGTAGCACAGTTATGTGCTATACACCATTAAAAAGGGCTTGAAAAGTACTTTCACAGGATACAAATTTCATTTTTGTTCCGTGATGCCGGCCGTTTTGAAATTCCAGTTGAAAAACGAGGTTTTTTTTACATTCGGGAGAAAACGGCATGATCTGCAAAGTTTGGGATGTCATATCTAGGTCAGGATATGAACCAGAGGACTTGTATTTCTTTCATGTAATGAGTTTGTTGTACTCTTTTCAAATATGCAAAAATATTGGTTGTATTATTAGTTGTTTTTAATGTATGAATGTGTAAACATTGCACAAATGCCAATTTTCATCTATTCGGACATGTATAAATTGCATGTTTATCTCAGATATATGTTCTTATATGGCCATGTGGGATAGGTAGCACAGTTATGTGCTGCACACCATTTAAAAGGGCTTGAAAAGTACTTTCAAAAGATGCTAATATTATTTTGCTTCCATGATGCCTTCCATTACAAAATTCCAGTTGAAAACCGAGTTTTTCTTACATTCGGGAATCAATCACGAGAAAACAACAAGATCCGCATAGTTTGGACTGTCATATATAGGTCAGGAAATGAACCAGAAGACTCTTATATTTTTCATGTGATCAGTTTGTAGTACCCTTTTCAAATATGTGAGAATCTTGGTGGTCTCAGAGGCTCGGGCTCACTTTTTGGATATATTATTTTCTTATCTTTCATTATTTGTTATTTCCAGCTTGTAGCAAATTTTTTCCGGGCAGTACATTGCAGTTCTTTTAATGAATCCCGACTAATATGGCAGCTGCCGGAAACCGAAATTTGTAGTTTGTACCATAGAATTGAAAGTAACTGTAATTTGCTTATGGAGTTTATTGCTGCGAAAATGGCGGATGACAGTGGGTGGGGCTTTAAATCTCGTCACTTATTCTGACGACTGCGAGATCCGAAATCGACGTACTGTTAATTATTTATACTGTGGTTCTACACAGAATAATGTGCTGTTCTAAAATTGATTTGTAGAAGCACCTCTGTGCAGTTAAAAATAGTATAAATCGGTCATTTTCTTCCGATTGAGAGCAATTTACCGTGGAGGATAGGAAGGGAAAGAAGGAGGAGGAGGATTTCAATTTGACGGGGCCACGGGCCTATGACAACAGAGGTCGTTGCCCTCGACATAAATTTGAAAGAAGGGATTGTATTTTAGGTTTCTTTTAACAGTTCTTTTAAAAGTCCTATCTCTCAGTGCTGCTTCAGCCAATCGGAACGGCTGACACTGTACCCAATCAGATCGATCGACACTTCACGGTTATGACCTTGACCAATCAGAGATGGGGCGCGATCCCATACTGCTGTGCGTGCCTGCCCGTGATTGGCAGAAATTACTCCAGCCTTTTGAATATTCAGATCGATTACGTCAAACAGCGGCCATAATGACGTCACAAACCGCTCGTTTTCAGTTCGATCTTCGCCGCTTTGAAGCTACACCATCTTTAGCCAAAATTAAACTTCAAATTAAATTCAATTAATATATTATATCATAACAAAGCGTGTCGTTTTCGACAAACCAACAGCGCACGGTAAGAATTTGTTCGAAATCTGCCAGATTTAACGATGGGATAGCAGTTTAAATCCACTTTTTACATCGTCAGAAACGCCAAGTCGGACCGTTGTTCAAAGCAAAATTAAAATTCTGATTTAACGTCAATGATTTTAATGTTTGCCTCTTTTGACTTCTGTTAATTAGTAGCACAGTTTTAATTATCGTACGTGTACATTCTTAGAATTAATGTCATGTTATAACAGAAATACATTCAACGGTACTAAAAATTAATGTTGGATAATTGTCTTGTTAAATGGGCTGTTTAATATTGCTATAGAGATTATTTAGCGCAACGATAATATTGCTCAGTGTCATTCAGTAAGCTATAGGACTAATTAGGTGAGACACAATTGGAAGCCAACACGGAAATTGGATAAGACATGGAGGATACCAGGGTTGTTTTTAAGGAATTTTTAGAACCAGTCCTCCTTGGTAAATTACCCCAGTCGGCTGACAGTGACCTTTTCATGATTTTCACTGCACAAGATTGCTTTTACAACTGCACAAATTCATTTACAATTGCACATTTTGTGTACAACTGCCAACAGCTCAACCAAAAGTAGGATGAAGAAACTATAAAAAATAGTAACTTGTTAGTTATTTTTCGGTTGTAGACCCTATTAGTGATTTTAACGTTTCTTATCAATTGTTTTTGTGTGATTTCCTGTAAAAAAATCATTTGTAGCTGTTGCTACTTGCTAGCCTAGTAAAAGATTGTTGACAAATCGGAAAATCCTGTGTTTAAATCATATTCCGCCTGACTTTTGTGTGTGTTAGAATCCCGTAAAGCGGCGGTCGTTGCTTCAATCAAACAACGTTGACCTTCTATAAGAACAACGACCTAAGAACACTGCAACGTTGACCCTCTATAAGAACAACGACCTAAGAACACTGCAACGTTGACCTTCTATAAGAACAACGACCTAAGAACACTACAACGTTGACCTTCTATAAGAACATCGACCTAAGAACATTGCAGACGAGATGAGTCAGTCATCTTCTATGTCCGACGTCAGCAACGGCGACGACGACAACAACGACAACAACAACATCAACAACAACAACAAGAAGGATGCGGGTAGGCTATAAATTGGCAGAACTTCACACATTACTGAAATATAATAATAATTATGAATCTTCTTTTTTATATCACGATAGGCTATGTATCGCAATTACGATGATGACGACGATGATTATGACAACGACGATGGCGACGATGATGATGATGACGACGACGATGATGATGACGACGATGATGACGACGACGATGATGATGACGACGACGATGTTGATGACGAATACGATGATGATGACGATGATGATGATGCCGATGATGATGATCATGGCGACGACGATGATTATGATGACAGCGACGAGTCGACGACGATGTTAAGTACTGCTACTTCTGACAATGGCGCGATGAGGCAGCTTATTAAATTTTACTCTTTCGGTCGTATTGTAAGTTGACATCTCGAAAACCCGATATATGATGAAAGTACATCTCGCTTTAGTCGTTTAAACTTCTCCGCGTTATCGTCACAATTATTGTCATAGTGATCTCCAATGTTATTTTCGTCGCCACAACAAATGTCATCATGTCGTCGTCATCATCATCGCCATCACCAGCATCTTCAATAATTTCACTCACAATTAGTTCTTCTCAGTTCCCACTTGTTCGCCAGTTTGCTGGGAGACGTTGCTCGGCGGTGTTTTGATTAGCGGGTGTTCAGGCAATACGGAGCCGGACGATTCGGAGCCGGACGATTCGGAGCCTATCGACGAAATTTTTCCCTTAAATAGAATTTGGATTGAAGAAAATATCGTTGCTTAATTAAATGGACGTTGGATTAATTAATGAAAATAATTCTTGCTTCAATAGAAGTTGCATCGACGAGATTGATTGCTGGCCTCTCCGAATTATCCAGCTCCGAATTCTCCGAATTGTCCCGCTCCGAAGTTTATTTTCCGGCTCCGAATTGTCCGGTTCCGAATCGTCCGTAGCCGGCTAGTGTGCTGGATAGTCTGTCGAGATGTCGGCAGTTAAAATCCCCATCCCCCACTATAGGGAAGAAAGCTCTGCTCCACTCGCGCGCGACCCTATGATTACAACCAACTAAACTATTATAGTCCATGGTCGGTCGGTAGGAAGGTGAGACGGTGAGGGTGAGGACTTGCACGGGGCTGCCTCGGGAGTATGGCTTTTTAAGGAACTGCTGATCTTTTCTTGGGCTTCCATTGAAATTCCGTTACAAACGAGATTCCCTGATCTGTTTTTCCAGACAAGGGTTACAACTTGAGGCCCCGAAAGCCTATCAACTACAGGGACACTGCGCGTGGTCAGGCTTCGGACGACACAGGTCTGGCTGGCCCTATAATTATGTCTGTGTGCATGGCTACCTCTGTGTCTCTGTGCATGTCTACCTCTGTGTATCTGCGGCTACCTCATATGTCTTTGCGGCTACCTCTATGTCAATGTGTATCGTCCCTATCTGCCTTTCTCTGACTATATCTCTGTCTGTATGTCTGTCTGTGTCTCTGTGTGTGTGTGTTTGCCTCTGTTTGCCTGCCTCTGCTGTAGTGTAACCACGACAACGACGATGATGATTATGATGATTATGATGATGACGACGACAACAACAACGACGATGATGATGATGATGATGATGATGATAATGATGGCGATGACGACGACAACAACAACGACGATGAGGATGATGATGACGACGATGATGATGACGACAACAACTAAAAACAACGATGATGATGACGATGATGTTTCTTTCCAGACGACAATGACGACTCAACTTCGCGTGGACGGAGGCGACCGCCTGCCTCTCGGCGCGGGACAAGATCCCGGGCAGGGACTGGACGAAGGCGGCCGGCCGCTGGAGCGAGGTCTCGCAGCGCCTCGGCGTCTCGAAGCGCCGCAGATCTTGACGGAGACGGAGACGATGACGATAACGATATCGCACCGTATTTAGCCTTGTAATTATTGATTGATTTATTGATTGATTTATTGATTGATTGATTTATTGGTTGATTGATTGATTGATTCGTTCGTTCATTTATTTGTTTAGAAAATGCACCGTATTTATCTTGTTAATCATTCGTTCATTCATTCATTCATTTATAAAATTTGTATAGCACCCCTATTGATTTATTAATCGTTAATCATTAATGGACTGATTGATTGTCGGGTTGATTGATCGATTAATTGATTGATTGATGGTTGTTTGGCCAATTGATTAATGGATTGATCGATTAATTGATTGATTGAGGATTGTTCGGTTGATTGATTGACTGACTGATTGACTGATTGATTGATTGATTGATTGATTGATTGTAATTATTTGTTTTCTTTAAGCTTATGTCATCCTAATAATAATAATTGTCCTTTGTTTAGTAGAGCCGCCGCGCTGTCACCTACAGAGACGAGTACGTCAAAGTTCACAGCTGCCGATAAGGAGTGAGTTGCAATGATCAAGAAAGCATTAGAGAACATTTCAAACTGCTCTGTTCTTGCATCACACACACCCACACCCCTCCATTCTTCTCTGACTTCCACTTTCTCGACCTTCTTTTGTTCCACCTAATTTGTTTTTTCTCGCATTTGTCATAGCGCCGCTTCAAGCTTTGTATGCTCAGAAAAATACTAGAAATAAATAAATAAATAATTGAATAAATATAATGGTATCTAATTATTTTCGTACTGCACTTAGTCAGCTTGAATTGAATAAACGAATAGACTTGCCATATATGGATTTTTTAAATATATGAATGATAATATTGTGGGTCGCTGTGGTGTAGTGGGTATGTTCGTTGCCTAGCAGCCAGAAGTTTGCAGGTTTGAATCCACCGCAAGTCGCCGCGTACGGACCCTGGGCATGCAAGCCCTTCACTCATAATTGCTCAGCGCTTTGGCGTGAAACTCCGATGCAGTGTCCGCGCTGTATTCGGGAGCGCCTCTGAGTAGAAGAGCTTGAAGGGGCGCTATAACAAGTGCACATACAAACAAATATAATATTATGTTCTGGTAATTTCTGTTTTCAGTTTCTATCCGATCAACTTCTCTGAGCAGGAGGTCTCGGAAGCCTTGAAGCGCGGAAGGGGCCTCACGTGTCCTGGCCAAGGACCAGTAAGTAGAAATCATTAATCAATGATTAATCCGAGAACTTATTTAGCGCCTTGTTCCAAAATTATACGCCTACTCCAGGCATCAGAGCTACCCTGAATTCATGCTGCTCTTGGTAAAAAAATTGCTACCTTTTAAAACGTGTGTTCTTGAACCTTAAAAGAAAAATGTTTCTAGGTTCTGGCATGCAAACTATTTAACAGACAATAATTATTGTTTCTGTTGACTGTTAATTTTGTTTGCATAAATTATTGTCGACTATAATTGTTCACGTGCTTCTGAGTGTGAATATGCATCAGAAGGCTATTGCATTGGTACAATAATGTACAATAATGTAATACATACTCACTTATTCATATATTAAAAAAATTATGGCACCTCTTCGAAGGTACTACTCAGAGGTGCTCCCGACGCTAAGAGCCGTAGGAAGCAGATGTTCTCTTATAATTATTTGGAATTGGTTTTTCAAAGGAGTATAGTAAGCACAAAAACATGATTGTTTGTGTTTTTATGGACAGTTGGACACTAGACTGACTGATTGTTTGATTGACTGGCTGACTGACTGATTGATTGATTGATTGTTTGACTGACTGACTGATTGGCTGACCGACTGACTGATTGATTGATTGACTGATTGATTGATTGATTGCCTGTCTGGCTGACTGATTGGCTGACCGACTGACTGATTGATTGATTGATTGACTGACTGACTGACTGACTGACTGACTGACTGACTGACCGATTATAATTAACCTATACTTATTTGCGGTGCAAAGCATGTAATTTGGAATCAAACTGGATTTCTATTTCAGTGCTCTTTCTCGGATGTTGGTGGGTTGGGTGAGACGATTGACATTGTCCGAAAGACCATACGGCTGCCTCTCTTGTGCCCCGAGTTCTACTCGGAGTTTAGGATCAGACCAAAGAAGGGCCTCATCTTCTATGGACCGCCAGGTTGACCATTGTTATTATTATTATTATTGTTTTTTGTTGTCTTGGGTTTTTTTTGCCCCGAGGTATTTAAGATCCCTCAGGGACTTTGTCATTTTCATTTATTAAAATTATTATTATTATTATTATTAATTAATTAAATTGGTAACGAGCTCACATAATGTTATGTAATTGGTAATTTCTATAGCGCAGCTCACAGCCGAGACCATTCAGTAGCGCTCCCAGTGCGAGAACCCCCAGAGAAAAGTTAATAAATTATTTAAATATTAGTATTGTATTGTCATAATTAGTTATTTCTACAGCACCGCTCACAGCAAGGATTTATTTTCATTTTGTGCTTATCACTGGCCAAGTCTGTTTTCAAAGGTTTATTGTTATTATTATAGTAATTAACCTTGTGTTTTGACGTTAACAACTTAACAGTGAAATTATATGATAGGTCACCGCATGCTGAATCTGTGTACATGTGTGTGTACGTAGGCATTGTACGTGTGTGTGTACGTAGGCATTGTACTTGTGTGTGTACGTATAGGCATTGTACGTGTGTGTGTACGTAGGCATTGTACGTGTGTGTGTACGTAGGCATTGTACGTGTGTGTGTACGTAGGCATTGTACTTGTGTGTGTACGTATAGGCATTGTACGTGTGTGTGTACGTAGGCATTGTACTTGTGTGTGTACGTAGGCATTGTACTTGTGTGTGTACGTATAGGCATTGTACGTGTGTGTGTACGTAGGTGTGGGTAAGACAATGACAGCTCGCGCTCTGGTTGATGCCTGTAAGTCGTACACTAACCATAGGATTGCTTTCTTCATGAGGAAGGGATCGGACATCCTGAACTCCTACGTCGGACAGTCGGAAGCTAACGTCACCAAGCTCTTCGATGCGGTAACTACACAATTATATTATTGTTTGATTGATTTATTGAAGGACTGATTGTTTGATTGAATTTTTTATTGATTAATTGATTGATTGGTTGATTGATTATTTCATTGTAACTACACAATTATTATTGTTTGATTGATTGATTGGTTGATTAACTGATTGAGTGATTGATTGAGTGACTGATTGAGTGACAGATTGAGTGACTGATTGATTGATTAATTGATTGACCTATTGATTGATTGACTGACTGACTGACTGATTGACTGACTGATTGGTTGACTGTCTGACTGATTGACTGATTGATTGATTGATTGTTTAACTGATTGATTATCAATATTTCCAAACAACGAACTAACTTAGCCCACCTACTTCACCCACCCGTACGATTTGACTGAAGGACTGATTGTTTGATTGACTGTTTGATTGATTAATTGATTGATTGGTTGATTGATTAGTTCGTTGTTTGATTGCTTGACTGATTGACCATTGCTTATTTGTTGATTCTTCTTTTCAGGCGAGGCAGATGAGCCCGTCTATTATCTTCCTCGACGAGTTCGACGCCCTCGGCAGCATTCGAACCCCGAACTCGCACAACCATGTCGAGTCGAACGTTGTGTCCACCCTTCTGGCGCTCATGGACGGCCTCGACGACCGGGGACTGGTCTTCGTCATCGCGGCCACGAACCGCCTGGACGCCATCGACCCCGCCTTCCGGAGACCAGGCCGCTTCGACGTCGAGATCTGCTTCAAGGTGCCCGATCAGGCGGTACGTGGACGAAGTATTTTGGGACTGGGGCAGTGTTTGATCTAGTTGCTCTGCTTTGGGGGGTGTGGGATTCAAGTTTCTGGGGAGTGGGCAAAGTATTTGGGGGATGGGCAGTGTTTTATCTAGTCACCCTGCTTTGGGGTGGGGGTCTGGGGGATTCAGTTTTCTGGGGAGTGGGGGAAGTATTTGAGGGCTTGGGCAGTGTTTTATATAGTCCCCCTGCTTTTTTTTGGGGGGGGGGGGAGAGGTGGAGGAGAATTCGGGTTTTTCTTTGGTACTTCAACGCTACACTCTCGAATTCTTCTGAACGGGGGGGTGGGGGGGGAGTTACATGTATGCGTGTGAACGGCAGCTGTAGAATTTTCTGGGGTGGTCTCATTCCTGATGGAACTTCTCCCTTCTCCACACAGAGACTTCTCCCCGAAATGTGTAATTTTTTAATTTTTAAGATTAATTCTGTGTGTTCCCTGGATTTTTGTCTAACTAATTCGGTGTGTTTTCTGCTTACTTTTACTTTTTTCATTCATTCAATCCTTAGATGGATTTTATAGCGCCCCATCAACAAAACTACTCAGAAGCGCTCCCAGCCACGGCAAAGAAAAAAAGACTTGACCTTTGATCGCCTCTGAGTGGAGATCTTGAAGGGGCGCTATATAGCCTAAATTTATATGATTGATTGATTGATTGATTGATGGATTGGTTGATTGATTGATTGATTTATTTATTTATTTATTGATTGATTGATTGATTGATTGATTGATTGATTGATTGATTGATTGATCTTTGAAGGCTCGGAAAGACATTCTCTCGAAGGTGACGTCAAGCTGGACGATAGATCAAAATGTAATCGACGCCGTTGCTAAGAGAACTGATAGTAAGGATTTTACCGAATATTCGTGGAGTAAAGATATATTGTAATTGTATTGTATTGTAGTGTATTGTTTTGCATTTTATTGTATTGTAATTGTATTGTATTGTATTGCATTGTATTGTATTGTAATTGTATTGTATTGTATTGTATACGATAATTTTTAAAGCGCCTCTGGAATTATTAATTGCATAGCATTAGCGCTGAATATTCGTGGAGTAAAGATATATTGTAATTGTATTGTAGTGTAGTGTATTGTATTGTATTGTAATTGTAATGTATTGTTTGCGAGAATTTTTAAAGCGCCTCTGGAATTATTAATTGCATAACATTAGCGCCGCGTGGGACCTTCAGCAAGTCCTTCACTCGCAGTATTGCTTGTGCGCTTCGGCGTCAAACTCCGATGCAGTGTCCGCGCTGTAGTCGAGAGTGCCTCTGAGTAGCTATCTAGAAGAGGCACTATAATATAATTAAATGTGATAAATAATTAATTAAATAATTACTAATAGTAAATGTGATAAAAATTTAATTAAATAATTACTAACGTGGTAAATGTGAAAACTAACTCATTAAATAATTACTAATAGTAAATATGATTTTTAAAAATTCATTAAATAATTACTAACATGGTAAATGTAAAAATGACTAATTAAATAATTACCAATAGCTAATGCGAAAAAATTCATTAAATAGTAAATGTGAAAAAATAAGTCAGTAAATAATTACTAGTAGTAAATGAGATAATTTATTAATTACTGATTACCGATTACATTATGCATTGCAGAATTCAACGGGGCTGACCTGGTGGCCTTGTGCGAGGCGGCTGCCTTGGAGGCCCTCGAGCGGGTGAATCCTACGATGGTGGACTGCAGTGATGAAGATTTCCCAGAAGAGCTCAGCATCACGGACATTGAGGTGACAATCGAAGATTTCGAAGCTGCCTTCAAGACCGTCAAGTCGAGCTGCAAACGCCTGCAGGACAAGTGAAGTGGTGAGCTATATAAATTAGCATCTATTGTTTTTCATATGATTTGTTGTGCTTTTATAGCGTACTGTGTTTGTTTGTATGTGCACTTGTTATAGCGCCCCTTTAAGCTCTCTCTCTCTCTACTCAGAGGCGCTCCCAAATGCAGAGCGGACACTGCATCGGAGTTTGACGCCGAAGCGCTGAGCAATTGTAAGTGAAGGACTTGCCCAAGGTCCTTACGCGACAAGGTGGATTCGAAGTTCGAATCCACCTTGTCGCGTTGCCTTGGAGCCGGAAGGTTAGAGGTTCGAATTTCGAACCTCTAACCTTCCGGCTCCAAGGCAACGACGCCACCACTACACTACCGCGCCCCACGAGTTCTCACATTGCAGCCTGCATTATAATAGGCCTGCTCTGTGTTCTGTTGTATTTTACTACAGGATGTATATGAGTGTGTGATTATTTGTTTTATTTATTTCTCGCGTTTGCTATATAGCGCCCCTTCAAGCTCTCACTACTCAGAGGCGCTCCCGACCACTGCATCGGAGTTTCACGCCGAATCGCATGCGTAATTATTGCAAGTGAATACTTGCTCAAGAAAATCCGCTCAGAGGCGCTCCCAGGGGGGGGTTTAACCCCCGAAACTCCTCCCTTGTCTACGCCACTGACTTTCAAAACTTCGCTTTTACAATTGCGCTTTTAGTGTCTGCCTGCATAACACGATATTATTTAAAGTAAACAGTGGCTTGTATTTGCATCGCATTAAAAAATTCCGTTTGTTTTTTCTTTGACAGAAACGGGCAGGAATTCGTCTCAAACTATTATTTACGAAGACGTTTACCACCTAGTTGTAAAGAAGAAGAAGAAAGAAAGACAGAAAGACAATTTTTGATGCGCGAACACACACCAGCCAGTATATTATAAGCGGCAGACTTATTTTTCATAGGAACTATCGCAAGCTTAGGATCTAAATTTATTGAATAACTGTCGACTGGCAGACCTGTTGGTTTACTCAAGTGCAGGATTCAGATGATGTAATTGAATAATCAAGGACTTGAATACGGTTTCGGTTTTATTTATATTCTCATCTGCTTTGGTGCGATTATCCTCTTACACAAAGCCAATTAAAATGTCTTGCACCTGTACGGGTAAGGTAGGGTAACAAATATAGTACGTACATGTATGCTTGTGTGTATGAGCACTTGTTATAGCGCCACTTCAAAATAACTACTCAGAGGCGCTCCCTACTGCAGCGCGGACACTGAATCGGAGTTTAACGCCGAAGCGCATGAGCAGTTATAACGAGTGAAGGACTTGCTAAGGGTCCCTACGCGGCAGCCTGGGGTGGATTCGAATCCGCGACCTTCCGGCTCCAAGGCACCGAACTTACCCCTAGACCACAGCGCCCCCACATTGCCTTCATCGTCGTCCTGGCCATAGGCGCAACCACCCCATGGGACCCACGGGATGCGTCCTCCCCAACTTTTGAGTGGTCCCCTAACTTTATTATTATGGTCCTCCCAACTTTTAGGACGTGCTTCATTATGCCCCCCCCACTTTTAGGACGTGATTGCACCTATGGTCCTGGCCTTGAGAGGTCTTTTGATGACAGGTCAACAATTGCCAATAGTGAATCGAAGGTACAACAATCTGCTGGACTGTCCAAATAAATTAATTATGTACCCGGGTACGAAGGGAGGGAGAGGGGCCGCTGGATTTTTTCCAATTTGCCTACGGGTGCGTACGACGGGGGGGTGAGAGGGGTATAGAAAAAATGTAAGTACGCAAAATAAATGTCTAATTGTGATGTCCACATCAGCCTATTTATAACTCTGTAATTATCCTATAAGTTTTAGTCACTCATTGGAATTAGATGACATTATAATTAAAATCTGCCCACATCTAAACAGTAAACCATAATTATTACAGACTTTCAACGGGAAGAAATTTTATATAGAAAATTATATGATGTTCAACAAAAATAAATAGAAACCAGCGACGATAAAAATAAATGTTTTATAGACGACCGTAGTTAGCCTAATTAACTTCTGTACTTTGGGAGGAGAGAAGCTTATCTGTACGTATGCAAGGGAGGTTTTCACAAAATATATTAGTTCTAACAGAGGGGAGGTTGGTAAAAAAAGACGATTTTAGGGCACGTAATATATAATAGATGGGCCATCTCCAGATGTCCTTGGTGGGTCCCTCTGAGTATAATAGGAGCGCTGTATAAATTTCTAATTACAATCATGATTCGAACCCTTAGTCGAGCGTTAGGGGCTCGCAATCAACTCTTATCATGAGCCATTGCGGTTTTTCGATTCGTCTGCCAAGATGCTGCCGCCGCCTGTTCCCGCCGCACCTCAGCCTCACTCGTCTCTCCCTTGAGCAGACGATGCAGCAGGTTCTGACCGGATGCGGATGAAGAGTCCCTCTGTTTCCGGATGAGAAAGGATCTCAGACTAGATGCCCCTCGGGGCTGAGACGGAGCAGGCGAAGAGGGCACTACGTTACAGAGCGATTTTCTACTTCTCAACTCGGCGAAGATGACGTCGCTGCCCCGATTCGGTTCTCGTAGCACAGCTTCCGCCTCCAACATGGTGGCCAGCACTTCCGCTTTGCGGACTGCGCATGCGTCGTCGTTGTTTCCGGTCGCGTCCGGTTTCACCCGTAGACGTTCGCTGACGTCGTCGGTTTTGGAAAATTCCGAATACGAGCGGGAAATTCCAGCATACGGGAATTCCCCCGACGTCCTAGAGTCCTGGGTTTTCCCCGTCGCGGTCTCCACGGAAACACCGACGACGTTCCTCGACCCGTCGCCAGAGGGACACGGATCGCACGCTGACGTCACTTGCACCAACGTCACCGGAAGTTCAATCCTTCGAGTCGCTTCTAGATGTCCCGCCGCACCGCAATCTCCTAGCTCCACCCTCGGGGTCTTTCTCGGCGGCTGGTGGTTTCCCGCGTCGTCGTCATGGCTACACTTCCGTTTCGACGATGCACTCGGCGTCGCAACGAGAACCAGTTCCGGTTGTTTAGACTGAACTTCCGGTGAGGGTCCGACGCCCACTTCCGGTGTGGGGCGGCGGACGACCTCGCATAGCAGGACGTCGAACAGCTCCCCTGAATCGGGACAGCACGCAGACCGGAAGTCGGGAGGAGTAGCGGCGACACCTAGCGGCGACGTGCAACCGGAAGAACAGCTGCGGTCCGCTTCCGGCGTCTCGTAAGAGCAGCAGTCGAGCGAGATCCGGTCTAGGGGAGAGAGGGGCGAGATGGGACGGCTGTCAGGGGTGAACGACTCGAACGGGTCGACCCCGGGGTCGATGAGGTCAAAGTTTGAAAAGATCCTATGTTCGTCAAGACTCGTCTCAGCGTCCAGGTTTCCGCAGATGGATCCTCCGTCGAATTCCCTTGGACTACTTCCGGTGACCCCCGGATCCTCCCCCTCCCCCTCCAGGGCCTCCACCTTCCATGCGGACTCATCACCGAGCGCCAGCGACTCCGATCCGTCGAACACGTCAACCGGAAATACGTCACCGGAAATGAAATCGTCGAACATCCGGTCTGCCGTCAATCGCGATCCTTGCTGCAGCCAATCGCAGAAGAGGAAGTCCGCAAGCAGACTGGATCCGGTCGCCGCCAGCGACATTTCCGGTTCCACCGCCACCAGCCCCTCGCAATCCACTTCCGGTCTCGATCCTGATCCCTCCTCCGTCATCAGATCCAGTCCGAAGTCCGCACTCCCAACATCCGAATCATCGATCAACAACGACACCTTCATCTCTGGATCACCAACTTCCGGTCCAAAGTCCATTTCCGGTCCCTGATGAAATCGCACTTCCGGTCCAAGTCCCTGGTCATCCGGATTCGACGTATCACCACCGAAACCGAGTCCCACGTTCCCATCGTCGAGCTGCGCATCATCCAGATCCAGGTCATCGTGGTGGTACGGACTTGGCATCCAACAGCATGATGATTCGTATCCGATCATCGACGGATCTAATCCGAGTGAAGCGGATATGACGTCATGCGATAGGTCAACGTCATCGTCGTCGTCATCGTTCGTCGACCAATAGCCGCTCGATGTGGAGCCAGGCGTCGTTGCTATGGCAACGCATCCTCCTCTGCCCGACGACGACGACGACGACGACGATGATGATGATGATGGTCGGCCGCCATCATCGCTGAGAGGTGATGATGATGATGTCGTTTCCATGATTGCTCTACTCCTACTCCCACTTATATTCCTACTCCTACTCTTGCGATATCTAGTCCTCCTCTTTCTCCTCCTTTTCCTCTTTTCCACCTCTTTTCCCCTACTCCTCCTTCTCCACTCCTCCTACCCTCGTCTTCCTTCCCCTCCTCCTTTTTCTTCTTCTTCTTCTTCTCCTCCTCCCTTCCTCCTACTTTCTTTTCTCCCTCTTTCTCCTCCTCTCCTTCCTTGTATTTTCGCCACCGTCTCCTCCTATTCCACCTCCTTCTCCTCTTCCTCCTCCTCCTCCTCCTCCTCCTTTTTGTCCTCCTCTTCCTCCTTCTCCTCCCCTACTCTTTCTCTTCCTTTTCCTCCTCCTTCTCTTCCTCCTCTTCCTCCTTCTCAGCTGGTCTTTGTAACTGCAAAACAAGAAATACAAACCCATAATATTAACTGCAAACAGCAAACACGAATATCAAATCATACGTTATTAACTACCATAGGCTATCAGGTGCATTCGCGGGGTAACTAAGCTACTATTACAGCCCACCCATAATTATTATGCTGCTAACAGCTATAATAATCAGGAACATTATTATATAAGCCTCAAACGGTAAACACGTCCAGGGTACCTGTCGACATTACTTGGCGTTAAACACGGCCTCTTCATTATCGTTTAGTTTTGTCATCTGTCGGGAAAAACACAGCCACAGGTTCTTTTCGGTCATTTCTATGCATAGAATGTTGTTGGCAGGTGATGTTTCACAGTAGTAAAAGCAGACAGAACCCGACAATAGATAGACAAAACATATTGTAGGCGAGAAATAGAGACAGAGACAGAGAGAGACAGATAGACAGATAGACTGACAGACTGACATATAAAGAGAGACACCGCGAGAGACAGACACAGACAGAGAAACATAAAGAGACACACACGCAAAGAAAGACATATCTCTGTCTGTCTGTCTGTCTGTCTATCTCTCTGTGTCTCTCTGTCTCTGTCTCTGTCTCTGTCTCTGTCTCTGTCTCTGTCTCTGTCTCTGTCTCTGTCTGTCGGTCTGTCTGTCTGTCTCTCTCTGTGACAGAGAGAGTGAGGTAGAGAGAGGCAGAGAGAGGCAGAGAGAGACGGACATAGACAGAGAGACACAGACAGAGAGAGCGAGAGAGAGAGGTAGAGAGAAACAGAAATAGAAGACAATACGACAGACAGATGGACAAGCATGCAAACAGGCAGGCACACAGACAAGCAGACGGTGATAATCGGGTAAGTGCCCTGCCCTCCTCCTCCCTTACAAGAAAGTGGAAGGAAGACAAAGCAGAAGAAAGAGAGACAGACAGACAGACAGACAGACAAAGAGGTAGAACAGACTGGCCTAGATTATTATAGACAGTCAGAAAAGTCAGAGTGACATGGATGGCGACAACAGAAAAAAATCAGATGAGAGAGGAAATTATAAAGAGTCGAGTAAAAGATACAGAGATATACTTAGAAATACTGACAGCGACACCAAAGCGTACAGCTACACAGTGAGAAGAAGCATTAAGAAGTGTCAGGCAAATAGCTAGAGAGGCAACGAGACTACGAGAGATATATAAAAAGAATACAGGGAGAGCGGTAGGCCTACATAGACATTGAGGGCATTTGACATATTTGCTCTTAAGGCAAGTACAATAATGTCCTCCTTACTCATACATGGCCTACTTATTAAGAGGAGCACTCTTATTTTTCTACGTTTTAACAGCCACCTCTGAAAAAGCCGCTTTAAGCAGCACGTACATGTATATCGCCTGTATAACTAGAGGCTATTATAGCAGGCACTGGACATAATAGGGACAGTGTTTTATGGGTATTATCAATCGGTTTTTGCGCTCTAAATTATTCACCATTTGCAGCATCATTATTTTTCATCAATCCGACTTCTACTTTGGCATGAATCCTTTTCAGTTTTCATCAATGCAGCTTCTAAATATACTTTATATGGCAAGAATTCGTTTAATCAATCCAGAAAATTATAATGGCAAGAATTCGTTCTAACCAGAATTCTATTTGATGTTGACCAACAAAAACTTAATTAATACCAATCCAGCTTCTATTTAAATGGCAACTATTTTTCACCAATCCAACTCCCATTTAAGCAGGAATCTTTTAATCAATCAAGACCTTTTCAGAGGCGCCCCGGGAAGGGCCCAAGGTGTTACAGCGGTACATAGTCTTCTACTACACAGTTAAATGATTTGTTGTGCTAATAAAGTTAGTTGTAATCTAGATGTTCCTCGAGGGAGTTACTTACTACACACCTATAGGTGCTGTGTGAGCCACCACATGTGGTGTTATAGTCTATAACGCAATAATAAATAAAGCATAAAGAACCCATAAATGACTCGTATGTACATTATATTTTATAACCACATAATAACCAATGAATATAACTCAAACATGACCCAGAAATATAACCAACAAATAAATCAAACCCACATATCCGTAAGACAATGTGTTACCGAAAGAGGATAATTATCCCTTGAGGAAATAATTAATTGGAGCAGTAATGTCCGAACTTCTAAAGCGCCACTCGGAAGCCAAGCGCGGGCACCAGCTTATTCACAAGCGCTGCGTGGAGTCGAGAGGGTTGTCTGTAAGAGTAGTCCAAAAGTTGGTCTGTGTAGAGAATTAGGGAAAACTTGGTCAGTGCCTTCTTATATCCTGGCTTTAGATCTATCCTTCATCGAAGGGATAATATTCCACGGTCGGAGTGTGTAGGCTTACAGTTATTAAAAGACTACAGGGTAGGCAAAAAAGCATTGTCAAAATCCATATAGGGATCTTTTTGGCCCACCCTGTACAATGTACATGTGGAATCCAGGCTAAGCGGTATACTATGAAAAATCTGGGTCGGGGCACTTATACAAGTCAATCGCTGGAAATACTTATAATTATTTTAAAACGCTTGGCCTGTAGTCTAAATCATGGGAATGCGGGCAAGGGTCTATAATAAATAAATTATTATAGGCTACTCCTCACATACGAAAGCATAAGTATTGTATATCAATTAGCCTATATAATACGATATATAATTATATATGTAGGCCTATATAATACTCATGTAGGCTTAAATTTGGGCTACATAATGTATATATGGTCTATTGTGTTACAAAATGAACTTTTCGTACTGCAATTGCATAATTATTTATGATACATGCCATTACAGGCCCTATGTGTATGAATAGGCCAAGGCCCAAGGGAGTGCAATAGAGTTTGAATGTAGCCTACTTGCATTATAATAGTCCTACAATGAATACTAGACCCTACACATAATTATTTATACAGCATAATACCTACATATATTATAATATATATATATTTAAGTATTCACATGCAGTACAAATATATATTTACATATAGATACATAATACGTCTATTTGCATACATATAATATATGTTATATATAATATAATATATATTATATTATAATATATATATTATATATCTATATATATAAAAATGAAACTTTCCAATAGTTCGTCGCATTTTCACGCTGAAAGTGATGGGCCGATTGTTTTGAAAATTTTACAACACCTTCCATTCCCATACAACCGTGTGTTAAGATGTTTTCACCCGAAAAAACGCAACCGTTTCCACAAAAAGTGAACTTTGCAATCCGTTCGCCCGCCATTTGCAAATCAAACACGTCCCACACGGCTGCCAGATTTCATGAACGCCGTCTCCAAACACAGCATCAAGGAGGTGGCCTGCTGTGACGTCATAAGCGAGTCGCGATTAGTTTACCAAAGAGGCCGCTTTTAGGCCTTTTCCCAAAGCGGCCTTTGGGCTTGGATTAGACGCTGCGACGGAGGAAAGGAGCGGAGGGAGCGGGACAAAGACGGTGGGGAGGGAGCGGAGGGGAGGTGGAGGTCAAGGGAAGGGGAAGGGGAGGGAGACGGAGGGGGAGGGGAAGGAGGAAAGGGGAGTGGGAGGGGGAGGGGGAGGGGAGGTGGAGGGGAGGGGGAGCCTCTTTTCAGCCACAGCAAGGCGTGGCCGGGTTCAGCTAGTATATATATATAATACATATATATATAATTACGTGTGTGCGTGTGGAGTGTGGACTCGTTAATGTCTTCCAATTCGTAGTCGACGATACGGAGATAAATTCTGTCGTTAATCTGGTTTCGGGCGATGGGAGAATAATGGAGATGAGCGCAGGATGCATGTGGGGCCGGAGAGACAGACTACGATGACGACAACAACGACCACGGATCGTCCAAGAATCAACATAATTACACGTATACGACGTCGCTTGCTCTCCGCAGCCGCCAGGGGGCCGAGTGTATGGAACGCCGTTCGGCGAAAAACTGCCAGTTAGGTCCGTTGCGTGCGGCGTAATGTATCGTTTTTGTGCGCTGTAAAATTTAATTATTCGCCATTGCATGGGTTTTCGAGTTGGTCGCATAGCCTACAAGCTGGATTAACGAAAGTGCTCTTTCTAAATTAGAAGTTCGATTGATGAAAACAGTTTTTACTTAGAATGGAAGTGGGATCTGTAGGAAGATTCTTGCTGAAATTGGTTTCTGGGTTATTGGTCAGGATCTAGTTTCTTTTATCACGGCGGTTTTTCCGACTTTTTACACAAAAATGGATATTTTCAGATGAAAATATAAACAAAAACGTGAAATAGTCGTCAATTTTTCTATTTTTGAAACCAAAATATCAGATTTTGAGGGTGCCAGAAATATCAAGTCGGGGAAAAATCCATGTATTTTTCAGATAAATTTTCAATCTAGCTTTATCTAGCCTTTTCTCGGTCTGATCCGACCTTTGTATACAATTCAGAGTGGCATCCCGGTGACTCGGTCTTTTTAAATGAAACGGCAAACGGACGGTCGGATCCATTTGTATGCAGATGAGAAAGCCGTCTGCTGCTGTTGCAACGACGACGACGACGTTTGGGCGGGAAGGATTTGAATGGGTGTGGCAAGGGTTAAAATATTCCCGTGCATATGAATTGCGTTTGTTTTATTAAGGTTTTGTGTAGGCAGGCAGACAGGACGGTAGGCAAGCAGGCAGGCAGGCAGGCAGGCAAGCAGGAGGACAGAAAGACAGGCAGGCTATTATAGAAGGCAGCCAGGCAAAAAGGCAGGCATCAAGGCAGGCAACAAGGCAGGCAGGCAAACATACAAGCAGGAAGGCAGACAGAATGCCATGCAAGCGGAGACCGCCGGAGAGTCAGTATAGGACAGACAGAAATACAGACAAATAGGAAGAGAGGCAGACACACACACACACACACACACACACACATCTTAATCTTTTCAAAAGTTTTCAAGGACTGCTTAAGATCTGGCACTGGGCACAAGTGTAATCCGGAGCGCTGCGTCGTTGTTTTGATGGGACCGACGAGAGACATGACATACAGTATGATACACACAGACAGATAGAGAGGGGGACACACACAGATAGAGACAGAGACAGATAGACATGCAGTCATACACACAGAAGGACGAAAGAGACAGGAAAATCAGCGTGGTGTAGGCCTATGCAACATGTCAAGAAATGCAAACACATGCATGCAGTGAGGCAAGCAAGCAGGCACTTAGGTCGATTAATGTGTCCCAATCTGTCAATTAACCTGGAAAACACAGTCGTTGTCTGTCCGTCTGTCCGTCTGTCTATATGTCTCTCTGTATCTAGCTGTAACTCTGTCTTCATTCGCATAGACACATTGGCTCACTAATTTTCTCTCTATCTGTCTGTCTGCCCGCCTGTCTGTCTGTCTGTCTGTATGTTTGCCTATCTATCTGTCTGTCTATCTGCATGCATGCATCCTGCCAATCTGTCTGTCTGTCTGTATGTCTATCTATCTGCTTGCCTGCCTGCTTGCCTGTCTGCCTCTGCCTGCCTGTCTGCTTGCCTGTCTGTCTGCCTGTCTATCTGCCTGCCTATCTGTCTGTCTGTATATCTTTCTGTCTGTATAACCATCCATCCATCCACCCATTCATCCACCCATCCATCCATCCACCCATCCATCCATCCTCGGTTCACCCACGTATCCTTCTCACACAAACCACCTTGCAACACACCATGCTTTCATTACACCAACTCCATACATTACACCACCAGTGTATATATAATTTTGTATATTATATATACATATATCTATCTGTATATGTAATTTTATATCTACATGTATATACACAATTATATATATACGTAAATATCCATACATGTAAATATACATATCGGTTTATATAAACATGTATACACTTACAATATTTATGCAAACATTTGTATAAACATAATTCTATAACCATATGATATGTGTGTGCATGTGCGTGTGTGTGTTTTGTTTATATGTGCACTTGTTGTAGCGCCTCTTCAAGCCACCTACTCAGAGGCGCTCCCGACTACAGCGCGGACACTGCATCGAAGTTTCACGCCGAAACGCTGAGCTATAGCGAATGAAAGACTTGCCCAAGGTCCCCACACGGCGGCTTGAGGTGGATTCGAACCTGCAACCCTCAGGAAGCAAGGCAACGAACATACCCACTACACCAGCGCGTCCCACCGTGTGTATGTGTGTGTGTGTGTGTGTTTGCGTGCATAATTATGTAGGCCAGCGTGATAATAATTGGATGAACGGTTTCCCATAGAGTCCGTTCATTCCAGGCTCTGTTTGTTCAAGCGATGATGTTGGGCCATTAACACACGTGACTGATGCGAAAATGACTCTTCAGTCTAAACGTCATCTTCAATAATGACACACACGTACGCACACAGGAATACATGCACACACATACACACGTACACACACATATACACACACACACACGCATACACACACAGGGATACGAAATTTACGCATACACACACACGAACGCACACACACACCCATACACACGTACAACACACACACACACACGCGCGCACGCACACACGAATACACACACAGGGATACGAAATTTATGCATACATGTACACACAAGCAAACACACAAGTGCACGCACGCACACACAGTTGCATTACGATGATAACGCTGGCACGTAATAACTATTAGGCCTAGGCTACTTATGGAACATAATAGCTACATAATAATTTATTTTATTCGTTCCACACATATATCCTGACACTGAATCTAACTAAAAATGGCAGAGAGTTAATGAATATTCAATACGAACACGTGACCGTTTATTTTATCGATTGTTCATATACATATTATTGTTTATTGTTTATTGCCTATAGCGTACACTACACATTCAATTCTGTTGGTACAATCATGGACAACTGAACAACTACAGGGGACAGCAAAAGTTAATAACTATTATGATATCAATATTTAATATAATGCATATATATAATATTATATATACATGTATATATAATATATATATATATATGCATGAAGTGCGTCTTTAAGTGTGACTGCAATGTGTTGTGTATAATGTTTGTCTGTATTTCCGAGTAGCATGCTATGATATAATATTTGTCTGGGTTAAAGTAAGTCTTACGTCAGAAACGGCAACAGACCCATAAAAAAGCCACATAAAAAGCGGTCGATATTATTGCAGCATGGATCCGTTTCCAAACAGGCGCTAGAAAAGAATCGGATTGAAAATGGACGATAGAACTCTACATGCATACATGCATAAATACACACATACACAAATACATACATGTCTGTGTGTATGTCTGTCTGTGTGCCTGTCCGTGTGTCTGTCTGTGTGTCTGTCTGTCTGTCTGTCTGTCTGTCTGTCTATCTATCTATCTATCTATCTATCTATCTATCTATCTATCTATCTATCTATCTATCTATCTATCTATCTATCTATCTATCTATCTATCTGTCTGTCTGTCTGTCTGTCTGTAATTATCGGCTCTGTTTCTGTCTGTCTGTCTTTCTCTCTCCTTCATTCTCTCTGTCTTTCTTACTCTTTCTTTCCGTCTCTGTGTCTCTGTGTATCTCTTCTGAGTGTCTGTCTCAGTCTGTCTGTCTCTGTCTGTCTGTCTGTCAGTCTGTCTGTCACTGTCTGTCAGTCTGTCTGTCTGTCTCTGTCTGTCAGTCTATCTGTCTGTCTGTCTGTCTCTATGTCTGTCTGACTGTCTGCCTGCCTTTCTCTCCATTCTCTCTCTTTCTACCGGGATGCTATTTGCAGTGACGTTCTCATCGACATAAACACAATCATCGTTGCAACACATATATAACACTGTTGTTGTCTGCTCTAACCAACACTATTTCTGTATACAACTGAAGAATTAATGTCTGTTTTACCAGCTAACCAGCCATAAACAACACGGATTTCTGCATACGAATATCTTCTCAACCTGTCATATCACCCATCCTATTATATACCTGCCCTGGGAAAGCGGCATTCCGAATCAAACAGGTTCTGTGTATTATGATGTTCATAACAAAACGTTTTCATAAATCACCTCGGCGGCTCTATACATAAATGTACCTTTGACGAAAAATCATCGTCCAAGTAAAATAGGCCTACTTAAAAATGACACCACACGGTTTTTCGAATTGTTTAACTGTTTTTACACCAATACAAGGCGCACATCACATCCCACTGCTCAGTTAAAAGATAAGATAAGATAAGATAAGATAAGATAAGATAAGAATATTCTTTAATATACCAATTGCTGTCCGCATTTTGGTGTACAGACATGGTATAATAAACAAACGTAGTCTACATAATTTCTATATCCAATCAATTTCAAAATGTTTTCAAATAGCACAAAATCCTAGGTCCAAAATCCAATATAATTTTTTTCAAATAATAATTGTGTTATTTTAATGACCAACAATTTATGCTGCACTTTGGTTTATAATATTATGGTATTACAGTAAAATATGATAGAGCATTCTCGTCAAGAACGATTTCCTATAGTTAGGTTGTCCGCCCTAGGGATGATTCGGTCATGTAGTCTTGGCCTCATGGAGTAAGGCTGGGGCAAACGCCATCTGCCGAATGAAAGGTTGAGCAGTACTAGTAGCGCCACATGTGTGGTAACAAAGACCATTAGCGACGCCCTCCTTCTTTATCCAGGCTTGGGACTGGCATTGGCAGAGTGCAACCAGTGGCGGAGTCCAAAGGTTGAGCGGATCTTAATTTATTTGGGAAGCGATCCCGCATCCGTGCACTTTTCGTGCCAGATTATTAACAGTATCCCAAAGACTCAAACCTCTCCTCAAACTATCTAGACGGACAGGCAAGTAGAGGGCGAGAAATACCAGGGGCTTTTTTAACGTGCAGTTGTACACGAAATGTGTGCAGTTCTAAATGGATTTGTGCAGTTGTGGAAGCACTTTTGTACAGTTAAAACTAGCAAAAAAGTCATTGTCATCCAATTGGCAGTAATTTACCATGGAGGATGGGAAGGAAAAGGAGTTGTACATGCAGTTCTAAAACATTCATTAAAAACAGCCCTGAGAAAGACAGAAAAACACATATGCAGAGACACAGACAAACAGACAGACACAGAGAGACACAGACAGACAGACATACAGGGAGAGACATTTTGAGTCAGAAAACACTTTCTAGGCCCTGGATCAAACCACTGCCCGTCCTTTCGTATCCGCCCATTTCGCCCTTTAGCCTTCCGCGAACAGTCCTGATCCATAATCCGTTCATTGACAAATTAGAAGGCTCGAGGCCACGCAGTCCGTTTAGAAAAACATTTGCACGTTCTGCTTTGCATTAGATGCAGAAGTCAATGATCTTTTGCTTCTAAAATCAGACTTACATGTATTAATCACCTGTCTGTATATATACCGAACCATATGCACTTGTTCAATGCTTAATGAAGAGCGATGATCTTATTGAAGAAAGAGAGAGAAAGAGAGAGACAGAGAGAGAGAGAGAGAGAGAGAGAGAGAGAGAGAGAGAGAGAGAGAGAGAGAGAGAGAGAGGGGAGATAGACAGAGGCAGAGATAGAGACAGAGACAGACGGGCAAAGACAGACACACATAGCGATAGAAACAGACAGACCGACAATAAGAGACAGAGACAGAAACAGACAGAAACAGAAATAAACAGACAGACAGATACAAATTCAGAGAGAGAGAAAACAGAGTTAGTAGACAGACAGACGGAAAGAAACATACACAGAGAGAGAAACAGAGGCAGGGAAAGAGACAGAGACAGAGAGAGACAGACAGAGACAGACAGAGACAGACAGAGACAGAGATAGACAGAGAAAAGAAATTGAGAAAAACACAGAGCCAGAGCCAGAGACAGAGACAAAAAGACACAGCGACACACACAGAGTGACAGACAGACAGACAGAGTGACAGACAGACAGACAGACAGACAGACAGACAGATGGAGAGACAGAGATGCAGAGTGACACAGAGAGACACAGAATGATTATAACTGAAGTTGAGGCCTTCTTACGGAAAAACAAAACTATACCAGATTGACAATTATAATTGATGTCGCATTGGTGAAAAGATGTCAGTTCAAAATAATTGACAAACGACCAAATCATTCGACACGAAAAGTGGTTCTCATCAAACGCGGAACTTGATGAAGATGGGAACAACAAGTACGAAAAGTGGAAGAGAAAAGTGGAAGAGAGCAAGAAGAGAGGACGAGATGGAAAAAACAACGTTCGGGGATCAGCTATCAAAGCGAAATGGATGATTTGTGGAAAAGCATACAACAAAAAATACTATTACGGCATCGTCGGCGATGGTTAAAGCTTGCGGCCGAGTATTATACGAAGGGATGGAAGACGCCTGGAGGGAGTCAGCTAGTCCTACAATTCGTCTTTTCGTCCGTTTGTTCGTCCGTTCGTCCTTCTCTTCTCTTCGTTTTCCATCCGCCCTCCTGTTTGTCCTTTTCCTCTGTCTGTCTGTCTGTCTGTCTGTCTGTCTGTCTGTCTGTCTGTCTGTCTGTCTGTCTGTCTGTCTGTCTGTCTGTCTGTCTGTCTGTCTGTCTGTCTGTCTGTCTGTCTGTCTGTCTGTCTGTCTGTCTGTCTGTCTGTCTGTCAGACAACCATACCCAGAGCGCGATAGAGGTAGAGAAAGAGCAGATAATTATATGTATTATAGAGTAAGCGTTAAAGTTAGAGACAGAGGCTTCAATTCGTCTGTCTATCTGTCTGAATGTAACCGTCTGTTTGTCTGTTTGTTTGTTTGTCTGTCTCTGAATGTAACCGTCTCTCGTTGTCTTTCCTTGTCCCGCGAGCGGGCTAGAACTGTGTCTCACTAGATTTCTGACTCTAACTCTCACCCCTACAGTAACTTTACATCTGCCCTTCCTCCACCTCTATCTCTGTCTCTGCGTCTGCGTCTGCCTCTGTCTCTGTCTCTGTCTCTGTCTCTATCTGTCTGTCTGTCTGCCTGTGGAATTCTCTGCGTGGTGCTTCTTCACATCCTCCAAACCTCCTCCTCTTCCTCCTCCTCCTCCTCTTCCTCCTCCTCCTCCTCCTCCTCCTCCTCTCATCTCATGCATCTTTTCTGCTTCTCAGACAGAAGAAGAAGAACTGATCGAATGCTGAGATTGTTTAGAAATTCCTGGCACCTGCTGCTTTCGTTGCTTTCGCTGTTGAACTCGACGGTAACACCAGCAACAAACATCAACAACACATTCATACAACAACAACAACAACAACAACAACAACAACAACAACAACAACAACAACAACAACGACAACGACAACAATAATGACGATGATGATAACAATAATAACAATCATTATAATAATAGTCGCAGCAGTAGCGGCGGCTGTAGTGGTGGTGATAATAGTTATCGTAATCATTAGTGGTGGTGGTGGTGGTGGTTGTGGTGGTGGTAGTGGTGGTGGTGGTGGTGGTAGTGGTGGCAGTGGCGGTGGTGGTGGTAGTGGTGGTAGGGGTGGTTGTAGTATTATAAGCAACAACATTACTAATAGTAGGCCTATATTTGGTCGTGGTCATTGTCATGTTAGAGTAATTGTCATCGTGGTGGTATTTGCAGTGATCGAGGTCGTGTTAGTGTTAGTAGATCATGGATGATCTGACGCCTTCATTTACTTAGCCTCGGCATACATGTATGTGTTGATGGGATTGAGTGACCAGTTCCTGAACTAAAGCTGTGAGATTTCCTGAACGGAGGATGTTGTTGGTGGACTGTGGACCAGATGGATGAATGGGCCAGAGTAAGTGGACCGGTGTGTGGGTGGACCGGTGTGTGGGTGGATGGGTGAATGGAGGATATAGAAAGTGGGCCAACAATTATATTGCTGAGGTTTACACAGAGTGAGAGATGAGCTATGACGTGGTTTACGATTAAAACAGGAAAACAGATGAGAGAGTGAGATAGCAGAAGCTGATCAGTCTGCCTCTGTCTGTGTACGTCTCTCTACGTCTGCCTATGTCTGTATGTCTGTTTGTCTGTCTGTCTGTGTCTGTCTGTCTTTGTGTGTCTGTCTACCTGTTGAGGAACCGATCTGTCTGCCTCTGTCTGTGTACGTCTGTCTACGTCTGCCTATGTATGTATGTCTGTTTGTCTGTCTGTCTGTGTCTGTCTGTCTTTGTGTGTCTGTCTACCTGTTGACCTTTGTCTGGTATGCTATCTGTATGGTTGTCTCTCTGTCTCTGTCTGTCTCTGTCTCTGTCTGTCTCTGTCTCTGTCTGTCTGTCTCTTTCTCTTTCTCTTTCTCTTTCTCTTTCTCTTTCTCTCTCTCTCTCTCTCTCTCTCTCTCTCTCTCTCTCTCTCTCTCTCTCTCTCTTTCTCTCTACCTCTGATTTTTTTCCTCTATTGTTTCCTCAGCCGGTAAGCCGAATTCGAAGTCTACATCAATGTGTGAATGCATTCATGCATATAGGGGTGTGAACTATTTAGGTGTGCATAACCTATTTTCATCCGCTTGCTAATTTATTAATTTATTTATGAAAACATTTATCATATCGTTATCTGCAGCTGGACGTCTCCTCCTCTTCCCTGCTCTATTATTCATCCACTTATATCCTTCCCTCCTTCCTCTAGTCAGCCTGCTTCTTCCGTGCTTTACCCGATCCATAGGTCAGAGGTCAACCTGCAGCAAGCAGAGCTCCCCAGGTCTCCGGAATGCATAATATACAGCGAGAAGTGGAAAGACGAAGATGTGGTGGAAGATGTGGTGGAAGATGTGGTGGAAGATGTGGTGGAAGATGTGGTGGAAGATATTGTGTAAGATGTGGAAAAGGTGGAAGAGGTGATTTTGATTTAGTCCATGGTAATATGTCATTGTCAGTATGTGTACATATGCTAGCAGGTATACTATCTATCTGCATATCCACCTGCCTGTGCGTCTGTCTGTTTGTCTGTCTGTTTGTTTGTCTTTGTGTTTGTCTATCTGTCTATATGTCTGTCTGTCTGTCTGCCTGTCTGTCTGTCTATATATCTATATATCTATCTATCTATTCATCTATCTATCCGTCCATCCATACTTCCACCAAAGGGTCCATAGTTTTATATCCAAATATTCATCCAACCATATATATAGATTTATCCGTTATATTCATACGTCCATTCAATCGTGTATCCATTCATCTCTCAAACCATCTTGTCAATCCATATCTAATCTAATCTAATCTAATCTAATCTAAGCTGGTTTTTTGACGCCATTATAATAATATCCATCTCCCACCAATCAATCAATCAACCAATCAATCAATCAATCAACCAATCAATCAATCAATCAATCAATCAACCAATCAATCAATCAATCAACCGCGAATCAATCAACCAGTCTGTCGTCCAACCCTCTCAACCATTTGCCCCAAATTCTGTAGCGCCGCATTTTCCCTCTCAACACCAATTCAACCACTCACCGAATCGATATGCCTCCAATGAACGTCGTCACACGATTCCGCCTCAACTGATCACACCTCGACTATCGTAACGCTCTCTCCGTCGCCGTCAGAGCCTCTCACCCACAACACTCTTTGCTTACAGGACGTTGACACCAGATTCTGCTAGATTCCCTCCATCGTTTGCGCCAGCCTCTGCAACTGATGATGCGGAGGAGACAGCGATGGTGGTAGCTGCAGCATCGCGAAGGATCGATGCTGAGCGGATGGAGGCGGACGGAGAGACGGACAGACAGACGGACGGACAAGATGGCGGAGGCAGACACGTGTCGGATGGTTTTGTTCTTCGGTCGGTAGAAACACAGACGTCAGAGAGAATAGAGCGCGCGCGTCACGCGGTCTGGAGAGCTGAGAGGAAAGCTGGTGTTGCTGTGATTTGTTGAGCAATTGTTGTCTGTTTGTCTGTGTGTTGAGCTTCATGTCTGTCTGTCTGCTTGTCTGTTTGTCTGTTTGCCTGCCTGTCTGTCTGTCTGTCTGTCTGTCTGCTTGTCTGTTTGTCTGTTTGCCTGCCTGTCTGTCTGTCTGTCTGCCTGTCTATCTGTCTGTCTGTCTGTTGTATGTGTTTGACTGGCTGTGTGAATATATGTCTGTGTGTGAGTCTTTCTGTTTGTCTCTTTGTATCTGTTCGGCTGTATGTCTAACTGTATGTCTGTCTGCCTGTCTGGCTGTCTGCTTGTTTGCCTGACTATCTAGTCTGCCTGTCTGTCTGTTTCGTGCATCTCTGTATGGATTGATAAAAGGATTCCTTCTAGTTTCATCGATTCAATTCAATTCATTTATTGATCAAAGCATTGAGGTTGACATTCTTTATTTTGATGGACAATATGTGACATCTCGTGATTTCACAGAATCGCAAGACAAGTTAGACGACCGTCTAGTTAAACAATAGTCTGTGTTTTCAGGCCAAAGAGAATGCATCGCCTTACCCTTGCAGGCAAGAATAGGAAAGACGAAACGAGACAGATAGGATCAGACAGAGTTCAGACAGATGCACAGACAGACAGACAGACAGACAGACAGTGTGAGACACACGTGAATGTACGTCTATTTCGAGTTGAACTCCTGTGTACTCTTTTTTTCACAGGTTGTTGAGATAGATTGACGAACACGTCGTACTTATGATCGCAAACATCTTACCGTCTACCTGTCTGTCTACCTGTCTGCCGGAGACCAAAGGCCAAACAGACAGGTAGATGGACAGGCAGACAGACAGACAGACAGACAGACAGGTAGATAGACAGACAGACAGGTAGACAGACAGGTAGACAGACCTGTTTGTCTGTCTACCTGTCTGGTAGACAGACAAACAGGTAGACAGACAGATAGGCAGATAGACAGACAGACTGTCGGTCTATCTGCCTATCTGTCTGTCTACCTGTCTGTCTGTCTGTTTGTTTGGCCTTTGGTCTCCGGTCCCTTTCTATGTCTCTGCGTGTGTCGTTCGAAGTGTTTCTGCGTCTGAAAAGGTGTAGCCGATGGTTGTTGACACCGATGTGGTGTCATATATTATTTCCGGATGACAACCGTTTAGTTCGTCTGGTCCCAAAGTGTACTTGGGGCTTCAACCTCGTAATTATCTCGACACATGATTCACTCTTCAACTTCGTATACCTCTGGTCCATTTCTCAGCCGATGATTCACTCTGAGCAAAGACCAAGGGACCAAAGAACGGGGCAATGGTTTCGGAGCTCGTAAAGGCAAACTGACTGACCCCATAAATCCCCAGGATAACAAAATCTGTTGATGTTCCTTTGAACGTATACAAAAGTGTCGCAACGTTCAAATGAAGTTCAGAATGAAGCAATGGTCCTTTACTAATTTAAAGGCTACAGGCATGGGCGGAGACTTAGGGGGAGGACAGAAGGACGGCCCCTCAATGAATGTGTTGGGGGGGGGAGGCCCATGTATTTGTCCTCCCCAATTGTTGAGTGTTACGACTAAAAAAGTCATCAACTTTTTACGGGGAAAATGGGTATTTTTCGTGGAAATTTCGCCTGAATGACAAAAATAAGATCATCAACTTTTTTACAAAAATTGGTATTTTTCCTGGAAATTTCGCCTGAATGACTAAAAAAGGTCATCAACTCCGATTCAGTGTCAGCGATGTAGTTGGGAGCGCCTCTGAGTAGAGAGTTTTAAGGGGCTCTATAACAAGAACATGTGCATACACACGCACATGCAGATTTCCAGTGAAAGTTTTTTCACCGAAGTTTTTTGGGGAAAAGGACCAAAAAAACTAGTGCCTCTGGCGCCTATTATAGTCGGATGGATAGACAGATAGGCGGATGCCTGTCTGTCGAGTTTCATTTCTATCATTGTAAAAGGCCATTCAAACTACGCTTTCATCGAAATTGCTTCACAGAATACAGCAAGTCCTCCTCCCATAGGTGCAATCACGTTGTAAAAGTTGGGGGACCATAATGAATCACGTCCTAAAAGTTGGGGGGGAACCATAATAATAAAGTTAGGGGACTACTCAAAAGTTGGGGGGACGCGTCCCGTGGGTCCCATAGGTTGGTTGCGCCTATGGCTCCTCCTCCCCCGTTCGCTGACCAACCTGCATGGAGTCATTGGAGTTGCGCGGAACACACTTTGGGAAGCGATCCTGTAATCTGGGAATAGTTCTTGGATCATTGTTCACGAAGTGACCTTTAAAATGTGCTTATACTATACCGCGATTGTCTGTATATATTTTATCTGTCTGTCTGTCTTTTTTATCTGTAGGTTATATCTGTTCATCTTGTCTGTCTAACATTATGTCTGCCCACCTGCCCATGCATCTATATCTGCCTCTTCGTTTGACTGTCTGTCTCCGTCTGTCCAATTGTCTGTTTGTCAGTCTGTGTGTGTGTCTTTCTGTCTTTCTGTATGTCTGTTTCCGTCTTTCTGTATGTATGTATGTATGTATGTATGTATGTTTGTATGTATGTATGTATGTATGTATGTATGTATGTATGTATGTATGTATGTATGTATGTATGTATGTATGTATGTATGTATGTATGTATGTATGTATGTATGTATGTATGTATTTCTGTCTAATAGTGCCTATCTTACTTTTTGTCTATCTGTCTTTCTGTTTGTATGTATGCATAATTATCTGTGTATACCTGTTTGCCATCCGTCTAGCTGTCTATCCATCTGTTTACCATAATACTGAACATCTGCCTTTCTATATCTGTCTCTCCGTCTATCTACCTGTATCCGTCTTTTATCTGTCTGTCTATCTGTCTATCTGTCTATCAGTCTACCTGTCTGTCTGTCTGTCTGTCTGTCTGTCTGTCTGTCTATCCGTCTGCTTGTCTGTCCGTCTGTCTGTCCTCTAGCTGTCTGTCTGTCCGTCTCTTTAGCATTGTGTTGCATTTTGGCTTCCGTAGGAATTCAAACGATGTCATAATGCAGTCTCTCGGAAACTGAGTGTCACAGCACAATAAATAAAATTATATTATAGTTCCCATTTTCAAGAATATTATTTCTCATTCACAGATGGTTTTGTTATCGTGATCTCAATTATAATTTTCCAACTGCTATGGCGCCACTCAAAAGCCAAGCTGAAGGCACCAGCCTCCAGGGCTGTTTTAAAGAAATTATTAGAACTGCACAGCTCCTTCTTTCCTTTCCCATCATCCATGGTAAATTACTTCCAATCAGAGAACAATGACCTTTTTGTTAGTCTTAACTGTACATGAAGTACTTCTACAACTGCACAATTTGTGTACAGCTGCACGTTAAAAGCCCTATACCATGCAGCTTCTTTACGAGCGCTATGAATGTCTAACAGAGTATACGGTCCCACAATGCTCGTGAATAACCTGTTGCCCTATATGCGTAACCTTTGAGTGGCGAAATTATTGATGGAAATTTTTTGGTTTGCATGCATTTATGATAAACATGTAACAGATGCTATGTTTATCTCGGCCCCTTGGAGCCTCCGTACGTCTGTTTCTGCTGCCGAAACATAATAATTATATGTTATAATCAGCCGTAAATATCCGTTGAAAAAAACGAAGCAGGCTTGGAGCAGGTAAGAAAAGAAAAACTATTGACACTTGGAGATAGACACCGACGAGTGGTTTTATGGAGTGGTTTGATGTTTGGGGGATGGTGGGAAAAGGAGCTGTGCATAGTTGTATATAGGATGCTTCTTACTGCAATGTTTAATCCAGTGGCGTAGCCAGGAATTTATGATGGTGGTGGGGGTTATGGCCGGATGCCTTACTGACACCAACTCAAAAGTATTACAGTAAATAAATTAAGTAATAAAAAGGAATAAAGTAACAAAGGAAAGAAAATAATTGTTACTACAGACATTTAAAAAAAATTTAAGTGGATAAATAACTTAGAAACGTTTTTCTCAGCCAAAGGGGGTAGCAACCTAAACCCCCATTGGTTGCGCCTCTGCTTAAATCTAGACGTGTCTGGGGTTGGGAAGGCCCCCTCCCACCGCCAGGAATGACATTTTCACTCACGGAAAAAATCATGAGCAGTTGTTGACGTGGATATTCGTCTCCCACAGAAAAACGCTAAATGGAACATTCTTTCACCCACCCAAGAAAAAGCAGATATATTAAAAAAAGAAGTCAACATGCGAAACCGGAATAGTTTCAGGACGAATTCAAAACGATTGACTTTTTAAAAGGTCGTCAGAAGTTTTCCGATTAAGGGTTAAATGGTTAAAGGGTTAAATGGTTAAAGGGTTAAATGGTTAAAGGTTAAAATGGTTAAAGGGTTAAATGGTTAAAGGGTTAAAGGGTTAAAATGGTTAAATGGTTAAAGGTTAAAATGGTTAAAGGGTTAAATGGTTAAAGTGTTAAATGGTTAAAGGGTTAAAGGGTTAAAGGATGTCGTCGGTGCCTTGGCTCGGCGGCTGTGATCCGCCAAACACGGCCGCCGCCCCCAAACCGAACCCCCCCCCCCAAAGCAGGGGGGCTATGGATCAAACACTATTTTTACAGGGAAAAGGTTCACGGGCTGTATGACAGAAGACGGAGACAGATATGCAGACTGATAGACAGACAGACAGACAGACAGACAGACAGACAGATAAAGACGGAGACAGATGTACAAAAGAAGGTTTGAATCCTATAGGCCTACCATCTGAATTCGGGTAAATAATATGGTTTGTGTGGGACGATTGATAAATTTTACTTATTCAAATAATTGTTTAGAATTTTGATTGGCACGAAAGGGATTGCGAACTCTGACCTGACCTAATAATATTAGGTCAGGTCAGAGTTCGCAATACATTTTGTCATATTATGACAAAATTGTAGCATTCCCACCCACCCTCCCCCCCCCCATTTCTATTCTACCTTCTTGGGGATCAGAATACTTCGCAGGAGGGGCAAACGGCAATTCGGGGGACTGACAGAGTAGCGAGTTTTCTCTTTCAAATAACTCTTTTTCGCTGATATCCTTTTCCTCTTTTTTAGTCTTCCTGTACGAATAGAAATCCCGGTAGCACACTTTTTTATTCGCTCTTATCTGATGACCTTTTCTGCTGTATCGTCTATTTCTTCGTTCTAGTTTACTCATGTATAATAGGCCTTACAGTAAAAAAATATCACGGTCTATTGAAACGGTTCATGTAATGCAATAATATATATATATATATGTATATATATATATATATAAACAGCAGCTGTCAAATTTTTCTGGTGTAAATGTCATTCCTGTGAAGGGAAATTCTCATCCACTCCTGATGATGCCTAGAATAAACACTGATCAAAGGCTGATATAAACTCTGGATAGTTGCCATTTAATGACACTTGTATTGAAAAGATGATTAGTGTCGCCCTCCTCCTTTATCCAGACTTGGGACTGGCACTGGCAGAGTGCAACCAGTGGCAGAATTCAACCTAGAGGAACAACTCCTTTTATTATTGGCATCGGATTTTCGAGCAACCTGGCGCTCTCTAGCGAATTGAATGGAACTAAAACAACTTATTGCTGAAACTCAGCGTCGCCCTCTTGCGAATAACCGGTGAACTGTCATCCGAACGAAAAGCGTCATCTGGCGAATACTTTTGAACTGATTGGAAACCGCTGTTGAAGACAGAACACGATCAGCTCTCGCCATCTGTCGAATACACTGGTGATAAAGACCAGCGGAGCAAACCATTACCTACAGCAATTATAATAGGCCTAATAATAATTAAGTAATTTATAATTATGGTCGTTTGCATGCATGTATGTGCACCTGTTATAGCGCCCCTTCAAGATCTCTACTCAGAAGCGCTCCCAACTACAGTATGGACACTGAATCGGAGTTTCACGCCGAAGCGCATGAGCAATTGCGAGTGAAGGACTTTCTCAAGGTCCCTATACGAGGCGGCTTGAGGTGGATTCGAATCTGCAACCATTCGGCTGCAAGGCAACTAACATACCAACTTGCCCCATGTGCACCGCGCCCCCATTCTATACCATCCTTTGCTGGTATACTATAGAATGAATGGATACGATTAGTTTCAGACTTTCAGTTCAACAACACTGTGTGATACATGTATATATAAAGATCATTAGCGACCTCCTCCTCCCTTGCCCAGGCTTGGGACTGACACTATGACAAAGTGCGTGGAGTGGCGGAGTTAAAATGGATGCTGCCTATATCCATGGGCGTCCGCAGCGGGGCGCAAGGGGGCGCAAGTGCGCCCCCCTGAATTTTTCGCATAGTTGCACATAAATTTAGATTATTTGGTTGTGGTTGTTACAACGCGATTTTCAATATGATTATTGATTCGTTCTACAAATTGAACCTATACTCGTATATGCCTAATTATCTTTCTTTGGGCGCATAACGTATAGGTATATAGGCTATCGGATTCTCTCGTTGTAGGCCTACTTATACGGAAATTCAAACTGTCACTCATTAAATTTAGACTATGTGACAATTATTTAAAAGTTTGCGCCCCCTAGAAAAATTTCTGTGGACGCCCATGCCTATATCTATAGGGCGTAAGCTATAAGGAGTTTTTGTATGAGGTGAGAAAAAGCTTCTAAGGATGTTATTGACATTTTGCATCATGATTATAGAGCATTATTTTGATTAAACAAACATAATAGTTTGGGCGTTTAATTAAAACTCATGCATGCAACACAAGTGTATGGTGCAAATAAAGGAAACTATTATACTGGCTATAATCATTATATGCGATGCATGAAGCGCAATTTTCGGTAGCGCTTTTACTGATAAGCGCGAAAATTTCTGTAGCGCTTTCACTATTCCTATAACCTATTATATTGGCCTATACAGTTATACTTTGTTTTAGAACACTTTTCTGTAAAATAAACGGATAAAGTATATATTAGGAGCAATATTCGGCTCTAATGCGAATCGAATGTGAATTATATATTGCCTATACTATTCATAATAATATTATATTATATTTATGAGCATGCTTGCTATGTATATGCATGCAAATGTCATGAGGATCCGAGTTCCAAAATATTTGCGTATATATTTTTAATTATTATTGAACAATACCATGTGCAATTGAGCATGCGTATACAGATGCATCCACCAGTAGGCTACATCATTATACAATACATACTTAGTGTCAGTAGTGTAGTCCTAAAAAATGAAGTGGGGGAACGCTCTTTATAATAATATTATTAGCAGTAGTATTATTATTAATATTCGATTATCCCTGGAAAAAAGTGGGGGAACGCCGTTCCCCCGCGTTCCCCCCACTACACCACTGCATAGTGTGTATACAGCCCTATAAATATTTTAGATACTATGTGTAGTCTATGCACGTATTGATGCGTAGGCTACACGTTGTACAGTACAGAACTGTGCACTGCAGGTGGTTATAGCCTATTATTATAAGAAAATAAATATATTTGTCTTGCTTCATAAATGTGTATATTTATATGTAGGCCATTTTTATATCTAAATATATATATTTCCTAAACGTGGTTAGTGAATTTATCCGTCAGTCATATATATATATATATATATATATATATATATATATATACACTTTTATATATACACATGCATTGCAGGTATTAGTCATGTGTGTATATATTTGCACATATATGTTGCTTATATATATATATATATATATAACTTAATCAAATACACTTATATACAGTATATATGGACCATGTGCATATAATTACATGTATGTATGTATAATTGTATGTGTGTATATATATACATAGGGCATATATAGGGATAAGTGTGTTTGATGAAGTTGTTGACCCCCGGCCAGATGTCAAGCAGGGGTTGATAAAACGCAAACATCACCGGATATATGTGTGTGTATACCTGTCTCTCTGTCTCTATGTCTATGTCTCTGTCTCTGTCTCTCTCTCTCTGTCTCTGTCTCTGTCCCTCTCTCTCTCTCTCTCTCTGTCTCTGTCTCTGTCACTGTCTCTCTGTCTCTCTCTCTCTGTCCGTCTGCACGTCTGTCTGTCTGTCTCCTGCTCTCATGTCTCTCTCCCTCTCTGTCTCTCTTTGTCTCTGTCCCTCTCTCTGTCTCTGTTCTTCTCCACGCTCCTCCTCTCCACCCATCAGCCCCTTCCTGATCCTCTTGACTTCGACCCTCTGAATTATTATCTTCGTCTGCGGAGGGTGGGGGTGGGTGGTGGAAAGTGGGGAGGGGGTTGAATCTGCACACAGGTAAAACACGAGTCCTTTTATTTATGCTCTCAACCCTTCTCATGAGTATACTGTCTGCCATCATTGGAGCTTCATTGTATAATACATATTTATATCTCGTATATACAGTGTGAGAATTGTGGAAAAATAACTGGGGGTTGGCCTATGACAAACTGGGAATTGGGATATGAAAAACATACTCTAACATGGGGCTCTAAGAAAGACTGGGGGAGTTGAACCCCCCAACCCCAACCCCAGCAATTCTCACCCTGCTCATAGACATTTCTTCGATTTTGACTCATTTAACTTCTATTATAAAATATGTCTTGCCTATCGGTTATGTTTTGACTAAGCGCCTTGCATGAATAATCATGCTCCTGCCACTTCTTTCTGGACCCTGCAGCAGAGGTCAGAAAACATTTCGAAAGGGTTTCCCGCGAGTTGGGGGTTTCTATAATGGACATGGCCGCAAATTACACAGACTTATAGGACATATATATAGCCCGTAGTTTAAAAATTCTGATATGATTCTTTTCGGAGGGTTAAACTCGTAAACCATCCTTAGACACGACCATGCATTGTGTATACATATAGATATCACGATTCTGCATCATATAAGGCCTATGCGGGGACGCCAGTTCTATATCCATGTTCAAGATCTCAATATTATATTCATTTTATGACTGCATGGTAAAAACGTTCAATGGTAATAGCAACGATCTCCAT